>OW240923.1:99719390-100439884 GCA_933207985.1 Pelobates cultripes
GGCCGTACAGGTGCGAGCAGTGGACAGGAGAAGGTCACAGGCAGAGCTGACAGACCAAGAAGGGGCATACCTATGGATCTGTATTGAGATATAAGAGGGGCTAGAATTGTTCAATGCTTTAAAGGTATGGGTTAGCACTTTTAATTGACTCCTATAGGATACAGGAAGCCAATGTAAGGACTGACAGAGGGGTGAGGTGTGAGAGGACCGACTAGAGAGGAAAATCAGTCTGGCGGTAGCATTTATTACAGACTATAGAGGGGCAATACAGCTTTTGGGAAGACCAATCAGGAGAGGTTTACAATAATCCATGCACAAAATTACTAGAGCATGGACAAGCTCCTTGGTAGCATCTTGCGTAAGAAAGGGGCGGATGCGGGCTACGTTTTTAAGATGGAATCTACAGGATTTGACAACATACTGGATGTGAGGCTCAAAGGTGAGGCCAGAGTCAAGTGTGATGCCAAGACAGCGCGCTTGCAAGGATGGACTTATGTGGATACCACTAACTTGAAGGGAGAGCGAAAGAGTGGGATCAGTATTAGAAGGAGGAAAGACAAGGAGCTCAGTTTTAGAGAGAATGAGTTTCAGAAAGAGGGAGGACATCCAGTCAGGGATGGAAGAAAGGCAAACAGTGACACGTTGCAGGACTGCAGGGGAGAGGTCCGGGGAGGAGAGATTTATCTGGGTGTCATCAGCGTACAGGTGGTAGTGGAATCCAAATGAGGTAATTAGTTTGCCAAGAGAGGCAGTATAAAGAGAAAATAGAAGGGAACCAAGGACAGAGCCTTGGGGGACTCCAACTGAGACAGGACGAGGGGAGGAGGTATCATTAGAAAAGGAGACACTGAATGAGCGTTGGGAGAGGTAAGAGGAAAACCACGAGAGGACAGGGTCACAGAAACCAAGTGATTGAAGAGTTTGAAGAAGGAGAACATGATCAACGGTGACAAAGGCAGCAGAGAGGTCAAGAAGAATTAGTATGGAGTAGTGGCCTTTGGATTTAGCTGAAATTAGGTCATTAGTAACTTTTGGAGTGGAGAGGGCGGAAGCCAGATTGAAGAGGGTCAAGGAGAGAGTTGGATTTGAGGAAGTAAGACACACAGGCAAAGACAAGTCTTTCCAGAAGCTTTGAGGAAAAAGGGAGCAAGGATATGGGATGATAGAGGGGGGGACAGGTCAAGAGATGTTTTTTTTCAGGATAGGTACTACAGTGGCATATTTAAGGTCAGCAGGGACAACACCAGAAGAGAGAGAGCAGTTGAAGATGTGTGTTAAGGAAGGCACAAGACAAGGGTAGAGAGATCTGATAAGGTGAGATGGGACAGGATCGAGCGGGCAAGTGGTGGGGCGAGAGGAAAGAAGAAGCGCAGCCACCTCTTGTTCAGTAGCCATGGAGAAAGTCTGAAGGGTAGGAAAGTCATGATCTATGTGTGGTTGAGAAAGAGGACGGCAAGGTGGGGAGCATTCTTTCCTTAGCTGTTCAATCTTGTCAGTAAAGTAGCATTTCAGACTTTACCCGATTTAATCCCTTCTAAGACTCAATTCTGGTCCTTCTGTAGACACTGTCCTCCCTATTTCCACAATTTCACCCCAACCCCAAAGCTATCAATTTACTGTCCTCCTCACTACCACCAACACCTCCAATTGCGGCCAATGTCATCATCTATACCTCTTCCTAGTCTAGTATCACACCTTATCTCTTCCCCCACTGGTGTCAATAATCCACCCCTCTCAACACCCATTGACACCATCTTGCTACTGCCTCACCCCATTTCCTACAGTTTAGTGCTATTACTTCACTCCTCCCATACTTATCCAGTGGTGTAGATCCTTTCCTCTCATTAGTGCATCTAAAACTTCCTTCCATACCCTAGTGCCAACAATTAACTTCCCTCATTATCCTAGTGCCACCATTCTAATCTATGACCACTTTTTCCTGATCGATTACATTATTATACTAAATATCTTGTAGCAGCATTTTACTTACCCTTTGATTGTATTTAGCATTGAAGTCTCAGTATTTGCAGAAAAAGCAAGTGGGGCTACAGAGTACAAACCTTGTGATGAGGGAACGATCCCTAAAATTGGAAATAGCATGCTAAATTCTGGACAGTTGGGGTAATTGTGTTAGATAAATAATAAAAGAAATTCATGTAATGTTAAAGTAGTAAATTGTAGTAAAACATTGTTACATTTAAGGACAAACCGAGATTTAGTACAAATACAATGCTGGGCCTTCAAACCAGATGAGACCAGCTTTCACCACCTGTCAGCCCACTCTATGACAGCTGAGTTTATGATGGTGACAGTTGATTTCAATTACCGTCATTGTAAACTCTCTGGACAATGAAGAAAAGTTGGATTTTTTACTAAAGTCATTTCTCTTTACATCCATTGGAAAAATAAAGTATCATACATTTTTACCCCTAAAATATTGCATACTTCATGTTATTGTCTGCAATTCTTGCAGGCAAAACTGGACAATGGGAAGTTATTTACATGGGTCAACAAGCAGACACATTTCTTTGGTTTACATGCAATTGTTCAGCGTTTAGAATTTTATTCCAGAATTGCACTTATTTTCATCCAGCATCACATTTGTGGTCAACTATAAAAGCAATGTTTAATTTTATACCAAAAACAATCAAGACTGAGTTTGATAACATGGTACGCGATAAGTGTGATAGGCTCACTAATATTCCATGACAAAGTATTGTAAAGCAAAACAAAACTGTGATTCGAACAAATGTGGTAAAGAACAGTGTCATTTGTTTTGTGAATTGTAAACATGTTGCGCCCGTATTACAGTGCTTTTGTTGTAGGCTCATGTCAACCATAGGAAACACAGTACCTTCACAAAGACCAAAAGCAATTTTTAACACAGAATTCTGCAAATAAAAGAAACAAAAAAAGAAATGCCCAAAATGCTCTTCGATGCTTAAAGAATGCACCTTCATTAGAAGTGAACGTTTTAAAGTTCTAACCCATGATGAAGGTGCATACTTTAAGCCCCCAAAATCGCGTGGGGCCTTTCATATTTATTTTATTCTTTTATTTTGCACATTAACACTGTTCACATTAACACTATAATGCTTTTTTAAGGTTTATTGAGGATTACTGTTTTTATTTTCTATTTCCTATTCTAATTTAGGAAGGTCAAATATATGAGATTGGAATATCTTCTAATGAGTAGTTTTTATCATATGGTCATGTAGATTCCAGGTGTCATATTTCTGGTAATTGAGGTTCCTCCCTTTGCTATTATGGTTAGTGTCACTCAGACTAGACACCACATTTAGATCTTTATGTATATCCTATTTTGGTATTAAGTAGTCTTTTGTGTGCTTGCAGAAGGACAAGCCGAGCTACTTAATAAGGTTTAACTATGTTTAGGTCTAATACCTATTGAAGGATCCAGTTAGATAAGACATCATCATTAGACATAGATTTAGATCCTGTTTCGGCATTAAGTAATCTTTACTGCTCTTTTAGCAGGATAGCTGATGTATTTACTATTATCTAAATTGTGATTAGACATTAGACCTATTAAAAAAAAATCCATTTAACTACTCTACTGCCTCTTTCACTTGTATTTATTTTTCTCCTCCCTCTGACTAGCTTGCCATTAACACATACATTTGTGATATTCTTTGTTACATAATATAGGAAGGATGTGGTAATATATTTAAAAGGGTTGCTTTCTCTTGGAAATGAACTTGGAAGTTGGAAGTTGTGACAAACTAAACCTCGTCACGGGTTCTTGGAGGGGCCTGCTGGCCAGCCTCTTGCCTCAGGAATATGACCCCTGTAATAGACCTTGGCTAATATACCTTAAAAAGGCACAGTTCTTATAATTGGAATTATGTGGTTCGGGAACCGAACAGCCGCATGAACCAGAGACCACCAGACAGCTTGTTAAACCCTATTAACACTTAGTAGCGATTCTAATTGTTTGTCTGGGTGGCCACTGTTCGTGCGAATGACCACGAGGTGGCGGCCATCTTGTTTGCATGAACACAGGCAGCGGTGTTTGGTCGTCGAGTTCCTGGAACTAAAATCGGACACGGAAACTCCCGAACACCGCTAGACTGCCATCATCGCCTGTGTTCGGTTCTACACAACTTAGAAGGGCACTGTTCGGAGGAATGGATGAGGGAAACAAGCACCAGGGTAAGACTATTGACTATGTTCAGTAGTTTGTTCAATTTTTAAACTACCGAACTAGACCGACCGCAAGCCCTGATTCTCTAGAACTGTTTTGGGCAGGAGCCTTGTGTGCAGTCAGTCAAAATATGACTTCCACGGAAATTCCGAACCCCTGAACTGATCTGGGTGATCTTTGGATATGTTGGTTACCCAGATCAGGGATTTCTTTTGAGGGATTTTAATGTATTTTGGGGGCACTTTCAGTGTGTTGTTGAAATGTTTGATTTCTGTGCCTGGAGATAATTAAATTTAGTGACTCAGGTCCAGTGGGGAATGCCCCTGGAATATGTCACAGTAAACCCCTTGCATTGGGGCTTGCATATAAACCAGCCAGTTGGCCTGAATTAATTCACTCCTGTTGTACCCTTCATCCAGTCTAGGCTAATATTTGGGTATACGTCTGATTGCTTGGAGAACTTACTGGGATACTGCATTTTCTTCTGGAGAATGTTCGAATCAGCACCCGAACTGTGAGCTATAATCACTCTTTAGCAGTTCGGGAGGAACCGAGAACGAACGGGTACCTGAAATACCAGCGTTCGTAACAGAAGTGAACTAACCGATGTTAAATTCACTTAGTTAACTGACAATAGCAATAATTTAATCAGTTATAGATGTCTAATGACCTTCAAAGATGGGACGGTGGATGCTTACTGATACTCCAGTGAGGTGACAGTTGTTGATAGATGCTCATAAATGCATCTGACTTTGAAAATGTAAACCAAGACTATGATCTTTTAATTTTCTTAGTTTAGCCTACTTTTGGTTGTTAGTGCATTACCACTCACTGTTTAGTGAATTAATTTCTCTAAACTGGATTGTCACTGTTTCAGAAAGATATGCATTGGTTATCCACACTAACCACGTTTTTCAGTGTATCATTCACACTTACCTATTTGATAACAGGCTCAAATTGCATTCATTTTAAAACCTGTCCTCCATCTAAAAAACAAAAACAAAACATATACCTCTCCTACCTAGAAGTCCTATTCTTCTTTAGACAAAGTGTTCATGAGTAGATAGCCGTGGTTGCATAATCTTCCTCATGACATGCTCTGACTGACGTCTTCTGGAGTCTTTTCCTTGGTAATGCTATTCTTTACTCTGAGGGAGTAAGACTAATAATTGAACAGACATGTAAAACAGCTAAATCATAATCTTAGATTTATTCAGCTAAGCTACAATGACTGGTCATTTGTGGTCAGATATTAAAAACTCTAGATTGGCCTTGATGTTTATGCCATTATTAAGATACTATCTCATCTCTCTGAACATAGAACATTCCTCAGAAACCTGCTATAGTCCATTTACTGGTTTCACTATATAACAATGCTGTGCCATTGTCAGAAAACATTGTTATCCCTCCTGGATTTCCTATCCTGCCCTTGATGAACTTGAGTTTTAACAAAGAGAGATTTTCTGTAATCCTCACAAGTCTGCGCCCATGTAGTAAGTAGATTATCGAATCATTAGCTATGTTCTGTTTGATTGTCTGGAGACTAGCTGCATTCATCTTTGATATGAGAAACATACAAGCCTAAGTAATTATCAGCAGGTCCCCAATCAATTTCATGGTCGAGTAGTTACAAAGCTGTGGGTTGAAAAAAAGTCCATCAATTTCACAACTTTCAATCTTTCATTATTTTATCAAAAGAACTAGAGAAGTATGCACTTGTGACTTCTTATGGACCAGTTTTGTCTTCTGAAATATACTAGTATTATTTTAATAACTGACTCTTTAAACAATATGTTACTGGGGGGTAGGGCTTGATCGTAGAGCGGAGCACATGCAAGTCACAGCAGCTCCTGTATCTCAAAGCAAATTTAGCTGAATATCTGCAGAAACAAGGCTTTATTAAATTAATCTTGGCTACAAAGTGAAAGAGGGCATCATGGTGCACACAGGGATACCACATAAGCCGACAATTCAGATAAACTGATTACTTTCTACTGCCTTCAAGCATTGTTGGCGTGGTGGAGACGGCTGCTCTTCCATTACCACGGAATGCTGATGACCTGGATCTGGATATTTATCCCCCCCCCCCCATTTGGACCAGCGGTTACAGGAGATTGTCTCCATGTCCAGTGACTTCTACATTACCAGAGGCACTTTGCACCTAAAATGGCATAGGTGGTGAGAGAGCCTGGAATGGCGGCCGAGCCACAGTCTACCACTAAAAAGCTGACTTCTTTCTTTGCAGTTTTTCTGAGATATATACCTATACATCGATACTTACCAGCCGCTGAAAGCGTGGATGACCCCACTGGCTCTCATAATTATGCATACTCCTAACATAAAGCGCAGATGGGACTTTACACCTGGTTATTAATCATCCCATGCCAAAATCCCTGCTGGCCTGCATGGGGCTCCTGCTGCTCAACCCTGTTGAAGGGAGAGATCTGGCACCAGCAAAGACATGTGATGTGTACTCAACCCCCTCAGTTTGGAAAAGTGTTGACATGCTGATGGTGCAGATCGGTTATCCTAGCAAGGCCTCAATGTACATTTTATTAGACTGGTCTGGATCTTAGTGGACTCACAAATTCCATATTTATAGCCTAGCAGGTTACGTGTTGGCTGAGTTAGGCCGTACGGAGGACTATCTCAAGGTATTTGCTGAGTGGAGTGAGGATAGCTCCTGCTAATCTAAATGCCAATTAAGTTGCATGATTAACTTTTGTACCACTTTACTGCAGTCGAATTATCCAGCAGTGCTTATGCCTTGCTACTCTTGTTATATGTGCCTTGCACTATGTTTCTCTTGTTTTATTATATTAACTTAAAATGAGGCTGAATTAACTAGGAGTTGGTTTTCCTGTGTTTTTTAAACATGAAGTATTCCTGAGAAAAAAATAAATGAAACAATTGGGGCTATGTATCAATGTGTTCTGCAAAGTGATGGGTTAAATTCCATCATTATTTTGATCGTATTTGATCTAAAAGTGATGATTTTCTTTAAATTAAATTCTGCAATTTTTTGCAAAAAAGACACCAAATGTACAGCGGCTTGATAAAATAAATTACACAGCATGATTTTCTCTTGGGAAAAGTGACCATAAAAATCATGAATTCGTTTGAATTCGTTTCATTGCTGAAAAAAATGCCATACATTCAAAAATGATGGACAGAGAGCAAAAAAAATCCAAGAGAATTAAAAATATGTTTCATTAATAATTTGCCAAAAATAAGACTGGTGACATTTTGATAAATCTACCCATAGTCTTTTTAGGCTTTATTAGCAATGCTTACCATGGCTTTGCCTTTACTGAACTGGGCAATGATGTCATTTTCCAAATTCTAATTTTAAATGTAAGAGAAAATAGAACATCTCATGTAAAAAAAAGGTTAATGTGAGCTACAAATGATTTTTGTGTTTTTGCCCAAGTAGAACAAACACCAGAAATGTCACCTAATTTGATAATGAGAAGTGACTGACAATTCTCCATTAATAAAACAAGATGTAATAGACAAATCTTGGGTATATTTTAGGTCATTGGGTCCATTAAGTGGGGGGAATATGTCCCTGAGAAGAAATGGAGGTGACAAGATAAAGCTCGGGAATATTGTGGATTCATATTTTATCCAACACTCGGCTAGCTATGACAGGTGAAACCTGATGTTGGATTCTTATCAGGAAATAATTTATGCGTACAAAGTTGTAGCGGCATGTAATAAGTTTTAGAACGATATAGCAGAGTAACTCAAGATGGCTTATGATGATCTTTAATTGGTCGCAAACTAAAGAATACAGCTTATATTTATAGTCAGACAGAGAATAGTCAGACTTAATAGGACAAATTATCTGTGATTATCGACTATTACCTGCTGTCAAAATGCATGCTTCTAAAAAAACAATACCAATACACTGCCCATGTATGATACACTAGATCCCTTCCTGAAGGCCACTGCTTTAACATGGATACAATACAAAAGTATGCCAAGTGCAATTAGCAATTTTTGAAGACGAGGCACTCTCTGCACAGTTATACAGTCATAGAGAGGTTAACTTGAGTTATGCATGCTGCAGTTCTCATTCAAATAGGCTATGTCCCACTTAATGGTTTCTCCATGAACTGCATGCTGCTGTGTCTGGCTTAGAAAAACTTTATTTGGCCCCCTGGAGATCCCACGTTGTACTCACTAAACTTGAGCTTTAACAAAGCAAATAGCCTTTATTTCTTTTTCCCTGATCTCCATTATTTTTGATGGAACAGTGTTCCAAGCATTGCAGTGTTCGACACACTGTGCTTTGAAGCCGGCACACTAGGAGGAAGTGAGTGAACAAAGAGCTGTAGCTAAAGGGTGCCGTGAGTCGGTTGTCTTGGAAGAGAAGGGAACTGACAAGGAGAGCCACATTTACAGCAGGGGGGATTTGATCAGCAGTCAGTCTATTTGCCACCATGCTTTGGATACAACCAGTTACTATAAGATATAGACTGCGTGTGAGTGTTACATGAATCTGCATTGTGTGTTTAGGATGCACATCTTTCCATCTCCGGTCAAAGTGCATGTCAGGGAAAGTGATCAGAAGATATCATAGAACAGCAATTACAAATCTGTGTGTCTGTCTATCTCTCTCTGTCTGCCTGTCTTTTCATCTTTCTGTTTATCTCAATATTGCTTTTCCAAAAGTAATATACCAGTTTTCTATATTTCTTTTATCTAATTTTTGTTACTTTATGTCTATTACTAGGATGCTTGCCTGGATCTTGTAATAACAAACAATGTTGATCGTTTGACCAATATTTCAAGTAGGGGAGCATTTGGGAAATAGTAATCACAATATGATAATTTTTTAAATAAACTCAAAAAAGCAAAAGCACGTGGGGTATACTAAAATGTATAATTTAAAAAAAGCCAATTTCAATAAGATTAGGGAAGCTCTACAACATATCGACTGGCATAAACTCCTTAGTGAAAATAACAATGAGGATAAATGGAAGCTCTTCAAACAAATATTAGAAACGTACATATCTGTGTACCATTGGGTAATAAATATAAAAGAAACAAATTGAAACCAATGTGGAATAGTAGAGAAGTAAAACAAGAGATTAAAAATAAGAAAAGGGCATTTAAAGCATTTAAATTGGACAAATCAGAGGCATCCTATATAAGATATAAGGAAGCCAATAATACTTGCAAAAATGCAATTAAAGTGGCTAAGCTAGAAAATAAGAAATTGATAGCCAAAGAATGCAAAACCAACCCCAAACATCAATTCTAAAAAAAACAAAAATTGAAAACAGAGATGGGTCTGTTAGTTAATGAAGATCAGGAAAAGGCAGGCATTTTAAATAACTATTTTTCTTCAGTATATATTAATGAAGACCCTATGGCAAGAGATATGCAAATAATTGCGGCAAAAAACATGAAGATAACTTTTGATTGGATGACTCGAGACATCCAATCACAAGTTATCTTCAAAGAAAATTAATGTAAATAAAGCTCTGGGGCCTGACAGTATACACCCACGAGTACTTAAGGACCTAAGTGGGGAAATCAGTGAACCTCTGTATTTAATTTTTCAAGATTCTTTTGTTTCAGGTATTGGAACAGAGGATTGGAGGAAGGCAGATGTCGTTCCTATATTTAAAAATGGTTCAAAATCCTTGCCTGGAAATTGTAGACCTGTGAGCTTAACTTCTGTGACTGGAAAGGGATACTATTCAGGAATTCATTGGGAAGAACTTTGTTACTAGCAATAATCAGCATGGTTTTATGAAACATAGGTCATGTCAAACTAACCTAATTGCATTCTACGAAGAAGTAAGTAGAAGTATAGATCAGGGTGTTGCAGTGGATGTGATCTACTTGGATTTTGCCAGGCATCTGATACGGTTCCTCACAATAGGTTAGTCTTCAAACTAAAAGAAATTGGTCTAGATAAATATATTCTTGTTCTTGGGTAGAACTTTGGCTTAAGGGTAGAGTACAACGAGTTGTCATTAATGGTAAATTTTCAAGCTGGACAAAAGTGGTAAGTGGTGTCCCTCAGGGTTCTGTTTTGGGACCGCTTCTATTTAACATATTTATAAATGATATTGAAATGGGCATTGAAAGCCATGTATCAGTGTTTGCAGATGACACAAAACTTTGTAAAGTAATAAAATGATGTGCAGGATTTGGGAATTGTTATAGACAACAAATTAGGCAGCAATATGCAATGTCAATCTGCAGTTGCTAAAGCCAGTAAGGTTTTGTCATGTATAAATAGGGGCATACATTCTCAGGATTAAGCTATAATTTTGCCTCTTTACAAAACACTTGAAAGACCACACATTGAATATGCAATTTTGGTCACCTGTTCTAAATAACAATATCATGGCACTAGAAAAAGTGCAGAGACAAGCTACATCATTGATAAAAGAAATGGAGCATTTTAGTTACGAAGAAAGGTAAAAAAATTGAAATCTATTTAGTTTGGAAAAACGGCACCTCAGAGGGGATATGAAAACATTATACAAATATATTCGGGGGCAGTACAAACCATTATCTGGAAATCTATTCATAAACAGAGCTATACATAGGACACAATGTCACTCATTTAGGCTAGAAGAAAGGAGATTTCATCTACGGCAAAGAAAAGGTTTTTTTACAGTAAGAGCAATAAGGATATGGAATTCTCTGCCTGAGGAGGTGGTTTTATCAGAGTTCATTCAGATGTTTAAACAGCAACTGGATAAATACTTGCAAAAACATAACATACAGGGATATAAATTCAAATTAGTGGGGAAATAGCTGCTTGATCCAGGGAGATATCTGACTGCTATTTTGGGGTCAATAAGGAATTTTTTCCTAGTTTGTTGCAAAATTGAAAGCACTTCAGACTGTCTTTTTTTTGTCTTCTTTTGGATCAACAGCAAAAACATATGTGAGGAAGGCTGAACTTGATGGACGCAAGTCTCTTTTCAGCTGTGTAACTATGTAACTATTTAAATATGTAACAACGTTATTGTTTTTCTGTCTATATATTTTCACCTTTTCAAATCTATGTCCTGACTTAAAGTGGAGATTCATTCTTTAATATAAATAATATATTTAAACATATATATAAAACTAAAAAAAAAATGTGAATAATAAAAAAATAAAAAGGATGCTCACATTTAAAGTTCATTTATTTGCTACAAACTCTATTTTATGCAGTTATCTCTCACCAAACCAAAAGTGACTCAGCCAATCATAATGCTCAATCCTTCTGTACATGGTGTCATCACTTCTCGAACCTGTAGTTCAGCTGTTAGCTATCAATAGTAGAAAGATGGAATGGGCTAAAATTCCAAAAAGCCAGTCATGCCCATAAAGTACCACATTTAGGATAATCTAAACAGTGCCACAAAAAATGATATATAATTTGTATGAGTGTACTTAAAGAGGAACCCTTAAATTACGGTGCAAGAAAGAAATAGCACAAAATCTAGGTTTTGTGTTGGTTTAGAAATTGGACAACTGACTCTGTTCTTAAACGTTTAATGCAGAATACTCACACCTAAAATAATGAAATGTTGACTACTCCCATCATATTTCACAGCCTGTTGACTTATCGGGACTATCTGTGAACAATATGGATATCTAACTTTACACAGTGCTAACATCTGTGAAAAAAGTAGAGCTATGTACGTTAGAAGATAAATGTCTATTTGATAGGGTGGTAGGTTAGTGGTCACTATTGAGAATTACTAGCTAAAGAAACATTTATTAAGAGACGTGATTGTTTCCTTTTAATTTTGGTGGTATGTTCTAACCATTGATACAGTTTGCTTCCTTAAATTAAGTCAAATATTGTCTAGACACTAAATACACCTCTTTTGTCGTTCCTTTCAGGTCCTCAGAGACTTGGTGCCTGGGATTCTGTTCTCAAACTGCATAATCAGGAACAGGTGAGAGCTGTTGATTTAAATGCAAAGGTACAAAGCATGACTTTTGGTTGAAATAATTGTCTCAGGCCCTTAGACAATTACTATCCATGCTAATTAACAAAAGATTAATTCATGGAGCTTAGTAATAGCTAAAAGAGACATCTGTTAGTGCAGAATTATAATTTTTTTCCAAAATGTAAAGACAAAAGGTGAAATGAGTTTTTGTATTAAAATCTAAATTATGTGCCAGCATGTTTGGGCATTAATAACTGAGAAGTACATTTTATCCGGCCTAATGCAGTCTTCAACAGTACATATATCAAATGAGAAAATATACATTTAGTAAAATGAGTGACCATTTAAGCATGGATTGTCAGGCATATGATTAGGATTTTTTATGTTTGTCCCTATAATAGAAAATATAACCTTCATCCCTAGCAAGAAGGGTTTAATCTGCCCCTGTAAAGTGTCAATGGCATCTTACTAAGACTGTGTGTATTATTTGGGAACAGGGCAACAGTGAATAAATGTCTTCCTATCTATGAAGGCTACCATTGTGGAGGAAAAGGATGCAATGTGAAAATAACTGGATAAAATGTATATGCATACCTCACAAGTGTTCCCATTTAGAAGGGCCAGTCCCTATTTTGGGCCCAAATCTCTCTTTTCCAGGAACTCCATATTGTCGGTGTGTCTGAGTGTATAGCAGAGATCCGCAGCAATAATACTCCTAGTAATGTGTTTCTTAAACTGCGTTTATAAATCACTATGTGTAAATAAGATACATTGTTTTTGCTCTAAATTACAGTTTTTTGTTGCCTTAATTATTATTATTAAGTCATATAAAATTTCTCAGAACATCTACGCCGGTGGCCATACCCACATTCATAAAATTAAAATGTACCTCTTTATCCATTTGAAACGTTGTGAGGTATGTATGTGTATTCACCACAATGTAAACATTGAATATTTACCTATGTGAATATGACTGGCATTGCCCCCAAACAGTATGTGGAAGAAAGATGTTATGATGTGAAGCAAAAATACTTTAAACAATTAAACAATTACCTAATCCTTTTACACCTGTTTCCCACAAACAATCATCTGTTGAGAAACCCTGGAGTCTGCAAATATAATTCTACTGGGACCACTTTCACTTAAGGGACACTGTAGTCACTATAACCATTTAATCTCTCTGAATTGGTTATATTGCCTGGGGTGCCCTGGCACTGTCCCTCCATTCAATGTTGCACCATGTTCATTCAGTATGCCACAAAACAAGAGTCCTTGGCCACCCACAGTCCGGCCCCTTCTGTATGTGTAGCCAAGGCAGAGATTACACACTTCCTTGTTGTCATACACATTCATATCGTTGGAGCTCTGACAGGCTAAAAGCAGTCACTCTGACTGCACAGAGGGGAAGGACTGCTGGTGACTCTTGTTTAGCATTAAAACATTAAAAACTGTTTAATGCTGAAAGAAATGATGGTACCAGGGGACTCCAGACACTATAATCAGTTTAATTAGATGAAGCAGATACAGTGCCTACGGTGTCCCTTTAAGTGATTGAAGGCACTTGTGTCAGGATTGTGAAAGTGCATGTGTCACTAGTGTTGCCAATATTGATTTAATGTAACTCCAACATGCAACATCTTGTACCTTGCATGCACGACTGTTACACGTATCTAAATTAAAGAAAAGAGATTGGACGAATGTTCTGAAAAACTGTATTTTAAATGGAACAGAGAAGAGGAATGATAATGTATAGTCCTTGGTAAAAGCTGCAAACATTTTAACCAGTGTATTTTATAATTTTAGTTTTTTTTATTATTGCGGTGTTCTTTTTTGCATACTATGCTTAGCTCAGTAAACAGTGGGGTAACAATCAAGTATTAAAAGATGTTTCTTCCAAAAAAAAAAATCAGATTTTCCTCAACCAAGCTTCATTATCTGAAGACACGCCTAATTTTGTAACATATGGCTGATTACCAAGTGGTTAAAGAATAGTTTTTATTTTCGCAAACAATTATCTGGTAATTAAAGCTCAAGGCGAATTAAGATCAGCTTTCCTCACTAATAAACACAGAATGTTTTCTCATTTCCATCATGATCAGCTTGTATAACTTGATATAATTACCTTTTTTAACATGCCGGAGAAGACACATCCATTCTCCCCCATCCCCATTTTAGTGTGCGTATTAAATAAAGTATAATATTTGTTATACGTGTCAGATAAAAGAAACACTTGCAGACCGATAAATACACAGAATGGTACAATTCACCTTTGTTGGTATTAAGATTCCATTTGAAGTAGAGAAGCAGAGTTATCTTCAAGTTAAAACTCTCCCTCAGGCTGTGCAATCTTGCAGATTCGACCGTCTTACAATTCTCCGGAGCTTATCAGATCCACCATTCGTAACAGGAACATTTGGATGAATTCTGTCAAAAATTGTCTAAGCCAAATAAACGTTAAAGTACAAACACAAATGGATAGACCTACAGTTGCAGAATTTAACCCTTTAATCCCAAACTCATTGAAAAACCATTACATAGGCCTATAGTCTTTAAGAAAATATTTTTGAAAACATATATATATATATAAAATATATTTTTACTTGTTTTATAGATAATTTTATAGATCATTTTCTTTTTTTTTCTAAAAATACAATTCTGTTATATTTATAAGCAATTAAGGACTGTATAGACAATTTGTTATAGTAATATATAATAATTTGTTAGACATGTTGTATTTTATTCTTCCAACCTTCTTGGGTGCAATATTTCAGATTAGTAAAATTTGAACGTATAATCTTTTGGCTGAATTGATGAGTAGAGTCTTGGAAGAATTGTTCTTTTTGGCTATGTTCCTTTTTTTAACCTTTGTTAATATGTAAGTATATATGTCACTGTATTTGTTTGGTATTTTTTCTTGCATTTTTTTGTTAAAAATAGACTTGTGCACGGTGAGAAAAATCGTTTTGGTCAAACCATTTTTCTGAAAATACATGTATTTTTTTCTCAACTACCACATTTTGAAAATATGCTAGTTGTTGGCCATATATCAGTTACTTCATCTGATTCAGGAGACATGTCAGTAGGAAGACAGGTACAAGTTATAGAGGGATGCAATAAAGGTTCTTTTCAGTGGCTGTGATTAGTGTAAGAAAGCCTCCAATGTGGTAGTTTAATGAAAACCCAAACACAAAGGAGTCATAGTCAAGATGTTGGAGACACACATGCATGGTAAGATAAGACATAGTCAGATGAACAAGAACACTTGTTCTTACAAACCAAGTCAAACCAAATTCACACATAGACTGAGAAATGCATCTAGTTGTCATTTGGAACTCTAAACAGACAGAGAGCAGTCATAGCAGTGGGATTAAATACTGTTTCCAGCATCAATTTAGCTCAGCTGAAAGATCTTATTTTGAAGGCATACTGTATTTTGCTGAGCATGGCCAAATTGACACAAATTGGTTGTGAGCGGGTTTGGGATGTATCGTAAGAGGGGGAATATTCTTTAAAGGTAAAGACGGTAATAAAGACCATGCTTAACTGAGCAGTCCTAATATATCTAAAGTTGGTGTGAGAGCATGGGCACCCACAGAGGACGGACCAAGCAACATAATTAATTATTGAGTCAAATTGGAATGTAGTGTTCTTTCTTCTATAAAATGAATTATGAAATGTGTGATGTACTGACGAGGTTCACTTATTTTATGTATAAATGCATAAATACATAGTAAAATATTTTTGTCAGTTTGACGTATATTTTGTATGTAAGCATTTGTATATGAAAGTGACAAATAGATGTATATGGAAAGGTATGGTCATAGTTGAAAGACAATTCAAGATTCAGCTAGGAATGAATAATAACAGAAGTAGCTTGTAATGGCAGGATGGCTTCCCTTCTGTCCATGTCGGCAAGGTTATTTGCTTCGAAAAGAATATTACGCATCACCAATTACCAGCAGATGTGTCTTCTCTTAATGCTTAATGTGCATGATTGGGTACCTAGAAAAAGATACACAGTAAAATATGCCAAGGAAACATTTTTTAAGGTTGAGTGTGTTCTTACACAGTAGAAAGGTGCCCCTCTGTGCCCTCATGTCTATATTCATTAACCACATTGGATAAACAGAGCTCCATATGGTGAATATGTGGCATTCCTAAATACATCTCTTGGTATGACTAAAGGAAATCTGCACTGCCCAAACAAAAAATGTATATATTATTTATTATATAAACCCCCAATGAAAATATGTATGCATTTTTTTCCATTGAGGTACATCTAAAAAAAAGTTTGCAAAAGCTGCAGTTTTTTTATCTGCAGCCTTTGCAAACCCTCCCCTTCTATCCCAGCCCAGACTTTCTGTGGCTGTCCAATCACATACTTCTCAATGCATCTCAATGAGAAGTCTTTGCAAGCAAGGTGTTCTGGGTATTTGTTGCCTCTAGAGCACAGCTAAAATAACATTCCAGGAAATAACAGTGCCAGTTGTCTGATTGACAGGGAGTGTAACAAGGCTCGTTTATATAAGTGCCAATTTCTATTGCAATCTGAACTTTGTTTCAAAATTAAAAAAAGAGGACATGTTCTTCACACATAAAGCACTTCAGTAAGCTAAAGTGCTTTAAGTGTGTGGAGTGTCCCTTTAAGACTTTTAACAATCAGGATACTCAGTTCAAATGATAAATGGCACCCTCATCTGTTTCTTTTGGATAGTTTCCTATACTAATTAATACATAAAACTATTGTGTTAAGAAAAATGAAAAACAAAAACAACACTTTTTTTTTTTTACTAAACTATAATGGGAGGAGTGTATTTCACACCATGACTCATAATATAGTTAAAGGTTATCCACTAAAAGTAATAATTCAAAGTGAATTTGAAGTATATTTAAAATTTAAGGCCAAAGTAGCTGGGCTGGAAGAATAGCTAACAGTGATAATTTAGATATTTTTACCTTAAATTTAAAATTTGCTTTGGATTCTCGATTATTGTTCACGTCTTAAACAGATATATTCACTAAAAGAAGAATTCAATGTGAATTCAAAGTAAATTTAAATTTTAGTGGTGCATTATGGGTATCAATGAGTGTACCGTTTGCCCATGCATTTTAAAATATTTTGCCTATGACAAAGATCTACTATTAAATCTAAATAGACTTTCCTTTTTGTTTATTGACTGATTGACTTATTTTGTATTTTCACTTTAGACGACTGGTGTATTTGTTTCATAAACTCCTAATAAATATTACCTTATTTTGTACAGATATAGGACTTTTGACATCATTATTAACCTGGTGACTGTGTGCCTCCATACTGTTCCCTCAAGCGAAGCATGCCATATTTAAAATTTATATCTGTGTTTTGATGGGTACAAGTAGCTAGAGTTTTGTACCGTGACCTTATCATAGGTCCCTCTAAGCTATCCAGTCCTGTGAAGGTTATTTGCTCAATATTTTTTATCCAAGGTCAACATCAATTTTCTATTAAAATTCTCACTTATCTTCCATCTGTTCTGTCATGCGGTGAATTGATTTGTATTCTGCTAAAAGAATATACGCAGATAAAACTGGGTAGGGGATCTACAGGGTCTGCGTTAAAGGGCATTAGCACACTAAAAGACAGCAAATGTCAAAACCTTAAGTGTTTTGACTGCTGCGACGTTAGTTTTTCTGCTTTGAATTATGCTACCATAAAGGTAAACTGTTATGATTACCGTATTTCTTTAGATGTAAGCAACTTATATTGAAGTGGAAAATTGGTAAAAATAAAAAATGGACATATAGAAATGTTTTTAAACATAATTAATCGTGCAATATGTTGGCCTTTGACTAGAGGACTAGAGTTGGATCGTTAGAGCTAGTGGAGAATATTCAGAAGTTGTTATTCAGTAACTGAGATATCATAAAGAATTGACCAGGGAAATGCAAACTTTAGACCAAAGTACCCAAACTGGAAAAAGTTGCTGCCTTTATTGTCCAAGTCTAGCTTTATTTACAGCTGAGTCACCTTTTGCAACCACTCGTCACTGGCCAAGTCAGTTCCAGGTAGATATGTCTTCAAAACTTTATTATCAACTTTTACAAGTACGACAAGGTTCCAGAAGTCCAGAAGCTGTTTCAGGTGGGGATTTCTGTTCTGTTTTTACTGGCCTCCCAATCTGAACATCCACACAATGAAATAGCCTGCTGGCAGCATAAAAACAATAAACTAGTGGAAATGAATTGGTCCTCATAACTCCCATCATAAGTACAGGAATTAAGGAATCAAATTGCACTTTTTGTAAAATGAAAAAAAAAAGCAGAAACACTCTTCACACTTAAAGCACTTAAGCAAGTTAAAGTGCTTTAGGTGTGCAGAGTGTTCCTTGAATTACCAATGGTACTTTTTACTGACAGCACATATGGAGCTACTTAGCTGTCCCTTGACAGTCATATTTGTTCATCTGTCAAGGAACAGTATCTAAATCAGCAAAAAGTGATATATCAGGATCTGTTTAGGATGTTTCAAATGGGTAACAATGTTTCCTTCTCGGTAATTACTGAACTGTTTTAGGACAAGCTACAATCAATCATCTTAAAACTATGTGAAATCATTTCACATAAAACATAAAATGATCTTCTAAAAGAAACTGAAAAAACAAAGTTAAGTGCACAGACCTTGGTGTGTCATCCATCTTTAACCCTCTGTATAGTGCAGACTAGGTGTGTGCATTCAAACAAATTACAAACCCGGCCACATTTTGAGCAATTAGCAAGTCATCTGAATCAACCTATGATTTAATCACGAAACAAACTAAATGATGAATGAAGAAACCAGTTTTTTGGCGTTCTGTCCATGGCACCAAAAAAAATGATTGATGGAAAATGATGATTGATGGTTAAGGGACAGCCAATGAATGTTAATTTTATTCACAGATCAAGTGAGGAGTGACCAACACAAGAGAAGAAAAAAGCAGAAATAGTAAAAAAAATCTATAATTATATATTTATGTTATATATGTAATAAATATGTAGTATACACTGATACACAACGTATTTCCCCTTTATCTCTCCACATATACGGATATTTTAACCATCCGGACAGATCAACTCCTGAGGATTGTACCCTTACCTTATCCTGATATATTAGTGAGACTTTTATATTTTATTATCCGGGCGGATCAACTCCTGAGGATCACATCCCTATTTTATACTGTTGTCTTAGCAAGACTTTTTATTCTTTACCATTTCCTTATTTGCAAAGGCTTCCTTGATGTTGTACCACTATTTAGACCATTTGGTCTGTTTTTTAATGATGTATATTATTGTTATTAAAACGAGCCAGGTGGGTAGGGGAAGAAGTGAAAACAACGTGCAGGCAATCCTCTGTTCCAAGGTCACTCCTAACCTTTAATTCACAAAAAAAAAAAAAAAATCAGGTAAAGATAAAATATCAGGGCACCACAATCACTTGCCCTGATATTTGGTATCGATTTTATCTTTACCTGATGTTTTTTTTTATTATTGTTATAAGCCCTGGACGCAGCCCTTACCTCCTTCGCATCTTATATGGGTCACACAGTGACCCAAGCAGGCACAAACATACTGACTGAAACAGGCTGATACACATTCTTTAAAACACAAACACACACACTATAAAGTCCCCCTCTTGCCTTCATTTCATATTGACTCTCCATGTGTCCCCTGCCTCTCTCTCAGCTCCGTCCCCATTATCCTCCAGCCCACTTGACCCCGAATACAGGGCAAAGGGCGGGAGCAGTCGAGCAATGCGCCCTTGTGCTGCTGGTTTATTAGATCGGGGGGCTCTCTGTATTCTTTGTGTCCAGAGGTTGATGCCACTGGGCGCTAATCTTCAGCTATGTAAGTGCTCCCCAGTGCCCGGTGGCATGACCTGCAGCACGCAATACAGAATTAGTCCCTTGCAAAGGGACAAGCATTAAAGCTGTTGCTGGCACCCCCCTTAAGCAGCGCGGTAGGCGGCCACCTAGTTGCCCTATAGGGATGCCTGATCGCTAGGTATTTGGTATGTGTCAAAATAATCTCCACATGTATTCCAGGACGCAGGTTTTACCAGCAAAACGTTTCCCAGAGCAAAACACTGCCTCTGCCAGCCTGCCTTTGTCACAGTGCACATTGCTGCCATCTCTTCCTTAGGTAGCCAACGCACACGCACTCAGCCATCCGTCTGATGTAAAAGAAAATGTGATTCATCAGACTGGACAATCTTCATCCAATTCGGAGTCAACATCCTCATTAAAGTGATTTTGGTGATGGACAGTGGCCATCATGGGCACTCTGACCAGTCTGCGGTTATGCAGAACCACATGCTGCAAACTGTAATGCACTGTGTGTTCTGACAGCTTTCTATCATAGGCAGCATTATGTTTTTCAGCAATTTGAGCTACAGTAGCTCTTTTGCGTGATTGGACCACACAGACTAGCCTTTGATCTCCGTGTGCATCATGGGCACTCATGACAGTTCACCGGTTGCCCTTTCTTGCACTACTTTTGGTAGGTACTAATCACTGCATACTGGGAACTCCCTACAAGTCTTGGCATTTTGGGGATGCTCTGATCTAGTTGTCTAGCCATCCCTTTTTGTCTGTTCACTTGCCACCTGATATATCTGCCATTGTAACAATATAACGAGTGTTATTCACTTCACCTGTCACTGGTTATAATGCTGTGGTTGATCAGAGAATAAATATAGATTTTTTTTTACTGCTTCTTTCTTTTCTCTCTTTTTTTCAATTGTCTGTTAACAAATGCTGTGAAAATGCACCTACATTATGTATATCTTTTACAGTGTACTAAGTAGTGCATTTCCACACAAGGCTGGTTCTAGACTACTTTGTGCACTAAGCAAGGCCAGCTACTTGCACCCCCCCCAAAAAAAAATAAAAATAAAAATAAATTGGACTTTCATGCAGTTATTGGCACACTTTCGATTACAGGTTCATGCTCTCACTGATACACAACAGTGAGTGTGTGTGTCAGTGAGTGTATGTAAGACTCACAGTCATTGGCAAACACACCGTTTAACCAACACACTTTCACTGACACTCAGATACACATACACTAATATACACACACTGACATACACACATATTCACTGTCACACACTCACTGACAAACACACTGACAAACGCACACTCTCACTGATTTGACACACACACTGACAGACATTAACTAACAGAAAAACACATTCACTAACAGACACACCAGTTTAACACACACACACACTTACTGACAGAAACACTTACTAGCACCTACACACTCACTGACAGGAACACACTCACTGACAGACACACACTCACTGGCAGATACTCATTGATAGATATATACACACTCACTGATAAACGGACATACACACTCACAAATTAACTGACACACACTCACCGATTTGACACACTCACACATACACATTCAGAAATAAATTTTATGTATAGATTTTTTTTTGGAAGAGTTATAATGCGTCCTCTACCAGGAGGCCTACAGGTTCTCTCTCTTGGGTCTAGTGTGGGGCTGCTTGAATCTTCTTCTTCCTCACTGCTTCCTTACATGACTTTTAGTAATGTTGGGCCCAGAGTGACACTCTTCCCAGCATCACCACAAAAGTTGCACCCATGCTCAGCCCTCCCCAAGACACACTGTATTTTGGCAGAGTAGGAACCTGCAGTTTATGTACGTAAGTGCCTACTAACAGGTCGAACACAAGGGACATGGTCACACTAGAGACCTCAGCAACACCTGTAGTGCTACCTCTGGCTGCTCCCTAGTCAGTTGTGTGCTCTAGACAGCTTCCTAGCTTGCCTAGCGGTACTTTGGATCGTACAAATTGTTTTTCCCTGAAACAATTGCATGGGCCATATGGATGAAACCTGTATCATCCCAAACAAACATTTTTTAGTATTAAACGATTTAACCGATCCAAATGTTTTTACCTTGATACGTCTAGTACAAATCATTGCACCACAATTGCTCTATGGCAATCAAACAAGCTAAACACTAAAACGTTTAATTACTGTTATACTTAAAAAATGCTTATCTTTACAAAACACAACAGGGAAAATGCAAGATTGAAAAAAAGTTACTGACTAGTAAAATGTTATATACGCGTCACTGTGTTCTTTAGTCCCGAAGGGTCACGTCTCAATTTGACTAGCATTTAAATAGTTGTAGACATAATCTGTAAGTAATAAGCTGTGTAATTGAACATGGACAATGGTTACTAACGGATCATTATGCTTAGCACTGTTTCACTGCTTTTGCATCAGTCCCAGCTTTTCAATACAATAGCTGTGTGCACTCATGATTTTTTTGGTCATTTACATTGCCCCCACACATATACAGCATCCAGGAACAGATGTCTGATCAAGACTTAGACAAGGAAGTCAGGGACCTTTAAATGTAATCATTTGGGATATGATCTCATATTGTTTTGAAATGGGAAATAATCTCATCCAGATATCAGGAATCAAGGAAAATATAGTTTTCAAACATATTTGACAAAATAAGAAAGTTTGATTCATTACTTGGACCACACTTCGCAAGACAAAAAAAAAAAGCATCTCGCTGTGACTATCTCAAGTATATTGGGAAATTTTGGGACACCCATTAATTTTTATTAGGAATCAATAAACATGGTAAATCATTTTATTTAAACACAAGTCATTTTAAGACATCCTCCTCGCAGCTTTCAGTGAATATGATCGATTTCACTTGGACTAGAGGAATTAAACTGAAAATATCTTATCTTTTTAAGTTTTTTATTTGTTACTGCAAATTCAGCCTGTAGTTAAAGGGACACTCTAGTCACCAAAACAACTTTAGCTTAATGATGTAGTTTTGGTGTATAGATCATGTCCCTGCTGCTTTGCTGCTTAATTCACTGCCATTTAGGAGTTAAAACTATTTTGTTTTTGTTTATGAAGCCCTAGCCACACCTCCCCTGGCTGTGATTCACACAGCCTGCATGAAAAAAATGGTTTCACTTTCATTGAGATGTAATTTACTTTAATTGTTTTTATCTCCTGCTTTGTAATTGTAATGTTAATTACATACAGGGACTCCTGCGGGGTCTAGCAAGCTATCAACAGAGCAGGAGATAAGAAATTCTTGATTAAACTACATTTGCAATAAAGGAGGTATAAACATTAGATGACTCTTTACAGGAAGTGTTTAGAAAGGCTATGTAAGTCACATGTAGGGAGGTGTGACTAGGGCTGTATAAAGTAAGTGATTTAACTCCTAAATGGCAGAGAATGGAGCAGTACAACTGCAGGAGTATGGTCTATACACCAAAACTGCTTTATTAAGCTAAAGTTGTGTTAGAGACTATGGTGTCCCTTTAACAACTATTAGTGTGTTTAAAAGGATACCCCTGAATGTTCCTTGCTTGCAATACATATTGTTTATCTGGAGCTTTTGAAGTTACATATTCCTTTAAAAAATAAAAAATGGAACTCTCTAGGGTAATTCTTGTCCTCCAATAGAAATCTTTTTAGAGTAACCTCACATACCTGTCTCTTGCTCTCTCCTAAAGGGCAGCACTCTACTCTCCCCTCCAGCTCTGCTATACTCCCATCTTATTTGATTGCTGTTTCCTGTCCTAATGTGTTTTATACCCCACCTTCTATAGACTGTAAGCTCGTTTGAACAGGGTCCTCTTTAACCTATCGTTCCTGTAAGTTTTCTTTTAATTGTCCTATTTATTGTTAAATCCCTCCCTCATATAATATTGTAAACCGCTAAGGAATCTGTTGGCGCTATATAAATGGCAATAATAATATTAATAGAGTCCATGTTCAGATCATACAGTGCATCATATTGTGTATTTTTGTGTTAGAAATATGCATTTGGCATCATACAGAAAGCCAAAGGTCCACTATATATTCTTACACTTTAAGAATATACCTTCAATGCAGTTTAGACATACTTTGCATGGCATATGGGCAATATTTATGGTGATTTTTTTTATATTTGTTTAGAAAAGTGATTTTTGACATTGTAACTTCGTTTGTCAGTATGTAGCAGTGGGAGTGATATTAAGAACAGAAATATGTTTTGAGAATCGGTTATGCAATGTCAATATGTAAATTTCATTTACACCCGCCTGCACTCTTATGTCACCATTTAGTCGGCCAAGGAGCAAATAATGACAATATTCCAGCACATATTTTTCAAAGTGACATTCCTCATTTCCAAATCTCAAAAATCCCAGAATAAATTCTAAAAACTGAAGAGCCACTTTTAATAAATACTGAATGAGCTGCACATAAACAAACAATTTGCAAAGTGTCATAACTCATGGAACATAAGCCACTTTTGGAGTTCATAAAGTCATGGCCTCCAGAGCCACCTTCTGTCTGCATATTGCAGATTAATGAGAGTGAGAGAGATATCATGTACTACAACCATTCATGCCCAAACTGTGTGCAGAGACATACCTGCAAGCCAATCCAGATTCAGTTAAGTATTGTAGCACATATGGGTAATACATTATACCTTTAGATTTAAGCTTGTATTGTAAAACAGTGCAGTTTTGTAGGGTACACAGTATTTTTGATCATGGCTCAATGCTATTGTTTATATCAAACACAAATAATTGTAAAATTATTTCCACATAAAAGTGGTTTAATGTACATTCTTTAATATCAGAAACGTGTACATTTAAACGTACACACCAGCCTCCCAAAATCCCACAAATAATTATGTATCGTCCCTTTATTTTATATTTAATACACCATTAAAAAAAAATCACATATCCTATACTCACAAGGAGGCACACAACAAGCTTATATATCGCTTGTATTTGACCCCACAACGCCTACATAAAATATACCCTTCAGTATCCCCACTGTGTTGGAGATGCGGGAACGCAGAAGGCAACATGTTCCACATCTGGTGGGAATGCCCCAATATTAGACCACTATGGAATGAGGTTTACTTGATATTCCAAACGCTGAATATCTCGAATATACGCTGTACCCCAATGGTGGGCTTGTTTCTACTCTTTCCTAAAGATACACCACTCCAAGCTAAACGAATAGCACAAAACCTGATAGCTACACATTGGAAGCAGACGCTTTGCCCAACCCTGTCGCTCCTATGGGACAAAATACGCCAATTGTACATATAGAAGAAATTAACAACTGACTCCCACTCCAAATTGGAGACACTAAGCATCATATGGGAACCATGGCTTGAATTAAGGGAAACCTAAGGCTCAATGAGATGATAAAAAAAAGATATATACATATATATATATATAGTATTTCAAAAATAAGGCTTGCACTCACGGTCTGTAGTAATGTTAAAAATTCTTCTTTATTCCAATATTCTTAAAACAAATCTGTAGTCATCAACGTTTCAGCCATCACTCGTGGCTTTCATCAGGATCAGTACAATACACCCGATATACATATATATCGATCTTGATAAAGACCCAGGAGGGTCGAAACGTTGATTATTCGTTAAACACACTTTTGAAAAATTCCTAAAGAGTGCTCTGTTTATTTGGTATTTATTCTGGTGCTGGAAGCACCCCCAGGTATTATTTAATTTATTCTCACTCATTGATGGTGACTGACAGAGGTTGCGTACATAGTGCAGTTGGGTAAAAAGCACGGTAGACATGGCTATACCTATATGTCAGGAAGTTTCCAATAAATGGGACGAACCAGAGGACTCATCTATGAGAGAGATGACAGGGAGAACCACACATATATAGATAACTTAATACAGTGCGCAGTGTTGATTTTATTTCCCCCTTCCCCCTATAGTTTTCCCCCATATTCACAACACCCCCTACCCCCATTTCCACAACACTGCACAGCCAGCATAGATAGGCTGTCCATAGCCTGGGAAGTGTATCTAGGGGTCTACAACTGCCACCCATCAGGGGCCATCCAACCCCGACTGAAGCGGAACTGACAGACCCCTGGAGGATCAGTGAAACCATAGCCCTTACACTTCCACACCGATAAACCGGACCATTGGTTTTCTAGAGCTATTTCTACAGGGCATGACCCCACAAAAGGGTTGAATTGGGCACAGTTCTGGACATGCTATTTACCGTTAATAAATAGGGACAAACGGTTATACTTATATCTTTCTTTTTGATTTCTATGTATAAACAATAGAGCTGTAGCCTCAATGCTGCCATTGCTGTACCCCCATAATCCTCCTCTTTTTTTTTCTTTCTGTATGCCCTATCTTTTTCAACATTACAAAATAAAAAATATGAATTGGAAAAAAAAATCACATATCTTTGCCATTCTGGATAGGAGTAATCAGCCAATTTAGGGATCATAAACAATCAAATAATACCTCTTGAAAGAACAATGTATTTTGAAAAAAAACAACATATGTGTTCTTAACAGGAAAATTGCTGAAATAGATATCTTCATATAAACAGGAAAAATGAAACAAGGTAAACATAACTCTGAGTAGAAAATCACTAATTATACTTGAATGAAAATTTAATAGATCACAGTACAGTAGTTTTTAACAAGGCGATACTTGGAATTTTTAATGTTATGTGTACTTATCCGTTATATTTACAAAAAAAAAAATGTGTATTTGTGATCTCTGAAGAAATAAAATACAATGTAGAAATCCGCACCACTGTATTTACCTCTGTCGTGGAAATAAGCACCTCAATCTTGACTTCATGTCAGACACTGACACGAGTTCTGCCCTTTTCACTCAGAGGAGGAAAACAAACAATGTTTCTGTTTTTAATTCTTCAAGGCAATGTGTGCCCTGGCTGTGCCAGAACTGAACTAGATTATCATGTCACTTGCTAAATCTTTAATATACTTTAAAAATAAAACCACATCACATGAACAAAGGTTAACACAAATTATCAGATAAGTGGCAGTTCCCCACTTAAAGAGACACTCTTTGCACCAAAAAATCTTTAATGCATATTATAGGGTTTGGTTTCATTAATGTGATAGAAGTTCCAATGTCACGGCCTTTTGGAGAGGTTTGGAGACCAGCCTCTTACGCACAGACCATGGACCTGGTCCCAGGAGTCCCTGAAAAAGGTGTGTAACAGCAGCAATCAATGGACAAGTTATTGTTACTTGAGAACTTTGCAGTGCCCTCTGCTGGCTGAATGGAAGTGTGTGCATTTTCATAATGCAGCTATGCAAATGAAGGCAACCAAATACGTGGTTAAATACATATGTTGTTGTTATTTATTGTGTTTGAAAATATTATTTGTATTAAACAGTTCATGTATTAATTTTAATTGCTTGTTTGCTATGTGTTCTTTATATTTGTATTTTATTAAAGTTGTCACAGCAATCTAAATGTAGTTAGTATAAAAATACAGAATGGTATGTTAGGTCATTATGGAACTGTGTGTCCTATGTGGATTTTTAGAGATCTCAGCAACAGAATCTTTGGACCTGTTGGCTGGCTGCGCAATCCCTCTACCACGGGGCAAATATTGAGAGCTAGGCCTGAGGGACTCAAATGTCTGTGTAAAGACAGGAGCAATTGCTATAAGCAGAGTTGAAAAGAAATAGGCAGAGGGTACAATGCCTGCCTGGAAGGAAAGCTGCAGTGAAATAGGCAGAGGGTACGAAGAGTCTGGTCAAGTGGAAGAGTGTCGTAGAGACCCCAGTCAAGCTTTGGTGACTGGGGCTGAAGCATTCCAGGCTTCCATCCCAACGTCTAGGAAGCAAATTTGGTGGAGGTACTCGGCTGGAGTGGAGCTTTGACACAATTAATATAGTGTATGTTTTGCATGCAAAATCTTTATTACAAAAAAAATATATTTTGCAGAATGCTGCACCTAAAGTCTGCCTGCTTAGCCACACCCCCTGACAAAGACTTCCTTATTAGGGTATGTACACAGCTCAGCACCTAACAACACTGAGTGAGCTGTCTTTAATTCACAGCTTTGTAGTTAAGAACAAACTTCAGT
The DNA here is from genome assembly GCA_933207985.1 of Pelobates cultripes. Classification (NCBI taxonomy): domain Eukaryota; kingdom Metazoa; phylum Chordata; class Amphibia; order Anura; family Pelobatidae; genus Pelobates; species Pelobates cultripes. The sequence goes on from OW240923.1 coordinate 99,747,412, forward strand.
GGCCGAAGTGTGAGTTTACATTTGCTAAGAAAGTATTCTTCTGGAGTGTGGCTAAGGAGGCAGGCTTATGGTGCAACATGCTGCAAAGCATTTATTTATTTTTTGTGAAAAACTATAAACATTTGAGCATGCAAAAAACACAGCATATTTACGAGGCCAAAACCTATCAAATGCATTAAAGTTGTATTAATGACAAGAGTGTTCTTTTAAGAATATACTTTCCTAAGCAACAGTGAATCTGTCTCACTTATTCTAAAAGTAATTATAAATAGTGGAGATATTTGCAATATAGGTTTCTAGCTCATACAGTTGAAGGCATCTCAAACACCCAAACCGTAGTCTCTCTGTTTTGGTCCAAAAGAAAATGCATATGGTACTAGGAGGGGGTGGAACCTTTGGTGTGATATCAGAGGTAGAAGTAGAATATACAAAAGAGAAAGAATACAACAAAATATAATGTAGTATATTATGTATAAAAGTGTTTCTCTTTTATATATTCCACTACCACCAAGTCTACTTCTACTTCTGATATCACACCAAGGCGCTCCCCCTCCTTCTACCATAAATATGGGAAAGCTGCCGAGTTTAAAGCTTTTTGGCAATGAATACTTACATGAACTTATCCCAGATATGCAATTCAAAATTTGTATACATTTGTTTTGTCATCCTTAATAATTACTAATGCACGTGCTCTAGAACAAGATACAAGCTGCATCAGTTATAAACAGTGTAACATCTATATCTTCAAACACTGACTGGACATGAGTGGAAAAATGGTTTATAAGATATTACAGTTTAAAAATGTACCTTCTGTTTGGAGAGACAGGTCTTCCGTGCCATAAAAATAGCAAGTTTTACAGCGAGAGGTAAAAATATAGCATATCTTAAATATTTATCTCCCTGTGATGAATCTAGCCCTTTATATGAATGACTGATGATAAAACCAGATGGTGAGATTACTTTTTTCAATGAATTACTTTTAGGTGACAAGACCTTTTCTTTTATGCATGTTTATGAATAAGAAAAGAAAATCATGGTTGGCTTTTACTGGCTTTCTGTTCTAAAAGGGAAATATGGTAACATCTGAACCATTTCTTAACCATCGGGATAGGGTCTGATATTTTAATTAATTCCTTAGAACCTGCCCAATGTTACAATCCCTGTGTGACAGTCCTGATTTCAGAATTCTATGTATCTTCTTATTGATGTACTACTTTAAAATAGCATATAAACATCGCTTTAAGAGCTGGTTTCAGATTTTCTGAAAAGCTAACATTGCTGTATGTGTTGTGCATTTGTGTTTATTTAACCTCTTAAGGACGACGGACGTACTATGCCGTCCTTGGGGACCCAACCCTAAATGCCAGCAGGTGGCACAGTATTACCAATAAATGTCCTTTATACTTACTAGATCGCTGGCGATCCCCCGCAGGAAATCACGATGGGGGGACTTGCCTAGCATCCCAGGGAGCCTCCGTGCAGCCGATCCGGCCCTCCCTGGCCATGTGATCATGATGAGGTCACGATCACATGACAGAATAGCCTCCCAAAGCAGTGCCTGCAATGGGGCTGCCTGGAGTGCCAGGCAGTACCACCAGTGCCTGTAATAAAGTTTTAAAAAGTTTAAAAACAGTTTAAAAGTGTATTATATATACCTAAATCACACATATATATCTATGTATTAGATATGATCTAACACAGAAAAAAATGTGCTAATAGTCACAACACTAACGATGTCTTGAGACTAGTAGCATCTCCTGGAAATATAGATAGTACTGTGCATAATCTCTATGTAAAGATGAATACCAAATGACTATATGCAGTAAACATATGTTGCCAGATCAACAGATCAAAAATAATAATAATAAGTAACCTAATAAGCTCCTATGTATCAAGTATAGAACAGGTCAAAGTGTCATATATACAAAAGTGTGGTTCAAAAATAAAAAATGATAAAATTGAGCTTTATTGAAAATGGCTTTAAATAGGAGAGAACCACCACCGGTATATCTCATGCCCAGGGATGATTCTATAACGAGGCAAACAAGGCATTTGCCTTGGGCGGCAATTTCCACGGGGCGGGAAAAAACGCCGCCCCCAAATGCCCAGGCAAATACCCTGTTTGCCTCTTTTTATTGAAGCCCAAGAGGTAGCCGGCTGACCACGTTTGGGCTCCCCCAGGGCAGCCAGGCGGGTGGGCAGGTGGGCGGCCGGCGAGAGAGCACTTTCCCCTGAGCTCTCTGCTCAGCTCCCTCGCGCAACCCGCAGTAATGCTGGAAGCCTGAATATGATGTCATATTCTGGCTCCCGGCATCACTCTGCGGGTCGTGCCCTGGGGAGCCCCACTGGACCCCAGGTGAGAAATCCACCCAGCTATCCCAAATTTAGGGAGGCTGAGTGGATTAAAATGTAAAAAAAATAAATAATAATTGTGAGTGTGGAGAAATGTGTGTGTTAGTGAATGTGAGTGAGTGTGTGTGTGTCAGTGAGTGAGTGAGTGTGTGTGTCAGTGAGAGTGTGTGTGCGTGTGTGTCAGTGAATGTTAGTGTGTGTGTCTGTCAGTGAGTGTGTGTATCAGTGAATGTGTGTGTGTGTCAGTGAGTGTGTGTCTGTCAGTGAGTGTGTGTGTTTCAGTGAATGTTTGTGTGTGTGTGTGTCAGTGAGTGAGTGTGTGTGTCAGTGAGAGTGTGTGTGCGTGTGTGTCAGTGAATGTGAGTGTGTGTGTCTGTCAGTGAGTGTGTGTATCAGTAAATGTGTGTGTGTGTCAGTGAGTGTGTGTCTGTCAGTGAGTGTGTGTGTTTCAGTGAATGTTTGTGTGTGTGTGTGTCTGTCAGTGAGTGTGTGTGTTTCAGTAAATGTGTGTGTCAATGAATTTGAGTGAATGTGTGTGTCTGTCAGTGAATGTGTGTGTGTCAGTCAGTGTGTGCGTCTGTCAGTGAGTGTGTGTCTGAGTAAGTGTATGTCTATCAGTGTGTCAAATCAGTGAGTGTGTGTATGTCATTGTTTGTCAGTGTATAGTGAGTGTGTGTCTGTCAATGAGTGTATGCATCTATTAGTGAGTGTGTGCGTCTGTCAGTGAGTGTGCCTCTGTCAGTCAAAGTGCGACCTTGACAGGAAGGGGTGGGGAAAATCTAACTAAGGGTTGGAGGGTGCCCGAGCACCGTCCTGCCTAGGGCAGCACAAAACCTAAATACACCACTGCTCATGCCTGTTGGATACTACAAAAGTTCTCCTCAAAATTACTGTTCCATAGTATTATGAACTACAAATCCTATTATATTATATATGCTGGTAGTTCCATAAAGGTTATCAAATGTAACAATCTGCAACATTCCTTTTGGATACCAGACAAAATGATCTGGATTAGTAGTAGCTAATGGGATATAGTAGAAAATATGTCCAATATCTCAAATGAAACAGAGGATAAATGATGTCAATAGGTTAGTAAGAGAGGAGAGTAGGCAGATGTAGAATATTGCATATTCTATGTTTCTATTGATTATATATGGATGTGTGGATTGACATAAGTAACAGATGGTCTAAGTCACATGGCTTTCTTTGTCTGAGAACTCTGGAATGTAAGTTGGGGGGGTTTGTCCTTATATGGCTAGAGTTATAGTCTGACGTCATTATGGCACTTCTATATAGTAACTGAACAAAGAGACACGAGGTCTCTTGGCTCTTGGTTCTCTGGCTCTCTCTTGATGTAAGGATGTAACTCTCCCGTCAGAAGTCCAGCAATTACCATCTGCTGTTGAATGTCCATTATCCGGTAACATCATTTGTTGTTTTATTATGTATCAGTAACTAAGAATAAACCTGAAGAAACCGTAAGTCAGATTGCATATTAGTACTTTTTATTAATATAGACATATATTAATGTGGCGAGCAAATATGGCCCAAGACTATATATACAAAAGACGTATATATCAATCAGTTGAAAAGAAGAAGAAATTAAGAAGATTCAACATTGACGATTCCAATCAGATTTTACAGCAGTACAGAATCATTAGTCAGTTTAAAAGACACTGACAGTTCAATGTTAGACAGCCTCTCTCCCTGGTAAACTAACTAGACAGACATAGGAGCAGAAAAGTCAGATAATAGAAGTATATAATATCATACTTAAATAAAATGTGCTAAACAAAAAAGTGCCCAGTGCCCATAACCCAGGAAGAAAAACCGCCTGATGGGCGTATAACTGGGAGGTAACATGGGACCATCTTACTGGGTTAGATAGGGAATGTGATCAGTTTAAAGGATGTGGCTGGTTTGGTGGCTAACTGGCAATGAGTATGTAAGTGGGATGTTAGTGAGTGTGTGTGAATAATGAGCTTATTTGTGTAGAGTGCTAGTGTATGAATATAGTGGTGTGTTTTTATAGAGTGCCAATGTATGCATTTGCAGCATATCTGTATGCCATTTTAGTGTGCATGAGTAGGTATTTAGTGTGCATGCATAGGTGTGTTTGTGCACTGTATTTCCAATTCCCACCTTTCCCTCTTTATCTCCTTATATTTATTTATCCCCACCTCAATTGAGTCCCTCTCCACCTTTTCCATATTACGCCCCTTTGCCTGTAACTCATTCCTTCATTTCTCACTTCTTTCCCCATTCTCATTTGTTTCCCTATTTTTTATCTCCATCCCTCACTAACCCACTCTTCTTAAATCACCTGTTCCACTCTTCCGCCCAGTTTCATACAGATGTACTCTTTTTTCCTCCCTTGTGCCCTCTAATCTCCCTTTCACACACTTGTTCTCCACTTTTGTCCCCCCTTATCCAGTTGCTCACTTCTACTCTTACCTCCTTCCCAAATGTTTATCTTCTTATTCACCCCTTGAGCACACTTTACTTCTGCCCCGAGGTTGTGGCCTCAGCAGCCGTATGGCCAGCCCTGCTCCTATCCATCTATATTGCAAGTTCTCATGGGAATAGGGCCCTCAACTCCTCCTGGGCTTGTAAAAGTATGGGAAGCTAAATATTTTGCAGATGCATAGCAGCATCTTATTGCAGTAATCTGAGTGATGTTGATTGGTCTATAATGCACTGTTATGGCAACTTTCCAGAGATGCTATATTAGAAAAAATATGCAATGCAGGTGTACTATTTTATTATTTATCTTATCTTTTCATATTAAATATGGTTAAACTCTTTTAATGTATTTAATATGTCATATCTAAGACAATTTACACAGAATAGTTGATTTAAAAGGCAAAAGAATGCAATTAACTTTTTGTTCAGACAGAATTAGCCTAGAGCATGGGTGTCCAACCTTTTTGCTACTCTCGGGTGCGCTGAGCACAGAGGACTTGTCTTGAGCCACACATCAAATATATATTATAGATAATGTATATAAGTGATATAACTTTAAAGGCCCTTTTCATAATTTTGATATTCCAATTGTCTAGTTGATAACTCCCTTATTTGTTATCATTATGTGGGTTTGGCATATTTAATGATACAAATTAGGAAGCTATCTACTAAACGCATACACATGTATATGTATATTGCATATGCACACATAACCACAGATATACACACAATCACAGACTTATACACACATAATCACAGACCTATACGCACAATCACAAATACATACACACAATCAGAGACCCACACACACATACTAGCACATCTATATGCACAGTCACATACGTACACAATCATGTACGTGTACACACACAATCACAGACATACACAGACAATCAATCACAGACACATACACAATCACAGATATGCCCACACACAATGGCAGACCTATACACATAATCACATACATACACACAATCACATACATACATACACACACACACACACACACACACACAATCACAAACATATACACACAATCACAGGCATACATACAATCACAGACCTTTACAGACAATCACATACATACTGTAACAAACCACCTCTTTTACAGGTAGGATTGTCACAGATCTTGCAGTAACCACAGCCTTGTAGGGTATACAAAGTCCAGGACACATTCAGCTCAGTTTTCCTTTTTATTTGATAAGAAAGCAGGTGCTTTAAATAATAATAAACAAACAAAATTCCTCACTCTTATTTGAGCTCTTACTAGAGAGAAATCACTATCTGTAATTGGGTGGCTTTCCCACTTACCAATTTTCCTAAAAAAAGGAAATGGATTTGCAATAAACACAATTGTTGTTCTCTCTCCTACAGCTCTCCTAGCTGGCTTTTTCTCCCTCCCTCTGCAGCAGGCTGATCTCTTCTTTTAAAGGCCTGTCTGCTAATTGACTAGCTACAGGTTAGTGCCAATTAGTAAACCCTTAAGTCAGATCCAAATTGTGGTCTGTTACACAGCAACTAGTGCTGTTGGAGCACTGGCCCACCCTGCTCTCCAAATACTCCGCCCCAGGGACCCATACCGTGTTTTGCAGAGCATCAGCAATGTATATTGCAAACTTTAACATCTCTCCCTGGGGCATTTAACTGAAAATTCTCTGGTTGCTGTTTAGCAAATCAGGCCTGATGTATCTTCCATCAACCACTATTCCACTTTTTTGCTCACAATACACACACATTCAATCAGACACACACACACACATATAATCACATACATATACACAGAATCACACACACACACACAGACACAAAATCCCACACCTAATCACAAAATACACACATATCCAAAGACCCACACACATAAAATTACAGTCCTTTACACACAATCACATACATAAAATACACAATCACAGATACACAAACATACATATTCACAGCTACATACACACACAATCAAAGACCCACACATATAATCACAAACTTACACATATAATCACAAACTTACACACACAATCACAGACATATCCACCGACTCCCCCCCACACACACCAATCACTGAGAAAACACACAAAAATCACATGCACACAAATTTAGTACTAAAGAGGTCCACCCAGCCTCCATACCTTCCTCTGGGAGGGCTGGAATGAATCATCTGCCCCTGGTGGCTGCAGGTGCTGCTGGGCTGGGACCTATGTGCTCTTCCTGCACAGGTCTCGTGCGCCCAGCAGTTATGCCAAGATGATGTCATATTCTGGTGGCTGGCTCACTGCCAGTCGGTGAGGGAGCTGTCCAGGAGGAGCACAGAATGTAATGGGCTATGTAGCGTAATGGACCTTAGACTGTCACCCTTATTCCTGCTATGGGCTGTCCGTAGCTTGTGTCACCCCCCTGTTATTTCCTATGTTTTGTGCTCCTAGTCCCTGGTGCCTCTTGTTCTTTCTCCTGTTCGTCTGGCTGTTCGGTAAAATAGCAGCCACCCTGTCTACTACCATGTCTTGTTCGACAACCAAACAAATTACCGAATGCCAGACCACCCATATGCGGAGTGTGCTGCTTATTAACCCCAGTAACCCCTGTTCACACCTCCACTAACTGCAATAACCTGAATATTCCAAGCGGTCGGTTGGGTGGCTGCCGTTAGTTAGTCGCGAATAGAGACAGTGGTGTTTGGTTGTCGAGTGCATGGAACTAAAATCGGACACTCGGCCACGCGAACACCGCTGGGACTTCCATCCTCTGTTATGTTCGTGGAGATTCCAATGAACAGAGTGGCGTTCGGGGGGAACAAACTTCCGAACAAGATACACAGCAATAATGTCTGCACGAACAGTTCATGTCTTGTATTTTGCCTATTTGGTACTATTTGGTACCGGTACTATTTGGTACCAAAAGAGACCGACCACACAGCCTAATTTCATGGAACCTTTTTGGGCAGGCATCTCATGTGCGGTCAGTCTAAACTATACCCCAGTGGCATTTCAGCTGCGTTTGTGGAATCTGAGCGCTTTTCAGATATATTGGGCGCTCAGACCCAGGCTATCCAGGGATATGGGACTTAAGAGGGAATCTTGTGGGGAACTGTATGTTTTGGGGTGATTAGTATTATGAATGTCCTGGAACTGAGAGTTAATGTAATTATGTTGAATATTTTGTCTCAGTCTACTCCCTGGATGCCCCTGGAATGTGTGTTTGGAAACACCTTGCATGGGGAGGCCGTGTGTGGCTCCATTAAAATCAGTTATACCCCCAGAGCTGAGTGTCGTCCAGTTGCTGGGGAGGAGGTGGGAGATTCTTGAAGCGTTTTCCTGTATTTAGCTGTTCCCTTGGAGTATTCTACTTGTTCCTGAGTGTATGTTGGAGAAACCAGCAAAGGAGAGTCCCTGCTAGGTCTAGGACTCCACTACAGGCTCCCATCCTCCCTTGCCACCCGGAAGCACGGATGGCAACTGGGCAACACTACTAGTGGTCCAAGGCCGCATTCAGCCTTTGGGTTGGACACTCCTGACCTAGAAGATGAATAGTGATCTGCAGCTGTTTAAATACTGGTTTATGTATAAAGCTACACAGCACCACAATTTGTCACATGATGCATTACCAGCTATTGGAACTGGACTTTAGATGCTGCAGCCTCTGAAACTGAGTGATCTGTTCAGTAGATTGGACAGTAGATGCTGCAGTAGTTAATGGTGAATTCTGCTTATGCTGTCAAATAATGTTGAGTGATCTGAGGTTGGAAATGGCATATATGAGAACACTTTCATTCATTAGCTAAACATTTTTTTTGTCATAAATATGTAACAAGGCCAGAAGAACAGCAGCTACCACAGACATAATTGTGCAGTGATCCAAAATATGCTAAACAATCTACAGTACATGCAGACTGCTTTAATGATGTATTAATCTGTTCAGAAATTTTTTGTGTTCTTATTAAGTCAGAGTTTGACTGCTTAAAGTAACACTGTAGGCAAGACTGCCATTAAGGAGGGTACAATACAGCTGACAGAACAGTATATCAGTAGGAGGGTACAGTACAGTTGACAGAACAGTATATCAGTAGGAGGGTACATTACAGCTGACAGTACAGTATAATGAGAAGCCTCTGATTTGGTCCACACATGCACGGGCTAACCGGCTCATGTGTGCACGTGTGTCGGCTCATGCACACTCGTGCACTGTGACGTGCACATCTGTGTGTTCCATGCTTGTGCACTCGCTGCTTGTGCACTTCTGAAGCTGGTCTGAGGTCCGTTAGGGAGGGAAGGGGAGGCAGGCAAACTCAAGTAGAGCGTGCCTACCACTTCCGTTAGCTCAGGGGAGCTAAAGGAAGTAGGAAGGAATCCTCCCTGGCTGTTTGATTGACAGCCAGGGGGGAGTTCCCCAGTTAATTTATAAACTGGGGTTAAATGAGGGTACTCCTCAAGCATAAAGCACTTCAGCAAGCAAGCAATGGAAATGGAAATACAAAATATCAAAAAAATAGCAGGAAACAAATGACACACTCCACCATGGCAAATGTGCTCCAAGTTCTCAGTGCCGGCAGCAATGTTCCTTCAATTTTGAAAATTCTCTCAATATAGCAAGAAGATCGAGTGTAGTTGTAGTGCAGATTTATTACAATAATACGCACAGGGCATTCCCAACATAATGAGCATCAGTGATAGGAATTGTAGCTAACACACCTCTGCACTGGGCATCAAAAAAGAGAGTCGGGGCACAAAAAAAAAGACTAAGTGAAATTGGGAACTGATTTAATATTAACAAATAGACTTCTTATCTGGGGTTCTCCAGTCGATGCTCTCTGCCTCTCTGCATCCACAAGTCAGAGCTGGAATCTCTTGTTAGGAACTTCTATTATCGCTCTTGAGGTAAGTCCTCAAGAGCCAGCTCATTGGTTGACAATGTCATCTCAATGCTCTCAGCCAATGAGCTAAGCCCTGCACCACCAGGCTTAGCTTTGTGAAGAGAGCATCTGGGTAAAGAAGCATGGAGTGACAGCCGCTGGACCAGAGGTAAGAAGTCAGATCGTTAGAAAACCGCTGGCACTACAATCACTACAGTGTTTTGTCCTTATCATAACATATATTCTTTACCCGGATTGCTTATATAAAGCATTTGGATTCAATGAAAAGTGAATTAAATTATGCAAATAATATCCAATATAATAAAAGTCCCCACCTTCCCCTTGCGTCAGATATAGAATTATTTTTAAATTTATTTTAACATTTTTGTTACACCTGCTGTATCTTGCAAAAATATATATTTTTACTTCTTACCTAATTTGTGGTAATGTTGAAATATTGAGAAGAGAAACCTAGAGTGAAAAGGGAAACTCGTTCATAAATTACACTTGGCATTCTTTGATATGCTGCTTATTTTATCTTAAAAACATTACATTGCTACAGAGTCACTTAGTTGTTCATAAAGTATAAGTGTGATTTAAGAAATCAATTACTGTACTTAAATTGTACCTGCACCTCACAATTAGCTTAATAACACTCGTTCTTAAAATGAAAAAAAAATAAAAAAAAATCCTTTACGTTTTATTAAATTGCTTTTCTCACATGTTGATCTTTGCTTGAAAACATAGATAATTTAAGAAAAAAATGCATGAAGACTGACATTGGAAGATTGTGCAGCTATTACATACAAATGAATTATTAATAAGACATGGTATTAAATGCAGAGTGCTTTATTCTTTGAAAAGACACAAAAAGGGATGTTTGCTGGAGTTTGTGAGCAATGAAGCCACATGAAGGACTTGACATGTGCATGGTAATTTCTCCGTCATTGGTGCTAACCTTACCCTGAACCCTAACCTAAACTACTAATGCCCACTTCTTACTCCATCTACCCCCCAATTTATCCTAGTCATTCCCTGCCACCGTGAAGAAAATGGTAAAAACAGCCAACTATCAAACAAATGTGAGAGTGAGAAGGACAACTAATAGGTAAGTCTAGGTTTAGTTAAGATGGCCACTTCATAAAATGGCCGGTGTATTTACTCCTGATAAGCCCCACCCCCAACTCACCAACTGCCAATTAATTTAGACTGGTTGCTATGCCTATCTCCTGGCCCTGTCAAGGCCCCTTCCCCTAGCTGCGCTGTTCCATGGGCCACAGGTCTGGCTTCATGTATCACATGATGCACATGAGGGTGAAGTAAGAGAGACCAGAGATCAGCATGCAGAAATCTGAATGAGATAGAAGGAAGACTGACCCAGACACTTTGTTGTGCTGCTTATATCTGGACAGAATATTAAAACAAAAGACCCTTAAGACCCCTAAAGCTCTTCAACTTGCTTAAATGTTTTAGTTGTTAGCTGCATAACCCCCTTTTTACAATTCCTAAAAATGCCAATTTCAAGAGAAATATGTACACATTTTTAATTAATTTAGGAACGACCCCTTGGCATTTAATCTGACTGTCATAAGGGTTTCCTGATTTACTTGATTCATGATGAGGGGTGGAACGGAACGGCAACAAGAGAAGACCTGGGGAAAGAGGCAAGTCCACAATAATTTTTGATAGCTGATCATAATGGATAAGTGATTCCGAGTACTCCTAGTTAATCTCCTGCCCGAGAGTAAGAGAGAGAGAAAGAGAGAGAGAGAGAGTAAAAGAGTGATGACACTCCAAAGAAGAGGATATTGTTAATTATACTCACATTAAAAAAACACAATGATTCACTGAATGGAGACAGTAGCAGAGGAGCTCTGACCACCCGTTTCAAATTTAGAGAAAACAAAAAATATCTCTGGCTGGCAGGAGAAAAATTACCAAGCGCCAAGTTTCTGGTGCCCATCTTGAAGAGAGCAATAGTAGCCCAAAGAAAAAGTAAATATTTATCTTAAGTTATAAAGAGTGAGCTAGAGAATTGGTGGTACTTGTTAATTATACTCTTGACTGCAAGTCAAGAACTCACAAACATTTTTGCCTCATTCCATTTTAAACATGGATTCCTTTGAGTCTGTATTTGAAACACAACTTAGGATATATATATATATATAGAAAAGAATGGTAATAAATGTTAGTCTTCTAAAGTACTGAAGTACATTTGTTGGACTGTTCAATTCCAGGTAACTGTATTGATTACACAAGGCTTTTATAATAAAACTTTCTTGCTGCCGTTAACCTGAGATCAAGTTCATCTGTCTATCATATTCGTATTCTTTTGCCCATGTAGGCAGAAAAGACTGCAGAAGATACCTCCTGGGAATCCAGTGGCACAGAATAAAGTGCACAGTTAATCGGAGCAGATGGTGCTCTGTATCCTGTAAACAGAATACTTTTCATAAGTTAATTATTACCTTGAGGTTACAGAAAGCACTACGTTTTTTGTGTTATTTTCTCTGATATGTGTTAAAGCGAAGCCGACTTCAATCAATTCTTGTGAAAAATTACAGCACTTTTATTTCAACAGAACACAACTTTGGATTTCTTTTTATTGTTGGATGCAATTGAAAATATTAAGCACCCTACTTATTTTTGAGGAATAGTTTTTAGAGCAATACAGTTGTCAGATTGCATAAAAACAGTAACATTTAACTGTTGTTTTCTTTAAAACAGCTTGTGTTTAGATCTCTTTAACTCTGATAAAACAGTCAAGTCTTCTTTTCCTTCAGCAGTGGGTTTAGACAGATGACAGTGAGTCAGGGGGTAGGTTAGCCAACTCATATACATACTGTATCATCAAAGAGATATTACTCATTTAACATTATTTACAAGAATGCTTCTGGATGTGCTATGAATGACGTTTTCAGCAGAGTGAGAGAGATAAAGAGATGTAAACACACAATCTTTATGGAAATAATTCTGGTTCACTTAAATGAAATGAGTCATGTATATTTAAAACTATACCCTAAACCTCATGATATGAAGGTTATGCCATAATCAGGCCTCCTTACCTTACTGATTGCATCAAGACAGTGCGGGTACTGTCCCACCATCCCAAATACCACAGTTCAACTGATCCCTATAAGCAGAGCTATACTCAGTGCATTAGTACTTTGTAAAGAGCATGGAAACAGTGTTTCCTGCAAGGTAAGCCATTGGTGGACTGGTCTACTTTATTAGGAGGGTCTGCCCCTTTGGGTGGAGCCAGTAACACAAACTGTGTCATTGGCCCACTCCCTTTTACCCCTCCCACCAGTGTACCGCTGCACAAGATGTTGAAGTTAGGAGGTATGCATCATTTCTTATAGTGATGGTGCACATTATGACTTGGAGGATACTGCTGCATACCTTAATAATCACTATGTACCCATTTCTATGCCAAGAAACATAAATGTGCTAGGCAACATGAGCTGCAAGTAAAAATGTGGTCATTAGGGTTGGCCCCAAAACAGAGTAAGCACTTATGTGGTCTTGTGAATGAGCAAGCTGATATTGGCTTCTTCCTGCGTGTGGCAGCTCTCTCTGCTCAAATCCCAAGCTGGTTTTAGCTATTCTTGTGCCATTACAGAGAGAACCACAGAATTATCAATAAGAGAGATATTTACATTTCAGACTAATCCCACCCAAAGGAGCAACACAAATCCAAAATGCATGCCGGCTCCCTCTGCACGAGATATTCAGCTTTGTTAAGCCTCGTCACAGACACCACTCTAGGCGCAGTGAACAAGGGATCTACATCTGCATTACATTTTGACTTTAGGGAGAGTAAAAAAAAATGGGTGCGAGTGGATATATATTTATATTTCTATATTTCTCATGTAAACAATAACAGTATTGTAGTTTATTTAGTCTATGCATAGAGCATTGTAATGATTAAAATGTCCAATACCATTTGGTTTTAGATCAATTACCAATTTTATTTGTATGATTAAGTTTTCTGTTTAAGCCTTGTTTTGCAGAATCACCCGTGTTAAATATAGAACCTTACCAATATACTTTAGACTATCTATCTATCTATCTATCTATCTATCTATCTATCTATCTATCTATCTATCTATCTATCAATCTATCTATCTTTTGAACTATCATTTTTATCTATCTATCTATCTATCTATCTATCATTTTATCTATCTATCTATCTATCTATCTATCATTTTATCTATCTATCATTCTATCTATCTATCTATCTATGTAGATGTTTTTAGTTACATTTTTAAAATAAATTTAGAAAAATATGAAAATAACAATAATATATAATATATGAAAAATAATATTAATATGCAACAAAATTACAAAATATTTTTCAAAATCCAGAATTATTTTATATTCTAAAACTATTAAGTCATTTCAAGATCTTATCCAAAAATATTAAATCAAGGCCTATCCTAATAAGATAAACTCACAGTATATGAAGGCTGATGGATAGTGTCTCTCTGTGTGTCTATCTATCTGTCTGTCTGTCTGTCTATCTATCTATCCATCTATGTATCTGTCTGTCTGTCTGTCTATCTATCTGACAAAGCACAGTTTAGTTTCTCATTTGAAACCTTGTTCAAAATTAACTTCACATCAATTTGAAAATTATAGAAATCTATACTCAACGATTAATTTCAAGTGTTTGCTCTGGCGAATATGAGTTTTTTTGTGGCAAATGCATTGTGTGAAAAATGACCATGTTATATCTGAAGTTATTTATGAGCAGTAAGTGATGTGTGTATTTATTATTTTCAATTAAAGGGCAAGTGAAATGAAAAAAAGGAGTCACTTGGAAGATTAAAGAGAATGATTTATAGCAACTGGTTGCAAAATGCTTTTCTGTTACACCACAGATATAAAGGCGTAGAAGAAAATATATGTCAGTTTTATATACAGTGAGGGTATCTGATGAAAATATAAATAAATAAAGTAATAAAGAAACCATATTATGTCCTAATAGTGACAGCAGTTTGATTCATAAAGAAATAGATTCATCAGGGGATACTAATGTGCCGAATGCTGTAAAGTAATTAACCTGAAGCTCTGTGGCTGTGATTGAGTTACAGTTATTATGATGCCTACATATCCAGTAGTATAGGCTGCTTGGAACAACAGTTTTTTGTTGTTGTTTTGTTTTTGTTTTATATTCACTTTCGTAGATAGTAAGAAGTTCCTAATAAAAAGTGTCGATGAAGTTACTGTAATACTGACCATCTAAATGTGAACACAATCTCTTAACTCAATTTTTTTTTTTTTTAATTATGTCACTCACTGTATACTTGTTTTCTGCACAGCATCATTTATATTTAATGCTAGTTTGTGAGACTGGACAGTAGGTGGAGTCGTAGCGAATGTACGTAGTTTTAGAATGCAATGTATTATGTCCCGATGTCTATATGGCTCAAATAATCTCTCTGGTTTTAAGTGACATTTTGTTGATATCTAAACACCAGTAATGTTTAATACCCTCATTTGAATCCCACACAAGGTATTTCAGTGCCCGTCTGTATGTCTGTCTGTCTATTTTAATTCTATGTGGTCTTCCAAAGCCATAGAGTGCATTCATAAATACCATGAATGGTAACACTGAGTCAGAATGTACACTAGAATGTGCCAAGGGTAAATTAGTTGATAACATGATAACAAAAAAAAGTGTGTTAAAAGAAATAAGATATTAGACTCAGCAGTAAATGTTCACGAGGCTACAAAGCAAAACAAACCAGAGTGTGTCTTTGCTGAAAAAAAGGTTGTTCCATCTAGAATGCTGAGACTCCGAGGCATGTCTAGGGATCTTTAAAGGAAAAAGCCATAGTAGCCATTTAGGAAAACATGCACTACATAGGTTGCATTTATTCTTTGCAAGTGGTCCACATAGATGGCACATTGATTTATGGCCAACAAGCCATGTAATGAGAAACTCAATTCAGTGAGAAAGATGAAATCTTCCTAGCTGATGGAAAAGTCCATGGTGTCACACGGTCAAGGGACAGAAGCACAATCCCAGTGAGAAATGTTTTATTTACTTTTTTGTTTAAATCATGTGGTAACCTTCTGCTATTGAAACATTTGTCCAACAGAAGACTCACGGTGGAATTCTAAGAAAGATTATATTCAATTAAGAACAAACAGTATGAATTCTGATGAATACTTGTGCGTACTTACTATAGACAATGAGAAAACTAAAACAGCC
The DNA here is from genome assembly GCA_933207985.1 of Pelobates cultripes. NCBI lineage: Eukaryota > Metazoa > Chordata > Amphibia > Anura > Pelobatidae > Pelobates > Pelobates cultripes. The sequence continues at coordinate 99,763,284 of OW240923.1, forward strand.
AAACCCACTCCCCACAAAAGTAGAGTTTAATGTCTTGCATTCATGTGAATTCCTTTGACATTGTTTCAGGAAGCATAACTAATACCCATGAGGAACAACATCAGCCTCTAAAAAGTAAATAGGAAATAAAGCTATAGGTGTTTTTACCATCCTATCTATCTAACCGGCATAGGATAAAGCTAATGTTGCCCAACTATAACAAAATATTGTTATGAAATACTCAAAATATGTTAGGCAATTTTTGATTTGAGATGGGTTAGCTGTTGTTAATAGTTAAATCATTGCATTGCCTCTGAAGAAAAATGCATTAATTCAGTAATGACTAATCCTTAATTAAAAACACAGAGTATTGTTAGAGAGGACTGTGTACAGAGTGCAACTTCAAAAAATCTTGGAATCACATCAGTGAAAGATAATCAAAGCATCGACAATTAATAAACAGAGACACACATTGACATCTGTAGCTAGAAAACTAAATCATACTAAAGTTAATTGTAGAAGGGGTGTGCTATCTTCTTCTATGTACTGTGACCTTCTCATCTCTTCCAATAGTTATAAGTGTGTGAGATCCCATTATTTCATAACCTTCTGAGTATTGAGTTTTGGATTGTTTTATAATTAGCATTTTAATTGCTCATCAAAGTAATGGAGGCTGCTTTGGAAAATGGAACATTTATTAATCCCTTTGGAGCAAGACAGTAAGCTTTACCAAGGTCATGTTAAGTCTAGTTGATAGATTTTTTTTTAAATATATATTTTTAATTCAACTACAGTGTAAACCCCCTGTTTACTCAATGGTTTAAGAATCTAGTATTGCTTACAAGGGGAAACCAAGTGCAGGAATGAACATTCTGTAAAATAATTTTCAACTTCACATCTGTATTACTGTAACCATCGCAACATCATTCGGAAGACTTGGTCTTATTATTTTAATGAGGAAATGTGAGATGATACAGATAATGCAAATATCATAATTTAGTACAAAATAATTAAACCCCATCTGAGCCAATAACAATTTATCGTGTAACTATGTATTTTGGATTTGCATAATAGAAAACGTGTTATTATGAGCATTGTTTATCCGGTAAAAGTAGTAGTTATGCAGCAACTAATGATATATCTATGTTTATCTATGTGCTTTGGAGAAAAATAAAGAAATTGATGGTTCCACTGACAGTTTTGTTATAGTATTATCATGTGTGCAAGATTAATATTTTCTTATAGCAGCTCTGTCACTCCCATCCATAAATGTGAGCATTTCATAAAGAAAAAAGCAAAAACAAAAAGGTTTGCGCCACAAGAATACCATAAAATATTGTTGTCAGTAATCAAATTGAAATAGTCCAGAATAAAAAGGAACACCCCTTTAAATGCAATATAAGTTCTTGGGTAGATGGTAGGGGTAGACAGTAGATTCTTCTACTGGAAAGTAGGTTCTTTGGTAAGATCCATAAAGATATGTAAAACTCAAAGAACAGGAAATCCAATAGTGCAATAAATCAATATAAGAGTGGCGCATATAATAAAACAGTGGTATCTTCCTCACATTTAATGGAGCTATGACCAGCTCCAGTTGTAGTAGCGTACAGTTGTATAATCCCCATATGTGGATAAGGGTCCAAAATGCTCATAAAGATCGTGTTTGAATTTCATTGAGATCCCAATGTAGTCAAAAGATAGTCAAATTAGCCTGCCTTGTTTTAAGGTAAATCCTCAAGTGGATAAAACTAATGACAGCTGTGGGAAAATGGCATTATCTCGCTTATCACAAAAAATTTGGTATGGAGGTTCCCGCTTTCTTGCGGGATCCTCCGTAGACATTATTGTTGTATTCTCACACTTGTGCAAGAATATGATGCTAATGTGGGCTCCAGGCAGATGAAGTACCAATAGCTGGAGCTCAAAAATGGCAGCACCCATCAGGTAAGCATAACTCACCTTTGCTACACCTCTGGTCCACCGCACACCAAATAGTGATATCACCAAATGCAAGCCCCCCCAGAAGATGACAAAGGTTTGTTAATTTTAAACTGCCTTCTGTGAATAGTGGGTGAAATGGTTGTAAAGAGTGATGTCATTATGTCCTGAACTACCTACTGCATACACTAGATCACATTTATGTGAGCTAATATCTCATCAAGCAAATGATTACTGAATTTTACATGACGATTAGTGAGTTTGGTCAATAGCAACATAATTGGACAAAATGTACAAAATACTCATGACTTCATAATTATTTTTTTTCGAATTTCTGTATTATTTTGTGCTCACTTTACAAAATGATAGACTGCCTTTGAATAATGATTAATTCTTCAAAATGGCAGCCAACTAGTTTACATTAATTTTACTTGTGGTAATATGCGAAAAGTTCTGAGATGCTAAGGAGTGTTGTATATCGACCGGTATGTTGCATGTCAGACATGCATACATAGGCCTGTTAGTGGATGCATATTGAGATACTTGCATAAATAAAGGGATAATAAGAGAAGGAGGAGGTGAGGGGGAAGGAAAGTGAGCTGTATCCTCGTACAAATTCAGTTGTCTTTGTTTTGTTTATAAAAATAGGAAAAAAAAACAGGGAAATACACATATGGTATATATCCAGACATACGCAAAAAGACATAAACACACACATATTGTGTGTCATGTCTACAAATTGAGAAAGACAGGACTTTTCACTACGGGAATTTAGGAATTTAATACCCTAAGAACAATGCATTATTTTTGTTCAGTTGTAGACACAACATATTTTTCTGAGTTTCTGTTAGTCAAAGCAGAAAGTTCTTAATGTTTAGGGCATTATAACCGACTAATCAGACACAGTGCCAGCATCTGAGCCATCTCATAGCAACAGGACACGCACCTTCAAGGGCACAGTTGAGTTGCCCATAGCAACAAATAGCTGTATTCCTTTTTAAGAGGTTCGATATGCTATGTAACTAAGCAGGAAAACTGGCAGTGTAGCAAAAGGGTGTCCCAGAAGACTCTTTATAGAAGTAATATGTAATCACTTTAAATGACAAAAACAGAAAAAAAACACAACAGTACGTTCAGTTAAAATAGGAAAAACAAGCCAGCTCAGGTGAAATGTTAAGATATTGATTACAATATGCTGCAACCTGTAAGCTTAGGTTGTAGACTCTGCCTGAAATCCCAAAAGTGAACCTTTCATCAACAAATTGAGTATAAGACAAGCTCATATTCAGATATGTGTAAATGCAATATGTAAACTGTGCTGGTAAAAATGATATACTTACCTTAAAGGAACACTCCATGCACCATAAACACTGCAGCTCATTGCAGTTTGTATTTACTGTATGCCTGGAACACTTTAGCACCCTCTTCCCCCTCCAGTGTACGTAAGGAACCTATTTACTAATGGTTTGACAATGTTACCTACATGAGTGGCAGTGCATTGACTGAGAACAATCAATTAAGTCTCCCAACAAATGAGCTGGCCCTGCACTGCATGGTTTAGCTAAGGATGTGTAACTCAATTCAGGAGCTTCTGGCATTCAATGGAAGAAGTGATTGGTACATTGTGGTCCCCTGTTATATTGTCAAACTGTCAGCAAATGGTTTGACTACTTGCATTTTGGGTGGCACCAGGGCACTCCTAAGAGTGATCCCTTAAGATCACTTCCTTTATATACAGCATATCACCCTGGAGTGGACATGTAGAGCTGCCATACCCATATTTGATAGGACCACAATTCCACAATTTCTAGCATGTGATCGCATTATAGGGGTTTTAGGATTTTGCTTTACATGTACATGCTCAGCACTCCAATATCCAAAATAATTACTATTTAGTAGATATACCCCCAAAGATATATTACATGAAAAAAGCTTGCAAAAGCTAAAGATCTCTTGTCTGCAGCCTTTGCAAGGCCTCTCCTTCTTCTCCAGTAAAGATTTTCTGTGGCTGTCCAATCACAGACTTCCCAATGCAGTTCAATAATAAATCATTGCAAGGCAGGTGTTCTGTGCCATTGATGCCTCTTTAGTTTAGCTCCACTGAGCTAAGCAACCAGGAAGTAACAGAATTGGTTGTCTTATTAGAAAACACAACATGGAGTAGTGAAAAAAAATCTCAATTAAACACCTAGACCTTCACCTCAGACTTACTCTGTAAAGGAGTGTATAATACAAAAATAGCAAGAAACAACCAGTGGTGGGACAGGACAAAAGATAACTGTGAATAAGTAAATCAATATGATAACTGCTTTAAACATATACCCATAAATTGTGGAGTATAGAATCTCCCAAATAAGGAGCAGCTTGATCTAACACCTCTCTAATGAACCTGCAGCTGGAAAACTTCCCCCACATCAAATGTTGGTCCAAACCACCAGTGTAATTGTACGTGCATGATAGGCTGAGGCTGGGAGCTAGGAACTGACTTCTATCCTGAAGCCGTATAGTTTGTATCAAAACGTAGGTGAAAACAACTCCTACTTCGATTACTTTCACCGAACAAGGCTTTCTCAAAGAACGTTGTATAAATGAGTCCACACATCCTGCTTAATTAACCCTCAATGATGCTAATAATACAAACAGTTAATGTGGGAACCAAAAATATGACCCCCAAGGAACCCTTATGAGTGACTCAAAAGTCACGCAAGCTCTGTATGTTTAAGGACAAATCCATATCACCGGAAAACTGATCTTTATATAACAGTTTTCATAAACTTAAATAGGTTACAAAAAAACAATTAAAAACATATAGTGTAGATTGTATACACAGCAACATATCGCACATACACTTACCAACAAAGAGTGCTAAAAGTCAGTGCTAATTAGGCACAACAGTCACTAGGCCACCTCTCTAATGAACCTGCAGCTGGAAAACTTCCCCCACATCAAATGTTGGTCCAAATCACCAGTGTAATTGTACGTGCATGATAGGCTGAGGCTGGGAGCTAGGAACTGACTTCTATCCTGAAGCCGTATAGTTTGTATCAAAACGTAGGTGAAAACAACTCCTACTTCGATTACTTTCACCGAACAAGGCTTTCTCAAAGAACGTTGTATAAATGAGTCCACACATCCTGCTTAATTAACCCTCAATGATGCTAATAATACAAACAGTTAATGTGGGAACCAAAAATATGACCCCCAAGGAACCCTTATGAGTGACTCAAAAGTCACGCAAGCTCTGTATGTTTAAGGACAAATCCATATCACCGGAAAACTGATCATCTATATAACTGCATCTAAGTGTATACAAAGCTAGACAGACTTGGATACTCAAAAAGACAAATGACATAAAAATCTAATAGTTGCATTAAAACCATGATGGATGGCAATTAAAAGGATGGTAGCATAATGTAATGTTTTATAAACATTAATAGAAAAGACAGGACCATCCAAACCCTGGCAGTCAAAATGATACAAGGGGAATAAAAAAGGAAATATGACATGTTAATAATTATTATATAAATAAATTATTAACATGTCATATTTCCTTTTTTAGTCCCCTTGTATCATTTTGACTGCCAGGGTTTGGATGGTCCTGTCTTTTCTATTAATGGATGGTAGCATAATGTAATGTTTTATAAACAACCCCTGACATTGGTTACAGTGTCGAGCAACACTGTGTTTAACCCCTTAGCGACCCAGGACGGTTCAGGACCGTCATCTGCATTTTTGCCTTGAGGACCGATGACGGTCCTGAACCGTCCTAACGGTCTCCGTTACTTACCTGATCGCCGTCGTTCCCCCGGCGGCGATCAGCGTGGCTCCGGTTGTGGGGAGACTGCCTGCAGCCCAGACAGTCTCCCCACACTGGATTAGGACCCCTGTGGCCATGTGATCGCTCAACATAGCGATCACATGGTCACAATAGGTGTCCATATGTCTGCATGCAGGGGGACTGTCTGTGTTGACAGGCAGTCTCCCTGCTAGTGTAAAATCAAAAAATAAAATAAAGGTTAATGTTAATAAAAAATAAAAAAAATTATATATGTGTATATATGATATATAGACATATATTATATTTATATAATATATGTCTATATATCATATATATAATGCCATACTAAGTGTATTTTTATATTAATATGTACTTATATTAATATAAAAATACACTTATAATTAAATTACACATGTATATATAATATATATATATAATAACTATATATATTGTATATATATATATTATTATAAAATATAAATAATAAGTAATTTAAATTAAATTAAAAAAAATTAAAATAATAATAAAAAAATAAAAACAAATTATATATCTATATGAAATTTAATTCTAACTGTATTTTAAAATTAATATATATATATTTATATCAAAATACACTTAGAATGAATTTGTATATATATCTATGTATATAAAAATAAATAAAAATAATAAGAAATATACATATGTCCATATACAAAATTACATAAATAATTATATAAATATACACGTAGACTTCAGATATATAAATATGCATATATATTTAAATTCTACGTGCGTATTTATGTAATAGTTTTACATAATTCAGTAATTTTATCGATTGCAATTTAAGGGACCTGCCTGCCAACCCAGGCCGAAATTCCAGAGAATTGAATTTGCTAGCACTGTATTTTACCCTGTAACGTTCTACGACACCCTAAAACCTGTACATGGGGGGTACTGTTTTACTCGGGAGACTTCGCTGAACACAAATATTAGTGATTCAAAACAGTAAAACATATCACAGCGATGATATTGTCAGTGAAAGTGACTTTTTTTGCATTTTTCACACACAAACAGCACTTTTACTGATGATATAATTGTTGTGATACGTTTTCCAGTTTTTAAACACTAATATTTGTGTTCAGCGATGTCTCCCGAGTAAAACAGTACCCCCCATGTACAGGTTTTATAGCATTTTTGAAAGTTACAAGGTCAAATATATGGGTCAAATATTTTACATTGAAAATGGCCAGGTTGGTTACGTTGCCTTTGAGAGCGTATGGTAGCCCAGGAATGAGAATTACCCCCATGATGGCATACCATTTGCAAAAGAAGACAACCCAAGGTATTGCAAATGGGGTATGTCCAGTCTTTTTTAGTAACCACTTGGTCACAAACACTGGCCAAAATTAGCGTTCAATTTAGTTTTTTTACTTTTTTCACACACAAACAAATATGAATGCTTACTTTGGCCAGTGTTTTCGACTAAGTGGCTACTAAAAAAGACTGGACATACCCCATATTGAATACCCTGGGTTGTCTACTTTAAAAAAAATATGTACATGTGGGGTGTTATTCAGAGATTTATGACAGATAATAGTGTTACAATGTCACTATTGATAAATTTAAAAAATTTATGTTTTGAAACCGCAATATTCTACTTGTACCTATAGCCCTATAACATGCAAAAAAGCACGTAAACACGGGGTATTTTTAAACTCAGGACAAAATTTTGAATCTATTTAGCAGTTTTTTTCATTCGCTTTTGTAGATGAGTAAAAGATTTTTCAAGTAAAAGTCAAAAAACATGTATTTTTTTCAATTTTTCATCATATTTTTTTATTTTTTTTAAATTAAAATACATGAGATTATATAAATAATGGTATGTAAAGAAAGCCCCTTTTGTCCTGAAAAAAACAATATATAATTTGTATGGGAACAGTAAATAAGAGAGCGGAAAATTCCAGCCAAACACAAACACCACAAAAGTGTAAAAATATGCCTGGTCGCAAATGTACAACATCGCAAAAACAGTCCAGTCCTTAAGGGGTTAATACTCTTGCTCCCAATAGCCCCGTGGTGTTCAAGAATGCGCTCATTCAGAGGTCTTATAGTCCGACCAACATACTGAATACCACATGGACACTGGAGCAAGTAAGCAACATTTCTAGAGAGAAAACTGATAACATTTCTAATAGAAAAAGTTTTCTCCATGATAAAACTGGTGAACTCCTTCTGCAATATGGGTTGCTATTGACAATTTTTACATAAACAACATTTATAAAGGTCCAAGAGTTTAGAAGCTAAAAATCTTAACAGTAGAGTCTTGTTGAGACTCAGTCCCACCCCGGCTCACCTGCAGCCACGATGATGGTAAGAGACTAGGGGACAGCAAAGATTTAAAATTGCTTGCCTTCCTATTCATAAGCTTATGGATAGTTGGCAACACTTTGGACCAGCCAGCATTTCATTAAAGCTTTCTCAATAAGTTAAAATGTATGATTGTATTGTGTATTATGGTCCCTTCTCTGAATTATATTTTTTATCTTTTTTTGAGACCCTATTATTCCTACATTCTAGACTTCTCCTTGTTCTGATAATCATATCTCTTCTCCATCAGATCAGATATACCTTCTCCAAATATCTAGTGGATATAAATTGTAATTGATTTTCATAGTCTATGTCCCTTGTGCAAATGCAGCTAATCTTTAAAAAATGTCCCCTAGGGATGTTGGCCAATTTTTATGGTGACAACTGTTAAAATCAATGTAACTGTTTCTGTCTGTCAGTGTACAAAAATGTCCTGGTTAAGATTTCATCTCCTGCACAAAAAAATAAGGTGTAATAAATGTATAGTGTCATTATGAATCTGCAATTCAAATTTCAATCCATGATCATTATTTTTAATATACAGTAGTAAATGGAGTAGGCAATCCATTGTACCATCCCAAATAACGATGACATGATCAATATACCTCTTCCACGCTAGTCATGCTCAATCCACATGTGTCTATCCTCCCAATCTGCCAGGAACAGGTTGGCACAATTGACCCAAACCTCAGGCCCACAGCTGTCCCACATGATTGAAGATGAAAGGTGTCCTGGAACAAAAAACAATTATAGAACAGTATGAAAACGATACAATCCAAGATTAAATCTGTCTGTTGGTCAGCTAGTTGGTTATCCTTGCATAGAACTCTATTTTGCCAATCTACCTTTGAGATGATCTGCCACAGTGTATAGAGACAACACATCCACTGACATGAAAATATATGTATTTTTCCATTTAATTTCTCTGATACTTCCTATAAAATTACAAGTGTCTTTAATATAAGATTTAGTAGATGGAACATGTTTCTGTAAATAAATCTCTATATAGTGACAGATTAGCCATACAGAGTGCCGATACCATTCATGATTGGTCTCCTGTTTTTTGCACTTTGGGAAAAAAAAAATCTTGGGAATTCATGAAATAGGAACAGAAACTCATCCCTAGTCTAAAAACCCAGTTCTCTACCTTTACCAACAAAATTCTTAGTTTAAGTAAAAAATATTTTGTGGGCTCCTTAGGTAAAGTGCAATATGTTCCTGATGTAACAAGGTTGATTTACAAAAATTACAATTTTTATTGACACCTGCACATTTTGTAATATTAAAAAAGAGGACACATTCTTTACACATAAATTACTTCAGCAAGCTAAGATGTTTTAGGTGTTTTAAGTGTTCCTAGAAATTAGTTCCCATGGTCTTTTCGGTGGTATAATGTATTATTCCTACTTTGTGGCATTTGATACATTCACATTTCAGTATTCACAATGCACAGACTTAAAGGGAACCCGTTTTCCTGGCACTATAGGGTTAATAGGTCCCACCCTCCCTCTGGGCCCCTTAAAATCCCTTCAGCCACTTACCTTAATCCAGTGCCGGTTTCCCTCGCCACTGGTTACCTCTTCTCCCCTGCCGACGTCAGCTCCCGAGTGAAACCGAATGCGCATGCACGGCCAGAGGTGCACGCACATTGAAACCCGCCCATAGGAAAGTATTACTTAATGCTTTACTTTGGGGATCTTATTTGACGCTGGACTCTTTGAGGACGTCCACTGTCATTTCAGTCTGATTTACTCACTGAGAATCATGGAAGTGGACTCTAGTGGCTGTCAGGGAGACAGCTACTAGAGGCTGGATTAACCCTGCAGTGTAAACATAGCAGTTTCTCTGAAACTGCTATGCTTTTAGCTGCAGGGTTAAAACTAGGGGGACCTGGCACTCAGACCACTTCATTGAGCTGAAGTGGTCTGGGTGCCTATAGTGGTCCTTTAACATGATCTTCTAAACAGGTAACAAAGCACATACATACACCACATATGTGTAAAGTTTTAATATTAAAAGTGAATGAATATTCACTTATAAAAATAACTGACCTTATAGATAGCAAATATTAGTCTTATGATATTATGAAGTAAATCCATATTATTCTATAATACTATTGAGTAATATTATGTGGGGATTTACCTAGGTTATGCACAATGTAGTTAGCAGCGTTAATCTGTGCCACATGGTTTTCAGTGTATTGTTTAATATATAAACTTTTGAATAACAGCTTATTTAGATTTAAAGGGACAATCTAAGAACCATTTTAGTAAGTGATTTTGGAACATAGAGACTCCCCAGCAGTGTTACTGTTGTAAACAGTGGCATTTTCAAGAGACAGCATGCTAAATGTTGTTGTTTCCACACTTACTAGTCATTCAGACAGCTTCTAGGGTCTTCAGACTAACAAGGATTCAGTATATTTGAGATTCAACTTAATTCAATTTTCAACATCAACATTTAAAGACACGGTGTGAGTCCATTGCTTCTCTATCTAATTATAGGACATTCCTTCCACATAATATTCATAAAGACATTCATTTCAACGGTCTGAATTCTCTGCCAAAGGGAACACACCTGAGGAATATAGCCGTCTTTCCTTTGCTTTCTCCTTTAATGTTAAAGATACATCAGATTATTTGACTAAAAGCACACAAGATATGATGGCAAGATTCTGGATAAAGTGTAGAAATGTTGAAATTTGCAGAGTGAATAGTTTACGGAAATTATGAGTTTTGAAAGTTGCTTTGAAAATAGAAAGGAAAAAATTTAACTGGATTTAGGAGATATGTACCAACTCTTCCTCTTACTCCTGAAACAAAGGATTTATAAAAGACAGCAAGGGCCTTAGAAAAGAATAGGTGATGACAAGGGCAATGCTAAGATAAGGGTAGATGTGTACAAAGGGGGAGAATGTCAGAAATTGTGAAATGCAATAATATGTTTCTTTTTTTACTTGATTGATGCAAACTGGATCATTAGAAAAAGAAAAATGCCTATGGACAATGGTCAGGAGCCTAGTGAAGATCAGAGGTGGCCAAATTAGTTAAATGTTTTTTTTGTAAAGTTGCCTGTGAAATAGCTGACGCTAAGTCACATTGTAGAGATGGGGGTGATGGGACTGCTTGTAAAGCCTCATAATATTCAGTTTCCAGCTAAATGTCCTTTTGAAGTTTTGATAGAGATTTTGACCTGTTTTATCGACACTGGAATTATTATCATCAGTGAGTAATGCCCATCAAGTGTTGATGGCTCTTTGAACAGTATATTTCATCCATAACCATAATGGATTATTCATCCGTTTCCATAAATAGTATATTATATCTTTGCCTTGCTGATTGTTCATTAGTTTCCTATGTTACAGCTTCCACTCCATACTGGATCAATTTGTGTACTGATCTTCCTCTCAAATATGTGTTGTAATTATAACGATATAGATACACTTCCCTTTTATATGATAATCTTCTGTTTGGTATATAAAAGAATACTTAAAGGCTATAAGAAATACAAAGAGCCAAAGGACACACATTGTCATTAAACGAAAAGAGTTCAGCATGCTAGGAAACTCCAATGTAGCAATAAGGCAACACAACAAACGGTTGCAGAAATGAACATAATAGCACAAGCTGCAGAACTTTATATATACTCTGTATCTCAATATATTTCACAAGAGATATACTTCGGGAAATGCTCAGTATGTATTCACTTCATAAAGACATGGAACAATTGAGCTTCCAAACAAAGGTTGCGGGGCAACTTGTGAATTACAACACCCAGGCAAGGTACACAATGCATGGACAAGTTTAGATGGGGTATAAAATAAACAGTAACAATTACATTTTGTATTTTTTTTTTTAAAGTCTTTATTTTTGTAGTGCAAAAGTTGACAAACAAGCTTGCAGTGCCATTGTAGCAAAAACAAGCACTTCGAGGTAGATAACAGCGACATGAACAAAACTGCACATTTTGGGATCCCATATATGGTGGATAAACAAGCTCAAAATGCAACATCTGTCAGGGGCACATATTAATAATCAACAGTTTATATAAGAATGCCAAAAACATAGCTGAACATTAGGTAGCCAACAACACCTGATGCCTTGGACAGGCCATGGAATCTTTTCCCTTATCAAGAGCAGCCTCATTTGTCCCTGTCACCAGGCTTGCTATGCATTGCTGAATTTCCTGCTGTTGATTGCTTCCTGAACCGCTGGACAGTAGTGACATGTAACTTCAGCCTTTATGTCCATGGATCCCTCTTACCAAGGTGGCAGGATCATGGGCTTACAGGTAAACTGACTCCAAACTCCAGCTTTGTGGACAGCGCCGTTTTTCCAAACTAAACAGATTAAATTTTTTTTCATCACCTCCCACAAGTGTTAATGGCACAAGAAGTGAAACATTTTCAGACCTTTCGGTAATGTTCTCTTATAATTGTCTGCTTCTTGTATCTCAACAAAAAGCAAGTGTAAATCCTAGACAAATGCTGAATAATTGCTATTGTTAATGCTAAAACAACTTTAAAATTAACAAATTTCATTAGTCTATCCATATATTTTGTAATTACATATAATTCAAGAAGCCAATTTTTTTTGTATTATCTATCCAGTTAATAAAACAGTGCAAGTAGCCACTTTAACTTGCTATAGTAGTTATGGTGGTTACTGCCCTGGCATCGTCCCATTGTGAGGAGTCAAAGTGTTGTTAAACATCTTGATGTCTAACCTAAAGTATTCCAAGTGCCTCTCCCCACCTCCACTACCAACACCGGAAAGCTTGACATTCCTAGGACTTCCTTTGGCTCTCCTGTGCTAAGACGATTGCTCTTAAGCAATGAGCTACGGAGAGTTAAAGGACCGTTAACAGAAGCTTAGTAACATCTAGCTCTCTGACAGTAGTGGTGGTGGAGTCCCCCCCCCCCCAACCCCCCAGATGAGAGAGCAGAAGAAAGATAGATTCACAGAGATAGAGAGTGCTAGATAGCAAAAGAGGAGAGAGAGAACAAAAGAGAGAAAGATTTAGGGCGCTAGAGAGGGTTAGCTAGTAAGAAAGAGCGAAAGAGTTTGTTGGTTTATTCAAAAGTAGAAAAATATCAGTTGAAAATGATGACATATATATATATATATATATATACACAAGTTAATTATAATAATCTGAATGCAGTTTTAAATTACATCTATAATATTTCCCTTACGCACTTGTTTTGGTACCAAGAGACCCTGTGCTTATTTACATTCCTTCTGTGACCATCCTAATCCCTGCCATACAGTACAATGTGCTTTCATGTCCTTACTTCCTGAAGATAAACTGCCATATATTGTACGAGAGGAAAATCTCATTTCATCTTACGAGAGAGGATGGTTTAATTAGCTAAAGCCCTATGTGTCCTCAGAGGGAGAGGAAACACATGGCCTTTTACCCATAAGTATATTGATATTTTCATAGCATCATCTTGCAGGTGACAGAAAATCATTGCAGTCTAGGACTCCAGGAGATCCCCCGGGGCATGTGGCTTGTACACCGCTGTCTAAAGAACAATGTGTCACCGTGCACGTCTGCATCCGGCTGAGATATGAAGCTGATCTCCCCATCACACAGCACATGTAAGAGACATAGTTAGAAAATTGCATTTAACTTCTGTAGAAATCAGGCTTTAAAAAAAAAAAAAAAAAGTCCTTTTTACAGCACATTTGAAGGAATATTAATATTTTTTCCTTTTCTCGAAGATGTATTTCAGTTAAAACAGAAATAATTTTTATAGTTTCTGTTGTCTCAGATAAGGAAATGTTAAATTCAGTGTTCTATGTATCTTAATATCTGGTGGTTTCATCAAAATTGACACATAGAAGAGAATAGGATCAACCAAGCCTCTGAGAAATGTAATTGTTATGTATTTTAGACTTGAGAAAAAGGTAATTATTCATAGAAACTCTAATAGTTTATTTTGTTCATCTATAATGGAATTATTGTCTGACAAAAAATGATAGAATTTACACTTTTAACCCTATATTTTAGGTATTTCTTGGTCTTTTTATCTTAAAGGGCAACAGTCACTTACAAGTGTTTTTAATGTAAGGTGTACTTACAAGGTGTACTTACCTCTACATAAGCTTGAAGGAGCTACGAGAGGCAGAGTGAAATGCTTTTGCTTTACATGCCTGGGCAGTACCTTGAAGCAGGAGATCATTCGATACGGTGGCCGACAGACAAGCGAACTCTGAACTAATTCGGAGGAATTTCAAAGTCAACATAGACTGTTTATTTCGCCTGAGGGAGCTAACCATTGTTTCTTCATTTATCTCTACATTTAACAAATATGTATATGTGAAATGCGAGAATAAAATTAAATGAAGAAATCCACACCTTTTTATCCTGCAAGTGGGCACCCCATCTTAGCTCCCTGTCAATTATTGTTACAAGCTATGGCCTATGAACCTGTGGATCTGCTTGGAAAAAGCATACAGAGAAGAGGAGAAATTAAACAATAGTAATGTCTACTCTTCATTTGCAATGTTTGCCCTTTCTTCTTTTTGTCTCCAGTTGGTTTGTGGTGTCATTTGCAAAATCTTTAATATAAATTCAAAAGAAATACCATTCATGAAAAGGATAACACAAGTTAAAGATGATTTTCAATGCTTTATTCAATGTGTAAATTCAAGAAAAGTGACTGTTTCTCTTTAATAAAATGATAGGACTGACCATATCAAGGAACCAGCCCGCAAGAACTGTCCTGTTATTTGGCAGGCCCCTGAGATCTTAGTATTGCTAGAATTAAGGATATTTGTAGATTGTTGTAGGGGGTTTGTTGTGTGATGTCATACCTTCCATAAAGGTTCTGCAGACTGAAGCTTGTATTGAAGACTTTTAGGTGACTGGTTCCAAAATGCAGGCTGCATGAGGAGACCGGTTGAGTGGCCTCACTACTCAATATTTAAGAAAGAGGAGATTAAATTAATAAGTGCTTTGAGGACCAGCTAAGTATGTTAGATCTATAATATTTCCATTTACAAAAATCTCTGCTACACACTTTAAAAGTGATGCCTTGCAATATTTAGAATTCATATACCGCTGGAACAAAATTAAGTAATCAAGGAGAAATCTAAATTGTATTAATTTATTTATTTATATTTGCAATAATTGGTTCCCCTTGTGTGCCTCCAATCAGCTTGCATATATTTTGGGTGTGCATACAATCACGAATGATCACAAACATTCACAGGGTAAATGTAAATAAAGTAAATTGAGAGAGTTAGAATGACCCTAAATAATGCATGGGAAAATAATGATGGGAATAAATTGATACAATCAGAGAAGAGATCTCTCATATTTCTTCTTCACCTTACAATACTTCCCCTAACTTCACTCCCTCTGCTGTTCTATGTTCATTCGCACCCGCTACATTGGAAGAGGTTTCTGCTCTGCTCCAGTCCTCCCGCCCCACCACCTGCTCCCTAGATACAATTCCCTCGCATCTCATCCATACTCTGTCTTCGTCTCTTTCTCCACCTCTCACTAAAATTCTCAATCTCTCTCTCTCCTCTGGTATATTTCCATTGCCTTTCAAACATGCAACTGTAACCACAATTCTAAAGAAGCCCAATCTTGACCCTAGCTCCCCATCCAACTATCGTCCTATCTTGCTACTGCCTTTTGCATCCAAGATCCTTGAAAGAATTGTGTATGTGAGATTGACAGACTTCCTCAAATCCAACTCTCTGCTATACCCGCTTCAGTCTGGTTTCCGTGCTAAGCACTCTGTGGAAACAGAACTGACCAAAGTATCCAATGGTCAATACTCTATCCTATTTCTCCTTGACCTGTCTGTGGCTTTTGACACTGTTGATCATCAACAGCTTCTTCTCATCCTCCGCAGTATCGGTCTACAAGATATTGCTCTCTCCTGGTGCTCCTCCTACCTTTGCCAGCGCTCTTTCAGTGCATCTTTCTGTGGCTCTGCTTCTTCTCCCCAACTCCTCTCTGTTGGTGCCCCCCAAGATTCAGTCCTTGGTCCCCTACTGTTCTCCATCTATACTGCCTCCCTTGGTAAACTCATTAGCTCCTTTGGCTTCCAATATAATTTCTATGCAGATGACACGCAAATCTACCTGTCCTCTCCTGATCTCTCCCCGTCCCTCTTGACTAGTGTCTCTGACTGCCTCTCTGCTGTTTCTAACTGGATGGCTGCCCGCTTCCTCAAACTAAATTTGACCAAAACTGAAATTCTGGTCTTTCCGCCCTCAAGTGTTGTTACTCCTGTGTCTGTCTCCCACCAAGTCAACGGTGCTACCATCAGCTCCATTACGCAGGCTCGCTGCCTAGGTGTTCTCTTTGACACCAACCTCTCCTTCAACCTCATGTTCAATCTATCGCCAAATCCTGTCATTTCCATCTCAAAAACATTGCGCGCATCCGCCCCTACTTAACGCCAGATGCGACTAAGGTGTTGGTCCATTCCACTGTCCTTTCTTGCCTTGACTACTGTAATCCGCTTCTCAGTGGTCTTACGTGCTCCCAACTTGCGCTGTTACAGTCCATAATGAATGCGGCAGTGAGGCTCATCTTCCTGTCCGCCCGCACCTCCCATGCCTCACCCTTCTGTCAGTCCCTACATTGGCGTCCTATAAAATATAAAGCTCAATTTAAATTTGATGCTTGCTTTCAAATCTCTACATAATGCTGCTCCCACTTATACACAAGTATGTACCGTCTAGGCCCTTACGATCTGCTGAAGACTTACGTCTATCTTCTGTCTGTTCTCCCACCTTTGATGCTCGCCTTCATGATTTCTCGAGGGCTGCACCGTTCCTGTGGAACTCGCTTCCCTCCTCCGTTAGATGCTCACCCAGTTTCCACTCCTTCAAAAAACCGTTAAAAACCCACTTCTTCATAAAAGCGTATCAATTAAACTATTAATAGCTCCTGACTGATTCCTCTTCTGCAACTGTCACTAGTCTAATAATATCCTTACCTTTTTGTGTCATTTTACCCCACTCCCTCTAGCATGTAAGCTCATTGAGCAGGACCCTCAACCCCTCTGTTCCTGTGTGTCCAACTTGTCTGGTTATAACTACATGTCTGTTCGTCCACCAATTGTAAAGCACTGTGGAATTTGATGGCGCTATATAAATACCATGATAATAATAATAATGTGATTAGGGTAGAATGTGGTACTAGTGGGGGTACCTGGCATGTAAATATAGGTGGAAAAAAGAACAGAAATTAGACATGGGGTAATTGAAAGGGGCTGAGAAAATGGTAAATGAAATAAGGAGTGGTGCCCAAAAGTTCCAGAATGCCTTATACAGGGCTTTCAGACTCCCCCACCTCTGAAGATGTTGGATTACATCCTCTCGTGGTTTTCCTCCTCTCTCTCCCAACGCTCATTCAGTGTCTCCTTTTCTAATGATACCTCCTACCTTCATTCTGTCTTGGTTGGAGTCCCCCAAGGCTCTGTTCTTGGTACCCTTGTATTTTCTCTCTACACTGCCTCTCTTGCAAACTTATCACCTCATTTGGATTCCACTACAACCTGTACGCTGATGACACCCAGATATATCTCTCCTCCCCAGATCTCTCCCCTGCTGTCCTGCAACCTGTCACTGCTTGCCTTTGTTCCATCTCTGACTGAACGTCCTTCCACTTTCTGATACTCAATCTCTCTAAAACTGAAATTCTTGTCTTTTCTCCTCCTAATACTGATCCTTCTCTTTTGCTCTCCATTCAAGTTAGTGGTACCCACATCAGTCCATCCTTGCACACACTCTGTCTTGGCATTATACTTGAATCTGGCCTCACATTCCACCTTGAAAACATAGCCCGCATCCGCTCCTTTCTTACACAAGATACTACTAAGGACCTTGTCCATGCTCTAGTAATCTCTCGCATGGATTATTGTTACCCTCTACCAATTGGTATTCCCAAAAGCCATATTGCCCCGCTACAGTCGGTAATGCATGCTGCCGCCAGACTGTTTTTCCTCTCCAGTTGGTCCTCTCACACCTATCCCCTCACATTCCTTACATTAGCTACCTGTATCCAATAGTAGTCAGGTAAGTACTTATCTATACCTATAAAGCAATGAACAATGCTAAGTATGCCCCTTTTTGGTCTCTGCGCTCTGCCCATGACCTTCTACTGTCCGCTGCTCGCACATGTAGAGCCAACTCACGCTTACAGTATTTCTTGTGTGCAGCTCCCTTCCTATGGAATAGCCTGCCTACCCCCATTAGACTCTCCCCTAGTCTTCAATCTTTTAAGAAGTGCCTTAAAACCTATCTCTTTAGGAAAGCTTATGGCATCCCAGAGTAACCTCTACCTCACATACCTGTCCCTTGCTCTCTCCTAAAGGGCAGCACTCTACTCTCTCCACCAGCTCTGCTTCACTCCCACCCTTTTTGATTGCTATCTCCTGTCCTATTGTGTTTTATAGCCCACCTCCTATTGACTGTAAGCTCGTTTGAGCAGGGTCCTCTTCAACGTATTGTTTCTGTAAGTTCTTTGTAATTGTCTTATTTATTATTAAATCTCCCCCTTTTATAATATTGTAAAGCGCTACAGATATATAAATGCCAATAATAATAATAACTCATGGTTCTCTGCATATTGGTTGCATCCAAAGCACCTTGGGTGTTGCAGTCCATCAAAATCTGGGGATTGGAATTTACCAACCCTGCCATCCCTGCCTTTGGTTCTCTTGTACATTTTTCTTCCATCCCACCTCTGATGCTCACCTTCAAGATTTCTCAAGGGCTGCACCGTTCCTGTGGACCTCACTTCCCTCCTCCGTTAGATGCTCACCCAGTCTCCACTCCTTCAAAAAATCAGTAAAAACCCACTTCTTCATAAAAGCGTATCAGTTAAACTGTTAATAGCTCCTGACTGATTCCTCTTCTGCAACTGTCACTAGTCTAATAATATCCTTACCTTTTTGTGCCATTTTACCCCACTCCCTTTAGCATGTAAGCTCATTGAGCAGGGCCCTCAACCCCGCTGTTCCTGTGTGTCCAACTTGTCTGGTTACAACTACATGTCTGTTCGTCCACCCATTGTAAAGCGCTGCGGAATTTGATGGCGCTATATAAATATCATCATAATAATAATAATCAGTCCATGTTATCTGAGAGCTTAAATAAACAGGAAGCAAACACAGACCATTCCTGTTTATGAAATGTTGCATGCAACTGATATAAAATGTTAAAAAATATAATCATACAGCATGGTGGCTGTGACTCCCCTGGGTCATGTTCCATTCACAGCCAGTAAAATGCTTTCAATCTGTGATTAATACCGCAACCAACTGCAAGATACCCGGGGGAATTTTGGAGAGCGCACTTTTAAAGTTTACACCTTAGAAGGCAGCATGGTAACAACACATCAATAGATTCCTCAGCTTATAGAAGGTATTTATAAATTATTCAGTGTTATTATTGTGATGTTTATTCAGTATTCTGCTTTATTAATTCTTTATTTTATTAGAAAAAGCAAAGCAGGATTACAGAGTCGTTGAGTCTTTTATGGGATTCTGTAGAGATATGACCTTCATTTGGCCTCTACCCATTTTTAGAAGAAACCCAGAGCTAAGTATTTGGTGAATCATAAAGATTTACACTGAATTAATACATGTACTGTTATTCAATAAAGGGACTTTTAAAATAATGTCGAAATAAGACAGCATTATTGGGGTGTAGGACATAAAATAGAAGTTTTTGTACATGGAATAAATATGGATTAAACACAGCTTTGATTTTTTTTTTTTACGGCAACGTTTTTTGTTTCACCAGCAACAAAAATATTTACGTAACAACTAACATTTTTTTTTTTGTTGCATTTAATCTATTCAAACTATGACCGCCAAGAGACAAAGGGGTGGAAAAGAAAACCATAATACTTTACTAGTGTGCCAACTGATTTCTTTTGATTAGTTTATCCATTGGGTTGTTGTTTTTTAACACCACAGCCCTGTTTTCTTAATATGTTGAAAAAATAGATATTTAGGATAGAAAACAGACAGATGAACAAACCAACAGATGGAAAGACAGGCAGATAGACAGACAGACAGATAGATAGATATATAGACAGATAGACAGATAGATAGATAGATATATAGATACCACCATTAGACTCTCCCCTAGACATATAGATAGATAGATAGATAGATAGATAGATAGATAGATAGATAGATAGACAGATAGATAGATAGATAATAGATAAATAGATAGATAGATGGACACACAGAGAGACACTATCCATCAGCCTTCATATACTGTGAGTTTATCTTATTAGGATAGGCCTTGATTTAATATTTTTGGATAAGCTCTTGAAATGACTTAATATTTTTAGAATATAAAATAATTCTGGATTTTGAAAAATATTTTGTAATTTTGTTGCATATTAATATTATTTTTCATATATTATATATTATTGTTATTTTCATATTTTGCTAAATTTATTTTAAAAATGTAACTAAAAATATTAGATTGAGGCCATGCATTTTTATTAATCAGTTGTACATTATCGTGTCCTGGGGTTTCAATAACTATGAATGACCTTTCCCCTTATAGTTCCACTATGAAAACATGCAAGACGTGTACAACAGTGTTCTGTTTTATGCTGAAGTGAGGTGGAGGTATCTGGTGACATAAATTAGATTTGGGGTCTTACTTGCAAGGGGTAATGCACAGGACGAGGAGTAATTTGGAATGGTACAATCACTAAAGAAAGTAATTGATTGATAGTGTTGATTTCTGCCATTTAAAAAAGTGTTTCAACAAAGTTGATCATACAGAACATTTTACTTGATTGTTTTTTTGTTTTTATCTCGAGAGTACTCCTGCTGTATTCTGTTAGAAAGATAAAAAGTCTTCACCTAAAAAAATGATTGTGAATTCATAATAAAAATAATCTAATGTAGTTTTTTTTTTTTTTTTTGCCAATCTTATTATACATAACCTGTCTGTTCCGTATTATTGTTTGTTCCTGATTTTGCTATGTTTAATATTAATTTATACTAAATATATCAAACATATATAAATATTGACAGACTGACCAAACAAATGTGGATGTGGTTGTAATTGCTAAAAGTACACTACAATAAAAAATATATATTTTTTATTTTAGCAAAATAGTAGATATACCATCAATGAAAACATGCATGCATTTATTGCTGCATGTTTTCATTTGGGGTGTTTCTAAAACAACTTCCAAAAGCTACAGATCTCCTGTCTGCAGCCTTTACAAGCCCTTCTCATCTCCCCAGCCCAAACTTTCTGTGGCTGTCCAATCACAGACTTCCCAATGAGAAGTTGAGAAGTCATTGCAAGGTAGGTGCTTTCCGGCAATTGCTGTCTGTTGAGTTTAGCTCCATTGAGCTAAACAACCAGGAAGTAACAAGGGAAGTTATCCGATCGACAGTGTAACAAAATTATAACAGCAGATCAAATTATGGGGGTTACTCCTACAATTGCAATTTGGATGCCAAATCAGAAGTTTCAGAATAGCTCTGAAATATAGCTTGACAAATCCCTTTCTATCGTGGTTCTCATTGAATGATTCATGATCATTAAGGGATTACATTTTGAGCCACACTGAGAATGCAACTTGTTAAAACAATACGCTGTTGAGCAAGATACATATTCTTTGAAGAATGCTACGAATTGAGAGAAATGCGCTTAAAGGTTTCAAGCCATGTCCTCATGCCAACTAAATGACCTTGTGTATATTAAAATACATCTTTCTACCAGCAAGTTAATGCTGGCACACACAGCTCGTACTTTTTTCATCTGAACAGTCCCTCTATAACCACTCTGTTCTGATGTGCTCTACCTAATTGAAAGTCTTCGGTCTGTTCATAACACTTAGGGCTAATTTATTTGTAGTGACACATAGCTGCAGGCACAATCCATGGAGTAAGGGTGGTTATTTGCAGCAGAGGAGAAATTAATTCTTTAGCAGGGCTCAGAGCAGTTGTTGCAAACTCTTGTCTGATTATCATGATTCATAAAAAATGGAATGTGAGCGGTGGCAGACCATTACCATATTAGGGATTCGATGTAGTGTTAATGCTTTATCAGAACAGAATGGAGAAGGTAAATTCCTGTTTTTTGTTAAACTGCAAATCTCAAGATGCTTACACAGCCTTAAACCAACTCCCATGATGCTTTGCCAGCCTTATGACTGGCAAAGCACCAGGTGCTTGCTAGCTCTACGACAGCTGGTGATCAACGTTTTGGCCTTTCCTGATTTAAACTGATGGTTTGCTTTAATGCATTTTTAATCATTTGTGGCAATTATAGCTTTGATATATTTAGTGATTTTATAGGATGAGTCAGTTTTTTATAACTGCATCTACCTGATCTTTTGACTCTAGTGCCAAGTATGTAACTACCAGTCAGCTTGATTTAAAATCTGACACTCTACACTCTACACTAAAGTGAAAATATAACCATTGTTTGTCTAAGAATAGTACTAATGCTGTTGAAGGTTAACTTTTAAAAAGTTTGATTCAATGATTCATATTGTGCTACATATTTTTCATCCTTGGATATTTAAAGATGGTGTATTTACTAAATAGGGAGTTAAAGGAAATCCACCACCTCCCAATGTTTTTAATATTTGTGTTGACTTAGCCTCAAAATTATGTTTGTGTGGTCTGAAAAATAAAATGTCTATATCTCCATTCTAGAACTGAGTGTCTCCATTTTGGTTCCTTGTCAATCACTGTCAATATTCTATTATTAAAAAAAAGAAAACAGCCATTGCAACTAACAGTTAGTAAAGAGACCTTACCACAACTTCACTTAAATATCTTTATGGAGGTAGACATAGTCAACAGCTGGGAGGAATTATAGTATGGAAAGCAATTCTTGTTGTCCCTTGCAAAACAAGCAGACACAACTGCACACACATGCATACACACAGATGCACACATACATGCATCCACACAACCACACAAACACACAGCCACACGTAAATGTCAGTGGCTAGTTATGCAGTCTTGAGTAAGTGGCACATAAGATATTTGAATCAAAATATGAATCAAAAGATTTCTGATTTGGAGTATAGATCCAGGAGAAATAATTTAAGGTTCAGAGACATCACAGAATCGGTTACGCATGAAGAACTTGAATCATACATACTAGAGCTTATACAAACACCTGGCATAGATATATCAGGATGCAATTATGCCTTGGAGAGACGCCATAGGACCTTTAAACTCCACATTTTAGAGTGGCCTTTTATTGTGGCCAGCCTAAGGCACACCTGTGCAATAATCATGCTGTCTAATCAGCATCTTGATATGCCACACCTGTGAGGTGGACGGATTATCTCAGCAAAAGGGAAGTGCTCACTAACACAGATTTAGACAGATTTGTGAACACTATTTTAAAGAAATAGGCCTTTTGTGCACATAGAAAAAGTCTTAGATCTTTGAGTTCATCTAATGAAAAATGGGGGCAAAAACAAAAGTGTTGCATTTATGATTTTGTTCAGTGCATAATACAATATAATATATGATGAAGAAAAGCATATCTATAAATTGTTTCTATATTAAGACTCACCTAGATTACATCTAAGAACTCTCTTTCTACCTCTTTACCACAAAAGTGTCTTACAGTAATTGATTAATTGATTAGTTCTTTATGGACTGTGATGATTTGGGCATAAATGTAGTATTATGTAGAAATTGAAATGGGAAAAAAAAATCAGTCTTGAGGGGAATAATAGTCGAACAATAATAATGTTTTACTTATGGAGCATATTCATACTTTGATCTCAAATGACTTTGCATTAGAGTACATTTTTACAGATATCTAGGGATTTATGACATTTTAGATTGTGCATGTGCACTACCCTTGCTTCATTTTGTAAATTACATCATTTTCCATTTTAATTCACTTCAAATAACAAAGTGTTCCTTTTTAAAATTCAAATACCCCAGGGTAAAATCCAATGTCATTTGAAATGATATACATATATTTTTACTTTAGGCTTGTGAATGGATTGAATGTCTCAAGAAAAAAAAAATAGGAAAAGAAGTGGAAAGAGGAAAAGAAACAATGCCATTTTATTGGGAAAATACAAACCTGCCCGAACAAAAAGAAAAAAAAAACAAAAAAACAAAGTAGCAAAATAATTATACACTAGTTGAAACATTTTCATAGCTTTGTAGTTGACAGTGGATTTGTTGAAGAATACTCGAAGGGATCGTTGACCACAGGGGAGTTGTTGGTAACTCATTGATATTTTGTGTGTGCACTGGTTCACCTAAAACAATACAACAAAAACAACCAGTGCAAGTATGTAAGTGATATTCAACAAATATCAATATATAAATAATTAATACAACAAATGGTAATATTACCCACTCTGGAAACCTACAATAAAGCACAAAACGATAGCTTATAGTGTAGCATGCCAGAGTAGAGGTATATGGTATATACTGTAAGATTAATTCACTCCCATACTGCTTCGTACCTTGTAAGTGGACTCAGACTTTATAGCAGGAATAGGAAATATCCTCTGGTGCCTTCCAAGGACCTCTCAGCTTTTATTTTTGTTTGCCACATGAAGAGTACCCACAGTAGTTCACCAAAAGGATTCTTCAAATTCATTAACAATGTAAAGCAGTCATACAAATAAAAGCAATAGGGATTAATGTGTCCAGGCTATAATACTAGAAATACGCTGACGCGTTTTGACAATCTAAAATAGGTCTTTCTCAAAGTCTAACTATAAGTCCATTAAGTCCCCATATTTAAATCCTCAAACTGGCACACATTTTTCCAGCGGTTTTGCCATCTGTTCCAGGTCTAGCTCCAAGTCTCTCATTGGCTTTTTCCTTCTTCCGAGTTTAATTGTTGACATATAGTTACACTTTGAGATAGAGGGGGACTTACGTTTCATACAAATCATCAATATTTCAACTGGAATATGCCATTACATCATCGACTTCCCCAAGTATCCTATTTAAAGACAGTCATTATGTAAAATAAGAATTCTACTTAATTCATCAGAATCCCAGCCGTGGTAAAAGGGAATTCTGTGTCTTGCTTTCAAATTCCCCATGTCAATAAAGTTAACACTATATTATAACCGTGGAAATAATATACACACTAGGGATTGTTAACATTGTCCTACTTAGGGCAGCAGCACAGTCAGTGATGCTGATAAACATGATATTTTGAAAAACAGTATTTTGATAGATAAAAGATGATAGGTGGAATTGCACTCATTTCTATTTTGAGAAAGCCATTATTTAGCCTCAAGCCCATCCTGGTTACATGTGCAGGAGACAGCATTACACTATATTCATAAATGAAGGCAACTGTCAGATGTCAAAAACTTCACAGATCATGTCACTCCAAAAAAAGGCATTAATTTAATTAGCAAAGTGTAAAAGCGAGCCACAGTGTATAAACAAGAATCAGGTTTCTGCAATCTTCATTCTTTGTTATACTGATATGCAACACTGGGACTGTGATAGCATTTTTTAAAATTTTCGCATGTCTTTCATTTATATCCACCGTCCAGAGTCCATCGTGGTCTAGTACGAGGGAGAAACACAGCTGAGCTAGCAAGGATTTCTCCCATTCCTTTGCTGGTACAATAGGTCACATAACATTTTAATATAGTACCAGATAAACTTATATATTTAGTGACTGACTGGGAGTTTGCAAGAGCAGGTAAATAGACATACTTGTTCTACTAGACCAGATGGTTGCATAGTAATGGTGGGCTTCTAGGACACTCAATACCACTTTTACAAATATACTTTTGATTGTGTAGTTATTTTATTTGGCTGTAAATGCCTGCTAAATGAAATTTCTCAGATTCCTGGATAGTTTTTATATTTTTATGGTTATGATAAAATTGCTTCCCATGGAGTTTGTTGCAGAGACTGGTATAGCTACAGGGAGCATCACCACTTGTGTGTGATTAAATAAAATGTGAAGACTTCAAAAAGAGTCTGTTGATCATTATTGACCAGTCCGTCTAATAAATTAATGATTTGAGCAAAGCTAACATTACACATTGCCAAAAAGGTTTATATTGAGTTTTAAGGTGCTTTTAAATAGTAAATTACTTAACATGTCATCATAAATTACACAATGTATACATTCTAAGCACCATAACAACATATGTTCATTGTGTATGTTATGATTCAAATTATCTCCTATTACCTAAAGTGTTTTACAAAATTGCTGCAGCTATAGGGCTGCCCAATCATTCACTGATCTCAAAAGAGGAATATTCATTTGCTCAATTGCCTGCCTGTTCTGTATAATTTGTGCGCATATCATTTTTTAACTACATGATACTTTAAAAAATAGTAGTGGCATCCTGCTTCGTGTGTCCCTTTAATAGAACTCATAATATGTTTGTCATTCCATGTTCTGCTTAGGATACACTTTTCAAAATATGTACTAAAATGCTTTTACTGTCAGCCAGCGGGAAAATACTTACAAAATGATCCTGACATAAGTACATGCTCGAGCCATAACTTGAGTGGAGGTCATGCCTGCTAAACAGCAAATAACCACTGGCTGTTTGCTCTAATAATAAACTAGTGATTGGCAGTTAATGCTGCCCAATTGCTATTAACATACAGGGGACCTTGCAAGCGCTTCCATGGAACATCAGGAGGAGGATTTAAAAAAATAACAGGGGTCTCTCATCCGTGGCCATCAGGAGGTCTATTGAATTAATAAAATGGGGAACATCCTAGTGCCCTCTGCTGCCCCAACCTCACCCATCCATCTTAAAACTGTCATCAGTATCCTCCCCAGGTAATTATGGGTCCCAAACCCCTAGTCAACCCCTAAATAAAAATATCCTATGTACCCTTTCACCATTATAACTGCAAGTTATGTTTTTTGGCACTAAATCCAGCCAAAGTTCATAAAAAAAAAAATGGTGAAAACAGTTGCGAATTATCACTTGTTTAAGTTGCTATGATTAAATCAAGTAGGAAAAAACAGCGACAGGTTGCAACCTTGTTGGCCACCAGTAACATCTGCTCGCAAAGATACCGAATACTCAAACATTAGCCACTTGCTGGTAAAGCACAGAAACAAGCGCTGTATACATTGTCACCATAACAAAATGTAGAGGTGTTATTTCTCTCTCAGCATTACAGTAGAGTCGGGGCTAGCAACGAAATGTCAAAATTATACCCTGTCTTACACCCCCACTCTGTGCTCCAGACCACATCAATCCAACCTAGCAACTCCCCTGGTCTGGCCGTTCCATTCATTTTATTGTTCTTTGATATGTTTTACTATGTTCTGATATGTACTTTATGGTATTCATGCAATGCCATATAGTTAACATATATTTTTCCTAAAGGACATGAATGTTGTTAATTTGTTTCCACCAGGTCGGAGAATGTTGTCAATTCTTTTAGAGTCATGACAGACGGTAATAAGTAGTGAAAGGGTTGGAAACCAGTCAGAAACCAATAGCTAAGTAGAGGTTAGTGGCTCTCACTGAGGATAATAGAAGCTGCTAGCCGCTACTCACAACTGGCTTTTCATTAGTGTTAACCAGTAGCTCCGCGACATCTCCATGCAGATGATAAATAGCTGCTACTCTCTAGCATTAGTGACTGGCATTTTAGCGAGTAGTGTCTGTCCGATAAAAAGTGTCAACGACATTTGCAGTGAGGTCATAATTCTGAATATTTAAAATGTGAATAACAAGAATTATAACTTGCACAAATAACATAGTAAAATACAGTTATTACAGTGGAGATTAGAATACTAAAGAAAATATTTAAAATGTTAAAATCCTATATCCATATTAAAGGGACATTCTAGGAAGAGTTAAATCTTAGACGTATTCACGGGATGCGCTCTGTGGAAGAATAAAACAGTTGAATCAAATTACATCTCTTCCAGCCAATTGAATTTCATGCTATCTCATGGTGATATGATGTGAACGTACAAAAGAGAAATACCATATCATTGAGAGCAAAGTTCATCTGTTAGGGAGCAGGAAAGAACAGATTAAAAGGTTGTTATAATGTGACAGGAGTCTGCCTGCTCTCTCATATCTGTAAGAATCTGGAGCGTGCGATCAAAAGGAACATTAATATTATTATTATTATTATTATTATTATTAATTTGCATTTATTATTCAGAATAATAGCAAAATGCACACTTATTATATTATTATATATACATTTATTATATTATATATTTAATGAAGGATAAATATACTCAAAATATTAAGTTGGTTATTTAAAATGATTAAATAAAACATCTTGTTTATGTAGTTTGTTTAACATGCACCTGTATCAGATGTGAAAACATGAAACATTGATGAAACATCATAGCTATTATAATTATAATTTAAATTATATTTAAATTATATATTTGTTGAATAATAAAGATAACAATAACTTGTAAGTTTTAGTGGACTCCCAATGAGGTTGTTATGGTATGGAGGATACGACAAAATATTTGTCCTATTTGTGTCCAAGGAACAAAAAATTCTGGTCAACAAAATTGCCGTTAAGGTCACATTGTACTGTTACTTTGTTTACCCTTTCCTACCAAGTGCTCTCTGTCACTTAAAACATGGTACAGTAAACTCTTAAAACAAAAACAAAAACAAAAAACAATGAAACAAAGGAAATATAAAATATATGCTTAAAGAAAACCTGAGGTTACTTTCAATTGGTATTGATATACAGCTTACATGAAAATATATGTCACGTAAACATTGATTTTAAAAAGAGTTTCTAACATTTTAAAAACAGTCTTTTTAAAATGTATGTTAATGCAATTTAAAACATTTGACTCACCCTCAGTTGTGGATCTGGGGAGGAATGCACAAGGGCGAGTGTACCCCCAGAGCCAACATGCCAGACAGGTCCTCATGTTGGGCACCTGTATGCAGTGATGTAATAAGTAGGGTGGTGGGGAATGCGGTCCACCATGGGTGCCATTAACTAGGGGGGTGCCATGACCTTAGGATATGTGAGCCGTGCGGCCTCTCAGCTCATACACGCAGGGGCCGCAGAACTTCAAAACCTGGAGGTGGAGGGGTGCCAAACACTTGATCCGCCGTGGGTGCCAAATGCTCTAGGTACTCCACTGCCTGTATGTGATGTTAGCCCCTGGTTTTTATTATTCAATTGAAGGCATCAGACACGGTTCCTCCGATGTGTTTATCTCTCCTCCAAAGCTGTGAGCTAATATGATATCCATCTATGGTGCATAATGTATCACAAATAAAACAACATCAACTCAATGCTTCCTGATCTTGAGGTCGCAGTGTAAAATCAGCAATCAAGGAATGCCTCATGTGTTGTTAAAAAGCAAACAGTTGATTAATTTGAACTACCCAGAATGCAAAACTAAAAATACATTCTAGGGAAATAGTAAGATGGGACAATTGCTGCTCCGATCTGAAAGAATCACCAAATCAGCTCCCTTCCAAAATGTTTTTCCATGCAAGCTTATTTGCTGAATTGTGTAGATTTTTTTCAACCAAATGGCAAATTTGTTTATGGAAGCATTCATAAGTAATTCACTAAACAACTAATTGGGAAGATTTGAGAACTTACTAACAAAATGCTAAATTATCACATTCAGATGAGTTAGCTATTTTTCCTACTTTAGTGGATGCAACATTTTTACTAAAGTCACTTACTGGTAAGTGAATAAACCTATTAGTAATGGGGGGCAAATTACAAAAACAAGGTATGTTGAGGTAATCGAGGGACACAGTCAAAACCACTGTATACTTGAGGTGCGTCAAAGTAGGACAGATTCATGGGAAAATAACTGAGGTCATAGTCACAACAAAACAAGGAACTGGAAACAAACTCAAAGCATAAATGACTGGGCAATGTACTGAGAGTCTTGTAGGATAAAATTAAAAAAAGCAATAGCCTCCATGGAATCATCTGTGTTCCCAATATTATCTACAAATGCATACTTCCACATTGCCATAAAAATCATACCTGCTGACGGGATAATTTTGGCATTCATAAATAATACTACGACTGATATAGAGTGTAATATCTGGTAGTAGAAGGGTGAATGCAGGAGGCGGGTTCACGAGGATTAGGTTAATGATGGCCATGGCCAGGCAAAGTCCTGAAAGAAACATTACAGAGAAAAGAAGGATTGTGTTTTTTCTAATGCATGTAATTGTGATATTTACAGTTACATCCAGAACAAGAAACATAGCACAAAGTGAAAAGATTCTATGCCAATAAATATTAGGGCTTTTGAGAGTTCTGGCAAATAGTTATTACAGTGTAGCACATTCTTGATGCAAGCTTGTGTTGTTGTATCTGACAGGTTAGCAGTTATTGCCCACTGATAAAGTTGTATAAACATCTCATCTCAAGGCCTTTTCTGCAATGCTAGCACAATGTTTTATTCATGCATTCTTTTGTTTTCTTGGATGTAACAGAAGTGTTTTCTTTTAACTTACTGACTTGGCATCTGCTGTACGCAATATCTAAATGAACACATCTTTCTGACCCGTGGAAACCTAGCATTACGATTTTCCTCCATCTGCTCTGATCAGTTGTACATCACAGCACAGCTGGAGTAGACAGCCAGTACCAGGCTTCGGCCAGAGGATACTTTCGTAGCCAACTGCACTGCTTAAGTTGTCATGGTAATTGGATTAATTTACCTTTTTTCATATCATTATCTTGCTCGTATCTTTAGATTCTCCTGCCTGAAGCTTCTTGCTTGACACATGCCTCTTTTTATGTGCAGCCCTGTAAGGACATGGTACAGTAAGCTCAAGATTTCTGTTGGATATGGCATCATCTTATTATCATGTTATGTAATGTATTATCATGTTTGTAAAACAAAAATCTGCACAGCAGTCAAGCCATAAAATTTGCTTTTCCTACAGAAATCACAAATCGGCAGTGATGTTACTACCGCAAAAGATTCTGGATCGGCATATGCAAACTAGTTTAACAAAGAATCTAATTTTTGCCTCATTCCATCTTAAGCATGGATTTATTTGAGTCTGTGTTTGCTGTATACAGCTTTGAAACACAACTTGGGAAAAGATACAAAGCCAGTGAACCACTCATGGACAGCTGTTTCATTGTTAATGCAAATCATTAGCATGAGGTTGGTTACTGGTTTGTTTATTGAGGCTTGATAGTGCTTGGGAAGCAAAAACCAAAAAGATTATGGTGGGGAAAAAATTGTGATTGAAAACCCCTTCCACCTGAAGTCTGTGGATAGTTAATACAATGTTAAACACAAATCTGCACACAAGTCAAGCCATAAAACTTGCTTTTCCCATAGAAATCACAAATCTGCAGTGATGTTACTACTGCAAAGAATTCTGGGTGGTCATATGCAAATTAGTTTGACAAACTATTTGCATATGCCAACCCAGAATCCTTAGCATCACTGCAAATTTGTTATTTCTGTGGGAAAAGCAAGTCTTATGGCTTGACTGGTGTGCAGATGTGTACTTAACAGTGTATTAACTATCCAGAGACTTCAGGTGGAAGGGGTTTTCAATCAAGAAATTTTCCCCACCATAACCTTTTTGGTTTTTGCTATATATATATGGGCCTCTGCTGATAACAATCAAGAAAAAGTTCCATCTACAAATAGAGAAGATCAGTTGCCATTAACTCTCTGATTCTCTTCAGTTTAAATCAGGTTATTGAAATTACAAAACACTAGTTGCATTATGTTTCAAATATAATCATATATAAATTCATGGGTTCGTTGTTTATAAAAAAAAATGTATACAGTATATAGTTTGTTTTGTAAATATTGCAACAGGCCTTATTTTCTGTCATTTTGCTACAACAGTAACCCCTTCTCTATCCAATATAACCACTGTTAGATTATTAAAGTG
This sequence comes from Pelobates cultripes, assembly GCA_933207985.1. Taxonomy (NCBI): domain Eukaryota; kingdom Metazoa; phylum Chordata; class Amphibia; order Anura; family Pelobatidae; genus Pelobates; species Pelobates cultripes. Next base: position 99,795,181 of record OW240923.1, read on the forward strand.
TCAGTATGCTGATATTATACCCCCAGTTATGTATCAAACTATTTTGTATGGTTTGGCACATGGTTTGGTTACCTGCCCAGTTACCCTCCTGCATTAACAATATCAACACCATCTATATCTTGAAGGAATTTATTGGCTGTGTGTGCTCAGTTAATGAATGCTGTCTAAACGTTGACAAATTAGTATTGATTATAAGTCTCATATTACCAATATTAAAGCAAGGAGTCATGTCCTCGAGCACCCATGGGACCCTCAGTTTGTGTCAAATTATTAAAAAATGGTTTGACACATAATGAGATATTAGTTCCAGGGGCATTCTTGCACCATAATACAATGGTTATTTTGCTTTTACTGCCCGTTTATCCTATGTGCCCATGTGTTCCAATATTGACTTTCTCCCAACAGATAAATAATATTTTTCAAAATAAAAAACACAATAAAATATCTAATTTTTCTTTCTCACCTTTCATTGAAGTGCCGTCCAGTGGCCTCCTCTTGGTCACAGCACATTCTCATGCTTTCTACAATCGATGAGGCACCATGGTCACTGGGAGCTGGCGCTGCCCTAAATCCCACTTAGACTGCCCATGTACCAAGATACCTGTTCAACATATGACATGAACATACATGCCAATTTGCCAAATCTGACAACAATGTGTGCACTTAGACTATTTAAATATTTTCCTGCAAGAGCATGAAAGGGTTACAAAACCATTAATATCTATCTATCCACCCGTCTGTCTCTCTGTCTGTCTCTCTGTCTGTCTATTCACTTATTCATTCTATTTGTCTATCATTATAATGAGAACCATACCTTAACCTAACTTAGATTTGCAAAGTTTGAAGGTTCAGTATCCGAATACCATGTGCAATGTACATGTGTTTAGAGAAAACCTACATAGCGCATTATCTCCGATCTATTATTATTGCAATAGCACTGTAGCCTCCGGCCTACTCAGTTACACCGCAATCCAGCAAGGGAATGCCTAAGGGTAATATTAAAAGAAGAAATGTGAGTCAGGGAAATCCATAGTGAGATTCTGGGGAATCTAAATAAAAGCCGTCATAAAGATTAGCAGCGGGAAAAAAAAGATGAATTCCATAAGAATATAATCCTTTCTGATAGACCAAGAAATCAAATAACAGAAAAATATTACACTCAGTAATACACGACTAATTATTGCATAGTAAACATCAGTAAATCTAGAGTTTAAAACTTCAGTAAACACTGATTCACCTGTTTCCACTTACTACACTCAAACACACAACAGATGTTTGAACTTTTCAAACTGGTAAGAAAATACTTTTCAGAGAAAGTGATAGATGAAAAAATACAGTGAATGTCCTAATAAAAACATAAAGACCTATTAAACTATATAAGATGGTAGTTATATTTTAGTTCTGGAATTAAAATCCTTATGCCGCCATTTTGTATCCAGATATTCTAGGTTTAACAGATGTGCTCTGGTTGAAAGCAGCCATTTTCTCCATCTTGTGTTCTATAACACCCAATGAGGAGTGATGCTCAAGGTAAAGGGGAAAATATTTTTTCTTAGTTTATATGTCCTCTTATCCTGTCATTTCTTTGGCTGGAAAGCATGAAAAGTTCCAAAATAACTGGCCAGTAAAAATGTAAAAGTCTTGAGTTTTCAAAGAGTCCAATTAGTTACGAATTGTGCTAAAATTGTGTCTTGTACATGTTCGCATTTGCCATTTTCTGTTTCCTTTCAATAAAACCACCGGCAGTTGTTTTCTGGAAAATATCGTACACTCTGTAAATGTCCTGGTGATGACAGTGTCTGCTTGACCCACGATGACAAGACTAAGCTCATTTGGCATAATTAGTTGACAAAGTCCAGATTTTGTGTTTTACCCATTTTTATCTTTTTTACTGTCACCACGTATCTTACAAAATATTATCTGAGAGTGAGGACAGATCTGGCCCATGGCTGATACTGAAAATTGTTCTTTTAGAAAAGGTAATCAGATCTTCTGTAAATTAACTTAACTTTACAGCCACTTAGGAAAGCCATATATAAACCCATTCTATTACTAACAGCACCCTGCTGCCATCTATTTATCCCCAGAACATATTTGACTTTTCGATATCCCATTTTATCATCTTCTCAAAAATACAATATGTCCCCTTCTCTCAAATCTCCTGCTTTCAATTAACCCATTGTATTTATGTACACAGAACTAAAGGATTAACACACAAACTGTTGGATATGTGAAGCATTGTAGAATCTCTAACAGTTATAATGATCTTTCATAAAAAAATAAAATAAATATTTGTAAGTATTTAAAACTCAAGACTTGATTATATAACAAGTAATTTATTTGTGTCCCAGTTTGGTTCAGCTACAAGGTTCTGTATGCATGCTAGATATTAGATAAGGGAGATATACTATGCATGCACATGTATAGAACCCAGGGCCGCCATCAGGGCATGACAACCATAACGGTTGTTATGGGCCCGGCGGTCCTGGAGGGCCCGGACTGCTCTGGCAGCCCGGGCCCCACTTTCCCTCTCTGCACACATAGATAGCGAATATCGCTATCTATGTGTGCAGCCGCGGGCCCCCGGCTCCCTGTTACCCTGTTACCGCAGAGGGGGCCCAGCACACTGCCTGTTCTCCTCTATTCCAATAACTCTCGCGATGGCAATGCTCAGAAGGCCTCGGGTATCGCTAGAGTTATTAGAAGAGAGGAGAACAGGCAGTGTGCTGCGGTAACAGGGAGCCGGGGGCCCCCCATGCCACCGGACCACCAGGGATCATGGAATCTCCCCCCTCCCTGGACACAGGTAAGAAGCAGGGAGGGGGGAATAACATTTATCTAATTTAATATAAAATGTATTTGAAATTAATGTGAAAATGCCCCTTCCTCCCCCCCACCCCCAGATTGCACATTTACACACACACTGCATACACTAACACAACACACACTGCATACACTAACACAACACACACCCTGCATACATTAACACAACACACACACACACTACACACACTAACACAACACACACCCTGCATACACTAACACAACACACACACTGCATACACTAACACAACACACACACACACACACACACTACATAGACTAACACAATACACACACTGCATGCACTAACACAACACACATACACACACTACATACACTAACACAACACACACCCTGCATACACTAACACAACACACACACACTGCATACACTAACACAGAACACACACACTACATACACTAACACAACACACACACTGCATACACTAACACAAAACACACACACAACATACACTAACACAACACACACCCTGCATACACTAACACAACACACACTGCATGCACTAATACAACACACACACACTGCATACACTAATACAACACACACACTGCATACACTAACACAACACACACACACTGCATACACTAACACAACACACGCCCTGCATACAATAACACAACACACACACACTACATACACTAACACAACACACACTGCATACTTTAACACAACACACTGCATACACTAACACAACACACACACTACATACACATACACACAACACACCCTGCATACACTAACACAACACACACACACACTACATACACTAACACAACACACACCCTGCATACACTAACACAACACACACACGTCATACACTAATACAACACACACTGCATACACTAACACAACACACACACACTGCATACACTAACACAACACACACACACACACACACTGCATACACTAACACAACACACACACTGCATTCACTAACACAACACACACACTGCATACACTACTACAGCACACATACTGCATACACTAACACAACATACACTCTGCATACACCAATACAATACACACACTGCATACACTAACACACACTCTGCATTCACTACACTGTCACACACTCTGCATTCACTACACATTAACACACTCTCTGCATCACTACAATAACACACACTCTGCATTAACTGTACACACAGCATCCACTGCACAAACATCCTGTATTCACAGTACACACACTACATCCACCACAAATTGAAACACTCTGTATTCACTATACACAGACTTTGTGTCTAATACACACACTACATCCACTACAGACACTGCATTCACTAAACACATTTCATCTAGTACACACAAACATTACATCCAATACACAAACACACACATCACTGTACACACACTACATCCACTACTCAAACACACTCTGCAATCACTATACACACTGCATCTGCTACACAAACACACACTCTGCATTCACTGCACAAACAGTATCTAATACACACAAACACTACATCCATTACACACATTCTAATTCACTTCCACTATAGACACCTCATTCAGTCCTGCATCATTGTCAGTGGACTAGGTAGGGCGTGGGCGGGCCGGGGGGAGGAGGGAGAGGGGGGCCCATACCTTGTGCTTTGTCAGGGGCCCCAAAATTTCTGATGGCGGCCATGATAGAACCTTACATACTGCTCACATTCCAAATGAAGGGAATCCAATATATATTAATTGTTTGGCATGCCTATCCCCCAAGCTGGAATTTGCCATTCATTTGGAAAACTCCACCTTATGTCATGGTTTCTAATGGATACAAAATACATTGACATGCACTAAGCTGCATCAAAGAAAAATTCAGCTTTTTTTATTTGAGTCCAACCGCTGCTAGAGGTGGGTTACTGTAACAGTGAAAACCCATTCACTCAAAATCCACCTGGATTCAAGTCTAAAACATTGGAAGCACAATATAAATGTATTATTAGATATTACATTCTGGAATGCTGATTAGACTGGCTATTTAGACACCAAAGTAAATATTTCTGAGAAAAGGGGTGTACATATATCTATATAAAACCTTTAAACGAACACTGTCATAAATGGTATTATATATAGCAGTGATGGCGAACCTTTTTGAGCCCTAGTGCTCAAACCGCAATACATGCCAACTTTTTTTTCCTTAAAGTGCCAACATGGCAATTAAACCTCAATACTGAGGTTTAAGTTTAGAAAAAAACAACTTGTACTGTTGTCCGAACTAATTAACAACTTTTGTTTTAAAAGAACACAAAAGCAGAGAGTTCAATGATACAAATTTTAAATAATGATATAAATAAAATTAAGCTTATATTTATTAGTATCTCCAACAAATGCAATACATACACACACAGACTGCTGAATACATACACACAGACTGCTGAATACACACACACAAGACTGCTGAATACAGAGACTGATGAATACACACACACACACACAGTCTGCTGAATACACATACAGACAGACTGCTGAGTACACACACACACACAGACTGCTGAGTACACACACACAGACTGCTGAATACATACACAGACTGCTGAATACATACACACACAGTCCGTTGAATACATACACACACAGTCCGCTGAATACACACACACACACAGACTGCTGAATACACACACACACACGGTGTGGGGGGTAGGGGTGCTGGGCGGGGTTAAGGGTGCTGTGGGGAGTAGGGGTGCTGTGTGTGTTGTTGGGGTGCTGTGTGTGTTGTCGGGGTGCTGTGTGGGGGGCTAGGGCTGCTGTGTGTGGGGGGTAGGGGTGCTGTGTGTGGGGGTAGGGGTGCTGTGTGTGGGGGTTAGGGCTGCTGTGTGTGTGGGGGGTAGGGCTGCTGTGTGTGTGGGGGTAGGGGTGAAGAGGGATGCTGGGTGGAGGGGAGGGAAGCTGGGTGTGGGGTAGGGGAGGGATGCTGGGTGTGGGGGAGGGGAGGAATGCTGGGGAGGGGTGCTGTTTGGGGGGGGTAGGGATACTGTGTGTGGGAGGAGTAAGGGTACTCTGTGTGAGGGGCTAGGGGTAGGAGTGCTGTGTGTGTGGGGCTGGGGTAAAGGTGTTTAAAAAAAAAAGTATGCTAAATCAGTATCCCCCCTCCCTCCTTTTTACCTTTAATGAAGTAGGGGGGGACACAGCCATCCCTGGTGGTCCGGTGGTGGCAAGCACTGCTTCTGTGTCGGGAGGCAGGGGGAGGGATCTGTGAAGCAGCTCCCCTGTTCTCCCAGACGATGCTGTGTGGAGCGTTGCCATGGTAACGTGAGGCAATGCTCCACACAGCTTGCTCGCTGGAGGACAGGGGAGCTGCTTCACAGATCCCTCCCCCTGCCTCCCGACATGGAAGCAGAGTAGGCGCCTGCCGTTTTGGGCAGGCAGATGCCTACTCTGCATTGATGGCAAACCTATGGCTGCGTGCCCACAGAAAGGGCCCGGCGTGCCACCTGTGGCATGCGTGCCATAGGTTCACCATCACTGATATATAGCATTGCTTTATGTCATTTTGTAATGACAACATTTAAGTAAATTACTTTTTAGTGGGAGCCTCGCTTAAAGGGACACTATAGGTACCCAGAACACTTCAGCTCATTGAAGTGATATGGGTGCAGTGTCCCAGGTCCCTTAACTATGCATTGGTAATTGTTGCAGTTTTGGATCAACGTCCGGGTCGTTAGGCATGAGAACATCCAGCTTCACCCAAAACCCCATTGGAATGCATTATACAATGTTTTCCTATGGCGGAAATCCTAATACGAGCATGGTGGTTAACCTAAGCAGTAAGGTTAATGGTGAACATACCCTTAAAAAACTAATGTCCCATCACTTAACATACTTCAAGTGGACAAAGGGAGAGTTGGTTAGTTTGGATATTGGAGACATTTACTCATTTGGAAAAAAGAAGATTTAGACCTGACATTCCCCGATCGATTACACTACCATGCTTAAAAGAGCAATCCAAAGGAAAAAATATATATTTTTAACAATTTATTAGATATACCTTAATGAAAACATGAATGCATCTAATTATGTATTTATTCTTTCATTGGAGGTTTATCTAATATCAGCTTGCAAAAGTTGTAGATTTCATGTCTGTAACCTCTCTTGTACCTGTAGCCCAGACTTTCTGTGGCTGTCCAATCACAGACTTTCTAGGGCAGCTCAATAAAAAGTCTTTGCAAAGCTGGTGCTCTGAGCAATTGCTGACTTTTGAGTTTAGCTCCACTAAGCTAACCAAACCAGGAAGTAATATGATCAGCTGTCTGAATGACAGCCAGGGGGCATAACAAGGTTAATTTATGAAAGTGCCAATTTCTATTGAAATCTGCACGTTTGTAAATATAAAAAAAGAGGACACACTCTTCACACATTTTTTGTTTAATTTTGATAAATAGCTGACCATAAGATATGTTCCCCTGTGAAGACCATTTCATCCATCAACTGCTGCCCGGTAGTTCCCCTCAAATTATACTTGTGCTATTCCATAGTCCTTCGTCTGTAGAAATATACGATCACCTTACTCTGAAGACTTTTTACACAACATTCTCTTATCTGCCAAGCATGATATTTCCTTTCCCCGTCATTAATATGCACCATAAAGAAATATGTGTATGAAATAAAGAATGAAAAGGTTACATTTGCACAGGATGTTACCCTATAGTTTGTCAAAGGCATGATTTTTGTTGTAAAAATTAAGATGTTGAAATAAATGCAAAGAGCACATCCAAGCCATTAAGTGCAAGGGTAAGAAAGGCGTACCTAATATGTTGTAGGCTAAATGAGTGAGCATGTAATGTGCCGCACATCCCTCTGGCAGTCTGAAGGTTATAAATAACAGGATGTATCACATGATAGGGTAGATACCCTTTAGCTAAATAAACGGTTACTTCTAGCAGTGGCTGACATGAGCTAAGCCTTACTTAGCATCTTGAGAGGCTTAACCCCAGTTAGCTGTGGAGCCAGACATTGGTTCTCTCTAATGATTGCAGAGGGACTCGATTTTCTTCTTCTGAATGTAGATGATGACATGTGAAACACAATTAAAAGCTCACGCTCCTTCTTATTAATGGTGTTATAAAACGAAAGAGCTGTTTAACTACATAAAGCAAACTGAAGATCAAATTAAGCTCATCACATCATGTCTTTGGTATCTCGCAGACTTGCTAGACTGTCCTCATTAAAAGCAAGAGAACACCTGACATACTCTCTGTGTTTTCTCCTGCACTGGCTGATTGTATGGGAGAGTGATGCAGAAACCTGCATCTGTTGTCAGTTCAGGAGATGTAAGTGCTGCAGCGTCCTTTGTCATGTTATAAGAACATCTTTAGAACTCGATGGCATGATTATAAACCAGCAGCTCTAAATAATCTATAATACATTTGTTTTGCTGACATACTCTGCTGGGAGTTGGAGTCCAGCAGCAGCAAATATTACAGGCTGTAAATCCAAACTAAACAACATAAGGCCAGATTGTCATTGACCCGAGAAACATTTGTCAACCAAAAGTCTTGTTCTGGGATTACAGAGGAGTCTGGTAATTGTGACCTAGAGATATATCACTACCTATAATGTAGGATTTATTATTAAATGTGGAGAAGCAAGAAATCCAGGGTACTTTTTTATGCGTGGCATTTTGAACATATGGACTTAAGATGAAGTGCACCTGCCATGACAAAAGCAACTTGACGTCACTTTATAGGCCACTAAAGTGCATTTATACCTTGCACTAGCAAAATTACTAAATGTAAAAAATAGATGTGGGTGGAGTGCAGTTACTGCAGTACCAAAAAAATAAAAATTCTTCACACTAGTGTACCATAGCAATAAACATAAATATCAAAAACAAAGAGAAAGCACAATGCTCAGCTTAGTTGATAAGGGCCACCAGTGAAACCCACAGAACATTTAGTGACGAGCACCACAAAACATATGCTTTGGGGCCCCTGTCCCTTTATCAATGTATAATATCCTGGCAAAGGATTGGGATCTCAAAATCATTGTTTTGGTGCCCACTAGTTAAAAGTTCTGTGGCTTTTCACTAGTGGTCCTTATCAACTAAGCTGCACTTTGTGCAATCTATGTTTTTGATATTCAGAAAATTTACTAGCAAGTGTATAATTTAAAAGTTATTTGACCTTCAGTTGTCCTTTCTGTTTTTTGCTAGAGAAGACTACAACAAAGTGGGCCAAGTGTGGCTGAGCATACGCTGCTCTACTTGAGTGAGGACTTCAAGTTGCACTCGGGAGACATCCATCAGATGGGTGAATCTTTTGAACTATATGTTTTTCCAGTAGCAAGGGTAGGCAACCTTCAGCACTTCAGATGTTGTGGACTACATTTCCCATAATGCTCTTACAACCATAATGCTGGCAAAGCACAAATGGATATGTAGTTCACAACATCTGAAGTGCCAAATATTGCCTACCCACAGACTAGAGTTATACCTATCTAAAGTTGAATTTGTCGTTTATGTGATTTGCAAATAACATTTATTTTAAAAATAGATACATATTGACAGAGGCGCCTCTCTAATTACGCAGTTTAGGCGGCCACCTGAAGCCTCGCGTTGTCTGGGGCCTCGCGGCCACCTAAAACCGCTTAGGGCAGACTAATGTGTCGAGTCCTCGGTCAGTAACTGAGGGCCTGACACCAGGAGGGGGCCCAGGAGCTTGCTCGATATGTTGTCGGGTTCGAGGCCCCTCTTTGGCATCTGCCATGGAGGAGAGTGCCCGTGGCTGCCGGTCTGCAGCTCTGCAGTGTGGAGAGCTGCAGACCATGTGTCTCGCAAGATCTGGCTCTGATTGGGTCTCGCGATATACATAGTCTGCAGCTCTGCACACTGTGAAATCACCACCGGACGATCAGGGCATGAAGGACACTGGACCACGAGGGAATGAAGATATTCGATCTCACCCCCCTCCCACACCACCATTACCTCCTCCCAGTATCCCTCCTTCCTCACACTATAACCCCCTTCCAGTATTCCCCCTAACTATCACCCCCTCCCAGTATACCCCTTTCCTAACACCATCACCCCTCTGGGTATTCCCCACTCCCTACCAGTATTTCCCCTCTCACAGTATTATCCCCTACCTCCCAGTATTCCCCTCCTCACAGTATTATCCTCCCAATGTCCCCCCTCCCTCACACTATCATCCACCACCTTCACAATATTTCCCTACTTACAGTATTACCCTTCTCCCTTCCCTCACAGTATCACCCGCCTCTCTCACAGTATTACCCCCTCCCTCACAGTATTACCCCCTCCCACACACAATCATGCCCTTCCTCACAGTATCACCCCCTCCCACATACTATCACCCTCCTCCAACATGCTATAACCCCACTGTCCCACACAGTATCACCCCACTGTCCCTCACAGTATCATCCCTCTGTCCCTCACAGTATCACCCCCTTCCACCCAGGATCATCCCCCCATGTACACAGTATCACTCCTCACACACAAACTGTCACCCCCTCCCACACACAGTATCATCCCGCTCACACACACTGTCACCCTTCCTTATACATACTGCCACTCTCCCTTACACACACTGTCACCCCCTCACACACACATTGTCATGCCCCCCACACACTGTCACCCCCCACATTGTAGTGTTACCATACTCTCACACACTGTTAACCTCCCCACACACACTGTCACATTCCCACACTTTGTCACCCGTCACCATACTGTCATCCCCCCTCCACACTTCCAGCCCCTTCACACATGCAAACTCACATTAACCACTCCTAATCCTGTTAATCTAATTTTTTCTGACTTGCCCTCACTCTGCCACACTCACCCTGTCACATTAAGCCCTCCAATCCTGTCACACTCGTCCCTCCTACCATGCCACTATTGCCCTGTCACACTCCCCATCAAACCATGTCATACTCACCCGACCTCCTTCTCTCCCACAACCCCCCACCCTGTCCCATTTACCGCCCTTCATCCTGTCAAACTCTCCCTGCCACTGGTACCCCTTTACTTACTTTGTCACAGTCACCAGCTGAAGACATACATCATACACACTTTGCTATTTGGTAAATGATTTTTTTAAAGATTTTTTGCTCAAACAAAATTTCATTTTTGTTTTCAATTACCCCTTTACACCAGTACTTATGTATACACGACTGCCATGCTATGCAACTATACCCCTCAATTGTGTATAAACAATTGGCATAATTGCAAATTAAATGTATTTGTTGCAAATTAATTTTGTTTGCAAATTATGCTACAACTACAGCCAGAGAGCTCACAATGCAGGGGCACAGGAAGCCGCGACACTGCAAGCTTCTGAACAATGAATGCAGAGACTGACTCTCTGTATCCAGTGCTGCAAGCCCACCTTTCAGTACAACGACTGCTCCTTACACACACACAAGGCACAACCCTATTATTTTATACTTTGGGAGTTAGTGGGGCCTCGTGCTTGAATTTCACCTAAGGCCTCATAAAGTCTAGAGCCGCTTCTGCATATTGACACCCCTTATTTTGTAAATTTATACATGTTGATATAGTATACCTTATTATAGTAATTAGGTAAAAGGGATTGCCATAAACCTTTGCAGAGAGAGAGAGAGGGGGGAATTGTGCCATCCCTTTAATTAAAGTCCTTTATCAAAGTCTCGTCAATTTGTATAAATGCATTTTCTTTTTAAGAAAATCCTGGTAAAATGTGATTTTTAAAAAAATATATATTTATTTCTCAAATTTTTTGAAGCGACAACAATAGTTGATAAGCTTAGTTTTATGCTTGATACCCATGAGTTCACAATCTAAAGGTTAGAATGGGGAGATGAGAAAAGAGGTAGCCGAGGAATTTGGGAGTGATGGCAGAGAGAATTAATAGTATAATTGCGGATCTGTGTTATTCATCATTTCTACCTTGATTAGTATAAATAATTACATTTAATACAGCAGCTCTGATACTGGAGATTTATTAGATAGTGTTGACATGTATCAGCAGTGAGCCCAACTTGGAGAATTTTTTTTTTTTTAGCAATAAGACACATTATACAATTAGAAATACGTTTGGGTATGTATCACAAATTTGCATCAAAACATCTGTACAAAATGTAGAAAGTGAACTTAATTTTTTTTTTTAGAACTTTATACCACAGTTTATTATGAATGCGATAGGAATAACTCTGAAACACTGTTGAAATGAACGCTGGATTGAAACTGACCCCAAGTGACTTCTTCTACTGACTTTCCGTCAAATAGTTGAACAAATTTGTTTCAGTATGGTTCAAACCAGCAGCTTCATGAAGACTGACACCACTTACTAAGGAGGATACTTTTCTCTAAGTGTAAAAGTTAGAAGACTGTGATTGGCTAAAACAGCTCAACTTTCCATTTTTTAAATTAGGTGTCGGTACATAAGTAACAGTTCAAGGTGTGCGTGTATTTTATCTAAGCAGAATTTTCAAAGTAAAATAGTGGCAGGTAATTCCCTAGGGTTCACTTTATGGTATATGTTCAGGTAGAGTAGCAAGTTGGTTAAAACTGACGTATCAAAGAAGGGATTGAAAAAACATTCCATATCTGTGTCTGAAATAAAGAGAGACTATAGTGAGCTGACCTACAGTTGCAGTGGTCTACCCCCTACCCTATTTTCTATTCACCATAGCTATACAAATTGTGCTATTCATTTCCCTTTATGATGCGGGGCTGAGTAGGGGGGGTGTTTGTGTGTGGTGTTGGTGTTTGAATGAAGGCATTCATTTATGTGTAGTGTGGATTTTGAATGCAGTGATATGGTTATATATAATGGTGGGGTTTGTATGTAGTGTTGATGTTGAAATTAATGGGTGTATGTGTGTGTAGTGTTGCCCAGATTCTGAGATGTATGCACATATACACACATATATACACACTGACACACATGCAGAAACATAGACACACAGACACATACAGATACACTGACACACATGCAGACACAGTGGTTACTCTAGGAACAATAAATAGGGGGGGCACATAAGATACCACAGTCAAAACTGGGAGGGCACTAAAATGTTTCACTAGGGGATGTGGTAATGTTGTGCATGTTGACATTAGTCAACAAATTTGCATATAATTCACATTAGCCACCCAGATTTCTTGTTGTGGACTGGCTGACACCTCTCAACTTCGATCTTTGTTTATCATGTGGGATTGCCATATTTAAGGCCACCAAATAAAGGAGCTATATACCAAACACATACACATTTATATAGATATATATATATATATATATATATATACACACACACACACACACATAACGACAGAAACACACACACAATTACAACACATATACTTAACCACAGAGATACACACATAATCACAGACCCACACACATACAATCACAGACACACAATCACATGCACACATAATCAGATATACACACATAAACATCACATACATACACACATTTAATAATGTGAGGTTCACCCAGCCTCCCTACCTTGCTCTGGGTAGGCTGGTCTGGATCCTCAGTCCCTGGTGGTCAGTGGTTGCTGCTGGTATCTCTGTACTCTTCCTGCACAGGTCCCTTGTGCACCCTGTAATGACGCCGATGCCGGGATGATGTTATATGCTTGCTCGCTGCAGGGCAAAGACAGTCAGACACAGTCAGATGAACACAGGTATACACATATACTGTCAAATACAACCACATGCACACAGTCCCAGAAACATAGTCACTCACACACAGTCAAACACACAGTGTAGCAGAGAGCTGGTCTCTCACAGACTATCTCTGCTGGTAATCCAAGTCAGGAACAAGTAATAAAACCCAAGAAAATAATATCCATGATTAGTTAAATAATCCAAAAGTATCCCGTTACGTTTCCCAATGACTGGACGACACACAGCATCCGGAGCAGAACTGAACTTTTAATCCACACATCCTTCTTTTAAGCATTTCTGCCATGCAAGAGAGACACCCACAATAATTAGTACAGTAACCAACAGTATTAGTGTTACCACCCACACTTCTCCTCCCCTCAGCATGACACCTAATCCCATTATGTAGGACACAGTTTTCCCTGTTTCCTGGATGTACCCCTTCTATTGGGGTTACACCCCCTGGTAGCCCTGATCTGGGTGAGCAACATACTCAAAAATCACCCAAATCGGACCAGGGGTTCAGGAATTGTATGGAGGTATTAAAAAGACCAACCGCACCGGGAATAGCAGCCGAGATTAGTTCCACACATTCTGGCCCTGGGGTCGGTCTCAGAGAAAGTGGAAAAAACACACAAAAGCAATGGGTTACTTAGACTGGGGTGGATTTGTGTAAATCCTCTTGTTCATGGGGTTCTTTCTACCGAACGGAGGGCCGTTTGGTAGTTTCTACACAAAAGGATGGAGGTATGGAGGTCTCAGCGGTGTTCGCGTAGTCGAGTGGCCGATTTGGGTTCCAGACACTCAACGACCAAACCCACTGGACGTTCGTATGGCAAGATGGCCGCCGCCACGTGTTCGTATACCGAATGGCAGCCACCCAGGGAACATAGCATACATTTTGTTTAATTGTCAATTGCTGGATAGCACATTGTTGCGAGGGGTAATTGGAGGCACACTTCACTCTGGGGTGGTCTGGTTGTTCAGTAGTTTGTTCGTATGTCGAACGGAGGAGTTTTACTGAACAAGCTGCATAAAATAGGAATATACATAGCAGGAGAATTAACGAAACACATTTTAACACACCATTCTGCTGACAGCCCAATGCAATCCGCTACACACAGTTACAGGCAGACAGTCACACACACAGAGTTACAGGCAGACAGTCACACACACACACACACACTGTTACAGGCAGTCACATGCACAATTACAGGCAGACTATAACACACAAAGTCACAGGCAGTCACAGACAGACAGTCACACACACAGTCACAGGCAGACAGACAGACATACAGTCACAGGCAGAAAGACACAATCACAGTTACACACACAGCTACTCCCACTTACTGACAGTATGGACTGGAGGAAGAGTTGTTTCATTGCAATCCATGGTATGTAGTTGTTGGGGGAAGCAGGGACTCCTTCCTGCTTCCCCTCAGTAAGCAGCAGTAAGAGGCTGTTATTAGTTATGCCCCCCGTATCCGATTTAGCTCCACCCCCATTGCCAATCTGACTCCGCCCTTAACTCCCCATATAGTGCTCCTGCTGTGTTCTCGGTTGACTCCTGCGTGTGTGAGCTGTGTCGGCTGCCCGGCGCCACTGTTGCTATGGGGCCCTATGCAGCCACACAGTTCACGCAATCCTAAGCCTGGCCAGCGATGGTGGCACCCTCCTACCTGGTGGCACCCGAGGCAGATTGCCCCCCCCACTCCTCCCTTATTACGCCACTGGGGGAGACTGTCACACAATCACTCTGTACAGGTTAAAGTGCCTGACTACCATTCTGTTTATTAATTTACAAGCAAGCCATACACAGTAATAAATGGGTTAACAGCCATTTGGATCAAGTACCAATAATGGTATCTAGTAGCTGTTCCCACATTAAGTGTGCTGTTACTAAATGCCTATTATGTTTTTTTAGAGTTTTGTTTTTTATTTAAGAAACGTGTTAAACTGAACCAAGTGATTAGTAACTGATAATATTTGGGAAAAGTTTAGATTGATGAAAATTTTCTTTTAATCCACAGCACATATTTTGCATCATCTGTTAAAAAATAAGAACATGTCTAAAATAAATAAACAATTACAGGCAGACTATAACACACAAAGTCACAGGCAGTCACAGACAGACAGTCACACACACAGTCACAGGCAGACAGACAGACATACAGTCACAGGCAGAAAGACACAATCACAGTTACACACACAGCTACTCCCACTTACTGACAGTATGGACTGGAGGAAGAGTTGTTTCATTGCAATCCATGGTATGTAGTTGTTGGGGGAAGCAGGGACTCCTTCCTGCTTCCCCTCAGTAAGCAGCAGTAAGAGGCTGTTATTAGTTATGCCCCCCGTATCCGATTTAGCTCCACCCCCATTGCCAATCTGACTCCGCCCTTAACTCCCCATATAGTGCTCCTGCTGTGTTCTCGGTTGACTCCTGCGTGTGTGAGCTGTGTCGGCTGCCCGGCGCCACTGTTGCTATGGGGCCCTATGCAGCCACACAGTTCACGCAATCCTAAGCCTGGCCAGCGATGGTGGCACCCTCCTACCTGGTGGCACCCGAGGCAGATTGCCCCCCCCACTCCTCCCTTATTACGCCACTGGGGGAGACTGTCACACAATCACTCTGTACAGGTTAAAGTGCCTGACTACCATTCTGTTTATTAATTTACAAGCAAGCCATACACAGTAATAAATGGGTTAACAGCCATTTGGATCAAGTACCAATAATGGTATCTAGTAGCTGTTCCCACATTAAGTGTGCTGTTACTAAATGCCTATTATGTTTTTTTAGAGTTTTGTTTTTTATTTAAGAAACGTGTTAAACTGAACCAAGTGATTAGTAACTGATAATATTTGGGAAAAGTTTAGATTGATGAAAATTTTCTTTTAATCCACAGCACATATTTTGCATCATCTGTTAAAAAATAAGAACATGTCTAAAATAAATAAACAATCAAAAAAAAAATATATTTTATTTAAAAAAGAAAAAAATAAATAAATATATCATGACGTTCCATGATTAAAAAATTTGCAGTACACTTTCAACTTGTGATATTGCCTGTCAACGGTCATCTTTCACTGATAATTGAACGCATTGAAATACTCTGGTAATTTCCCGTATCATACGCTTGGCTGGCAAAAGTATCTAAGCTCTCCTGTGGTAGTTTAGGGGTTAAGGATCATTTGGAAACATGAAATCAATTGAAATTGTTTTTCTGTAGTGATTCTAAGGTCAGCAGAACTTGTCATGGTTCTACTTAAAGCACATAAAGACTGGGCAAATGCCGTTTATGGAGGGCACCGTAGCTGACAGATTGTCATCATATTGAGTAGATGGTTGATCATTAGTAAAACTGGCTTTCGTTTGACTGGGTCAGGGTGTACGATTGTTGTGTAGACGAAGCTGCTTTATTCTGCTTTCAACGTTACCTTTTTTGATATTTTGTTATGTAGCAATTCCAGGCAATTCTTACAGCACAGGGAAGGCATGGAATCAAAGAGGAACTGACATATTTGAGTACAGAACTTTTTTGAAGTCTTGCAAAAAAAAAGTCAACATCACATATTTTATTATAAATCTAGGTTAACCCCTTCACTACCAATTTATTTCTATTCTTGTTTCGTAAATAGCATAACATTTCTTTGAAACATTGGATGCATAGGTAGCTTGCAACCATAGGATAAAACAATTTCTTTTATTCGTTCCTGTTCAGGATCACCACTGACTGCAGTAGTTATGGTGCCATTAGTGCTCTGGTGCCCCCCCTCTCCATTGTAAGTAGTCAAATCATATTTCAATGTTTTGATCGGCTGCGTGCCTCCACAACTAACACCAGAGAGCTTCCTTTAGCTATCCTGAACTATCCTAAGTCCTGTAATGCAATTGGGAAAACTCTCCAAATGTAATTAATTTTGACTTTCACTCTCAGCCAATGAGCTAAGCTCTGCAGCACCAAGCTTAACTCAGACAGATAGTTTCTGGCTCTCTATTATCAACAGTGGAGGTGGGAAGACGCACCATTTGGACCCCAAGTAAGAAGTCAAACCCTTCTAAAACATTTTAACTACTTACAATAGGGGCCACCAGGGAACTTCTTGCTTGGAGTGTTCCTTTAAAATTTACATTCCAACTCCTAGCATAGTAAATAGAATGATGTTGCTTATTCACTAAGCTCTGTAGAGAATTGAACTCTGAAAGGCAAATGTAAAAATTGCTGAGCTTAAATAATTCACCAACTCAGTTATAATATAGTCACAGTTATTTGAGCCTGAATTTTGCCATTTGGGTTTCAATTCGCTTCAACACAGAGATTAGTGAATAAGCCCTGGGAACATCTCATTCACTTAAAAGTGCTGCATTGAATCCCTATCAACATGCATCACAATTCTGCTAGAGTATATGTCAAGTCAAAATCAATACTTCGAAATAAATGACATGTATATACTCTCTATATATAATCTTGGAGCTCTGCAGAAAGGTATTTCATTCCCGAGCCTATAGAATAAGGTTATTAAAACATTCCTTTAACGCACAGTACTTCTCAAGCTCCTAAAGGATTTCAATTGTCCTAATGTATTGCCTAGCATTCTACTGCCCCCTGTGTGTTATACGTGGAAGAAAAAGGAATCAGTGCAATGGCTGTTAATGCATACAGCTTTGAGGTTATATTTGTAAATCTTCCAAATGACTCATTTCAATGCTCTATTCCATTCCCAGAAGAGTTGTCTAGAAGAAAATGCTTGAAATATTCAGCTCCTGACACTCTCTGTCATCTACGTTTTACAGCACTCGTGAATAAGACTCTTTAGGTTAGGGAAAATGAGATGTTGCCTGAATGACCAAAAGCGCCAGTGCTCTATTTACAAGAAATTATGCCTGCGTTTACATTGACCTATCGGCAGTAATTCCTATAGGTTTCATAGGGTGCTTTCATGTTAATTTCCTGTATGGACGCATATCATGTTGCACATGACACCATCGTCCCTCTTCAGATTCCAGGAATAAGAGATATGTATGTATACCTAATGCATGATGATAAGCTTCGTAACACAGACCGTAAAACAAACACAATCAAACTGCAGCAATCGCAATTCATTTAGCAGTCAAGCAATAAAAATACCAATCATTCAGGGGTCCACAGGCAACAAATCCACTTATGCACATATCCTGGAAAGGAAGTTTAGCATAATATGTAAAACCTGTAATATTTCTCAAGTGGTTTCAACATTTGGGGTAGAGGTTGGGCAGGGCTTCTTTCTTCTGCTTGCTAGAAATCAGGGCCAGATTAAGGTAGAGGCTATTGGAGCACCAGCCGCATGCCCATGTTTTAAAATAGTCCCAAGGCAGCCATTATGTGACTGTTCATTTTTTTTGTCCATTTATTTATTATAAAAAAGATTGCTGCTACCGCAGTGGTGCTTCTCTTATATCAAACTGCCTTTAATGTATTGATATGTATTGTATATCCTGTTCACCCAGCAAGGAGAATCCAGAGGTCATGTGGACAGCAGTAGGTTTGCTAAATGTCGCACATGGAGTGAGCTACTGTGTCAGTGGAAATGTAACTTCTCATTAGGTCCCTCATTTTTTGGTTCCAGGTCCACGATTTCCTACATCCAGTGCTACTGGAATTTTTACATCTGATGCCTTTGGATTTTAGAAAAATTCTTTCAAAGCCTTTTTGAATCCATGTTCCAGGAGTATATCTTTTTTGCAAAATGTATGGCAGATATTGAAATGTGTTCGTGATAGACAGACGTAGTTTGCAAACAGAAAAACACTATTATCTAGTACATATCATTTTGAGCAGAAGATTCTCTCTACACTTCATTATCCAAAAATGCATGCAAATATGGACCCTGAGTTTGTCATTGCTAGAATCAATAGTGTAATGAATAAATACTTGTATTTGTCCTTATTCTTTTTTTGACTATGTCATAATGAAACTAATATCATAACAAACAATACACTATGAAGATAGGGGTAACTATGCTCTCTAAAGCCACAATTTAAACTTTGCCTAGCAAGAGAAGTGCGATAAAACACACTGTATGATCAAATACCAGCTCTTTTGTTTCCAATTGACAGTTGAATAGCAAAAAAAAATAACATCATCTTTACATTTATATATTCTGAAACATGCTCTAAAATAAAAACTTTATTATAATAACTACCTACATTAATAGATCAGCATTGTAATATATTAATAACTTGATGTTAAAGGAACACTATAGAGTCAGGAACACAAAGCAAAACATTACATTTATTACATACTGCTGCTACTAGCTCAGCCCCTGATCTGCCTGCATGGCTGACATCATCTGAAGTGGTGTTATGAGCATTCCTTTCATAATGCTTTCACATAGCATTCGATTGGCTGAGCTTGTAATTGAGGAAGATCATGCACAGAGCCAGCACAAGCTAAACACAGCCGTGGCCAATCAGCATCTTCTCTTAGAGATGTATTGAATCAATGCATCTCTATGAGAAATGTTCAGTGTCTCCATGCTGAAGGTGGGGACACTGAATGACAGTACTGCTCACTGTGCAGCACTGTCCCAGCAAGCACCTCTAGCAGCCTTCTGAGGAGTGGCCACTGGAGGTATCCTTAGGGTGTAATGTAAACACTGCATTTTCTCTGAAAAGACAGTTTTTACTGCAAAAATCTGAGGAGAATGATTATACTAACCATAACAAATACAACATGTTGTAGTTCTGATGATGATAGTGTCCCTTTTCAGTGTACTGCACAGTATTTAATATGGTTTTGAACATGGTTATTACCCATTTAATAAAGAAAGCCAAGCTTGAAAGGACGGCACTTTAAACCAATGTAAAGACTATGTGCAAGGATTGTTAAGTCTGAAAAGTGTAATGTTGTACAGTGCGTCTGTCTTGTTAGTGCCAATAAAGTTTTTTTACCACTCAGGACAATGCTGATCTGGCATGCTTTAGTTTCAAGCCCAGCCCAGTGTTTCTTTTAGACCTATGCATTTGTCGCATTCATCCATAAAAAATTATTAGTTCGACAATGCACTGATTTACCTTCAAATTTATTTTTAGTGGATGAAATGTTTTTTTTTTGTTTTTTTTGCTTTGTGGTTCGTATTTTGAATTTCCAGCTATTTGACTGAATTGTTTAATTTAAAAAATGAATCCAAAAATGTTGGTTTCGGACCAATTGATGCCGTGTTATAGAAAAATGTATTAATTCATGAGCAAATGCAACAAATGCACGTTTAGTTTCCTTCATTTATGGAATCAGCTACTTCCCAGTCTCATTTTTTCCTGGGCCCACCGGTAAGCATCCATTGAATTATTTATTAAGAATTTTATAGCCCACATTTGCAGCATATGTGTTTTTTTTGTTTGTTTTATTATCAATTTAACCTGTTCAATGTTGGCATAATTTCGATTGCCTAAGAAATTCTCCCAGTCTATCAACCAAACCAGCAAAAACCCCATTTAAATATATTAGTAGATTCCAAGAAAATACAGTGTTTACATTGAAAGCTAGGAACACCTCCAGTTGCAATCACTCAGAATGCCACCAGAGGGACTTCCGAGTTGATCGAGACATAAAACTCCCCGATCCACTCAGATCTGCTGTCAGCAGAGCACAGGGCAGCACTGCGTCTCCTCCCTCTGCATGCAGACACTGAACTTTCCTCATAGAGATTCAATGATTCAATTCAACTCTATGAGGAGATGCTGATTGGCCAGGGCTGTGTTTAAATTGTGCTGGCTCTGCCCCTGATTTGCCTCTTTGTCAGTCTCAGCCAATCCTGTGGGGAAGCATTGTGATTGGATCAGGCTACCACTTCTGATGATGTCAGCAGACTGTTTTTTTAATTTATTTTTTATACAAAGCATGCAGTTACAGCTTCTGGCTTACAGGTTCTGGCTTGAGTAAGATTTTTACTATATTTATGGAGGCATGAGGGGTCCAGGGGGGCTAGATGGTGGTGTTAACACTATAGGGTCAGGAATACATGTTTGTGTTCCGGACCCTATAGTGTTCCTTTAACCCCTTAAGGACCAAACATCTGGAATAAAAGGGAACCATGACATGTCACACATATCATGTGTCCTTAAGGGGTTAAGGGTGGCTTATTCCAAATTCAGATATCAATTAAGGATGTTGTGAGCCCTTATGTAATACAGAACACCAATGTCATCTAGGTAGATTTTTTACTTCATATTGTCAATTGCAAGATCAAGGAAAGTGCGTCCATGCACCTTTTGCTGTGTTCTTTGTACTCAAATATTTTGTAAGGCTCAGGATGAATCACGCAGAGATGCTTTTCATTGTAAAAGAGCGAGCCGGTACTGCTGATTAATTAGAAAAACATAAAACAATTGATTTTCTCTTTTTTTTTTTTTTTTAGGGCCAAAGTACATTTTAAATTGATTTTCAGGAGCAACATCCAATTGATTTATGTACAAAAAATGCAGGACACTTGTACATTTTAAGAATAGAAGGATGCTGGCTTATCCAGAAGAGACTCCTTACACAGGATGTTACCAGCCAAAATGCTAATAAAATCGCTCTGCAAGATGCTTCTACTTTCTTTTGTTCCATAGTCTGTTTGAGAGGTTTGTTGTATTAAAGACTTGAATTATTAGGAATTGTAGGGTGAGTTATATGTGTGTTTCTATTATCTACAAATTATTTCTTATATACCGGCATAACAAAAAATAACTCTAATAAACTAATCCTGATCTTCTGCTAGTTTCTTTTGTGAGTTAAGTTGGCAGATTATTAGTGAGGATTTCCTAATTAGATGATGACTTGTAAAGATATTTTCGCAGAGCTTAATTGGAAACAAGATACTATTTTATCTCATTAAGAGACTCTGTACAAAACTCTTAAAAAAATACCTCCGCTCTTGCAACTAGGCCACCATTATTGTAGTAACATTTCTAGATTTTCCCAGAAGCCTTTGGGGACCATTCTGCACTGTTAATAATAGATTCAGTTTCATCCGTAACTGCTATAAGACAGGACATAGCTTACTAATGGTGTAATGTCGCATCTTGGACAGTATGTGGAATGGAAATAATCAGGTGCTGAAGAGCAAACTGTGATGTCTATCATGATAAAACATTTTATTTGGTTGCATTGTTCAGTGTAGTTGTATATTTATTAAATGCCTTAGTAAGAACTTGACTGATTTTCATTTACTGTAACTGCATAAATTATGTTCATTAGTTGAAGTATAAAGCTGTACACTTAATAACTACCATACAATTTCTCCACTAAAGGCAGTTGAGACTCAAAGTGATAAAGCTCACACAGTTGGAGCTCATTCTCGTTGTCTCCAGAGGGAAAACCAATGCATGGAAATTTGTCAGATGAATGAACTAAGTAACTTGGAGCATTCCAACTAAGAGTAACTTGGACCATTCCATAGAACAACTTTATCAATGGAAACGTTTGCCAAGTTTTCTAACTAATAGTCGTTTAAAGATTTCTCTCTCTAGGAACTGGGGTGTAGTCTCCATGTTTTATTTTTCTAAAATTCACATCACATATCATGCATACATGGAACTAGAGCGACCCTCTTTTAACCCCTTAAGGACACATGACATGTGTGACATGTCATGATTCCCTTTTATTCCAGAAGTTTGAACCTTAAGGGGTTAAAGGACCACTATAGTGCCAGGAAAACATACTCGTTTTCCTGGCACTATAGTGCCCTGAGGGTGCCCCCACCCTCAGGGTCCCACTCCCGCCCGGCTCTGGAAGGGGGAAAGGTGTTTAAACTTACCTTTTTCCAGCGCTGGGCGGGGAGCTCTCTCTCTCTCTCCGTTCCTCCTCCTGGGCTGAATGGCATGCGCAAGCTGCGCGCGGAGCATTAAAGTATTAGGAAAGCATTTACATGCTCTATGGCCGTTACATGCTCTCACCGTGAAAATCACAGTGAGGAGCATACGTCTAGTGGCTGTCAATGAGACAGCCACTAGAGGATTAGGGGGAAGGCTTAACCCATTCATAAACATAGCAGTTTCTCTGAAACTGCTATGTTTATAAAAAAAATGGGTTAACCCTAGAAGGACCTGGCACCCAGACCACTTCATTAAGCTGAAGTGGTCTGGGTGCCTAGAGTGGTCCTTTAATCGCTAGGATAGAGACTGAAATCACAACCACTATCGGAAAGAATCAACAAAAGTCCAAAACGGAAGGATGGTACACCTGCTACAAAGATGTAATTCTTTAAAATCCAAGGTTGTTTTTTTTTTATAAGATCCTTTTAATGATCTAATAAATGCATGATTTTACATATGCTAAATGACACTTATCATATGTTTTCATTGTTTTATTTAAAGAAGATGATCATTGATATCCCTGCAGTGTCCCTTTAAAATGACATATGTTGGAA
The DNA here is from genome assembly GCA_933207985.1 of Pelobates cultripes. Classification (NCBI taxonomy): domain Eukaryota; kingdom Metazoa; phylum Chordata; class Amphibia; order Anura; family Pelobatidae; genus Pelobates; species Pelobates cultripes. The sequence continues at coordinate 99,819,005 of OW240923.1, forward strand.
ACATCCCTTTATTTACCTCCCATGGTTGATGCGTCTGTTGTGTTATTCAGAGTAATTATTTCAGAGGAAGAGTGCAATTTATATTTATACATTAGCAGACTATAGAGTTTAGAGTTTCTTTGATGTACTTTCGGCTGGTCATGTATCAAAGACACTGTGTAGTGAATAACTAAATATTTCTTTAAATGTTAAATGATTTTGATGATGTCATACAAATATAATCTGAAGATATAATTTGTAAAGGGTTACTCCAAGCATCGTGGCTGCTTCACTGATTTAAAGTTGCAATGATGCCCGGAATCTATGTGAGTAGTTTTTTGCTGTGAAACCCTGCATACAGGGTTTAACCCCTTTGCTGTCGTAGGTGTAACCCCATCTCCGGCATCTCCGGCATCTCCGGCATCTCCGGCATCGTCATGGGGTGGTATCAACCAGCAGAGAACAAAAGTTCTTGGATGAATAATGTTGATGCCCTGACACTCATTAATTGACTTAGAGTGTACAGCTGACATTCTTAGCCAATGAATGAGTGGCAGGATCAACATTTGTCTTTCAGCTCAGCAGAAGGTGGATGTTGTAAATCTTCCCACAGAGGAGACCCGGCACTGGGTAGGACCAGATAAGATTGCAAACCAACGTACTCCTACCATCGTAACGCTGGTTAGAGTGTGTACTAAACCTCTAACAGAGGTTAGGTGTGGATGCTTTGAATCATGACATTTAAAACTGAACAATGGTCATGGCAATTAATTACTAAATCTGGAATGAGATTTAGGTAGATAAATAAATACATGAATAAATCTCAAAGCTTTTTTTAAGGTCCATTAATACAACATTAAATGGATCTGTTATAAGTTCCGTTTAAGGCGGGGAAATAATATACTCTTGGTTCATTCCTGACTGTGGCTACATTCAAATCTGGTTCAATGTGACCTATTGTACAGCGCTACGGAATTTGTTTGCTCTTTATAAATAATTATAATAATAATCTAGTTTTGAATTAGAACCATTGTATAAAAACTCATCATTCACGTTATGGCAATTGGTGAACCACATCAGCTGGTTGTCTATTTTGTTTTTTGTTTTTTTTGTCTTAAGACTGCATTTAGTTCATGGCTGCCTCAAAATCATAGTAGTTATCGTGATCAACAGCAGAAATGCATTGCAGGCGTCTGTACCATTCAATAGATGACACCGGAATAGAGTGAATGTGTAGTTTTACAGCAGTAGATGGAAAGTTCAATAATATGAATCTCCTTTTCCTGTGTTCTAGCTGAAGTTGTATAATCCAACCCAGGATTATTGTGAGGTTAAAGAGTAGGGACCTTGTCCATTCTTTTTACTTAGAAAATGTAATGGGTTGTACTTAAATAAGTGAATAAGAGTGGAACCAGACCCAAAAAGATATCACTTGTAATAAGACAGGAAAATCGAAGAGGTGGGTAGTGAGTATACAGAGCCAAATGCCACAATTTATAATTAAGACTTCTCTAGAGAATATTCTGTCTCAAACCTTGAGCCTGCAGGCCATTTTCCCAGGCATATGCGTAGTAAGTGCCTTAAAAAAATGTTTTCCTTGCATGCTTTGCAGCTAGGTTATCACATCGCGAACACCTGGAGCAACAGATACATTTTACGCACAAATGTTGCTCTAGGCACCTGCGTCCAATGTCTTATGGGAAATAAAGGCCTAGATACAGGATTGCTTTGAAGCAGAATAGATAAATTACATCAACATGCTATACAAAACCACTGACGAGCATGATAAATGAACTATTTAAAACATGTTTTGGAAGAGCATGATCTATTTATTAACCATTTCATATCAGGCTAATAGCACACAAAACAAATGGCAAATTCCAGGTTTAAAAAGTAGCAACCCATTTAAAAAAAAAATTAAAAAAAACATTTTTTTTACTTTTATATTTTTAATTAGGTCAGTTTAAAATAACTCTTGCATGGATGCACAAGTCCGGTTCCTAAAGAATATGGCCGAGCACATAAATACATTACCTATCAAAATGATGCTAAGTTTGAGCTCATCTACAAATGACGAGATTATAATAAAGGAGTGAATTATTAAGTACTCTGAATCATTACCTTTCTAATCTCCTAGCCTCTGGAAAATAAAAACACCGAGCGAAGGAAGGATTATCAAAGTCAAGGAATGTTCATCATTCCAGTAACCAAATGGTTAATGTTCTAACACATCTCTACTTTTCCATTCCTATAGCATCTGGCAATCTTTAATGTATAAATAATGTTTCAAGACGAGATTACAGCATATGATAGCAATGTCTTGGCATTGTGGAATTTGGTGGGTATTGGTAAATGTTATACGTATGAGAAGAAAGGGTTAACCTTTACCAAAATGTGACTCATCCCTAAATTTTCTCACTTCCTCAAGTTCATTTCTTCATAAAAAATAAATTAAGAATAGAAGTGATAACTCATATTCAGTGAGGCGAAAAAGTAATTTTTATCAGTTGCACTTGGCATTTTAAAGAACCAAGTAATCACAAAAGAGGATTATGCTCTATAATTAACTTTAACTGCAGGTCATTAGGGTAAAATGAAGATATTAGCTGAGCTCGGTTACACAACCTGTGTGATGAGGGAGACAATAAAATACCTGTTGGGAATTTGCAAATTAGGGAAAAATGAATTAGTTATTGTTAGTAAGAGCCGTGAGGCCAGGTGCGAATATAGTTTAAGTTCAGATAAGGTTATGCAACTGTGATTTTACACAGTAGGAGGTTAAGAAAAAAAAAAATCTTCAGAGACTTACATCTACTCCATTACTGATCTTAACAGGAGCACCGTGATGTATTAAAATGACCATGAGGAACTTTTCTTCTCAAATGTGGGACAATCCTTCATTCTTGTAAACTAATGAGATAGCAGTTAGGGTCGAAGGAACCACAGCAATAAGCTAGCTGAAATCACCAAGGGATCTAGTGGTTTACTCTTATTTATCCCTTTTCATTGACAATGATGCAGAAAGATCTGAACATCCGGTGGTATATCTATCTACTTCTGCTCCTGTGAAATGCTAATCTAGTATTGGCTGAGTGTTCCTGACAATAATGTCACACCCTTGTGCCCTCAGCTACTGGTACAACAGAGCAACAAAATGAAACGATGAAACACTGGAAGAGAAGCCTTGACTTTAGAACATGGTTGACCTACAATTAGATCTTGAGTGATAGTGGGATGAAAATCATATGATGCTTTTCCAGTTTGTGGTCAAAGTGTGAATTTAGAACTGAATGAGGGCACCTGGGAATGATGACATATTTTTGTCCTCAGTCACATGCATGGCAAAGCTTTAATATGGACATGAGAAGACAGTCTAATGCCTTTAAAGCAAGGGTCTCCAGAGTTTAGCTTTACAGCTGGGGTAGAACTACATCTCAAATGTATTTTAATTGTCCTATGGCCAAAGTACCACTATTATTTTAGCATGGAGCTCTGGAGAACTAGTCTGGCGTCTTTAATCCCTGGTGAACCAGAACTAAAAATATTAAAGCAGGACAACAGTTTGGTGCCTCTCAAAGTATCCAATGGAAATCTCTCTTGACACATAATATGAATGACATGATGCATTGATAAAGAGGATAACCAAAAACATTTGCTTGAAACTGTATGCCCTTCAATAAATTTCGATAGCATTCTTGGTGCACACAGCATTTGTTTGTGCAGCTCTGGTTTTTTTCTGTACATATCTAGCACTATTGATATAGTGGGACAACAAATGTAATAATGCTTTGTCGTCATTATATTGCTATAGAGGTGACCCTTGTAAGTACAATGGTAACCATCACTTGTTAATCAATTACAAATTCTTAGTTGTGAGAGGCAACCAGTCATGTGTAAAAGATGTTGCTGGGTCTTTGGAGATATTTCTTAGCTGCTCAGTTCCCCTACTGGATAATATAGGAAGAATATTTTTTTACTTTGCCTCAAACCTGCTAAGTGTGGGCTTAGCAACATATGGACTTCTTGTTGCAATCTGTAATAGGTCTCTTGTGAATGACACTCACCAGAAACCTGCTGTGCTACCATATATGCACTGATTTCTGTATAACACAAATAATGACTACAAATAGATAGTATTTGGATACAGAAATGTTTTCAATTAACTTTTTTATTTGTGTGTCTTTGTCTGTGTTTAAAAACGTCATGGTTTCACGTGAATGTTTTTAAAATAGTTATACGGAAATAATATAAATTAATTTTCAAATTATAAATCCACTTCGAAGGACAATTGGGTATTAATACATGGGACAGACATAGTTAACTGTACAGAATTAGAGAACTATCTACTAAACAGCTGGAAATCTAAACTAATTAAAGCCCAGTATCACTTAACGAAAAACTCCATTGAAATCCATGATGTGCAGTAGTTATCTGATAGAGAGCCACTAGAGGCAGTCTTAGTACTGCAATGTAAAACTTCTCATCATGTTTTACATTGCAGAGTTAAGGAAACATGGACACTGCACCCACACCACTTTAATGAGATCCTTTAAGGATATCAAATAAGGGAACTATCTACTAAACAGCCTATTTTTGCATGATAATGTATGTGTGTTCAGTAGGTAGCTCCCTAATTTGGCGTCTTTAAATATGGCAATTCCACATAAAGGTAGCAAATTAGTGAGTTATCTCCTAAACAGTTGAAATTTTTTTTAAGAAAATGGAATTTATAAATTTTTTTCTTTTTCAGCAGTTTAGTTAGGTTATTTGAGCTCTTAACAGATGGTTATGCTATTACTTGAAGCTGCGCTGTCAATCTGAAGATTTAAAAAGAGTGTATGTTTTATTAAAAAATGTGTTGAGATATGTTGTTTTGATAAACGTTATATTGAAATCAACATAGGGATGGCGAATAGAGGAAGCATCCACATTGCTAGTAAGCCCTCCAACAGGCTGTTGGTTCCCAGCTCAATGCTAAAACCAGTCCAGTTTTGATTTTTAGTATTCCCACGTAAAATTGGCAAATGTATAAATCTCAACATGTTGGTATACTTTGCAGACTAGGTTTGTAACCACTTCCAGTGATGTCAGTCAATAGCAATTTGCAGAAATTACCAATATTAAACCTCTTCCCCATGGCATCATATAATTCCGACTTCGTATGCACTGATCTGGCAAACCTGAACCATGTGACTGATTGCTTTGTGAGAATTTATGGGAAATCAGAAAATTAACATGGAATGAGGGGTTTCAGAACATCAGGTTTAAATTTCAATGGCGTTATGTGCACCACAGACCATAAATGCTTTAGAAATGTAAATTATGGTGTGAAATATATTAATGGAGGCAACATTTATACATGAGCTCCAAGATTCACTGAAAACCAGGACAATCTCAATACATTATTAGTGGTGAACTCTTTCTATATAATAAAAGAAATACTATCCTTAGAAATTAATTTGTATATCGTGTGTACACATAAATAATATCTCCATTACAGGCGCAGACATTACGAAACAGTTAGCCACAACTGATGGCTGATATCCCCATATAAAATAAAATATACAAACATAATAGTATTAAAGGGACACTGTAAGCACCCAGACCACTTTAGCTAATTGAAGTTGTCTGGGTGTGGTGCCTATTGCACTTAGTGCCGTAATGTTAAACATTGCCAATGCGAGCGCAGCCATTGCCGCACATGTGCATTAGGTCTCCCCCACCGGCTGACGTCCATTGGGGGGAGGAGCTTGGGCGGAGCCTGACCCAGCGCCGAGGTACATCGGTGCTTGATTCAGGTAACTTCAGCTTCGTGGGATGGGGGCGCGAGGGAGGGGGACCTATTAAACCTCTAGTGCCAGGAAAATGCTTAGTTTTCCTGCCACTATAGGATTCCTTTAATAATAATTAGGGGATAAACACTAACGAGTATAAATCTGTGCAAAGTTGCAACCATTGTATATCCATACATGAAAAAAAAATCATAACAAATACAAAGTATATAAATACATAAATTAAATAAACATAAAACATAACCAGTAAACTAAATGCCCCAATGCCAACAGATACCCACAAACCCATAGTCAATTGGACAATATAAAGAAACAAGAAAATATTGGTACAAATGACAAACCACATAACGCATACCAACAAATTAGTAACATCAAACCTCAGCAGTCACAATATTACAATCAAAAGATACAATGCATTACTGATTTGCCCATTTCAGTTTTATGCCATTTCTGTCACTACCTGAGACACAGGCACTGAAGATTGTATTTAAGCTTTCATATTCATTTAAATGAAACTAAAACTTTGTTACAGGTTACCAGTATTGAAGTTTACTTCATAACATTGCTCCACAAACTAAGTCTGACATCTGTTACATTTACAGTTTCAGAGTTATAGATTTTGCAAATGTGCGCACAAAATGAAATGTCTGCCACACCATGTGACCTATGATCTCCATTTTGCACATACAGCAGCTCTTAGCAGGCCTCTACATTTCGGCAAAGATTTATTCATTTTATTTTTAAATTCAAACTGGCCGGTTGAACTTATTAGGTAATTGTATGTTTAAAATGTCTTGTTACAGATTAATAGTGAAAAAATGCATATTTATGCAACCGGAGGACATATTAAAGGTCATTGGCTCATGGTGGCCATTTTGAATTTGATATTGACTTGCTCTTAACTGTAATAGAGGACCTTACTGTGGACATATATGCCAAATTACTCTTTGAAAGCATTCATTTAAAAATAGCTGATTTCAATCTCTAGAGTTAGAAGAGTCATATCTTACATTTAACTGAAAACCTGCTTTTATAGAATACTCTTAAAAGAAAATCTGGTATTATGCATTAGTATTTTTTTGCATCATGATTGTGTAAACTGAAGGTAAAAATCCCCATATAAACGTGACTATGAATTAAAATAAAGTTATTTTGATTTTTAAAATTACATGTCATCTGTGCAAACATTGTATTTTTAAAAATGGTTTTAATTTTTAAACTCCCACTTAGAATTCTAATATCATCGACAAGAAAATCTGTACTTTCCATTCTCTAAGTAATTAGTTGTGTGACTCAGTAAAGTACATCCCCCATACAGCCCACCACGCAGGCTGAGAATCTCTTTTAGACATACTGCTTTGAAATCCCACACAATTCATTTTCAGATAATATTTAACAAACATTGTTAATGTTGAGGAAAAAAGAAAACCTAGAAACTGTTTGGGGGCTGTAACTTCAAACAAATGGTCACAGGCTACACGTTATAAATAGATGTTCATGGTCAGAGATCATGTATTTCACATAAACGTAGGACATCACACTTTTCTCATTCTTGTTTTGACATTATTCATTACTATCCCCTTTTTACATGAAATACTTTGAGCGTTCCCTTGTTTGAGCAGTGCGTTCACCAGTCTTCCCAACCATCCCAATTTAGGTGGTAAAGTCCAGGTTTGAGGGTCTTTTCCCACCATCCTGACTTTGTTCTATGGTGTCCTGCTTTTGGGGACACCAAGGAACTACTCCAAACAGTGTAATGTATGTACATTGTTAGTTTTGCTTGTGCTATACTCAGGGTACTAGGACCATTCAAAAAGCACTGAAACAGTGTTCCTTGCAAGGTCCACCCTCAGTGGGCTGGCCTATGGAAATGGAAGGCAACCTGGTGTGCATTCATGACACGCTCATCTGCCAATTCTTTGGAAAGATCACCCTTTTTAGGACAGTTCCATCAATTTGGGCAGTGCCAGTGACACAATTTACAACACTGGTCCACCCCTTTCACCTTGCCCACTGGTGTCTTGCTTCATGGGTCACTGATGTTGGGGGGCATATGTCTTACCACTATCTGTTCCTGTATGTCCATCATGACTTCTAACTTTTTGTTTGTTAGGTACCTATTGTAAAATACCATGGAATTGGTTGCCACTTTATAGATAATTAGAATAATAATGACCTTATTTGTGTATTATTAAAGAATTTCCTGGTTATTGAGCATTGGCAGCTCAGTGCAGTCTAATTTTCCTCAAATTAACAGGACATTCCATTTTGGATCCCAGTATTATGATGGCATTAACTATTATTTGTTTATAGAAATTATAATAAGATACAGAATTTTAAACAGAGAAGTGCTAAACATTTTGGGTAGTAAAAGTGCTTAATAGTTTAATGTGTGAACAGAAAGAATTCAAAAATGTGAGATTTATGGGCCTCCAATTTGTTGGTTAAGTATACGTTTTGATAACAGAAAATTAGATAAGTTTATATTTATCATATAGAGAATAAAGCTTTATTGTAAGTTCAGTGTATATAAGAAATCCACACTTATAGAAGCTTGAATAACATAACAAATAAAATAAAATAACTTATGAAAAGGAAATGACAAACATTAAAAAAAAAAAAATAGTACCAATGTAAGGTTATATTTTGTAGCAGACCAGATTACAATTATTTGGCATCATCTATGAATTATTTGGGCAATGACATGTACAGAAATTGCATCTGCGTTCTTATCAATCACCAAATGAATCAGAGTGCAACTTTTTGAAAATTCTAAATTGTATTTATTTAAACACATTACTGTTGAAGCAGCAAGTATTAAATGTCAACAGAGGAAGGTTAGGGTAAGGTTAGGCTTGGGAAGAGTTACAGGTTAAAATAGTTGTTATAAAGCAGGATTCACACTTGAGATGCCTGTAGATGCAGAATTCTCAGGTGCGTATACCTACCCCGATGCCAAAAAAATCTATTTCTATGTTTATTATTATGTGTAGGATGATACATAAAAGAGTAAGGAAGTACAAACCTCACCTTGTTTTTCTGCAAATAAAAAAATAAAATAGCCAGATACTAAAATGAAATAGTATGAACAAATGTGAAAATGTAATCAAGTTTTGCAACCTTAGTTGCCAGGTACTTTTAGACAGCTGCAGTTTGGCAAATCCTGCCTGGGATCCGAATTGCTATATTTTTAAAAGGATTGCTAATGTAGACCCTCTTAACTATTCTGAACCTACGTCGTGGGGTACAAAGATGCTTCCTTGTCAAGTGAGATACCTACTCTAATACAACTCTTCATCTACTGTGACAAATATTTACTTGTAGATAAAATGTATTACAACATTGAAATAAATTAAACACAAATATACCAGAACAACACACACTACTTATAGCTGAGCAAGTAAAACACCCTTAGATCTCTCTTATAATATCATACTACTATTCCACCAATCTTCCATTCATCAAATGGAAATAAAGAGATAAAGAGGGATTATGAGTGCAGGTATATTTGAGTAGTGTCTTCTGACATCCCTAGAGGTGATGAATTAGCTCTGCTCCTAAACATAGAAAAGTGACAACATTTTTGGCTGAAAAGACTACCTTGCTGCTACTTATGTGTATTGGAAGGGAATATTAAATTATGAATTATAAAAGTAATTTATACTTTACTATCCAAATAGCAAAAAAGTGTTAATTTTTTTTTTAAATAACATAATAGCAAATAGATAAAGGGAATCAACACAGTAAAGGAGGAGACTATATTTAAAGGAAGAAAAACTACCACAACAAGAGGACATAATCTTAAATTAGAGGGACAAAGATTTAAAAATAATACTAGGAAGTATTACTTTACTGAGAGGGTAGTGGATGCATGGAATAGCCTTCCAGCTGAAGTGGTAGAGGTTAACACAGTAAAGGAGTTTAAGCATGCGTGGGATAGGCATAAGGCTATCCTAACTATAAGATAAGGCTAGGGACTAATGAAAGTATTTAGAAAATTGGGCAGACTAGATGGGCCGAATGGTTCTTATCTGCCGTCACATTCTATGTTTCTATGTTTAGATTAATAATAACTGTATCACAACATTTTTCTTGAAAACGAGCAGAAACCAATTGTATATTTCCATGTTAAATAAGTTGATATTATTATGTGGATGCGAGTAACTACCCTTATTACCACTTATTATGTTGTTGTTTTCTTTATTAAGGTAGAGGTATGTCAAGGCTTAAATAGCTGTTAGTCTCTAGCATCTATTTTTTACCATAATAAATCTTCTTATAAATGTCTCTTGTACTTGTTTGTTTGTTTGTTTTTTGGTAGTTTTTGTTAGGGTCTCTATATACCTTAAAATGCAGTCATATGGGGTTCACTTACTTACTTTTTCTGGTGGGGTATCAGCAACACCCGATTTTTAATAAAATAACAAATATTATTTCCTTTATTATTTTGAGCCTTTATGTTAGCAACCACCAAAAGTTACTTTGCCACAATCTGACCCCTTGCCCCCTGTGTCCAGCCCATAAGATTTGAAAAAGAGTGGACAAAATATTCACCGATATCTTTTTGAGTTAGTGGAGATAAAGGCTTGTGAAAACTGATAAAGGATATGAGATTCCATCTTTTATTATATTGGTAACCATCCAGTAAAGTCCCAAACTGCATAATTGAAGGGTCTATACCTTATTGATAAGGCTTAAGAAACAATGTCTCTAGTTTTTGTATCTCTGACACACAGGGCATTTGCTCTCAATGAAGTTCTCTGGGTGCAGTACTCCTGTTATTTTAACCCTTTAATGTAAAACATTGCAGCTTTACAGAAATGGCAATGTTAACATCAGAGGGTTAAATATACCTCTAGTGTCTATCTTCTTGACAGCCACTAGAGGCGCTTCTGACTCCATTAATTGAGTGAAACTCGATCCTTCAATAAAGTACTGATCTATTAGAACCTTTGGATTTGACGAGAAGGCAGAAGAGTTGGCAGACCTGTTGATAAAGATAGAGTCACATCAGGCAGCTGTGCAAAGATGTATCACAGCTGGAAATGAGGTGTTTACTCTTTATTTAACTTAACTTTTAAAACACCAAAGGGGGTCGACAGAGATCACAACAACAGAAGGGGTATTATAGTCCCAAAAAACAACTGTTTCCCTTTAAAGATATACTAGTGGTACAAGGTCCCTTTGTGTTGACACAAGTAAGCTGCAGTTATAGGTGTTTCTGAGTGGGAAAATACCCACAGGGCAGTCTGTGTCCATTCTCAGTGAGTGTCTTTAATGCTCTGTTTTTGGCTTATCAGATATTTTTAAGCTGAAAAATATTCAACCCAAAGGCTGCTTATTAAGTAGTAATGATTTAAAAAGTGCCTTGGGGTTTCGGTTTATGAGATGATTTGCACATTTTCAGGAAGGGCAGTGAGCAATGCTTTTATACGAATGTTCTGCGTTACAGCACAAGGTAAGCTTTGTGAAAACGTCAATATGCATGCCATGTGCCACTTGACATTTTCTGGAAAACCACCAGTTTTCTTTCATTTCCCTCAAATAACTGCATGAACTTCAATCGCCCTCTGGTTGATTTCCTCAAAACAGACTTCAGCAAGGTTTAATTTTATTCCACTGACATTTGGCACATTTAAACAACGTCAGGTTTGCAAAACATAGAATCATTTCACATTGTCACTGCATTTTTTTTCTCCATATTTATAGCAGCATTGTCTCTCAAAAAGCTGAATTATACGTCGGGATAATCAGCTTGATTTTTAACAGGTTTGGACAATTTTGGCAATTCGCCTATTGCTAGATTACATATATCCTTGTATATTTTGAGTAGCTAAGAAAAGGGATTGAAGTCAAATAAAATGTGGACATTGCATTAATTGCATTAATTGCCAAATCTGCATCAAAGAGGAAAGACAATGTCCATTAAAAATGTAATAACGTTGAAGATTTTATTCATTTTATGTAAAAAGAAAACTGTCATCACTTTTTATTACTGAAAAAATGATATGTAATATAGCCTTATTGTGCATCACTTTGTAATTAATACATGTATGTTAATTATTTTTGAGTTTGTCTCCTAATTCACCCCTACTTCATGGAAGAAGCCATCTTTAGTCCTATACTGCTTGTTAATCATTATTTTTTTAATTAGTTTAAGCAGTCTTATGATCATCTTGGAACACGGAAAAATTGGTAAACGTTAAATGGTAAAAGGTAAATAATAATAAATATTCGAACTTCTAAATTTCTAAATCTGGTTACTGAGTATTTGCACATATTCAGAGCCTGTCCAAAGACAGTCATACATTGCTTAAAACATTCTGAATTTAAAATGTCAACAGAAATGGTTTGCTTATGTTTAAAAAATTGAATAAATAAGTGCAGATTTCATGAGGCTGTAGGCTTAAATGTAACATTTGCATTTAGTTAATTTGCAGATTACATCACTGAACAGTTTGCAAATTATGTGTGCCTACTTTTGCATAAACATAGCTAATGCTGTAAACTAATGGTGGACAATAGGCAGCCTACAACTGTTGATGAACTACAATACCCAAGTGTCTCTCTCAGGCTAAATACTTGTTGAATATGTGTAACAGTATAACTCATAGTCATTTAAAGTGTTTTGCGATAATTGTGCAAAAAATTGCAAAGGTCTTATCAACAGTGGGTTGTCGCAAGTTTACAAGAAGATTTGCAATATTTAAGACACAATAATAAACTTAAATATATTGTTAAGCGGTAATTATCACTTACCAATTGTTTTTATTCTTATTTTTTATTTAACATTCGTATTGTTTATTTATCCCTATATTTAACAAAAATGCATTTTTGAGGTGTGAAAAATATAAATAAATGTTGAAATTCAACCCTCTTTATCCTGCAACTAGGCTCCTCCATCTTAGCTCTCTGTCAGACATTGTTATAAGCTCTATCCTTTGCACCAGGCAGTCAGCATTGAGAAAGCAAACAAAGATAAATTAAGATATATATCATATTTATATTTTTTATGAGAAAATTATTTAAAGGGACACTTTAGTCACCAGAACACCTACAGCTTATTTTATTTGTTCTGCTGAGTATAATCAGTCCTTTCAGACTTTTTGCAGTAAAAACTTTTTGTTTTCAGAGAAAATGCAGTGTTTACATTACAGCCTAAGAATAACTACACTGGTCACTCCACAGATGTCTACTAGAGGTGCTTCCTGGGGCAGTGCCGCCCACTGTGCAGTATTGCCATTCAGTGTTTCCACCCTCTGCATCGAGACACTGAATTTTTCTCATAGAGATGCATTGATTCAATGTATCTCTATGAGAAGATGCTGATTGACCAGGGCTGTGTTTGGCATGTGCTGGCTCTGCTCCTGATCTGCCTGCTTGACAGTCTCAGCCAATTCAATGCTTTCCTATGTGAAAGCATTGTGATTGGGTAAGATCACCACTTCTTATGATGTCAGCCAAGCAGGCATATCATTGGGAAGTCAGCAGCTGCATACTGCAATAAAAGTAAAATGTTACTATATTTAAGGGGGCAAGGCGAGTTAGGTGGCTTCATTGTTTTTTAACACTGCAGGGTCAGGAGTACATTTCTGTGTTTCTGACCCTGTTGTGTTCCTTTAAAAAAAGTAGTAAGCTCTAGTTTCTGGATTTAATTATAGGAATTAAGTTGTAGATGCAAATATATTATTGAGAAATCTAAGAGCTAATCCTAACACATCAAGGGCAATACTGCTACTCAGATCATTATACATACATGTTTTAAGCAAGGAATGTAAAAACATCTTTCTCATAACTCTGCTAAAGGCATCCATTCATGCATGAGTTCATTCAACTCTTATCTATGTAATATTACTAAGCATACATTTATACCAAATACAAGAGCATATGTTCAGGAATTCCCCATAGAAATGAATGGGGTACCGAAGATTGGCTAAGATATCTCTGCCATGTTATAATTCATGTAGATTATAGACGCTCTGGATATTTTCAGAACTGACCTGTTTTAACTGATACACAAGCATATAAATAGTAAAAAAGACAAACTAATATATAGAAAGACAAAAAGGAAGAAATTAACATTATCATAAAACATTGGTGTAAATCTGTATGTAAATGTGTTTTTGTGCCTAAGTTAAATACCACAAAATATTAATGTTACATTTTCAGTAGTGATATTTGGGTAAAAGGAAAGTAAGCACATTACTTAAACAGTAGTCATATTTACATTAGGTGAGACCTTAATAGAAACTCATATATATACTGACACATATATATATAAGGTCTCAACTAATGTAATAATGACTACTGTTCAATACAGGCACTCCTCACTTAGGAGTATATGCAGGTCTATGTTCAGGGAAATTTACCTAAACATAGACAAGCGCAGCAGAGCAGGGAATACCTCAAATATATGTTCGGGGAAAATTCCCTGAACATAGACCAGGTTTCTAACGAAGGGAATCTCTTGAATCCCCATGCTAGAGAGCCAATCGTAAGTGTGAGCCATCGTAAAACAGGTAGGTTGTTAAGTGAAGGCAACCTGTATATATATAAATAATCCTAAAACGACCTGCCTAATATGATGTAGGCCCCTCTCATGCTGCCAAAACATTAATTTATTTTTTGCATAAAATATGCGTCGAGGCATGGACATGTCTCGTGGTATCTGGACAATGATTATATCACAATAATGGCACCTTTCAAGGGGAGGGATGTATTAGGCAGCACGTGAACAGTCAGTTTCTGAATTTCATGTGTTGGAATCAGGAAAAATGAGCAAGCGTAAATATCTAAATGACTTTTACATGGACCAAATAGTGATGGCTAGACGACTGGGTCAGAACATTTGAAAATGGAAAGTCTTGTGGGGTGTTCCCAGTATGGAGTTGTTAGTAAATATTAAAGGTGGTGCAAGAAGGGACAATCAGTGAACCGGCATCCATCATTTATGTACATGAGGAGTGAAGGCTAGCCTATCTGGTCCGATCACACGGAAGAGCTACTGTAACTCAAATTGCGGGAAATCTCAATGCTGGCCTTGATAGAAAGATGTCAGAACATTCATGCATCACAGTTTGCTGAGTATGGGTCTGCATGGCTGCAGATTACCCCTAACCACCATAGAAAGCACCTTCAATAGGGAACTAAATAATGGAACAATGGAAATAAATTGCCTGGTCTGATGAAGAAGGTTTTCTTTTAGATCAGATGGATGGTGCGTGTGCGCATTTACCTGGGGAAGAGATGTTAGCAGTATAAACTATGAAATACAAAAGGCAGGCCAGCAGAAGCAGTGTTATGCTTTGGGCAATGTTCTGCTGGGAACCCTTGGATCCTGGCATTCATGTAGATGTTATTTTGACATGTACCACCTACCTAGAGATTTTTGCAGACCACGTTTTTGGCAATAGCGTTCCCTGATGGTAGGTGCTTCTTTCAGCAGGATAATTCACCCTGCTACACTGCAAAATGTGTTCAGGAATGGTTTGAGGGACATGCCAAAGAATCCAAGGCGTTACCTTCAACTTCAGACTCCCCATATCTCATATCAATTGAGCATCTGTAAGATGTGCTGGAACAACAAATCTGATCCTTGGAAGCCCCACTTCACAACCTGAATGACTTAAAGGATCTACTGTTAATGTCTTGGTGCCAGACACCACAAGACACACTCAGAGGTCTTGTGGAGTCCATGCCTTGACACACCAGAGCTGTTTTGGCTGCACGAGGGGGGGACTACATGATATTAGGTAGGTAGTTTTAATATTGTGGCTGATCCGTGTTTATTATTATGTATATATTTTGCAGTGCACTGATTGGCCTATTTTTTTGTTGACTTTTGGACTTCCTGAACTAAATTTTACTTTTGGACAAAGTGATTCGGCTGAACCTAATATTTCCACAATGTGCAAGTCTAATAAATATTTTAAACATAAGTAACACTAAATTAATATTACTATTAACTTGTTTCACTTTTTATTCCTGTAGGGTTTTCTTTCACCTGTGTTTCATTACTTTGCAGTAATCAGCACTGACATTACAACTAAAAATGTCTCACAAACACATTTCCACATAAATTCATCTACTTTGAGTTCACTTTTACCTGTATTATACATTGCAGTAATCAACCTACTCAACAGCACACGCATTCCTTGGGTGAACACATCTCCAATTAGTTAAATTATTTTGATGTTAATTTTACCTGAAGCAATCAGAATGTTTGTTAACACTACATTCCTCATGAATACAATTCTAAACTCATTTTTATCTTTAAATTCTTTTTTAGTGTTCTTGAAGTTTGACAAACTACACTTTATTAATGTGAAAATCAATGTACAAAAATCAGTATATTTGTATGCATATATTTAGTCATTGTTCAAAATATGCATTTACTACATTTCAGTGATGGATATTTGTCACTGAGGACAAATCTCCAGTCCAAAAGTGCTGTTTCGTTTTAAGAGATTTAGATTAAAAAAAATTAACAAATTATATATATGTATTAAGGCCGTTTGGCCTGTATTTGTGGGATGGGCTTAAATTAATTCACTCCCCTATATAAGGGACACCCCTTACCTGACTCATATCGCTTGAGGTCAGCATCACAATAATTTCCACTTCCGGGTCATCCAGACGCCATTTTACCTGATTACTCCATGAGGTTTTCTAAGCTGAGCTGTGTCAGGAATCCAGCCACAGGTTTTTCCGGCCTACCACCTTCTTTCTTCAATCCATTGCCGTGGATGGTGTCCAAGTGACTCACAAACAGTAAGTCGACCTACCCGTTGCGCCAGGCATCAGTTCCACGGCACCATGCACGGGTCAGGTCCTCACTTTACGGCTGCATTTTGTCTAAGTCTGTTCTAAAACCATTGCATGTTCATGCATATCATTCGTTTAAACCCCTTACCGGTCTTTGGGTGTACTACAGGCTTCTTAGACATTATCGCATTTCATGTACAAACCAACGAACCACTGCATTTTTGCCTACACACTGACCCCTACCGGTCATTCGGTGTACTACAGGCTTCTCATACATTATTGCATTTCATGTACAAACCAACGAACCACCGCATTTTTCACCTACACACTGACCCCTATCGGTCATTCGGTGTACTATAGGCTTCTCCGACATTATTGCATTTCATGTACAAATCAACAAACCACTGCATTTTCGAATACACACTGACCCCTACCTGTCATTCGGTGTACTACAGGCTTCTCAGACATTATTGCATTTCATGTACAAACCAACGAACCACCGCATTTTTCACCTACACAATGACCCCTATCGGTCATTCGGTGTACTATAGGCTTCTCCGACATTATTGCATTTCATGTACAAATCAACAAACCACTGCATTTTCGAATACACACTGACCCCTACTGGTCTTTTGGTGTACTACAGGCTTCTTAGACATTATCGCATTTCATGTACAAATCAACGAACCACTGCATTTGCGCCTACACACTGACCCCTACCGGTCATTCGGTGTACTCCAGGCTTCTCAGACATTATTGCATTTCATGTACAAACCAACAAACCACCATTTTTTACACCTACACACTGACCCCTATCAGTCATTTGGTGTACTACAGGCTTCTTAGACGTTTTTGCTTTTCATGTACAAAACAATAAACCACTGCATTTTCACCTACACACTGACCCCTACCGGTCATTCAGTGTACTACAGGCTTCTCAGACATTATTGCATTTCATGTACAAACCAACGAACCACTGCATTTGCGCCTACAGACTGACCCCTACTGGTCATTCGGTGTACTATAGGCTTCTCAGACATTATTGCATTTCATGTACAAACCAACAAACCATGGCATTTTCGCCTACATGCTGACCCCTACTGGTCAATCGGTATACTACAGGCTTCTCAGACTTTATTTCACTTCATAAGCAAACAAACCAACAAGAGCATTTTCACTTTTATACTGACTCCTAGCTGTCAAACAGTAGGATTAAGGCCTTAAGGACACATGACATGTGTGACATGTCATGATTCCCTTTTATTCCAGAAGTTTGGTCCTTAAGGGGTTAAAGGGTATTTTTACCATACAATCAGCATTTCTGACCCCTACTGGTCAACAGCAAAACTGTCTTCACGTGTCATATACAATTTACCAGCCAATATAAATTACACATAAGATTGTTTTAAACATAACCATAAACCATAAATTAAACTCCAGCACAGGCTCAACTTCAGGTTTAATTCACAATAATTTACATTTCACATCAAGACCAACAGTGGTCCTATCAACACTGCCACCTACAGGTCTGTCAAGTACATTGACAATTTTCATGGGGTTTTACAAACACCAAAAGACTGACACCTATAGGTCATTAGACAAACAACATTTCACATACCAATCAGTATCCAACTACACTGCCACCTATAGGGCACTCGGCAGATCTCCAGTGCACTGGCATGTTGCAGCACCATGTTCACTGACCCCTACTATTCAATAAGACATACAACAATTCACATAGCAAGTACTACATCAAACATCTGGTATAAATACATATATTATTACACAGTAGCAGACGCATCTGTAAATACGTAACTGGTAATATAGTTCACATACATTTTTCACAGTACGCTGCACACACAACAGACTTTCCCCTAGCAAGGGGACATACAACACACAAGGTGGGGACAGACCACTTTTTCACTTGTACATACGGCACTTTATGGGTTAAGATTGATACATATTTAACCAGTATGGCTACGATGTTTAATATTTACACATCACAGCACTTTACTTTTCACATATACTGTACGTATTAAGATAAGCTTGGTCAATGCTATATTTCCTTATGCCATACGGTTTTATCCATTCAGGTTACAGTTACTACTAAAAAACCTATACGGATTGTCAGGTTCAATACCATACATCCAGGTACATACACCTGCTCATGTAGTTATCCATCTCTGACCTTCCCTGGAATAGTAATAGTGTACTGGCAAGTGGCAATTAGGGTTCTAGGGCCCAATAGGTATTACCCCCTTTTTTCTCTGCAGTATGCTTCGGTTAGTGGTCCCGCGAGGCCAACACCCCGCCTCACACTCTGAGGCATACACCCCTCGGGCCACTCGTGAGCTAGCCGCCTCACATTGTATCATAGAGAGGGCCTCACCTGTCACTCCCCTTCCTATTTTCTGGTTACTGTCACCGAGAGGCCAACATCCTGCCACAACGTTCGGTGGCCACACAAAATCCCCTCGCGCCAAGCATAGATAGAGCCTCTCAAGCCACTTGGCAACTAGCAGGGCCTCACCAGTCACCAAAAAACACCAAGCCTAATCGTTTCGCCTTACGGCTTAGCTAGCAAGCCAGTACAAGACCCCTGGGTACAAATAATAATTGCAATCTTTATTGTTATTTAAGTATTTCTCAAAAAGATGGTGAAGCATCACTTCTTCCTAGCACCCCGGCTAGAATTGATACACCTTCAAGCAGAGGAGATGTTGCTAGTCCAGCAGCAATCAGATCCTGGACGATCCCACACATTACCACCGAACTAAGGAGGTGACAAATCCCCTACCCTGCCACAGCAAGGAAAGCAGAGTTATTCAAACTCCTCCATACATCAACGGACAACACGGAGGCAGGGGAAGGCCCAGCTACACCAACTCAGGTGACACCCAGGCCATGCTAGCCTCACTCAAACTTATGAGCCAAAAAAAAACAAAAAAAAACTTATGACAGACTGGCAATCTCGAGTCGGTCACCACAGCCCTCACAAGTACTGTACAACCAGCACCAACCTAAACTCGGTTACCTGGTACAATCAATTCTTATGACACACAAGACGTTAACCCTGCACGTATGATCCCAGCACATTGGGAAGCAAGGCATATATATGTATGATGATGTATCTGTGATGGTCAGATCCAGGGATTCCAGGTAAATCAGGAACTGACCATCCCTTGGTTGGGTTGGCATTTGGAATATGTAGAGATGTTTATTCGCGCAGGTACCCATATAGAAGGGATTTTGTCCCAAACAAATGGACGAGCACTCTCAGGCTCCAGGTACCAGCACCTCTGAGCTACCAGAGACAATTGATATGAGTAGTTGCATTGCATATAGACTGTTGCATATATGTTCAAATGGTTCAGGGCACATGACAAACCATGTGTCCCAATACAACTTACAAATAACGTACTCACCATCTGTACACACCAATGCATTTTCAACACTCCTGACTCATCACCCTTCCAGACTTGTAGTAGATTTACTAAAGCTCTGGAGCTTCAAAGGGCTCCCATACAGGTATCATAAATACACCTTCAAGGAATATAGCATGCCCTCACTTACAGTCAGCACAACAGAACCATTGGCTGTAAACACACTCATAGCCAAGATTTGCAGAGGGGTCTTCCAATCTCCACCATTTACTGCATGGCACCAAACACAAACACATTGGTATTGTCACAAGGAAATCTTCCCTCAAACAAAGACTAACCATGGACTTATTGGCAACACACACCTCCGCTACCCCAAGTCTCAACTCCCTCATACCCTCCGAGGAGTTTCCTTACTATACAACACCATTGATCTACCTTTACAGCTATCACTCAAGCATGGGTTGAAGCTTGGTTAAGTAAGACCAATATCATCAACCAAGTAAACGGCTACCATCTACCCTACACACTAGAACTTACATGGCATAAAATGGGCAATCCTTTCCCCGCTTAACTTTCAGGCTACAGATTAGCCTACTATCGATATTCGCAGATACTCTGTGCTGGTTATGATAACATATCCAGAGGCCTTACAGTCATACACTATCTAGAAGACTTCTTGTTGATCAAAGATAACATGTTTTTCACTAGAAGCCTCATGGCAGCTTAGTCTGGTTGACCACTTGGGCGTTGCAGTACCCCATAAGAAACAGAAGGCCCAGACACTATTATCACATTACTGGGCATACGACTTGAGTCGGCATCCATACACACAAGTTACCACAAGACAAATAGGGAACATTCTCAACTACATCAATTACTACCTCCTGCTTAGTAATTACAACTGCAAGGAACTACAATCCCTTCCAGGTTCCTTAATTTTGCCATGCCAATCATACCACACTTTCACATCCAGAGTACCTTCCCCTTTTTTTCACACTTCCAACATGACGATCAGAGGATGTCCCTAGACACGCCAGCAACAGCAGACCTGCACATGGGGGGGAATTTCTTAACCATGGTAAAAACATGTTCCTTCCAGGATTGTCTGACACTTCTCCAACCAGATGGTCAGACGCGGCGTCTACCACGGGTTTGGCAGTGATCTACCGGGAACCATTACTTTGGAGCTGTTGGCTATGGCATCCAGGTTTGGAAATTTTTCCACCACCTCAGCCCCTTTGGGGGATCTACCCCATTGTAGCAGCTGCTGTGGCATGGGGTAAATCATGGTCAGGGTCATCAATCCGTTGTTACTCAGACAACTAAGCACATGTCATATCATCAACAAACGCCACTACTCATCCATAAGGTCATGATATTTCTGGGGAACTCACTTGGTTGGCAACTTATCACATTTCTTTTACTTTCCTGTACCAGGCGGGGGTATACATCCCTGCCGACAATTGGGTCATTTATATTCCAGGCATGTTCATCATACGCTTCCTTCAGCCGCCCATACAGTCACGGCCACTCTTTCGTTCCAGAGACAAAATCATGGATTAGACATACTCATGCAGCATAGCATGCACTATCCCACCTAGCACTTTTGCTCCATACTTGTAGAACGCATAACACAGCTTTTCACCTGGCTTAAAGAATCTCATTGGAACACGACCTGTGTCATAACATTTCTCCTAGGTTTTGCTTCTTTTTGCCACCTTAAACTTAAACTATCTCACACACCATTAATTATATATTTTACAGGCATTCAACAACACAGGATAACCTATGGCCAAAACTACCATAACTTCATGCTATCATACCAGACAAGAATATACTCAGAGGTTTTCAGGAATCCGTTGCCCCACGTTCCTCTCAGAGATTACCAATATCCATCCAACTTTTCATCCTTATCGGACCTATTAGATCTACAACCATTCAATTATACTACCAAGTCGGCCATTACCAACCATGAACATTGCCTTTTATGCCTTTCTCAGGCCAGAGAATCCACTACCATCACCACCACTCAGACAGATCATTGTCTTTAACGATCCCACGTACGTAAACCCATATATCATTACCTATTGTCTCTACCACATTCCGAAACGAGTCAACACACACCAACAGTAGAGATAACATACTAGCCTACCCACAACAAATGGTGTCCACTTTCGGTCCTAGATTCCTACCTTCAAAATCCTTCCAGGAATTAAATACTGTAATGCTTTTAAGGAAATGTCTGGTTAATTTGTATATATTTGTTGACTGTATTAAATCTTTGATTATTCATTTTTGCCCTCTTTATTTACAGGCCTACCGTATCGTCAGTCTCGGCACACCACAACCGACTTGCTCCCTTTATACTATACTACGCTTATGCTGGATCCTTACTCCATATACGACTATTTGCCCCTTACACAAATATATATATATATATATATATATATATATAAATCAGATTTGAGGGCTGTATTTATTTGCACTTTTTTTTGTTTTTGTTTTTATTGCTGCACACATGAAACATACATGGTTCAGATATTAGCCAGCATGCATCTCCAATCATTAAAGAGACACTATAGCTCATTTATAGGACACTATAGCTCACTACAGCTCATTGAAGTGGTCTGGGTGCAGTGTCCCAGGTCCCTTAATAAACTGCAATACATACCTTTGAGGGTTAACTCTGGTTTGTCTGGTAGACAGCCACTAGAGCAGCGGTTCTCAAACCAGTCCTCATGGCCCACCAACAGCTCAGGATTTATGTATTCCCCTGTTTTATTCCAATGAAGATACTAACAAAACCTGGACTTTTGGTGGGTCTTGAGGACTTGTTTGAGAACCACTGCACTAGAGAGACTTCCTGGTTGTCAGGCGATTTTTGGTTGCCTAATTGACATTTGGCATCCTCACGCTATGGATGAGGAAATCCAGCATCATGTAAAATCCCATAGGAAAGCATTATACATGGTACGCTTGAAAAAGGCGCCTGAGAGCGCCGAAACGCGCGTCGAGTTCTGACGCTTTCTTTTTTAACCTTGGGGCAGCTCTCTCTAGATATCCATTCCACATGGCTTTGTAGTTAGGTTATGGGAACTCCTTGAGATAGGTAGTCTAGTCTATACCCGATAGTTTTGAATGACTGTACCAGGGACTTTATTTACTAGGCACTTTAGCCAATACTATTTCGTTCTTGTCAGCCTTTATACCGCTATATCAGTCAGGGCGGAGTCGTACCTTTTATAATTTCTTTTCAAGTTGACCAGGTATAGACTTCTCTCTGTACTATTTTGATATAATATGGCTTCGCTAAGGGATTTATAGACTTGACTAGAGACTTTATCCACAAGCTCTACAGCACTCTGTTAAAGGGCATTGTATACCTTAGGGAATGATACTACTCTCACTAAGGGATCTATAGACTTTACTAGAGACTTTATTCAGGAGCTCCACAGCACTCTGTTAAAGGGCATGTGATACCTTAGGGAATGTTAATATTTTTACTCTATTGAACAAGCTGTGTCCTCCTTGGGATATTGACCCTGAGTCTATAACTGATAGCCTCTAGCAATAACTTTGACCATCTGATACCTATCCCTACACGAGCTACTACGACCAGCGTATTAACGATACTATTTAGTTGATATACCATAGGAGTTGGCCCCTCCCTACTTCCTCCCCCACTTTTCCCTCCTTTTAAATCACTTACACTTTTTGGTTTCATTTAACATAAGTTTTTGATATCGGTGCTAAGGAGTCTATATGACTCGAACAGACATAATTTAATAAAGATTGCTCTTTTATTCACTTCTTTATCTCATATTTACCTATATGTCCACTACTTACTTTAGATTTTATGAGTTAACATTATTCTCCGTGGGTATACCTCTTGAGTCTTCTTTGAGAGAAAGGGCTTTACGCCTTTTTCCCTCTTGATTACCCTGAGGCATCTTTTCTCTTTTATAATTATTTGGGTACATGCCCATCTATACCCATTCTGTCCTGTCTTGAACTGTGGAATTTGGCTTGTCCTGATTCCACTGTTTCACTTTTTCTATATTTATACACTAGGTCTCTCTGGCCAACGTCAACCAAAGGAGATTGGCGCTGCAATCAGGTAAGTGACAGAAGGGATTTTTAACCCCTTCTGCACCACAGAGCAAGGGCCGCAAGGCAAGCACTCTAGAGATCTATTGCACCAGGAACACAGCTTTATTTTCCAGCCACTATAGTTTCCCTTTAACATAGTTCTATTACACTTTTTAAGTATTCATTTTTTTGTGCCCATTAAAATGGGCACAAAATTATATTGAGCTATTGTTGACTAAAATTCTTGTCAAGCTCTGCTGAGCACTGGATGAGGTTGATTGAAATTATATTCCAGATAATAAATGTATCAGATAGTTGTCTCACAATCCCATTGCATTAGATGTATTTATTTTGAACTTCCACCAGCTTCGTCCGGAACCTTGCTGTGCAAAACATTTGCGTTGTAACCATGTTTAACCCCTTAAGGACACAACTTCAGAAATAAAAGGGAATCATGACAGAATATTTCCGTCATGTGTCTTTAAGGGGTTAAATACTGGAAAATGAAGTTTACCATGTATAGGCATCATTAATTTTTTAAACTACTCTACTATTTTTATTTCCACAAATTAACATTTTGGTATAAAGGGGCACTTAAGGCACACTGACAACTTCACCTCATTGTATTGGTCTAGGTGTAGTGTCCCTGTCCCCTTAACCCTGCAAGGGTGTGTTCTGCAGTTTCACACAGCTTAACTCCCAATAGATAAAGCGTAATGTAGGTGCAGCCACTCACCACGCATGTACATTAGGTTCTCAGACCCGGTTGATGTCAGAGGAGGATGGTTTTAACACTTTCATGGTAGGAGGGCGCAGAAGTAGAGTGACACTGTAGTGTTAGAAATACAATTTTGTATTCTTAACAGTATAGTGTTTCTTTAAGTCCAGAACTACTACATCACTACATAAGGAACACTCTAAGCACCACACCAATCCACCAACACAGTTGTGTTTATATGTGTCCAATAAATGCCCCACTAGGGGTTGTTAGAGATACACAGCCATTAAAGTAATTTCCTACTTTAGACATTTGCACAGGATGTTAACACTGGACATGTCTTGTGTGTATCATCAAAAACTACTAGATTCAATTCTTATGGAAAAGCACAAGATTTGGTTCTTCTCTCAAAGAAGCACCGGATTGGACAGGAGTCACCAGAACTATGACTTTTCAAATAGATCGCTGGGATTTCTGGCGCTTGTTTTTTATACGTTGTGACAACTTGAACTTCCTAAACCAGAGTCTCTTCTCTCTGGAAAAATTCTAGGTAGGAAAGGAAATGCAGGGAAGCAGCAGGCAAGAATATCCTCATATCCCGATAGGAATGAGCTAATGTGGGAAATAAGAGGAGAAAGTTGAGTATGGTGTAGTATTTAGGTCACTGGTGGTAAAAAATAAAATAAAATGCACTTCCAATTTTATGGAGTCAGTGTTTGGCTCGAGATGCCTGCACCTGGAAGGTATAATCCCCGTCTATGGATGTATGGATGTATGGATGGAAGTCATCGGTATATGAAATTGTGAATAAAAACAGAATATAGTGCTCTCTAGAGTTTTTTAAATGTAAGTTTTAAAGAGATTTTTAACCTTTTTTAATAGCAAAAGAGTGTGCAATCTAAATGAAAAGGAACACTCTAGTTGTAGAGTGTTCATTTAAAAACTCTTTAATAAGCTGTATTACATAATGAATAAATTAAAGAGTATTTTCTTTCCTATCTTATAAGAATTCACTCCATTCTATCTATCTTTCAGATTTTTGTTTTCAGCAGAGAAAAGATTCCACACACTGAAATTCTGTTTTACAAAATTTCTTTCTTTTCTACAAGATAAAATGCACAACACAAGGAAAATTAATATGGCAACAGTTCTTATCTTCCGAGCTGATAAATGGAGTTTAAACGTGGGTTTTACCATGAGATTTTTCATTTAGATAACATGACAAATAATTACAGTAGCGAACCCAAAAGAGAAACTACTTTCTTTGTAACAGCTTACTTGCAGCTTTTAAATTCTAACTTCTTTTTATTTTGAACATCATATACTGTAAACTTGGCAAGGCTCCTGACAGGGGAAGTGTATAACTTTTCAGTTGCGTATAAAAAAATAAATCCATGTATTAATTCAGAGTAGAGCATTCCAAGCACCATAACAACTGTATCAGAGGTCCCTGGCACATCTTTATCTTTGAAGGCTAAACTGTTCAAAAACGGTTTAACCCCAAAGTGTGCAATGCAGCTCTTTTTCTTTCTGTCCCCGTCCACATACACTCTAAGAAATTCTTCTAAAGGCAAGAGTGCAGCCAATTGGCTTAGCGCAATCAGTAGCTACTGATTCTTAAAATGGCTTGACAAGCTTCAGTGAAGTTGTTATGGTGCCTTTTGTGTTCCTTTAATTAAACAATGGCTTACAAAATATTAAAATGAGATTATTTTCAAAAAGAACAAAGTGGGAACAATAAATTAGTATCCTTGCAGGTTGACTCATGGATACATACAGTAAATCAAAAAAGATCAAACTGTACACTGTATGAAACAGAAAAGGTCATGCTTAGTGAGATACCAAAGCTAAAGTGGATTTGTGACTGTTGGGGGTCATATTTTACAAAGACCCCTGAAAGTGACAGATTCAATGTGGGTCAGGTGGCCCCAGGATGCAGGGGAAGATAACAACCATCTTTGTCCTTCAGGATCTCTTCCACTCTGAGTGCTTCTCTTGTTTGGTTTACAACTTTATTATGCTATATTATTTTGGAGACAAATACAAAAAACACTGTTTTCAATGGAACATGGTAGATCCACCTAAGGCAAGAAACTAAATGAGTCCTTCACATTTTTGAATCCTATTATGTTTGACGTTGAAGTCTTTCAAAGTTTCCAGTAGATGTTAATTTCAATAATATCTGAAAGCATATACACATAGCATAAGCATAAGAGCTTTCCCAAAATTTATTTATGAATTATTTTCCCATGGAACCCAGTTGGTCTCTCTGTAGACAGACTAATACTATATGTTAGCAGTAATCGTCCCTTTTTTAGATGCATGTTAATTTCTAAACTATTACGTTTTCATAAACTAAATAGTTAGATAGAGGAACATGAAAACTGAATTAATAAAATTACGGCCAAAACAGAATTTACATTTATATTTTGTAAACTCACTAATCAATTCAATATAAAGCACTGCTTAGTAAATATAAATGAATAAACAATTACAGTACAGTAGTATTTGGGAATTTCATCAATATAGAGGATGGCATCATGTATGCAAAACATTTTTACAAAGTGTTTTATGTTGATTACAAATCCCATTATGCACTAGACTTTGGTTTTCAATCTCTGTACTTCTTACCTTCATAAATCAGCAAGGAGTTAAAGGATAATAACATTACTATTTTGAATGTTCAATTAGTTCCTTTTTGAAAGACTGATTTTTAATTTGTTTATATTTATAAATTGACAAAAAAACTGTTAATATATCTAACTTTGGCAACTATCTGTGGTGGACCTCTTTCCGATGATGCACATCCATTGACCCATCCATACATTTATGCATCCATCCATTGATGCTTCCATCCTTCCATCCATTGACATATCTAACCAATGACCCTTCCATCCATCCATTCATTTTTGACCCATCCATCCATCAACCCTTCCATCCATCCATTGACCCATCCAATGACGCATCTAACCATCGACCCATCCATCCATTGACCCATCTAGTAGCATTTAAGAAATATTGCACATTGTATCAGGAATGCCTGATCTATCCTTGTTGGTTGCATAATGCAGATAACATACTAATATGTATGCGCAGATGATATTGTTGATTTGTTAACATGGAAAATGCACTATAGAAAATGTCATCCTGATATTACAGGCTGATTGTTGAGTTGTGCTTTTTATTCTTTATACTTATGCAGTCACCAAGAGAATACATGCAGTGAAGCATAAGGAAATCGTGTTATTTAACTGCTTGTTACAATCTGTAAGACTAGTAAATCGCTCAGTGTTACTAGATATGTAGCATCCGTTCCTTTCAAAGAACATGCTCGGCACACTCCCCCTTTCTTCTTGGAGCTCTAAATACCAAGGAGAGAGAAAAATGGCTGGTATTTAAATTTTATTGGCTGCTGCTGTCTTTGCACCTTTCTGGAAAATCAGGATGAGTCACTCGGCTGCAGTCTGCGATTTTCTTTTTTTTTTTCTCTCTGATGCATCAGCTTCCTCCTGCAGAAACGACAAGAACTAGGGATAGAATACATCTTTCATGATACCTATTATTCTGTTCTTATCACACGGCGATCAGCCTGCTCTGCAAGGCAGTGTTAAGAAATATTTGTTCAAGTGTAGATATTAGCCCAGCTCTGATCAATTATTACTAAGCTATGCCACGTTCAAAGGCTGTGCTTCAAGCAGCAAGCATGTGCAGGGAACTCGTACAAAGCTGGACCTTTTTACCAATACTGTATTATTTGAATGTCTTTACCAACACAGGTTTGCTATCATGTGAGGATCACATTTTTGACTGGCCTACTTTACTTGTACATGTGGGCATGTACTGCTTGCAATATTCACTTATTTCAAATAACATTTCAAATAACCACAATGAGTACCTAAAGAAAGAGCTAGGCATTTAGGTTTCGACTAGTGATACCTACAAACACCTGCAGAGCAATGTATATGTTTATTAAATTTATATATAGATCTCTTTCATATTTCTTACATACAAAGCATTCCATAAATGTATATCCCAACAGGTAAAGAGATATTTATAGAACAGTGAACAAACCTGAATTTTTACTTCCCTGTTAGATCTCAAATCAACAGCAAAGTTCTGTACTTATAATGTGATTTATTTTTAGATGTGGCTTTCGCCTCTTCTCCAGAGAGATTCACACTGAGATTGTGAATTCAGGTAATATTGAGAAAATTGAGACTTGAGGTGCTGATTACTAAACACATTGGGCTTTTATTCTTGCATAAAAAGTCTCTAGCAAGGGGAGTAAAAAAAAACCAAAAAACACAAAATCACCTTCTATATATAAACACGTGATATGATCTATGACAGCGGGTTAGACAAATTCTTCAGTCCAGACCACTTCACTTTTTTACAGTTCTGCAATTTTTGTGTTTTACAAAGTATTGTTTAGTCACTGTTATGTTTCTTTATGTTGTGAATAGTTAAATATTTTATACAGGGAGTCATGATACTGCTTTAAATCAGGGCCCTCTCAAAAAAAAAAAAGTGTATATATATATATATATATATATATATATATATATATATATATATATATATATATAGCATAACTTTAACAAAAGCAAACATACAAAAACATTTTTTTTTTAAATAGTGTAGTCTCCAGTGATGGAACTAATGAAGAGAGGGTCCTGGTGAAAAAAATTTTTTGATCCCCCCTTAAGCACTAGAAAGGCCAAACATTAGATCTCAATCTGTCATACAATTCCCACATAGCTATGCCAGCTGGGGATCTACAATTTTTCCATTCTTGCAGGGTTGTATTTGTGAGCAGTGTTTACGCATTTAAATGTAAGCATGTTTTTTTTATAAAGTATGTGTGTGAGTGTAGGGGTGTATTTATGTGTACTGTTGCCATTGGAATGCAATAGTTTACTTGTGTACAGTGTTTAAACTCACTCAGACATACATGCACACACTTTGATCCGCAGATGCACACACTGACTTACGCACACACTGACACACAGATACATACACTGACACATACACACATCCTCTCTCTCCCACATGCACTCTCCTTCTCTGCTCTCTCCCACATGGCACTCTCTATGTGAAACTGGGAGGAAGTGACCAGCTCTCACTTACTCCTTGGCTCCAGATGTGAAAGGGGCCTCATTTTGTTATTAAAGGCCTGTAGTGCCTGAACAAACCCCTTTCAGCAATACCAACTTGGTGGCCTAAGTGCATGAGTCCCCAAGATGTGGTTCTACCACTAGTCCACTCTATTTTATATATTATAGTGAAAGTAACGAATTCTAGATGTATATAAAGGTCACACACGCTTTAGATTCTATAATTAGAACAAATGTTAACACAGATTAAGTAGTTATTGTAGCTCATACACCATTAGAACAAGCAAAGATAAAACAAAATGAAACATTTTCGAATGATGATTATGAAAAAAAAAGCTTACATTCATTTAATTATTGTGAATCTGTTTTTTCAAGAATCCATTTCACATCAGGCATAATAATGATACAAGGATGAGGTATTTCTCCAATTGCTGACATGTAGCATGTGCTGGTCATCTTCCATCCTGCAGGTGTCCTTTACTCGCAGATTATGCGTACCAATTATTTGTTTGTTGCAGTTCTGGGAATTGTCATAGCAGCTGTCAAATCAATTTTACTCTGTTTTTAAACAGTGTAACATGGAAGGGGTTAAGCAATTTAGAGTGTGGTGTTTGTAGAGATGGACTGTCTTCTGTTTCCATAAGCAGTGTTCTGCCCAAGTGCGACCAAATTGCCCAGAGTTTTGGCTCATTAACCTAGTAGCTAAAACTTACCCAAGCCTGTACAGTGGTACCATGAATCATCTTTAGTGTTATGGTTATGACAGATTTATTCAATGGATAAGTTAAATCCTTATCTGATGAAACACTGTCTTACTTTCTATTGAAGTAAGCTAGATATCTGTTATCTGTTAGGCGACATTAAAATAATGATGCAGTAATGGACATTTTTTGGATTTTTCTCGTTGGTTGAGTTCCAAAAATAGTGCTCTTGTATGTTACATCAAGTAAGTAAGTAAGTGTGTGTGTGTGTGTGTGTATGTATATATGTATGTATATATATATATATATTTAAAATACCTTCATAAACATACATACCAGTGCATTTGCTGAAAGATATGTGTAGCAGACTTCTACACCCATTGAAAGGATTTTTTTAAAGGATTTTTTTTCATTGAACATTGCAGCATTGATAGACTAACTGAGAAAATACCAATGATTGGTAAGCATGTTTTTACCAATGATTGGTAAGCATGTTTTTTTTTATAAAGTATGTGTGTGAGTGTAGGGGTGTATTTATGTGTACTGTTGCCATTGGAGTGCAATAGTTTACTTGTGTACAGTGTTAAAACTCACTGACATACATGCACACACTTTGATACACAGATGCACACACTGACTTACGCACACACTGACACACAGATACATACACTGACACAGGTCAATGTACCTTACCTCAAAAAAACAGCCATCGTCTTGTTTTTGTAGGCCAGGGGTGTCCAAAAGCTAGATCCCCAGATGTTTTAAAACTACAGCTTACATGAGGCTAACTCATTCTAAAGGCATTCTGAATACATGCAAAGCATGGGAGTTGTAGCTCTACAACATCTGGGGATCTACCTTTTGGGCGCCCCTGTTGTAGGTATTAGAGGTTTACTCTCTCTTCTCTTCAAACAGAGAGTTGCACTGACTTGACAAGCTTCTTTTAGTTAGTTATAATAATTTAAATGTCATGTTTCGATTTTACATCTATTACAAATATTTTTTTTGTTTAAAGCAGTATTTAGTAGATGTAAAATAAGAGATATTTAAGGAGACTTATTGAAGTGTTACCAGTACTTTCACCTCCATTTTCGGCAAATATTTGGCACAGTTTACTGAAATTGTTTTTTTCATCTCTTGCTTATTTTGTAAAAAAATAAAAAAAAATAAAGTGTGGTATGAATAAGAGAAAATCTTATATCTCCTATGTAAAAGAGGTAATACCACCTTAAAAATAATTAATCAATAGAATAGATCCAGATATCTAGAAGGGAAACAGACTCAACATAGGGTAATATTGTCAGGTACCATTCAACCTGCAAATAATAAATTGCACTCACAGGAACCTGGATGATTATAAGCCCATCATGGAAATATCAACATAGAAGTATCAACGTGCAGGAGTAATCCGTTTCATCTCAAGCATAGTGATGTTCTTTGCTTGTAATTGAAACAGAGGACACAAAATAGTGCAGATAGTATATGTAAAACAAGATAATAATAACCCAGTGAAACTCAACACCAGTGGTGATAAAGGGAAACACACATACTCCCCCCGGATTGTCTCTGGGGCACTCTGGGAGAAGAAGGAGGGATTTTTTTTTTTAAACACAGAAATAAAGTTGGACTGTATTACACAAGCTGGATGCCACAGACAAAACACGTAGGGCAGCTGGACAACTTTATTTGTTATCTTATTTATTGTTTTTACTCTTACTTGCACAATTCTATTCCCTGGTGTATACAAGCAATTTCTCCACGCGATATGGAAGATTTCTGCAGCTGTGATGGGCTTTTAATTACCTACTCTCTTGTGAGTGCAACTTTAATAAAGTGTTCAATTGTGTTAAACAGTTTTGCACTATGTCTTGTATTTCTCTTCTTCCCTGAATTAGTATATGAAGTTTTGGGGAAGGAGAAGATAAGAAGTCAACACCTGCTTTTGTGTTTTGCCTCATTTTTACCTACTCTTGCGAGTGCGTCAGAGTGTTTTATTTTCCATGGTATCATTTTTATCTGTACCATTTGTGGTCAGATAGTAGATGGGAAATACACAATTTATTAAAGTTGCACTTACAAAATCAGGTTAAAAACAGCATATCTCTGCATCCAGCGGATCCAGATGGTGTAGGGTGCACCAGAAGCTGGCTGTTACAGGAACAATAAAATAAAAAAGTCCCAGGACAAACGAACCAGGAGTCACTTGTAAATATATCCAATGTGTTTTGTCTTGCTTGACTTCTTCAAGGATATGTGTCTATTATGTTTCTATGTTACGTGCATTAGAATTTTTTTTTGTTTAAAGCAGTATTTAGTAGATGTAAGATAAGAGATAATGAAGGAGACTTATTGAAGTGTTACCAGCACTTTTACATCAATTTTTGGCAAATATTAGGCTCAGTTTACTGAAACAGTTTTTTTTCATCTATAACACACAAAAAAATAGGTGGAGCAAGTTGTGGCAAATAAAGTTATACTTCCCTCTCTTC
Source organism: Pelobates cultripes (assembly GCA_933207985.1). Lineage (NCBI taxonomy): Eukaryota > Metazoa > Chordata > Amphibia > Anura > Pelobatidae > Pelobates > Pelobates cultripes. The sequence goes on from OW240923.1 coordinate 99,852,034, forward strand.
TTACTGTATCACTGTGAAGATAGAGAGGTACATAATAGTGCAAATCTCTCAATATATAATATGTCGAATAGATATTACTCAAACACACTCACAAAGAAAGAGCCATATACTGGACCTGGCTCTGGTATGAATCTCCTTAGGATCTCTTTTGGGTGATCCAAACCCCTTTGGTGGTGTTTAAAAGATGTTTGGTACTTCTTTCCCAAGGATAGGCAGCAGAGATTAAGTTAATTCCAAAGATAAATTTATTAAATAAAACACTGGATAAAATAAATGCAAATAAAAAGTCTACTAGTGTCCAAAATATTGCCAAAATGTGTTTCGACGATATGTGGCTTCCTCAGTTGGCGTGGATGATGTTGTTGTGTTCTTTGGTTTCTTAAATACTGTATTTTGATTCCAATTTTTGCAGTCTTTCTCGTTGGAACGCATCCTGCGTTCCGACTCCTACTTCCAGGTTCTCCGCGTCATATCCGGTTGCGTCCGATTCTGTGTCTATCAAGATCGGCTTCAATGGAACGCATATTGTATTCAGTTGGTCAAAAACGGATATTGAAGTACCAAAAGAACCATGATGGGATTTATATGTATTCAACAGAATAACAATTTCCAAAATGCAACTATAGATGGATTTCATCCTTACAACATGAATAAAATACTCTCAATCTCATAAAATGTGTATCAATCGGTTCTATTATATGACAGTCATTTCATTTGAAAGTATTTTTTTATTTTTTTTAAAAATTCTGCCCTTCCCCCTTTTATAAAAACATAGTATATTTCCTAAAAATATTTATTATATTCTAAAAGGATCCAAATTCTACATAAAAACTTATCAACCTATAAGAGAAATATAGAGACAGTAGTTACTTGTTAATAACACAAAATATAAATATCGTTCACAAAAATTTCAGTTTTCATAATTATATATAAAAGTAAGGAGTATGGAACCACTAAAAACATAAGAGAGAAAAGTGGATAATGCTTATCTTGAAGGTACTAAATTATTAAAATATTGTTAAAATGTTCAAAAGTAATTTAAAAATATTTTAAAATTATAATTACATATTTAAATGCAACTTTAATTGGGAATAGAATCATATAGTTAGTTACAAATATTTATGCTAAGAAATGGCACAACTCGAAATCTTGATTCAGACCATGAGGAATAAGTGTTTTAAGATTATAAATACATTTCATTTCTTCTTCTCCTATCTTTTTATTGAAATCCCCTCCTCTCCAGTCTTTCTGTATTAATTTAATAGCGCAGAAGAAGGTATTCTTAGGGTCGCTATTATGATGTGTTTTGAAATGGTTAGAAACACTGAGTGTTTCTATCCCTCTTTTGATGTTCCTTATATGTTCCGATATCCTAATATGCAAACATCTAGTGGTTCATCACAGGGACATTTTAAAATATAAATTACATTTTTTTGAAAAGCAGGTTAGTTGATCTTCAATATAAAACACTTTGTCATTATGATAGTTAAAAGATATATATATATGTCTTTTATAGATATGTATATGTCTTTTTTTCTGACATGTTGCTCTGCAAGCTAAACAAGAGCTGCAGCCGTAAAAGCCTTTACTATTATTTAAAAAATGATCTTTCTGCTGCGTTTTAAAACTGCTTTTTTCTAAAATTCCAAAAAGAAAGACCACGAAAATCGGAATTAAAATATAGTATTTAAGAAACCAAAGGACACAACAACATCATCCACGCCAACTGAGGAAGCCACATATCGGCGAAACACGTTTTGGCAATACTTTGGCACTAGTAGACTTTTTATTTGCATTTATTTTATCCAGTGTTTTATTTTAATAAATTTATCTTTGGAATTAACTTCATCTCTGCTGCCTATCCTTGGGAAAGAAGTACCAAACATCTTTTAAACACCACCAAAGGGGTTTGGATCACCCAAAAGAGATAATAAGGAGATTCATACCAGAGCCACCTATTTTTTTTTGTTATATATGATTTAAGGTGAGGGTGTAGGGGATACCTCACAGGTGTTAAGAACTAGTATCACTTTTGTAGACATACTATTCTTTGTTTCACAGTTTTTTTTCATCTGTTGCTTATTTTGTGCTGTAACCTTAATTGTTTACTAAATGCAATTTTTGTGTCAACACAACAAATGTATCAGTCTTTCCTCCATGTTGTCTGATAGGAAAGTGTTCTGTTTCACTTCTCTTTTTCTGCCACTTTAAATTTGATAGTCTTCTGAAATGCAAATTTATGCAAAATCTGATGGAATATACTGTGAAGAAAACCCACAATTTTTAGATCACTTTTAGAACATTAATAAATACAATAAATGCATCAAAGTAATGACAGAATCTAGCTACGGCATTTCATAACACTTTGATAAATATCCCCCAATCTGTCAGACGTTTTTAAAATCTCAACAGCTAGGCTATTCTAAACCAAACCATCTATAACTATATGTTAGTAAATTAGACTGTCTTTGATATTCTTCTTTGTAAATGAAAAATTATGATATAGTTTTCTTCTGACTGCTAAGTGAACTTGTCTCTAGCAACAAACAAAAGTACAAAACATACAAAGCGAGTGTTCTTGTTCTTGACAACCTTGAATTATACAATGGCCTGTTTTCTTTCTAACATCATGTTTATGAATGGCTTTAATATACGTGTTGAGACATTAACATAAAACAATTAGATTTAAAATGTATACAAGCTTTTTATACAAACATTTTTATCAAAATATGGAGCAAAATATAAAAAAATCTGTATTTTTTTCTACATCTCTATAGGTGTATCTGCTTAAGTGGGTCACAAAAACATGCAAAGCAGGTGTGTAATAAATGGTGCTAATTATAACTAAATATGCAGCTGAAATACACTGTAAGATTAATCTCATCAAACCCACCAATAATCATGAACAAACAATACAAGATAGTGTACAGTGCATATAACAGTATGGAGTATATTACAAGTCCATACCCTTAACCATACAGTGCATTAAAGTGGCCCAAAGGTGTATATACAAATATATTCATACCCAATATTCTGTAAAGATAAAACAAACACTTTCATAGCGCAGGTTTAATCTAAACATTAGTATTTTAAAGCAGGAAAAAAGATTTAAAAGCTTTTATTGGGAAAAAGACTAAAATGGTGTATAGAGGGGCAAGTAATTTAGAAAAAGTTTCAACCAAAAGTTATATTCCTAAAAAAGAGAAATGAGAGAGATATTCAGAGAAAGGAACTTAAAGGTTTTTTTTTTTTATAATTGTGGCTAGTGCAGAGTATGCAAGAATACAAAGATTATATCTAGAAGAGATACATTTTTTGTAATATACTCCAAACTGTTATATGCGTTGTTCTCAATCTTGTATTGTTTACTTAATATATTCTGGACAACATAACAATATAATTATGTAATATATTCTGGACAACATAACGACATAACAAAATAAGGACCGTAAACATTTTGGTGAACAATCAAGTATCCAATTATTATATTTTTGAGATTTCTGGAGGTTATGATAAGGTGTTTTACAAATAGAAATTGGTATTATCATGCTGTGAACGTTTTTACAAATGAAATAAAAGAATATGTTATTTTCCTTAATTAAATCCTCATGGAAAAATAGATAATAGATTAATATTCTGAAATGTTTTTTTTTTTTTAATGTACTAATTTCCTATTCCATTTTGTCCCCTAAACAGTGTATTATATATTTAATCAATATAAACAATATTATATATATTTTCAACACTGATGAAAATACAACATGATAAAATGTAAAAATTTTCTCCTCAAATTAACTGGTATGTGTTTATTGTTTTGTATTGTTTTAAACAAAGAAATATTATACAGGATGCAAGAGAATACTGAGAACGGAAAAAAAATCTCAAGTTGCCCTTCGGTGGGTTCCTGTTAAGATCTCGAGCTGGTTTTAGCTCATCTTGTGCCATTACAAATAGAATCTAGTCCATTTGCATCTCCTACCAAACTAAAATACAACAATCCTAGCTGAGACGATCATTTTGGCCTTGTTAGACCTCATCAGTGCCCTTTAGGCACTGTGAGCAAGGGGTCCACACCTGGATTATGGTTTAAACTTGAGGTTAGCACGTTACACAATAACTAATGCAGTATTAATATTAAGTATTCCTATTTTACAATCACAATTTATAGACGTCTCCTTCAGTGGATTTAGCATGAACTGATTGTAAGTGATTAGTGATATCATAATATCAAGCGGATACTTGGTAAAGTACATATCCAGAAGAAGCCATATGTGTTATATTAACGTTAACGATAAATCACATATACTCCGTAGACCATTCTTCTGGTGAGGTTGTTCCTTTCTCTCTATGTACCATTCCATTAGGGGAAGGAAAAGCCTAACTATAGCTTTCGTTGAAACCTCTACAACTAATTAGGCTTTTGCAAAAGGTTGTTTTGTAACAGTAGTCTGGTACTGCAGAGTTTATTATTGGCCATACTACTAAAGGGAGTTGAGTAAACTCAGGACACCACATCCAGCACCAAGTATCTTGAGTTATTGCAATTATTGAGGTTTTCTTTGAAATCTTGAATTAATTTTCCATTCCCCATACTGAACCCATAGTACAGTTTCTATTTTTCTGCATCTGTTTCTAAACTAAAAAGATAACAACCAAGCAGTGACTCAGGAAGTAATGGTCAATAGAGATGTCGCGAACCGTTTGCGAACTTCCCGCGAATGGCTCGCCACGGTTCGCCACGAACCGTTCGCGGCGAGCTCCAGTCAGCTGACACATCCCGGCCAATCTCCAGCAGACCCTCCCTCCCAGACCCTCCCACCTCCTGGACAGCATCCATGTTGAAGCTGCCTTCAACATGGAAGTTTGCGAATGGTTTGCAACATCTCTAATGGTCAAGTGCATGCTGGGAGATAGAATGATGGTTACCGAAAAAATAGATGATATAAGTATAAACATGTAAATTAAAATGTCTCTACTTCTGCTAAACACTTTGATAAAAAAAACATAATACAACACTCTCCTTCAACTCTATCACTCGCTAATGTTCCCAATCACACTATATTCTATCTGCTTCCATAATGCTTTTGCTATTTCTTCCTGCGAGTCGTTATCTCCTATTACCACAGGCTGACGGCCACTTTCTTTAAATTGTTACCTGTAATAGATCTCAATCATACACTCTTTGTACCTTGATTTTGCATTTATAAAATCTAGTTCTAAAAAGGCATGCATAACTAGAGATACATAAAAAGGCAAACAAAAATTAGGCACTGTACAATGTTTATTATCCTATACTTGTTTTAGCGCTCCTTTTTTCAACTTTAGTTCATGTTGTAATTTTGATACTCTGTTGTGATGTTTCTAAAACCTTAAATATTCAGTTCCTTTAAACATCTTGACATGACAGTTATCCATTATTTTATATTCTCCAAGTTAAAGGAACACTCCAAAACCTTAAAGCACTTTAGCTTGCTTGAAGTACTTTAGTGCAGAGTGTCTTTTTTTCTCTTCTTAGTTATACTAAAGGGGCTGATTTCAATAGAAATTGACACCTTTTTAAAATTAACTTTACTTGTTACATCCCCCTGTCTGTCAATCAGACAACCGTTCCTGTTACTTCCTGGTTTGTTTAGCTCAGTGGAGTTAAACTCAAGAGGCAGCAATTGCCGAGAGCACCTGCATTGCAAACACTTCTTAATGTGTTTTTATAGGGAGTCTGTGATTGGACAGAAACAGAAAGTCTGGGCTGGGGAATAAGGAGAAGGCTTACAGAGGTTGCAGACAAGAGATCTGCAGCTTTGGCAAGCTGTTTTTAGACATATTAAAAAAAGGCATAATGAAATGCATACATGTTTTAGTTGAGGATTATACCTACTAAATAGTGATTTTGTGTGTGTGTGTTTGGGCAGTGGAGTGTCCCTTTAATCCTGTGATGTTCCACTTTGCGACAACAAAAGTGGTGTACACGATGACTTGGCTTGTGATCATTTCATTTTATTTAGGCTGTTCTTTTATAAATGAACGTTTATATACATACATTTTGTTTATGCAATTTCTTTCATCAGCATTTTGTTATATTCATGTATTCATAATGTAGATTAAATAGAGTTCATTGTGAAGCTGTCATCACAGTTGCGCCTACTCCTATTTAAGTGTAGACACTGAGTATTGGTGACTAATAATCTGTTTCATAAGGCTGTAATCTTGCAGACAATGCCATGTTTCTATTTTGTTTATTATTTAGAATCAAGTTCTGTTTGTGGGTGAGATAACGTTACCTATCCACTGTCCCGTTTCAGAAATACCTGCACAGACTTTCCTGTTATATGTATAGTATTATACACAGTACTGGAGACCATATCTTCAGAAGGATATTGATACTTTAGAGAGAGTTCAGAGAAGGGCTACTAGGAAAGGTTAAAGGAACTTAACATGTAAAGCTTGGAGGAAAGACAAGACAGGGGGGGGATATGATAGAAACATTTAAATACATAAAGGGAATCAATACAACAAAGGGGGAGAATATATTATGGTTAAGACACAAAATTTAAGAAGAAAAACTACCACAAGAGGACATAGTCTTAAATTAGGGGGGCAAAGGTTTAAAAATAATATCAGGAAGTATTACTTTACTGAGATGGTATTGGATGCATGGAATAAACTTCCAGCTGAAGTGGTAGATGTTAATACAGTGAGGGAGTTTAAGCATTCGTGGGATATGCATAAATCTATCCTAGATGTAAGATAAGGCCAGGAACTAATGATAGTATTTAGAAAATTGGGCAGACTAGATGGGCCAAATGGTTCTTATCTGCCGTCACATTCTGTGTTTCTGTGTTTGAATGGTAAAAATATGGTGTATCTGATATAAATAATGATTGGAATAGTGGATGGAGCAGCACGATGGGAGTTTTGTTCTACAATAGCTGGGTCTACCTTTTTGTGATTCTTTAAATAGCACACTAATAAAATAGATGCTTTCTAAGTTCTACAATTCCAGAATCCGCTGTACCTACTGTATGATCTCTTGCATAATCAATAAGGATTTGGGTGGGTATTCAGACATCTATTCCTTCTACATGGTTCAAGACGCATAATATAGAGGAGGCTAAAACACTGTGTAAGTGGTTAAACATTTGGCAAACTGTGCATTTGAAATATCAAAATTTAATATATTTTTGTAAAATAAATGTTAAAAAACTTAAAATTTCTGGTATGTTTACTTAAATTAATAATGGATTATTTTGGCAAGCTTTTGGAAATCCCACTTGGTTGTTGACCAATAAAATGCCTGTAAAGTTCAATTTGTTGCACTTGATACCCGAAGGGTAGATGATGACTATAATTCCAAGTGAAAAGGTGACCTTGACTAAAATTAATTGATGTAAAAATTGCATTAACTGGTGACAAAGATAACACAAAGTATACTTATACAATAGTCATATTTTTAAAAAATTTATAATTTGCTAACCATGATAAAGATTTATGTAAGAATTTAAATATTGGCACTGTGTTTGACTTATCTGCTATTTTTTATTTGTTTTAAGTGGGCTACGGTATGCTTTTTTTTACATTTGTATTATTATACCTTTGACAACTATAAAGGGTTACTCCAACCACCATGAGCATTTCAGAGATTTGAAATGCTCAGGGTGGTAGGAGTCTGGTTAAAGCTGCACACACAGAGTTATCTGTACTTTTGTGCTGGGGACTTGTTGGACCCCTGGCCAACGTGATTTAGGCAGCCCAGAATTCTGTTCTAGGCTGCCAAATGTCAATTCTGTATAAAAACTACATCTGTTGTCAGTGTGCCTGAAGGGGAAGCCTAACTCTCACCCCTTCTCTCCTATCTGCCTCCCTGCATTGCAAGTTAAAAAAAAAATCTCCTACCTCCTTGCTCTTACCGGCTCATAAAACGCGCATACACTTTGAGCCATTGAAACAGCCCAATCAAATGCTTAGCTATGAGAAGCATTTGATTAGACTGTGCAAGGGCAGGAATGACATGAGATGGAGGCATTATGTCCAGCACCAGGAGCTTCACCCATCGCTGGATTTCAGGTAAGTTAAAAACTGTAGTTGAAGGTTTTAAATGAAGTCCTTTAAGGGCATTGCATATTTAAAAAAAGAGCAGACTTAAAACAGTTTAGAGTAATCCTTTAATGTTGTGGATTCATTTAAAATATAACAATCGCGCTTTAGCTAAATCAAGGTTGTTAAACCATCTGCTTAGAGTCTATTTGGTTTACAAAATATGTATTTGATTGTGAGTCGTGTATCTGTTAGCTTTAAACTATTGTCCTCTTAGAAAACATAATTTACTAGCTTGTAATTTTATTGTTAAATCCATCTCAATGCTTCAGGCCTACATACAAAGCTCTGATATTTTTTCTACTGCATCTGAACCTTGCATACTGAGAATCAGATTTAAAATAAAAATGTGAAGGGATGATGAGTTAGTTCAGTGGATATTGCTTATAAATTGTATAAAACCATGTTTTTAAAGTCATCAAGTGATTGCCTACATGCTTTTCAATTACTTGAAGTAAAATGCCTGTTTTATTTATTCACATGAAATGCAATTATTTTAAAGAGGTTAAGAACTGCTTAGCATATTCTCAATTAACACATTACCTGTCATTTATTCTAAGAAGATAATACATCCCAGCATGCATTTGGCATCAGGTAACATGAATTATTAACTGGTATAAGAAAAACAGAATAAGAGGTGACTTCTATGAGAACTTTAACAGACTAAGTTTCTCTGAAGGGAGATATAAATATAATTTTAAATAATCCAGAAAGTTAACATTTGTATATAAACTTCACAATGCTTCACAAATGTAAACCAATAACCTAAATTACTAAAAATATATTATTAAAGGAATTCTTTAGCCTCAAAGCAATTTCCTCTTAATGAAGTGTCAGCTGTCATGTTCAACCCATCACAAGCCTCCATTTGTAAGTAACTGTATGTTCTACTTGCAATGGGTGGCCAGTGATCTGCTGAGAGTGGCACCTGATCTTCTCAGTCTATCACTGATGCCCAAGGCAACAATTCCTGTTCTGTACACCAGCTGAGTAAAACAAAGAGGAGGCAGTGAATGGATGCCCAAAGGCCCAAATGAACAACTTAACATAAGATGGTGCCCAGGGACTACAGCCTACAAAACAACTTAATTGAGATTAATTAGTTTTGAGGATGGAGAGTACCTTTAACTATCATTAAAACAACTGAAAAAAAAAAAGTGTATATATATATATATATATACACACGATACCAGTAGAGAGCACTCAGGAGTCTTTCAAGGTAAATTTAATCTGTTGCTTTATTGAGCAATTACAAATTCACACAACGTTCCAGTCGAAGTTTCAGTCTGTAAAATAGGTCTTGAAAAAAGTATTTTACAGACTGAAACGTCGACTGGAACGTTGTGTGAATTTGTAATTGCTCAATAAAGCAACAGATGAAATTTACCTTGAAAGACTCCTGAGTGCTCTCTACTGGTATCGTATACAATTTGGACAGCACCGGAGCATTAAAAGACCGGGAGCATTGAGTGCTGGGACCTGGGACGTATATATATATATATATATATATATATATATATATATAAATTCAGATAGTGATCAGCGCTAACGGATTTTCAAGAATTAAAAATGACTTAGGAATGAATTAGAAATGACTTATTCAGCACTTGAGTTATAGGCACTATCACTTTTAACAAGTATGTTCTGACATGACAGCACTTTATTGAGTATGGGTTATAGAACTCCATCATATCACGATTGAATCAACAATCTATTTACCACTTTATATTTGGCATTTCTGGTCACATAATTCATTAGCACTTTAATCAATAAGCACTTTATTTTTAGCAGATTTCAGCTTTATTTAAGGCTTTTTATATATAAGTAATTTCATCACTAATTTCACTAATACTTATGATATATAAATGCACGGTTTTATTATACTGTTTATGCCTGATCCTGATGAAAGTCCCTGCTGGGACTAAAACGTTGATCTTTTAATGGATACTTAATAAATTGTTAATTTTAATTCTTGAAAATCCGTGAGTGCTGATCACTATCTGAATTTATTTGAATTTTCCTGGATTACAAGCACCCGGTTACTAAATCATCCAAGCGTGAGTGCAAGGACTTTTCTATTTTTTATATATATATATATATATATATATATAGTTTCCTTTAAATCTAATTAATGGGGATATATACTTTACAAAATATTTCCAAAAACCACCATCCACCCACACATTAATCTATCCTCATCTTCCAATTAAATGATTCTTAAGTTGTGTTTATAAATATTTCTGTTTAATGGGATATTTGCTACAGTTATGTTTGACCAACTGTTGTTTTAATCTCCATTTGATCTAGAAAAAAAAATCCATTAAGATTAATTTTGCTTTGAAATCTTGGAATCCTTACAAAAACCTTAATGGGCAATTTCTTGTGTATTCCTAATTAACAGATTGGATACACTAATGCAAACTCCCAGCAGGGTCTAAATGCTGTTGCTGGGGTGCATAAATGAAATCCAGTTCAATTATTTAATCTGTACCTCCAGGAGATAAGTAGACAGAATACTTTTTGCTAAAAAGACAGTCATGCAGCTTAGAAAATATTTAAGCATCTCTGATTTTAATAAGTCACATTTAAAAGTAAACAGTGTACAGAATAAATAGCAATAAAATAGCAGTGACTGGCGCCAGTTCTCTCTCATATTTGGCAAAGTTCTTAATATATGTGAGGCCTTGGCTCCACGAACATATAAGTCATCTGTTATTTAGGGTTATGTCATGCAACATAATTCAGAAAGATTTGCTTAGTCCAGATGTTATTGTTTCCCAGGGTAAAATAAGGAAATTCCAGGACCAAAACAATGCTGAGTCTCTTTGCTCATTCAATAAACTAGTCCTTTTAAGGCTGACTTTGGGGATCTGAGAGCAGTGTGGTTGCACAGGGTACTGGTTCACTGAGGGTTCCTTTGACTGCATCAATGCATTCTTTAACTGCTGTATATATTTTTCTCAGACCCATTAATGTAGGTTAGAGAAAAACCTGACCTGCTCCACAGCTAGAAGAGCTAAATGATCACAATCTTAACCCACCTCTTAATTATCATACAATGCCACTGAAAGGAGGAGGTGGGGGAGCAGACAGTAGCATGCAAGTAACTGGGGCCACATCTCCTCTAATGGAAAGCTCTAGATCAGGGGTTCCCAACCCAGTCCTCAAGTACCCCTAACCAGTCTTGTATTTACGGATTACCCTGTTGTGTCTAAAGTGTTTTTTTTTCTTCTAAACACACCTTGGACACAACTAGGTAATTCCTAAATCTTGGACTGTTAGGAGGTATGTGAGGACTGGGTTGGGAATCACTCTAGATAAAGAATGCTTCTCCTCATTTCACACATGCCACCCCACGCATTAGTCACTCCCACACAACACTCCACTACCCACACTCATACAGCCTTAAAAGAGTGTGCCCTCTCTTTTTCAGTTTATAAAAGTACAGATTCTGAAGATAAACTGTCACTTTTACAAAGCGTCTGGGTTGCATCCTTCCTGGCTGTTATTCAGACAGCTATGGTTGGAGCTCTTCCTCACATCTTTTGTATCCCAGAACAAAGCTAAAGTGAATCTTCTCATAGATAAACATTGGATTTAGTGCTTCTCTATGAGATGGGTTCTGGGCACAGAACAGTAATTTCTGTGCATGTGCCCTGCCTCTGAATGCTTCTCTTTGAGAAGTATTGGATTGGCCAGGAGATCTTCAATACTGATGATTCCTCAGAGGCAGAACCCTCTCGCCACTGGGTTACAAGTAAGTTAACTCTTTATTTTGACTCTCGGGAAGGTAGCCAGAAATATAAGAGGACCATAATATGCTCCAGTATAAATTAAAAAAGTATTTATTTATAATGCTGTAATGTAATATTTACTTCTCCGAGAAGTACAACAAATCGTCTTCATTATTAATAATAACAAGTATGGAAGTGTGAGAAAAGCATGAAATTTCTAAGATACAAGAAAATCACAATCTCATATCGAATATATATTGACATGTTAACCTCCGTGGATGTTGATCCTTTTCAACAGCAATTTTTCAAATGCCAGATTGGTACAATGAGCTCTATAGCTTGCCTTAATATATTACATTATTATAATGTATATGTATACATAAGCATATATTTATTTATTGGTAAATTTGACAAAAATAAATATACATTATTAGCATTTTTATGATAAAAATATTCTAAGATATCATAAATAGAAATATGACATTGATTCTTCAATTAATATAAAATGTAATTATCATTTTACCTGAAATTAAAGTTATTTATCATAGTGAGTATCATTAAGCTACACATGTATATATTATTCAATTCTGTTACATTTTTATTTAAATTATGCTGTAACAGTTTAGTTAATTAATTGCTTTAACATGCAGTAATTGATGAGAATCTTTTCAGCACCACAAGTAACAACTAGACTACTTAGCACCTGTTTAATCGCAATATACCATTTCACAAAACTCTTTTTTTTTTTTTTTTAAACACCATACAGAAAAGTCTTCTGACCTTCCCCTGGTGCATAATTATATGTTTTCACAGCAAAATATGTTCACACTTCTCTGGCAGAAGCTAAATTGAGACACATCCAAGTCAGAGAGTGCTGGAAATAAACATGTAGAATTGATTATGGAATTTTCTTTTTTGTACAAGAATTGATGCATTTTTAAAGTGTTGTATTACATATACTGGATATTCGATTTCTACAGATAATACTTCAGAAACAATTAATTCTGTAGACGAGGAACGAGACAATCATTTAACCCATTTATACATTGCAAAGCAATTCAAAATTAAATTTAACTTGTTTACCTTCCTAACCTGTCCATCATTTTACACTGTAGGGAGACAAATTTCTGTGCCAGAGCTCCACTCTACGTCTCTGCATAAGCACTGCAAATCCTTCTCTGCGGAAGGACTGTAAATGACAGCCATTAGTGCTTTACACTTATGCAGTAAACAGGTTTAACTTAAAAACATTATTGCTGCATTTGAACAGTAAAAGAGGACAGAGAGAGGGCTCTTATTTTATTATTCAATATATAAGATTATGAATTACATAATGGTGGTAGAAAAAAACTAATCTAACAAATTTTCCAGCTAAGCAGTATGGCTATTTAGGCATACATTTTGCAATCCAGATTCCATTATGTGAGCGTTGTTATAGTATCTTGTAAAGCCCTGTATAGTACAAATACCCATATAGCATATATAAGACAATATTTTAACATTCTGTTGATATTGTCTTGAAGCTAAAATGCAATCAGGTATCCATAAGCAGGAAGGTTAACAATTTTTTATGTATCAGTTCTTGTCACATCTATTATATGTTTATATTTCTGCTTCAATGCTAATATTTCAGATCATGTCTGAGATATTGCAAGATAAGAAACACATTGTAATTTCGAAAACATTTTATTCCTTCAATATTTCTGGAAAAGGGAATTAAAATAAAAAAAAGTATAAAAAGTAATATAATGTATATATATATTTATATGTATCTATGAATAGAAATCTGTACACATAATTATTGAAAAGGGTTAACCGACATATACTGAAATGTAGTATTTAGGAGTATGACGGTGTTATTTCCAGAGTAAAACATGAAACTTTTGCCAGAAAGTTGCATTTTCTTTTAGTTTTATATATTTACAAATGAATCTGAGCTCTGAGCTATGTGGAGTGATACCTACACTTGTTTAAAGCAAACCTTGTTTCATGGTTGCTCAAGCACATCATTTTTCACTCAATATGTCTATGTTTATTCCTTTACAAAATCAAAGTGTCAATGATCTGCCATATGGGAATTATGTATTTCATTTCAAAACAATCAATCTATCTTGACTTTTAGCAGCGAATAATAACACTTAGAGCAAAACTTCAGAAATCCGATCAAATTTCATTTGCTTGAGATGTCCCTTCAAAGGAACACGTTTATTGTTTTGCTATCTAAATCAATCATGGGATCTTCATTGTGGAATAACTGAGTAGGGAACATTAAATACTGTAGAATATGCTTTAATAAATCACTGTTTTCACTGTATATGTTCATGAACTATCAGACATCTAATAATCATTGATAAACCTGCACTTGATATTGATAAATAAGGTTACACAGTAACATACTTTATAATGTTGTTTCATACATGCAAACATAGTCATAGGTATCCTTATGCAAGGTCCCTTGAGAAGAAAAATAATTACACATAATAAAAAATAAAAAAATAAAAAAACAGTATATGTTCCTTCATCTGGTAAGTAGTGATTTAAAGGAGTAAATACTTTTTCCTTGTAGTCTAGCAGAAAAAGGGGTCTAGGGTTACAGGTGTCGCTGCTTCCAATAATAACTTATTCTATGGCCAGAATTGGAATCACGAGCTTTCATCATACTATCATACCTGCCCAGTGACCCTCTTAATGCGCAGTCCCAATCATGGGCCCATATCCCTCTGTCCCTCTTTTTTATCCTGATGTCCCTCTTTTTTCTAGAAATGTCATATTGTTCATATGTTTAAGTAACAAAGCTCTGCAACAATAATACTCCCAGTAATGTGTCTTTAATTTACAATACACTTGTATAAAAATCAGTCTGTGTAAATAAGATATATTCTTGTTCTACATTACATTTTAGTTATATAAATTGTTATAAGTCACATAAAATATCTCAGAACAGGCCCACTCACAGGCTTAAAATGAAAGTGTTCCTCTTTGTCCACTTAAAATGTTGGAAGGTATGTACTGTGAGCTGATTTACACAGTGTGAGCACAAAAATGGAGTCCTGAGTGATGCTAGCCCAACTTTATTCCAAAAGGATATGAATGGCAATAATAAAACTTAACCAGAAGTAAAGAGAAAGAGAAAAAAGGGGAAAACAGTATACTATTTATAAAAATAAAAAAATTTAAAAAAGGAAAAGAAAAAATATAATGAAGAAAAATATAATAGCGTAAAAATACTCATAAATCCATTGTATCCTGTATACCTTTTCTTTATCAATATTCTGTTTTTATTTCTTTATCTCCACTCCACTTGTGATGCTAATAAAACAGTTTAGCATTTTTGCATAACATATTGTTTATACATTCAATGTTGTATGATTGACTGCATTATTGTACTGTGGTGTTAAGAATCTTTAAGTGACTCACTCTTCTCATCTTTATTAGGATAATTATCAGTTACTTTTTAGTATTGTTTAAGTCAAACCTTAGCTTTAACTTTTTTTATAAAATCAATTGAAAGTAACAAAGTAGTTTAACTTCATTGTTAATTTGTTGTTTTCAGCTAATTTCCTAAATTCTTTTAAAAAAACATAAGTCTTACTTCACGTATTGGTTATTATAACTCTGTTGAATAAAGTTGTGCTACAGAGTGAGAAGTAGCAAAGGCAACTTTTTTTTATCAAATAGTTTTTATTAGCTTTTATACACATAAAATAATGTCAATGTACAGAAATATAGGACCCAACTTATCACCGTTACATTATACGTATTTCAGGCTTGACAGGGCCTTGGACCTTAACAGTGTTATATAAAATACAAAACCTGTACATTGGAAAACATGACAGCAGAACATAAAACAATACATCCAAGTGTGGCAGTGCCATGAGCCCAACACATCATTAATTCTCATTATAAGCCAAAAATAAAAAATTCATTTAAAAAAAATCTTCTGTGAATTTTGTTAACCATGGCTTCCAAATCTTAAGAAAAAAGTCATATCTATAAAAGGTCTAAAAAAAAACCTTTTTCCACGTTACATTGATATTTTGTTTGATTCCGTTCCAATGGCCAGGAAATTACATCATTTTGTTCCCCCAAAATCTTGTTATTATTATTTTCATAGCCTTAAAGAATTTGATAATCAAGTATATTGCATTCTTTTTAAAGTTATTTATGAGTAAGTGAAGCATGGCTCTTTCTATTGACATCGGAACCATGTTTTTAAATATGTCTGATATTATTCCAAAAATATAGTTCCAGGCTATATTCACTGAACTACAAGACCACCATATGTGTTCATACGTGCCTTCATACAGGCCACACCTCCAGCAATTTAAAGATTGTTTGGGTTCTATTTTACGGAGCTTAGAATGTTTAGGCAATGTGTAACCTTCCTGATTTCTAACCAACTGTTGCCTCATTCCTACGGGTCAATATTAAAGCCTAGTCTGTATTCAATGCTGTCTGAGACTTATTTTTTATTCAGGTTCTCTAGTTTGCAAGTAATTCTGGCATTTTTAAATATTTTTCTTTATTAGCGGAATGGTCAAAGATTGTTTTCCAAAAAATGTAATAAGTGGTATTTTGACTTAAACACACATTTATTGGTATAGTATTTGATGTGAATGAGATCGAAAAATTATTTCTTTAAAGTGAGAACCATTGAAAAACATCTGCCACCTTTAAGTTTTTTGTTTTTATACCAGTCTAATTATCTAAACTTTGAGATATTATATTCTAATATTTCTATTGGAGATTGTTTTAGTATTTATCTGTTAATACAAAGACAGAGACAAATTTTTTTGCAGGTGCAAACATCAATTTTAGCTAACTTGTGGCTAGAATGAGTGGTGAATAAAAATGTCAATGGTCTAGTGGTCTTCTTCATGTCCCAGCATTGGTGAAGTAACTAAGAATGTAGACTTCCTTACAAAGCTACATAACTGATAATTGTAAGTTATGACTACATCAAATTGTACTTCGACACAAAAATTTCAAGCTTCAATCTTTGTCTACCTACCTTGATAACTGATCTCTAAATGCATTCCAAACCATCATGGAAGTAGTAGTTCTACAACATGTAGGGATATACCTTTTTGGCATCCCTGGCTTAGTGAGTAGAATCCTATAGGAAACAATCTTTTTTTCTGAAGAGCAAAAGTGGAAAATGTTAAAAGTGGAAACTAATGGAAGGTTCGTGCCCGTTGCTCCTCTAGCCAAAATTTGCCCTGCAGTAATTCTTTTTACTGAACCCTGAGTATGGTTTGAGCACCATTGTAGCACAAGTAGTATGTGCCTTTGCTTTATATAATATGTGAGCCATTATCAATATGCCCTGCAGCACTAGTTCCTCTGCAGGAATGGATTGACTATAATTATGTGGAGAAACTTAATCTCTTCTACATGATAACTCCGGTGAATATTAAATAGGCAATATGTGAAAGGATAGTGCAGAATTCACAGATTTACCTTAATCACTACTCTCTTGTTTATTTATGTAAAAAATTAATAGGAAACTGCCAAGTCTGTTTTCTTTCATAAGCTATTATATTATGATGTGCTCATAAATCACATTGAAAGCTGCATCCCTGTATGTTTCTGTGACATTTACAAAAATGAAGAGGTTTTGTTAGACTCGAGATTCTTCTTTTCAAGTTTTTTCTATTTTATGTCTAAAACTCATATTGTGTTAATATTAGATATAGATGCAGCTAAAATCTCTTACTTTATCCTTCAGAAAGCTTGCTCAGAAATTGGTCAATTTTATTTCACAGGACAAAAATTGGCACAAATTCTTTCAATGTTCCATTAATCATGTAGAATTTCAACATTTTCAATTGGAAAATAATTTCCCCTTGTGCATAAGCTATTAAAGGAAAATTGTCACATTTGTGATGAGAATAATTTGGAATCCAACAAAGAAAAGTACCCATTGCTTATGTTGTTTGTCTTTTTGTGGATGTCGTTAATTTTTAGGTTTTATGATTAGTATAATTTCACTCTGGTATCACAGTTGCCTTTCCATAAAACCGAAGCAATTAATTCAAATCAACATATATTTTCCATTATGCGTATCTAATCTCAAATGCAAAATCCCAGAACAAATTCCTTAAACAAATCCTCCTGAGATGAGTTCCAAATAAAGAACCACATTGGTACAATTTTAAGTAAAACAAGGAATCCTATTAACATTAATTATTTAAAATGGTGTAACCTATTACCTGGTTTAATTAGTATGTGATAGTTAATTTAATAATAATAATAATAATAATTTTATATATATATATATATATGTATATATATAATTTTCACAACTATATATAGTTCACAGCTATATATATTATTAATAGTGTTAACTGGGACAGGCTATGAAATAACACATATGGAAATATAAAGACTACTTAAAGGAACACTATAGTGTTAACAATACAAAGATGTGCTCTCTTCCTCCATGTACCCCTGTCCATCAAAGGGTTAAACATTTAAATTTATCTGATTCAAGTGCAGATGGGGAAACGTAATGCTCAAGTGCAGTGAGTGCCACTCGTGCATTAGGCCTTCCCTATAGGAAAGCAATGAATCAACGCTGTCCTATGGGGTTTTGCTTGACACTGGATGTACTCATAAAAAGCGTGAGGATATCCAGCGTCATTTCACAAAGTCAAAGTCTGTAAAACTGCAGGAAATGCCTTTAGTGGATGTCTGTGTGGCAACAGCCACTTCGCCACTTGTTTTTGGAGAGTACTTATGGCCAGCCTTTTGCCTTGTGATTATGGCCCTGTGACTTATTGGGTTTTAAAGCACTGTTTCTGCCCCTTTAAATACTATTGGAAAGGATTTGCACTTTCGAAGTGAACTGTTAACATTGAAAATCGACCGTGCCGCACTGCATAATTCTCTGGAACTGTTTTGGGCATGAAAATATGCGTGCGGTTGGTCAAAAGAGACTTCCAGGAATTTCCTGAACCCCTGCTCTGATCTGGGGGATTTGTGGATATGTTGTTCACCCAGATCAGGGCTATCAGGGGATGTAAGATTTATGGGGATATGTTATGTTTTCGGGTGTTTTCTGTATTTTGGGGAAAATGTGTGTTTTCCTGCCTGTGGATGATTAGGTTATTGTATTAGCTACTTTAATTATATCACAGGCAGATGGGAGGGATTGTGTAATGTATGTGGGAGTGTCTGCCTTGTTACACTGTTTTTATTGGCTTACATGTATGGTGTCTTGGTGCCCAATTAGGTCCACATGGGCGGCACCTTTGCTGTAAAACTTGTATAAAAGACCATTAAACTTTCAGTTCTACTTCACCGTCAGTCTAGAGTCCTGTCTCTTATTGGGGAGAATCTGCTACAAGGGATAGCTATGCTCTTGATACTCCGTTGAATAATCACTAAGCTCTTGTAAGAGCTTGTTCCTGTTCCTGCTTCACTCTCTGGGGAAAGAGGTTCACCCACTGGAACCTGGAGCCTTGTCGTAGGTCCAGGGTGGGTAGGAGACGACGAGACCCCAACCAAGCTGCGGCGGTTCGTGGGGTCTGCACTACTTATGGTGTCAAGTGGAGTGCCTGGAGCCTTCGGGAAGCACTAGGAGCTTCCGTCAAAGGAGGTACCCAGTCTGGGGTACAGGAAGCTCCGTTACAGTCTGCTAGACAGCCACTAGAGGCAGTCTTAGGACTGCAATGCAAACATTGCATTTTCTCTAAAACTGCAATGTTTTACATTGCAGGGTTAAGGGAAGAGGGACACTGCACACAGACCACTTCAATAAGACTTAGTGGTCAAGGTGCTTGAAGTGTCCCTTTAAGAGTTATTGCAGGTTAACTGCATGTATTTAATCACTGAATTATTTATTATAAGCATATCACAATTGTAAGAAAAATGCAAATGTATTATTGACACACAATGGAGAGTTTGAACAGGTATCACATGAAAAACATAAAAATGAAAAAACATGCACCAAAACCCCATAGTAACATGATATTGTTCAGATAAATATGGATTATATGTGTAATATATATGCAATCTATTGTTTGTTTATGTCTCCCAAATCACATTTTTTTTTATTTACCAGGAAGGATAGATTGAGATTTCTTTTGTCTTCAAGTATGTCCTGGGTCCACAAAAATGGAGTGGCTATGTAGATTCTTATAGAATCCTTGCTTCTTTTTTACATTCTTGTTTGTCAGCTTTTTTAACCATCAATGTTTTAATTTGAACATGACACAATAATAATTTGAAATTAGGTGTCTATTTTATAAACCATGAGAAATGACTTGCAAAATTAAGATCAAACAACCTTAGTTTGAGGATTTGTTTACTTATTTTTACTTAATTTTCAAGAATTTACAGGACAAGAAGTAGCAAGGCGTGATTGCCATGCTGACAGGATGCTTAGCATGCTAGCTCCTGCAAATCGCTAGTCCTTTAGGGTTGTTCCAGTTGCTAAACTGCTAAAACTCAATTTCTAAGTTAAAGCTAAATTGGAGCCTTCTCATGGGATATTTATTATTTTGGAGCAGCTCTTGACAGTGCAGCCTAGTCTGGAGTGCCAATGTGTTCAGGGAGGCAGCCGATCCCTTGCACTACAGCAATCGAGTCTTCCTGAGTTCCTGCAACGCAGCCCTGTTCTCCCCCTCTTTTTGGACTGAAGGGGTTATTCCAGTCCTCCCTGGGGCATCACTATACTCACCATCCTCTAGCTACTATCTCAGCTAAGTGAGCCAGCATGACGGCAAACAGCCAAGATGGTCGCTAACTCCCAGTCGCAGTCCCCACAGTCAGGAGAAGCAGAGTGTGCTTGGGAGACAGCCTACAGTCTGGCCTATGAGGCCATATGCGACAAGTTCTGGGCTAAATTGGAGCAGCAATCTCAGAGGGGAAGTGGCAGCCACAGCCTGACTTGGAGTCAGGTGCCTGAAGCGCTTCCAACCCTCAGGAATTTGCGTGAGGCACGAGCCCCCTGGATGAGGCATGTTGGGCCTGACCGCAGGTGTCGTATGGCACAGAGGTCAGTGCTATTATCTAATAAAGGGACGTCTCCTGCGCAGCATGAGACCTCCTTATACTCGGCATTGACAGCTACCTATTTAGGCTTTTAATCTCACTGGATCCTGAGGGAGAGGCCTCTTCGGTTACCTCTATCAGAAGAGCTGAAATACAGGAGTCATGGGCAGGCCTGAGGGTGTCTTTTTTGGCACTAGGAGTCGACTGACAAGTGGACACATATGCATTAAAAGTCGGAGTAGATGAATCTTTTCAAGTCTACTTATATACACAACAGACATTATGATGTTAATATCCTATGTGGCTCTTTCAGATGCTCCAGTGGCTATATTTTTTGATTGTTTAAGCTTTATATGTCGTATCGATTTATTTTAATTAATCTGCGACAGTGTTGAAGTCTAGCCATAGTTTTGTTTGAAAGTTATTTAAGCTATTTATCAGATGCTTAGTACATGTATCTACTGTCTATGACCTTCTATAGACTACTGACCATTTGTTTCACCTTATTTAATTTTAAATAGAGGCATGACTAATCTTTGTGATTATGCATTGTCCATCTAGCATCCAACAAATTCCATTCTGATTGTCACTTTGCAATTATTCCTGTATGCCTTTTACTATTATGCTTTATGATATTACTTACCTTACTTATGCAGTTGGGGCATAGTGAGTCTGCCTGTTTTTTGCATGCATATCAAAAATAAAGAATAAATAAAAAAGTAGGTGTACAGATTCCAATGAATAGATGTGAAATGAAAAATCATTTATCAAATCAATCTCCTTTTCAAATTTGTAGCTATTCCCATACAATTATGCTTTTGTGATTTGCAATGCCTATATCAGTGAATCGTGGTCAATAAGTTCCTATTTTTTATGATCCCATGATGAAATATGGATACTTGAATTCCTTTATGACCATTAGGATTTTTGATTTCAAACCCAGAGATAAGTCTAACATCAGACACATGGTCCCGGAGGAGAAAGAAGTCTTGTGTCACAAACAGCCCTCACTGCACTGACTTATGTTGTATCCGAAGCATAAAATTCATAAGATTTCTCTGCAAGACACACGAGGACAAGAGAATTACTCATCCACACACAATCTCTCCAGCTCCACCAAATCCATTCTCTTGCAATGTAATTTCATTCACTTTTAGTGATCATTAGTTCTTTGTATACTGCTCAGGCAGATGAAAATGATGGAACTAGACTATTTATTTTTGATGTATTCTAATTCCAGAGATTATTGCTGGGAAGAGAAGCCCCAGTGCTCTTTAGAGCTAGTTCCGTTGCTCGTTCTGCTACGAAGTAAAATCCATCTTTGTCAAGCTGCTGAAAAATATACACAGCTGGCTAGATTTCCACTGACCCAAGGAAAAGACAAAGCAGACTCAAGACATCTTATCTCGGCGTATAACCTTTTTGCCTTGCTGGAATATAGCAGTGATTGGTAGATCATTCCTGTTATTTTAATTATGGGGCATGTTTCTTTTTTGTCACAATTTATTTTATGAATTATTAATTACCAGCAGACAAATACCAATTGTAGAATTTATACACATAGTTTGTAGTTTTTGTTCAAATTCAGGGTTATATTTTAGAACATGGATGTCCTCTTATTAAGCAGTGAGATGAGATGACTTAACCCCTTTACTACTGAGTTCTTGCTATAGGTCTTTAGAAGGAATCTGATGTCATTTTGTTGGAAATTCAGGTCTTGGTAATGCCACTACAATAGTTTTTTATGGTTTGTTATTGCAGCCTGCAAAGAAGCCTTCAGTGTGTACAGAGTACTACCTCCTCCCACCAAACATGGTTCCAGAATGCAGACTTTGTACATTCTGCTCTACATGCCTCTGTAAACATATGACATAAGATTGACTGCTGACATTTAAAATCCCTTTTGATAAACTGCTAAGAGTCCATTCAAAGAGGATTTAAAAAAAAAAAAAAAGTAATTAAACAGGGAACTGTTAACAAATTATTGTTAACTTGCAAAACAAAATAAAAAATGCTATTTTGAAGAAGAAAATAATCTTCAACTTCACTATATTGATTATTTTTTTACTTTTTGCCAGAAATGACATTGGTTATAATGCATCAATAGTGTATGAATATATTACTCAGAATAGTTTATATAACATGTGTGACCAAGAATGACAGGAACCACGCTCAGTTCCAAAATGTGCATTGGGTGCTTAACTGAAGGAGGACCTTCAAATCCAAAGGCGTATCATAGTACAAAGAAGAATCTTCAGGCACTGCAGCAGACAAACAGCCAGCAGTTTTATTGCATCAAAAATAGTGACAGAGCAACGTTTTGACCTTCTGCAAAGTCTTTGTCAAAGACCTATTTTTGATCCAATAAAACTGCTTGCTGTTTGCACACTGAAAGTGGCTGGAGGTTCTTCCTTGTGGTATGTAATATGTGCGCTCTCAACGGCAAACTGTACATAAAAATAATATAATAATAATATTGGGGTTAAAATGACCAATCTACCTAATATACATTATACTTTGAAAACAAAACATAAGTAAACACATATGCAAAATACCAAGTGTGAAGTCTAATCAACATCAGATGAAATGTGTAGCATCCTGCCATTCGTCATAAAGACCCTTGAAACCTTATGATCACTTGTCTTCATGTCTACACAAGGAGTTGATGATTAGTCTGAATATCCTTGATCTAAAATTGTGATAATTGAATATTTTGCTTCTAAATTAGGAAAACCTTTGTTTGGCTGCATTTAACATATGAGTGCCCATCTGTATACTCTTTTACAGATACATCAGTATATAGTATAATGATCGATTTAATTGAAAATACTTTATCTTTGATTTGATAATGCCAAAGAAAGTCCAGTAACACAAACGACAGATTCAAGCAGACTTTAACTGGATCAACCAAGTGGCAATGGTTCTGTTTCAACATGTAGCATTTGTCAAGTCAAATGATATAAGGAGACATGAGCTAAAATATTGTCAAATGAAGTCTGCTTGAATCTGTAGCATGTGAGCCTGGACTCTTTTGGAATTTCTACTAGTGGGAGTGTTGAAGCTTTTCTTTGTGAGAACACCAATGGCGAACATGTGAGATCCCCCCAATATCATACCTCTTTCTAAGAGGATCGATTACCAAATGGTTCTATAAAGCAAATTATACAGGGACAAAACAAAACAATGCACATATAATATATTGAATAACAATGATATACGGCAGGTTGCTTCCACACTGTCATTCTCTGAAGTTCTGCCAGTGCATAACACTCAGAATGACAGGCGGATGGTATTAGGGACTTTAATTTGTGGCTTGGTGAATGGTGTCGGGAGCAAGGATTTGGCTTTATTTCTCATGGTAGCTCTGTTTGGAAGGGAAATAACCTGTACAAAAAAAGATAGTTTGCATCTTTCTCAAAAGGGAACAAATGTTCTCAGTGAGCAGTTCAGAGGTTTTGCTAGGATGTATTTAAACTAGGGGGGGGGGGGCAAATGGGTGATAAAACATCAATCCAATTGTCCCCCAAAACAAGGACAGAAGGTGCCTGTAGCAAGTGTGTTAAAAAAATGATAAGCTTAAAGCCATGTCTACAAATGCTAGCAGTTTAGGG
Source organism: Pelobates cultripes (assembly GCA_933207985.1). NCBI lineage: Eukaryota > Metazoa > Chordata > Amphibia > Anura > Pelobatidae > Pelobates > Pelobates cultripes. The sequence continues at coordinate 99,876,467 of OW240923.1, forward strand.
AATAAGATCCATGAACTTGTGGCAATAATGGCAACTGATAGTGTAGATTTAGTCGATGTTACTGAGACATGGTATAATGAGAAAAATGACTGGGACATAGCAATACCAGGGTATTCTTTATATAGAAAAGATAGGGAAGGCAAGAAAGGGGGAGAGGTGGCCCTGTATGTGAAGGATAGCATAAAATCTAGCCTAATAAAAGTTAGTGAGGCGAACATAGAGTCTGTTTGGGTTACGTTAGAATTTGGTAATCACACAGTAACTTGTGTAGGTGTGATTTATAGGCCCCCAGGACAAATAGAAGAGTTAGATAATCTACTAGTTGAGGAAATAGCTAAAATGACAATGAAGGGGGAAGTTATCATCATGGGTGACTTTAATCTTCCTGATGTGAATTGGAAAACAAAAATAGCTGCTTGTGCCAGGAGCACACATATTCTAAACTCCCTACTGGGATTGTCTCTAAAACAAGTCGTTGAGGAGCCAACTCGTAAAAAGGCCATACTAGATTTAGTGTTAACAAATGGAGATTTGGTATCAGATATTACTGTAGGTGAAAGTTTAGGATCCAGTGATCATCAGTCAGTGTGATTTAATATAAGAACAGTGACTGAGTCACACCACACAAAAACAAAAGTTTTAGACTTTAGAAAAACAGACTTTTCTAAAATTAGAATATGGGTAGAGGAGTCATTATCAGACTGGAGCAATTTAAATGGAGTCCAAGAAAAATGGGATTATTTAAAAGTTGCTCTATTGAAGGCAACAGAAAATTGCATTAGGCTGGTCAGTAAAAGCAAAAAATTCAAGAAACCACTGTGGTACTCCGTAGATGTGGCCAAAATAGTTAAAAACAAAAAGTTAGCATTTAGGAATTATAAAAAAACCCAGAGTGAGGGAGACAAAATGATCTATAAGATTAGGCAGAAAGAGGCTAAGCAAGTTATAAGAGCTTCCAAATCACACACAGAAGAGAAAAAGTTGCACTACTGAAGGCAACAGAAAATTGCATTAGGCTTGTCAGTAAAAGCAAAAAAATTCAAGAAAGCACTGTGGTACTCCGTAGATGTGGCCAAAATAGTTAAAAACAAAAAGTTAGCATTTAGTAATTTAAAAAAAAAAACAGTGAGGAAGACAGAATGATCTATAAGATTAGGCAGAAAGAGGCTAAGCAAGTTATAAGAGCTTCCAAATCACACACAGAATAGCAGTCAGTAAATAAGGGGGACAAAACTTTTTTTAGATATATAAATGAGAAAAGAAAAGTAAAACAAGGATTAGTTAGATTAAAAACAAAAGAAGGAAGGTATGTAGAAGAGGATAAAGGTCAAGCTGACTGCCTCAATGAATATTTTTGTTCTGTATTTACAGATGAAAATGAAGGAAAGGGACCTCAGTTAAAAAAAGAGATAAATGAGTCATTTATTACATGTGAGTTTACAAATGAAGAGGTTCTATTTCAACTGTCAAATGTAAAGACAAATAAGTCAATGGGACCTGATGGAATACACCCAAAGCTATTAAAAGAGCTTAGTGGTATACTAGCAAAACCATAAACAGATTTATTTAACCAATCATTGTTAACAGGAGTAGTCACAGAAGATTGGAAGTTAGTGAATGTTGTGCCCATTCACAAGAAAGGTAATAGGGAGGAGTCAGGGCCAGTAAGCCTTACTTCAGTAGTGGGGAAAGTGATGGAAACCATGTTAAAGATAGGATTGTTGAACATCTAAAAACACATGGATTTCAAGATCAGAGACAACATGGGTTTCCTTCAGGGAGATCATGCCAAACTAATCTTATTGATTTTTTTGATTGGGTAACTAAAATTATAGATCAGGGTGGTGCAGTAGACATTGCTTACCTAGATTTCAGTAAGGCTTTTGACACTGTTGCACATAGAAGGTTTATCAATAAACTGCAATCTTTAAGTTTGGATTCCAATATTGTTGAATGGGTAAGGCAGTGGCTGAGTGACAGGCAACAGAGGGTTGTAGTTAATGGAATATATTTGAAGCTTGGACTTGTCACCAGTGGGGTACCTCAGGGATCTGTACTTGGACCCATTCTCTTTAATATTTTTATTAGTGATATTGCAGAAGGTCTTGATGGTAAGGTATGTCTTTTTGCTGATGATACTAAGATATGTAACAGGGTTGATGTTCCAGGAGGGATAAGCCAAATGGCAAATGATTTAGGTAAACTAGAAAAATGGTCAGAATTGTGGCAACTGACATATAATGTGGATAAGTGCAAGATAATGCATTTTGGACGTAAAAACCCAAGGGCAGAGTACAGAAGATTTGATAGAGTCCTAACCTCAACATATGAGGAAAGGGATTTAGGGATGATTATTTCTGATTACTTACAGGTAGGCAGACAATGTAATAAAGCAGCAGGAAATGCTAGCAGAATGCTTGGTTGTATAGGGAGAGGTATTAGCAGTAGAAAGAGGGAAGTGCTCATGCCATTGTACAGAACACTGGTGAGACCTCACTTGGAGTATTGTACACAGTACTGGAGACCGTATCTTCAGAAGGATATTGATACCTTAGAGAGGGTTCAGAGAAGGGCTACTAAACTGGTTCATGGATAAAACTTACCAGGAAAGGATCTTAACATGTATAGCTTGGAGGAAAGACGAGACAGGGGGATATGATAGAAATATTTAAATATATAAAGGGAATCAACACAGTAAAGGAGGAGACTATATTTAAAAGAAGGAAAACTACCACAACAAGAGGACATAGTCTTAAATTAGAGGGGCAAAGGTTTAAAAATAATATCAGGAAGTATTATTTTACTGAGAGGGTAGTGGATGCATGGAATAGCCTTCCAGCTGAAGTGGTAGAGGTTAACACAGTAAAGGAGTTTAAGCATGCGTGGGATAGGCATAAGGCTATCCTAACTATAAGATAAGGCTAGGGACTAATCAAAGTATTTAGAAAATTGGGAAGACTAGATGGGCCGAATGGTTCTTATCTGCCGTCACATTCTATGTTGCTATGTTTCTAACTTCATTTGTCCTTAAAGTTTAAATAAAACGTCTGAATAAAGATGTGTAATTCAATAGCTACAGTAGCAAAAATAAAAAGAAGTAATATAATAAATCCCTAGACTCTAATACTAAATGCAAGGCTACCTTTGAAGCCGTTTCATCATATCTCCTTTTACATAAATATATTTCATAATATAAACTATAGTTATTAAAGTAAATGGAACATGCCCGAAAAGTTAATATAATTATATATATATAAAGCAGGCACTCACAAGTACTTCCTTCTTCAATGGATTCTCAGAATCCAATAACATGAAAGAGAATTTTCAAGTTACTTCTTTTATATTTTCATTTATATACCATTTATTTATTTGTATTCAGTTACGCTGTGATTTTCTTTAAATCAAGTAGAGTAAAATGGAATAAATCTCTTGAAATGCTTATCTGTTCTTTCCAGTGTGTTTTCCTTTTAGGTAAATCACAGTAATTAGTATCCATTTCATGGAGAAACAGCAAATTACAGTCTCCTTATGGAATACGTTGTCTCTCTCGGCCAGGTATTAATTATGTGACTCATGTCTCTGACTGCCTCTCTACTATTTCTAACAGGATGGCTGCTCCTTTTCCTAAACTTAGCCAGTAAAAACAGAGCATTTCCTCTTTCCTCCCTCAATTGCTGCTATTTTCAATCATGTCAACCATGGTTCCCAGGCCTTCTGGAACTGTCCCACGAGGACCCCCTTCTACTGCCGGACGAACAGACACTTATCAGGAATCTCAACGGGGAACCACATTCTATGGTCATGGATGGACGGCTCCTACTAGTGGCTTGGAGCGTTTCTGGGGTTCCTGGCACACCGGAGATCTATTGCAAACAGCTAAGGATCTGTTGTGGGACTCGTGGGCACCTAGATAAGAAAATTCTACCTCTCCACCTGGCAGTGTTGGTCCAATTGATGTGTAGGATGGGGCCTTGATCCCTTTACGGCTCCTATTTTCAATATCCTAAACTTCCTACCCACTCTCTTTTCCTCCGGGAAGTCTTACCGGTCTATTAACATGGTCCGTTCGGCCATCTCTGCGGTCCATGTCCAGTCTCAGTCAGTTACTTATCTCATATGTTCACCCTCATGGCAAATATTCGCCTCCTGTCATTAGAAAAATTAAGATTTTAGGCACACTAAAACTAGCATAATCTTCAATCTTCCCTCATCAGTGACTAGTGGAGAGTGTAGATGTTGAGCCTTAATTAATGTAAAGGAAAAGGGGGTAAACTCATCCTAGTGCATCAGAAAATGTTAATAATTTCCAAGAATCACACATATTTCTCCTTACAAGCTACCAAAAATATCCTTAAATTATAAAATGCTACTTATATCTTAATTTTGCATTAAGTGTAGCAAAAATTGTAGAAGCAACAGCTCTTTTCAATTTATTTATCATGTAATATTTTTTATAATATATACGCTCCAAATTCATTCTAGTTCTTGCTTTAAATTAATTTAATTAACACATTTTATTGATCAAGATGTCTATGTAGAAATTTAGCTTTTCACTTCTGCTAATGTTTGTAATAATAGACATGATAAATCCTGTTCAGCAATTCACACCATTAAAGAGGCTTTTCAACCTGTTTAACCCTGTTAGAAAAATAAAAGTTGCCTTTATAATTCAACTAATTAAATCTGCTTCACTAGTAAAATAATGTGATTAATACTCAACAGCTTGAATGATTTCATTAATTTCGACACATAATTAGATGAAGGATACCTTCATGCAACATTTTGATAAATGTTAAATATTTCATATGACATTGATGTTGCTATGCGTAAAAATAGAATTTTTCTATTAATATATTGTAGTCAAATATTCATTTATATTTTAAGTGTTTCATAAACTAAGTGCAGGTAAGGAGATAATAGCTAAAAATTACTATCTGCATAGCTTAAACAATTAATTATAGGTTAATTGTAAAAGAAAAATAATACAGTATTTTATATTGATTGCCACATTAAATTGACATAAGATTTCCCTGGTAGATAATTTTGACTTTTAGCCATTTTGATTTAGATATTGAAAGAGAGTAAATATAAAGTTTAATCCCAACTGTTCACTTATTGTCATTCAATCAGTTATTGAGCAGTGGCAAGAAACACATTACTTGCATATTCTTGCACATGTTTGCATGAGTAGGTAAATTCCTCTATCTTACTTAAAAAGGCAGGTAAGCACAATATTTCCATATTCACTATTGACCATATTAGTAATGCTTCTAATAGTGCAATGATGCCATCACCTGGTTCTGTGTCAAGCAAATGTGGAGCAGTTTGACAAAACAAAATGGATGTATCACAAGTACCTTGGGCTTGGTCTTCACTTGATGTATTGCTAATGCAGGATTTTCACTTTTGCATTAACAATGTCAAGTTCATCCATATTAGGATTGTTGTGAAAGCCGAGCTGAGCATCTTAACTGATGGGGTGGGACATAAAGATCTCCCATATTTTGAGGGGGCACTGTGTGGGCTGTAGTGGGTTTAGAGAGGTGTGGTAGGTTTAATTTGGTAGGTTAGGCTTTGCCATTTTCAGTACTCCTCATGAGTTGGACCAGTGAACATTGGGTCTTTGTTGTTCAAGTGTATTATGAGTACAACCGTTCTGTGATTACAATGCAGAGAACATTCCATACACGCTTCAACATCGGTTAAAATGCACCTGTACCAGATTATAAAACGATTCTGCTATGGATTTCTAATCTTCGGGCAACTGGATCTACATGGAAAAAAAATCACCTGGCAGACCTAGGACTGTTAGAATGCCAGAAAATGTTTAAGCAGTAAGAGTTTCCTGTAAGCAATCGGCAAGGCATTCTGAACATAAGCATACCATGGCACTGGGGATATCGAGTCAGAGTTTGAGGAGGTTTCTGCTTGCCGATTTAAAACTGCATCCTTACAAAATGATGTTGGCTCAAGAATGAAGTGAGAGAGATCATGCCAACTGCAGAGTCCTAAGTGAGGAAATTCTTAAACAGGTTCCCTTTGCAGCTGTTCTTCTGAGTAGTGATGAGTCTCACTTCCATATCAGTGGAGCCCTAAACAAGCCGAATTTTCACTATTGGGCTGAACATAACCCTCGTGATCTCCATGAAAAGAAAAAGGTTTTCAAACATTGTTCTCGATCTCTTGAGGTTTTGAAGGAAAGGATCAGACAGGAAATCAACGCTTTCCGTTTGAGATGACCTGGAGAGTGATGGAGAAATTCTGGCAGCGTCTTCAGCAATGTATTGCCAATGACGGCTGCCATTTATCTGGCGTGATTTTTAAAACCTGTTAAAACAAAACAGTTTTGAAGTACTTTAAAGAAATATAAACCATTTTTTTTAATAGCTTTGTTTATTTTTTTTATCCCTTACATAGAAACATAGAAACATAGACTGTGACGGCAGATAAGAACCATTCGGCCCATCTAGTCTGCCCAATTTTCTAAATACTTTCATTAGTCCCTAGCCTTATAGTTAGGATAGCCTTATGCCCATCCCACGCATGCTTAAACTCCTTTACTGTGTTAACCTATACCACTTCAGCTGGAAGGCTATTCCAAAAGGTCAAAAAGGTCTTTATGCCCCAGCCTGTATTACTATGGCAGAGGCCTTTTCAGGTACGCATGTTGATGTCTCACGCTGGTTGTTCCATGTTTGAGTCATCTTGCAATGCCCCAGTACACCTCCAATGAATCTCAAGCACAGATGGCACCCAATCACTGTGGTGTGGCCCTTCAGGAATTGGATTCCGGTCTATTACCGGAATTCTGAGGAGCCTAGCAATAGATGTCTCTCACCATGATCACCAAGGCCTGCAATTTGCGGGCCATTTAAATTAAGACCAAAATGGATCCGAAAGTGGCTCCAATGTTTAAGCAGACATTCAGTCCAGTTAGGACCACTCAAACTGACATAAAACATATGTGGGGAGAGATTCTTAATTCTCAGCCCACATGCAATCAAGAGAAAAGTTTAAGCAATCTTGGATAACTGGAAGAGGACTCAGAAGAATAGCAAGGCATGCTATTCAATATACACAGAACAAAATCTAGCCTAAAAGTTTATTTTTATTTAACCTTATTCACCTGTTTTTGTTTTTTGAATTGTTTGTTTAATCTTAAAGTATGCAAATTAGGTCTGCCATTCACTACAATTTCCTATACCATTATTCACTGTTTAGAGAATGAACTCCAAACAGCTCATCAATAAACCCTTTCTTTTCAAATTCCTCAGACTTTAAAATGAAATCAGCAAAGCAATTGTAACACAAATAACTGAGCTATAAAATGACGAATTCTATTTTTAAAACACAGCACCTTTTAAAAGATAATTTTCTTTCCTGCATGTTGTGTAAAAGTAATTGTGATTGCTTTTTTTTACCTAGTCGTGGGAAGCAGGAGAATGTTTATTGCTGTATTACATATTTTAAGTTGTTGTACATCACTTTGATGCAGAAAAGGTTGGGTGAAATTAGAATATTATTGGAACACAGCATTGTCACTTAATAATATGACTTAACACATACATAAGCCTGTATTCGCCCAAGGCACAGTTTTTTTAAATCATTGTCAATGGTGCCAATATAGGCTCAGATAAAATACTTATTCTGTCTAGAGAGGTCATAAACTGAGAGCTTCGACACATAGCTGAAAAGAGACATGGGTCCATCAAGTTCAGCCTTCCTCACATTTGTTTTTGACCCAAAAGAAGTAAAAAAAAAAAAAACAGTCTGAAGAACATTAAATTTTGCAACAAACTAGGAAAAACATCCTGTTGACCCCAGAATGGCAGTCATATATCTTCTTGGATCAAGAAGCTATCACCCCACTAAATAATTGTTGAACATCTAAAAACACATGGATTTCAAGATCAGAGACAACATGGGTTTACTTCAGGGAGATCATGCCAAACTAATCTTATTGATTTTTTTGATTGGGTAACTAAAATTATAGATCAGGGTGGTGCAGTAGACATTGCTTACCTAGATTTCAGTAAGGCTTTTGACACTGTTGCACATAGAAGGCTTATCAATAAACTGCAATCTCTTAAAGTTTGGATTCCAATATTGTTGAATGGCTAAGGCAGTGGCTGAGTGACAGGCAACAGAGGGTTGTAGTCAATGGAGTATATTCGAAGCTTGGGCTTGTCACCAGTGGGTTACCTCAGGGATCTGTACTTGGACCCATTCTTTTAATATTTTTATTAGTGATATTGCAGAAGGTCTTGATGGTAAGGTATGTCTTTTTGCTGATGATACAAAGATATGTAACAGGGTTGATGTTCCAGGAGGGATAAGCCAAATGGCAAATGACTTAGGTAAACTAGAAAAATGTTCAGAGTTGTGGCAACTGACATTTAATGTGGATAAGTGCAAGATAATGCATCTTGGATGTAAAAACCCAAGGGCAGAGTACAGAATATTTGACAGAGTCCTAACCTCAACATATGAGGAAAGGGATTTAGGGGTGATTATTTCTGATGACTTAAAGGTAGGCAGACAATGTAATAGAGCAGCAGGAAATGCTAGCAGAATGCTTGGTTGTATAGGAAGAAGTATTAGCAGTAGAAAGAGGGAAGTACTCATGCCATTGTACAGAACACTGGTGAGACCTCACTTGGAATATTGTACGCAGTACTGGAGACCAAATCTTCAGAAGGATATTGATACTTTAGAGAGAGTTCTGAGAAGGGCTACTAAACTGGTTCATGGATTTCAGGATAAAACTTACCAGGAAAGGTTAAAGGATGTTAACATGCATAGCTTGGAGGAAAGACGAGACAGGGGGGATATGATAGAAACATTTAAAGACATAAAGGGAATCAACACAGTAAAGGAGGAGACCATATTTAAAAGATGAAAAACTACCACAACAAGAGGACATAGTCTTAAATTAGAGGGGCAAAGGTTTAACAATAATTTCTGGAAGTATTACTTTACTGAGAGGGTAGTGGATGCATGGAATAGCCTCCCAGCGGAAGTGGTAGATGTTAACACAGTAAAGGAGTTTTAAGCATGCGTGGGATAGGCATAAGGCCATCCTAACCATAAGATAAGGCTAATTCAAAGTATTTTAAAATATTGGGCAGACTAGATGGGCCAAATGGTTCTTTACTGCTGCCATCACATTCTATGTTTCATGTTCTATGTTCTAATAAAAATTATATCCCCGTATATTATGTTTTTGCATTTAAGTATTTATCTGATTGCTGTTTAAACATCTGTATAGACTCTGATAAAACTCCCTCTTCAGGCAGATAATTCCACATACTTATTGTTCTTACTATAAAATTATTATTTCTTCCAGTCTAAATCCAGTCTAGATTTTTTGCTGTTATGAACAAAAGAAGTCGGTTTACTAGCTTAACATTGTCAAGGTTAGTTACCAAAGTGAGAATTGTTGGAAATTCAAAGTAAATTTAATGTGAATTTCAAATTAAATTTGAGGCCTAAATAATAAAACAGGAAAAATTATCCAAGTTAACTATGCTTCCAGGTTGGCTCTTTTTAAAAAAATGTTTTTTACATCAGACCTAGGTATGAGTATTCTCCATTACTCATCTATTAAAGTTTTAATCCATACCATGTTCAGAATTTGTTGATTTCTATCATTGTTTTTTTTTTTTATACACTTTGCTATGTTGAATATATTCTACTAGTTTAACAAGTAACACTCACACAATTGGCCTTAAAGGACCACTCTAGGCACCCAGACCACTTCAGCTTAATGAAGTGGTCTGGGTGCCAGGTCCAGCTAGGGTTAACCCATTTTTTCATAATTACTTAGCAGTTTCAGAGAAGCTGCTATAATTATGAATAGATTAAACAACTTCCCCTAATCCCTCTAGTAGCTGTCTCATTTGACAGCACACAAACGCTGCGATGTCTTCTACTGTGATTTCAGTGAGAACGCATCAGCGTCCATAGGAAAGCATTGTAAATGCTTTCACATGCGAGGCTCAATGCTTGGCGCAGCTCTTGCAGCGTGCCCATTCAGCGGCGGAGGTCGCGAAGCGAGGAAGGGAGGCAGAGAGCTCCCCGCCCAGCGCTGGAAAAAGGTAAGTTTTTACCCCTTTCCCCTTCCAGAGCCGGGCGGGAGGGGGTCCCTGAGGGTGGGGGCACCCTCAGGGCACTATAGTGCCAGGAAAACGAGTATGTTTTCCTGGCACTATAGTGGTCCTTTAACAGACACAAAAAAACAAAACAAAACCCAAACATTTTGTAACTAAAGATTATTGTTCAATACGGTGAAGGATACAAGCTCAATCTGCTTTTTTTTTACATACACCCTTAGTAGTTAAGTTCCCTAATTTCTTAAATCTGTGTATTAATGCTTATTAAACCATGGTCTCCATAGTATATTATATTTATCCACGGATTGATAATTCAAATAAAAGCCTTTTTCTAATTCCCCTTGGGAGTTTACTTGATTTCTGACAATACACAATTAAAAATCCACAAACACGTTTCACCTCAGGGCTTTATCAAAATGGAATTCCATTTTGATCAAGCCCTGAGGCGAAACGTGTTTGTGGATTTTTAATTATGTATTATAATAAAGATTTTTTGGTCACTTCTCTTGTGCCAACTAACTTTTTTATACACTTGATTTTTATCTGGCATTTTTTAGTACTCTGCACGAAATCCGAGGTGGGGATCATACCACCAGCGCTTTACAGAGGAGCAGTTAGCCTGCTCTTTGCTTGTGAGTACTATTTTAGTTATTATATATACTTTTTGTTGTTTTTATTCAGTGAGCACTATTAGTTGTCTCTTTTTACCCACTTTCCTGAGTGTGGACCATACCCCAGATGGAAGAAACCTACAACATATCCCATAAGCAGGGATTATACTGTTGTACGCCCTTCACACTAGAGCTAGCTATAGCTCTACTAAATGTGAGTTTTTTCCTGTTTATTTAATCTACATACATATTGGACCGTTCATATTGCACTATTGGTTCTTTTTATCTGTTTTTTGTCTTTCATATGAGTGGATTCATCCGGAAAAAAACACTGAGGATATTACTCCCATTTTTATTCTATATTTGATCTGAGTAAGATCCTTTTTATTGGACTTTTTTACTGATATTTAGATTTTTTACTTATTTTATGTTGTGATTTTCACTGCTCATTATATTTTGTTATAAGAATTGGCGCACTATGATCTGTAGTAAAGGAACATTCCAAGCAGCAAAACCAATACAATGTCATCATAATGTTAACATGAAACAATTCAAATTAAAAATGTTACCATTCAATTGATCAATGTTAGAATTATAGGATGTTTGTCAGAGCACAATAACCCTACATATAAGCTAAAGGATAACTGTCACTTCAAATAACAGACTTTTTTTATAAAATAAATCTTTAATCAAGTATTGAAATATAATAAAATAGTTTTTTTTTAATGAATCATATGTTAAAAAAAATCCTCATCCATATTTCTAGTAAATAACAGGATCCTTCAGCCATACACATTCACCTTTAATCAGACAGTGTTTGAAAACCATTAGATGTATCGAAAAACAGTTAGTCTCTATAGCCTTCACTGCTTTTGTGAGGACTGAGGCAAGAAAGACTATAGCGACTAAATAAGATGAAATACATGATTATTATATTAAAATAGTTTTAAGGTGGCCGTCACCTTTAAAAATTAAGTTGTTGGAATGTTATTGCTAAAGTAAAGCCAGGGTCAGTGCAAGGACTTCCGCCGCCCTAAGCAAAGGTCCATTTTGCCGTCCCTCATGTCACTCACTCACTGACAGACACACACTGGCAGACACACACTCACTGACAGACATACACTCACTCACTGACACACACACACACACACACAGAGAAACTCACTAACAGACATACACTCACTCACTGACAGACACACACACAGACACTTGCTGACAGACATACACTAACTCACTGACAGACACACACAGTCACTGACAGACATACTCATGCACAGACACACACACACACACACACACACACACTCACTGACAGACATACTGTACACTTACTCACTGACACACACACAGACACTCACTGACAGACACACAGACAGACACACACACAGACACTCACTGACATACATACACTCACTCACTGACATACATACACTCACTCACTGACAGACAGACAAACACATAGGCAAACACTCACTGACAGACAGACACACACACACTGACAGTCAAACACTCACATACTCACTGACACACACACACACTGACAGTCAAACACTCACATACTCACTGACACACACACACAGGCAGACACAGGCAAACACTCACTGACATACATTCACTTACTCACTGACATACATATACTCACTCACTGACACACACACACACACACACACTGACAGTCAAACACTCACATACTCACTCACACACACACACACACACACACACACACAGGCAAACACTCACTGACATGCATATACTCACTCACTGACACACACACACACACACACAGGCAAACACTCACTGACAGTCACACAGGCAAACACTCACTGACACACAGACTCACACAAATGTATTTTTTGAGGCCCATCCAGCCTCCCTACCTCCCTGGGGTCCAGTGTGGGGCAGCTCCTAACTCCTTCAGCGAGCTATGTAGTATGCTGGGGCCAGAATGGCATCATATTCTGGCTCCCTGCATCATAGAGGGCATGTAAGAGAGGAGTTAGAGGCTGCAAGAACAGCCTCCCTCGCTGCCTGGCTTCTCCTTACCTCTCTCCTCTGGTCTCCAGCAGTTGTTTGCAGAGCAGGCACCTGCCATCAAGGTAAGCAGATGCCTGCCCTGCCTTATCTAGCACAGCTTTCGGGGTGCTCTGAAGTGGCCAGATGGCCACCTACGGGCCCGGGTGTGACAGGGCTCCTCTCGGCGTCACCACCTTTAGGCACCTTGAGGATCAGCCTGGCGCTGAGGGAGGCAGCTCAAGAGAATCTCCCCCAACGCTGCGGCCCCAGACAGGGACAGCCCACCAGGAAACATCCAGAATGCCTAGTTCGTCTAACGGTTGCACCGACCCTGGGTAAAGCTAGCACTGTGGGGGTTAGTGATTGGACAGCATGGCTGGGGCAGTGTAGGGGGAGCTATTTATACTCTTGTTTGACCACTGTGACTCTTATTGATTGCTGAGCGGTTGTTTGACTACAATCCCCATAACGCATTTTCCTTATTAAAACGCTGAAACCTAAAGGGATTGACTGTTCAAACTATATCAGTAAAACAGGAAAGGCATCTCTGATGGCATGAAGAGATGAATTTCCTGAGACCATAATTATTTTTTCTCACTTCAATTCTTATGAATCTCAAACAGCTTCTAATAAGCTTGGCTGATGGGGATTTAAACAGCCAAAGGACCATAGTTTGCAACAAAATAAAATGATAAATATACAGGAATAAGTGTTCAACAGTTGTGGTTAGGCATTTGATTTCTTTCTTTATGGCCACGATTAACCTCACTAAGACCCTGAAATTGCTACGGCACATGCTGCCGCTGTAGTTAACATGTTCATTTGAAGACGGGGTGAAGCAAAGGCCAGAACTATCTGTGATCTGGTACTTTGCTCTCAGAAGTGACGGATGCATAAAATAAATACACAAGATTTTTTTTTCGAGAAAAATCTTAACTTGTATGTAACTGCCAATGATAGATAAAGATGCCCCTTCTGTTTTTATGGAACTCAGTCCTGGGCAGAGAGTACATCATACTGTTACCATAGCAACTGAAAAAATATTTCAAAATAAACAAAGAAAATAGAATTATGCACAGCAAGCACACATGGGGACACTCACAGAGCAATGTAGTATCAGTCAATTGAAATAAATAAGGTGACACGCAAAGAAAAAAAATGCAAGCTAATAATGTATAATGAAAATACAGCAAAGCATGCAGACTAACACAACAAAATATCTTTGCAAGTCTAATACTATTGTAACATGCTTTTAAAGTGTAACCGTAACTTGTTTTGTGCTTTTTGTACTTTATAAGTGCACTGGGTAATTTATACATTCAAATGGAAATTATGGAGCATTTCTACAAGGATTAGACATTACAAGCCAAAATAGACTAACTTGAAAAATGTCCAATTTAGGAATGAGTATGCTAAAAGAAAACATTGTCTGAATTTTCAATATGAGATTGATCAATGTGCTGAAATAGTTTTACTTGATTAATAAATCACTGATAATTAAAAAACAAGTAGTAGTAATTTCTTAGAGGACCACCAAAGTCATCTAGACCTCTCCGTCTTGATGAAGTGGCCTGGGTGCAGTGGTCATGTATGTTTAACCAGCAGAGGTAAAACATTGATGTTTTGTAGAAATGGCAATGTTTACCTTAAAGGGTTATGCACGACTGTAGTGGCTGTCATACTGGTAGCTACTAGAGGGGCTTCCTCTGCACTGACTGAGTAAACTTTTGTCACATGGCCCTACCATTCAAGAGAAAGCATTGGAATCAATGCTTTATTATGAGAAGCATGGAATGCACAAACAGTGCATGCTGCACATGCTCCTTAGGAACATTGGATCTGACGTCGATGGAGGAAGCCATGCCTCTTCAATGACATTGCAGGAGGGGGAGTGGTGAGCAGGTTCAAAGGAGCATTGAATGAAATTATTTCTTAAATTAATTTTATGGCATATGGGGAGGGACTACTCTCGGTGGGAAAAGGACACTATGGTGTTAGGAAGTTTGTATTCCTAATACTATATTGTTCCTTAACATCTAGGTTTAAAAAAATAAATTAAAAAAACAGCTGAACCAGTGCTTCTAAATGAGCTATGGTACAGTTCATTGAGAGGAAAGAGGCAGCTTCACTCTAGTCCACCATATCCTCATGTGGAGCTAACAGAAGCAGGAGAAAACCTTTCAGACTGTCTGAGTGACAGTCACTGGGGTGTTTCTGCCTCCACTTATTGATTAGCACTTTTATAAACTGTCAAATAGGTGACAGTCAGCTTAATGTGCTTTACGTGGCTGAAGTGTTCTTTTAATTCCCTCTCTTGTATTTTAATCGGAGTCTGAGTATGGGAACACAATCGTTTTTTTATTTCTCCAAATTGTGCAGTCCCTATACTGTACTCCTCTAAGTATGAACAACCAATATATGTATGGGATTGTGTCTTTCTTGTCTCTTAGTAATGAAATGAGTTATAGCACAGCTATACAGAGTAGATGTATTGATAGTTAGTAATCAATAAGCCTAATAAAGTGGTAGAGTTCCCATCTGCATTAGAAAGGAGGATAAGGATCAATTCACTGTGATTCATGGAAAAACTAGAATATATTTGCTTCCATAGTGGTTCTAAGCCCAACCATTTCAGTGCTACTAAAGTCACCGATGTGGATCTGTTAATATTCTATCACCATTGAGTTAGTAATGGTTTTAGTGATGTAGATATTTTAAACCTTAAAACCCAGAATACTTAACTGTAATCAATAACATAAACCCTAAAATCCACAACCCTATATCTCTAAACATAATCTTTAAAAACCTAATATTAACTCCTAATGTAAGTTAAATATTTAGATGATGCTAAAATGGATGGTGTGAAAATGACCCATTTTCACAATGTATCATAATATTTTGCTACTCTTAAATGTTAATGCTACTGTAAGGATAATATCTCACTATATTGGTATGCAATAATATTATATAAAAAAAAAGTTAAATTATCAACTAGTGCTCAAAAGAAAATAACTAACCTCTGTATCAGCACTAAGTAAATCTACAGGCATTTACAATATAAGATTAGGTTTTGTTTAATATCTGAATTCAACAAATGAATGTATCAATAATTTCAGGATTATAACCCTAAGAATTATTGCATATTTTCAATCTTAGCTGCAGACACAGATTTTAAATAGATAGACTAATTTCCGAGCTGATTGAGGAAGCCGTTTTTTCGGTGAAACGCGTTTTGGCTAACTAGGTGGACCTGTTAGCAGACCACTCAATACATTTGTATTACATTTATTTGTTTTTATTATTTTCTAGAAGTATGTATACATTTTTAATAGTTTCTTAAATAAATATATATTTTTTATTCACCATTGAATTACACTCTGTGCAAGTGATTCCAGGAAGGGGTAGTGTCATCCCCATTAACTGACACTAGGCTAAAAATACTTAGAGCCAGTTACCAAAGGCTCTAAAGAAGGTTAGCAATTCTGTATTTTATTTACATTGATCTATATCGGTATCTAAAATACTACATTTAGATTGGGGATATCTGTGTCTTTTTTCTATGCAACGTGGAGAGGAATTTACGCTCTTTTTCACCTTGAGAGACGGGTCGTGTGATCTACCCTAAAAAGACACAGACACCTGGAAGTTTAGAGCCTTATAACTGTAAAAGGCTCTAAAAAATGTGAGTTTATTTCAATTCATCATCCACAACTAAAGGACTTTATTAGATATTTATTTAACATACTACACTATTATCTGTACTTTCTCTATGTTCTCTTTTTTTGGTATACCATTAAGAAAACTAAAGCACAATATATAGGGTAAGTGCGTGTTTTAGCACTGTCCTTTCACTGAAAATTTCACTATATATTTAGCGCTTCACTCATGAGAAACTGAAGATCTGGGTGATACAAATATTCACCTAAATCCAAAGTTTTCTCTGTTCTTTTTTGGTGTTTATTTATGTATGGTGGGTTATAAGGAGTACCCACGGAGTGTATATAGCAGCTAAAATCACAATTCACTAACTATATAGCGCCACTATTCCACATCTTTTTGTGTGTTTTAATTTCCGAAAAGGGATAAATTATTCAAAATGTTGACTCAGATATTTTCCATAGCTTTTCAAGATATAAACATAAGATATATTATAATTATAAGAATTTTGCTGGTTTACTTCCCCTTCTCAATATATAAAGAATTAGGATTTTGTGTAGAGAAGTTAAATGGAAAATGGCTAGATAACTCGAGTGTAATCAATAGAATGTAAACAATAGAGTGATCTAAGACAGTATTTCAAGAGTGATTCCCTCCATTATATTGGGTTTCTTATCTTATGTAACACCTCTTCTCCAATCAGATCTGGTGGATGTAACATATGATAACTAAGAATCTGTCATTGATTAATTAAATTAAATGACATTAACCTTTATCAAATTTTAATCACCAGGTGTAGCTCATGCCTTATGAATGACTTAAATGTATCCCTTTTTCTTGGAATTGCTATTTAAGATTATGCTGACACCTGTGTACATAGGTATGTATTAGTCTTTAGACATAACTACATCCATGGATAATATTTATTAGATAGGAAATACATATATATATGTATATATATCTAAATGTGCTATGCTATAAAGTTTCTATCAAGATTAATATAATTATTTTACTTGCACTTAAGATATACTTAAAAATGTATATCTCTCTGGACTTTGATTTTTGGTAGTCACCATGAGAAGTACAAACTAGTATCCCCCTAAATCTAGTTTTAGCAATGTTTTAAAAATGTTTGAATTTAAATAATATGAGCTCTGGTCCATTGTAGATCAGGTCAGTTTGTCTAATAGTACTATGATTATAATGTCACATCCACTGTTATGTCCTGTCTTGTGCACATCTATTAGATTTACTGCAAATCTGCAGATTTGCACATATGTTGACCTGCAAATTCCCACTCTGTGGATTCATCTGCATCACAATCAGCATAGATTTAGCAATAAAACCTTATAACACCTTTAACAGTGAAAAGGGACTAATTTAGTTCTAGCTATTGATTGCACTTATTTAATCCACAGCTTGAACTGCATAACAAGGTGGACTACTTTTGGAACAGTCATACCCGAGAAACATTCTAATGCGATAGAACCTTGCATATTCCTAAAAGACATAATCATTTTCAGTCTTGATCTTGTGAACTCATTATTTGAGATACAATAAGCATTGACCATTAAATTTGTTGCATTTGGTATGTATACTTTATATGGTATTAAAATTATATAAATCATTAAAACAATGAACTATGATGATGTAACTGCTTTGATTAGTCAACTGATTTTCCATCTGCAACATATGAATACTACAAAATATAAAGCAGCACTTTTGATCGGCCCTCTATCGATATGAACAAATAATAGGTGTTTTGAAAACATGGCATATTGGTTGAGTTAAATTAGGTTCTATTCATGTAGACAGAACTGCCATAGTGTATTTTCTAAATTCTTCGACTATACTAAACTTTAAAACTGTGTATTCCATTTTGGAAGGCAATTTATACTGTAGGATTGAAATATATATTTGATCATAAGGGTTCAAAGCTTATTTCATGTCAGTTTAACTACAATACTGTCATTTGGGAATGGGAGCAAAATAGTATAGGTTGTTAGTATATAGAAAACCCCTTGGTAATATTGGTGACCTTTCTTTTTCCCTAAGATTTATAGTTTAAGTTTACCAATTTGTTAGAATAGTATTAAGATGTGTTATTTAAAACTAATTCAATCATAAACAGATTAATGTTCCTTTTATATCCCTTTAAGTCTACTGTTAGTGATAGAGTCCATTTTTTTGTTTTTGTTTTGTTTTCTGCTACATATTTTACAACACTCTGCAATGTATTAGAGATCTGTGCTAATTAGTAATGCCTTTTTAACAGGCAACAAGGGGGCACTTGGCACATGTGGGAAATGACTAAACGAATAAATCAAACAGCAGTGCTGTTCATTTGTGAATAAACAACATTAAACAGAATATGGGAAGATAGAGGGACACAGTGTAGCAAGTAAAATCTCGTACAAATTAGACACAGGAGGTGATGGGTCTCTGTACTCAATGCCTGCATCAGCAATCTTTCCAAAACAACCCTTAGAGTCGAGAATACTATCTAATGAGAAATACAGTTACACAATGTGAATGTTGATGAGTGACTGTGCAACCCATTAAAGAGCACAATGATCAATAGTCTTATTTATATAAAAATTCTTAAAGAGTACCATAATCCAGTGTTTTTTATATCAATTCAACACAGTGCTATAATATTTCAAAATTGAGTCCTACAGCCTCGCTCCCCCACACTTTATAGATAAGAAAATATTATCTATGCACAACTGAAAATCAAGAATTAAAGGGACACTATAGACATCAAAACAACTTTAGCTTAATGAAGCAGTTTTGGAGCATAGATCATGCCCCTGCAGTCTCACTGCCCAAATGTCTGCCATTTGTATATACAGAGACTCTTGGAGAAATGGTATACTTGGCAGCAAGTTGGGGTATTGCACTAAATAGGCAACAAAATAAAATGAATTCAGACACTTTACAGCATGTTTAGTCCAGGATAAACGTTGTAATTTTAATGCTGGACAAGTGTTTATGGGATAAGATCAGACATGTCAGAGCAAAATGAAAATGTCTCGATTGGTGATACCTTTTTATGGTCAGTGCTGAGTCTGTTTGCTTTCTCTCAGCTTTGGCAACTTTAAAGGTTTTTTGTTTGTTTACATTTCGTTAATGTTTTCGCACATTTAAATATATTATCTTTGTAATACATTTAAATAAGGGATGGGGTTCAGTTCCTACCAGCCGTGTCTCTTTAATGAAGATAGTACATTACTTTTATTTTGTTTGTTTTTTAAAACAAACCATTGATGCACAGGGCATCCACCTTATCCCAAATTATCCAACATTGACTTATCAAGTCAGTTGTTTATCAAAAATGGGAGAAATCTAACACCCATAGCCTAATTATGCTCAGACCACCTCGATAGCATTACCTGTGGATTTAATTTGACGTCCAAGTTCAAATGCTTTAAACACACAAGAACACACATACATAGACTCACACATTTTGTAAGGGTTTGCACATTTTTAAATCTCTCCCTTTGCCCTGCTCCAGTCATCCTTAATATTAGCAGGTATGATTTTTTTCCTTGCATTCAGAGGGTGAAATCTTTTACTGAGATTACAGAATCATTACTGCCAAAAATGAAAACATGTTTATAATTCCAGTCATTTCCTCAGCTGTTGATATCAGACAACGAACCTTTTATATTTTGCTTTAGCTGTCCCTACGTTTCAGCGGGAGCTGCATATTTTAAATGAAACAGTTCAATTTCATCTGCAAAGAATTACCTAGAATACTGGGGATATTCACGCATGAAATGTGATTTGCTTTTGACTCATGAAGAGGATCTTTAAACATGAAGGTCTTTTGCATCGAGCAAGACGCATAGCATAATCGCAGGAGAGATCAAATTCTGCTTTTAGGACTGGTGATTATCTACACATAAAATGTTTAGGAGGGTAATTGCTATCAGTCAGATACCAAATGAGTTAAAGGGATATTCTAAGTACCAAAGCAACTTTATATTAATGTAGTAGTTTTGGTGTATAGATCATGTCCTGCCATCTCACTACCCATAATTTTTGTTATTTAGGAGTTAAATCGCTTTGTTTATGTCTCCCTAGCCACACATCCCATGGCTGAGACTAAAACAGCCCGTATGCATACTTACATCCACTAGTGGCGCTTCCGGGAGTTTACCAGACTTTAGGTCCCCTAACTGATGCCAGACGTCCTCACGCTCTGTATGAGGACATCCAGGGTCAGTAAAAACCCCACAAGGAAAGCATTTATTCAATTATTTCCTATTAGAAGGACCAAATACACTGGCAGTGCTCGCTGCGTATGCTCATAAGCCTCCCGTCGGATGATGTCGGAGGAGGTGGTGTGCGCTGACCAAGTGCCAAGGGACATTTGTGCTGGAATCAGGTAAGTGAATAAGGGGTTTTTAACCCTTTATTGGCAGGGAGCCATGAGTGAGAGGGGAAACAGAGGGTACTATAGTGTTAGCAACACAAGTTTGTATTCCTAACAGTATTGTATCTTTTAAGGTAAGATGTATTAGTGCTTATAGTGTCCCTTTAAGTTAACATATTAACTTCTTTATTTTTTTAAAGAAGCTACATCATGTTTTTAGCATAATGCAATTGTTTCTAATAAACTTAATTTAACATTATACATTATAAATTATTATTATTATTATTAACATTTAACATTATAAATTATTTTAAAACGTGACTTATTTTGAAACAAAAACAAAGCAATATATAGCAGGTAAACGGACATATTTTAAATATATAACTAATATAAAAGTATGTTAAGTTTTACAATATTGAATTTATAAGATTTTTTTTCAAGTTTATTAATTAATCTATTGTATCTGAAATGCTCATGGTCAGTGAAAACAATAAATAATTTGATTTGATGTTTTTTCACATTTTTGCAAAGGCAAAGGAATTGTACTAAATGGATAAAAATGGACAGGTTTTTTCAAGGATGAAATTCAAGGAAATGTATTCACAAATCTGTGATGGTGTTGTGGTACGATACCTTACCTTGAATTTCAGCCTTGAAGTGCTGTGTCCAATTATCATGGAGGTGATTCTGTGGATTACAAAGCACAGGGTGAGTTCTAAAATGTGTGTGCTAATCTAAAAGGTGCTTGCTAAAGAATTTTATTAAAAACATATATTAGCAAAGCTCCAGCCCTTTACTAACGGTCATAAGGGTAAGATGGAGTCTAAAGATGAGGAACGATGGGAGAATCCTGAAGGCGAGGCCAAAGTCCTTTCCAAGGTCAAAGAATGGGAAGTATGTCCGAAGTGTATAGACACTGATCTGTCTGTCTGTTATTAAATAAAATGAATGAATTTCACTTTTGAAGGATGCTAAATTTTTCACCTGTGTTAAAGATAATAATATAATACCGTAGCACTGATAACAAATATAATGTAACCTAATGTTATACTCATAGCACTGGCCGTTTATTTAATGTTTGAACATAATTATGTTTAAACTCTTTTCCATTACGTACTTTAGATTTTTATATGTTTTTTAGTCTTGAGATTTCCTAACCTAGGATGTTCATCAAGGTATTTTACACCTTTAACCCGATGTTCTGAACTACTGTTCTATGTTCCAAATCTATCCGAATTTCACTTGGGACACCATCTTCTTCATGAGCTTAGGGTAATTAAGTGTTCCAGATTCATAACCTATTGTACTCATTTCAGAGATGAAAATGTAAGTCTTTATTTTATGACAGCAAGTCTTTAATAGAACTCATTTTAAATACCACGTAGTACATTTTTGTTAAAACAAAAAAATAATAAAAAAAATGACTCATGGCAGATAGATCTAGAAACCTTTTTGTCAGATTTTTTAAATAGGAATAGTAGCAGGAAAAAAAATAGACATTGCTGATGATAACATGAAATTATAGCTGACACGTAAATAAAAAAGAATTAAAATATCATATGTTTATGTTTTGCCTATTTGTTATTTTTCAGTTCTTGTTATATTGAGTTCACAGTTTAAATTTAAGACAGGAGGAGAAGAGAGTTTGTGTTAAGTTAGATGTTCTACATCTTGCATTCAATATAACATCCTTACATCAGTAGTTTAAACATCGATTATAAAATCTGAACATAAAACCTTACAAACATGTTCTTGTCCAACAAAAAAATGAAACCGTGTTTTATGTAACTGACATAATTTCCCCATGTACATAGGAAAGGAGTTAAAAATAAGAAATCAGATCCTCTCTTTTTCTCCATCCACTGGGTAATCGAATTCTGGATATACAGTTTATGTCTGGAGCCTTGATTAAATATTTTTTGGTGAGCTTTTCAAACGATTTAATATTTTGACAAATATTTTAATATTTATATTTGTATATATTATTATTTCTTTTACATCTGATCATTGTAGAAAAATTATTTTGAATGCATATCCAAAATGTAAAAATTGAGGCCTTGTTTAGTTAAACAAGAGGAATCATTAGGTGTCAACATCCAACCTAACAGTCCCAGATTTCACGACTTAATAGACAATGTTCTCTTCATAGAACATTACATTTCTTATGTTTCAAGCCCGACGCAGCATTTATCAAGCAAAACAGCATTAATTACAGATCATTACTTTATATCTGTGAGTCTACATGGGTCTCAAGTGTGATGATTTATTCGTAAATTGGTTATTTTACCCCAAAATTTTCAGAATCTTCCCAGATGTAATATAGAAAATCTGTGCAACTGTATGTTTTGAAAAAATACATTTAAAATGAATCTATTGCTTCCCAATTTTTTTCCCAGCCAGACTGCCATCTTTGCATAATGTGCATGTTTCCTTCCCATTAAGGCCTATTTCTTGGAAGCTGACTGCCCCTAACATAAATACGTAATAATTCAATAAAGGCAAATTATCATTATGAAGCAATTCCAAGGAAAATCACAAAACACAAATTTCAATGTGAAGGAAGACTGCAGGCAACACACATTGCTTGTAATATATATGTTGCACATTTTTGAAAGAGATACTCTAAGCACCATAACCACTATAGTACACTGTAGTGTTTGTGGTGCCAGGAATCTCCTGCCACATCCTGATGCTGAACAGTCAAACCATCTAAGAATCATTTAACATTGATTTGGTAAAGTTAATTTCCCACATTATCATACCAACTCATTTCACATTATGATATTATTAGTTATGAACTCCCAAATAACCAGCTCAGATTGTAAAAAAAAAAAACATTCTTAGACAGTGTAACATTTTACAATCAAACTGCACTAGTGGGTGCCTTTCACCACAACCACAATGCCACAGTGTTGCAGTTAAGGTGTTTAGAGTTTCCCTTTAAGCCACATCAAATTATATTTAAAAAAGAAAAGTAACAGTATATACAATACAAATGATAGAATATACAATTAGAATGAATTATATAGAAACAAGCAACAAATATGTCAGCACAATAAATATACATTTTTAAGTTTTCCCAATGTTTTTGATTTGTAGGTTAATTTTGTTTTCATCTACATCCTCCTAAATTTTCAAATGCTTTATACTCAAAGAGAATTCTCAAAGTGAATAATTTCATATCCATAATAATTACATTATTAACTTTGTATGACCTGTTAGGACAAAATGTATTTAATAACATGTTATATGTATGTATATTTAATGATATTTTGGTTATCTGTGTTTGTCCGGTGATGCAGATAAATGTCAGCTGAATATTGTAGTATGTAAAATATCCAATGTATAGAATTAACATGTCATTGAAAACACTAACAGAATAATTACATTACATACGGTGTCGTTATACAGTAAAATGCTCAGTTATGTAATACACTTATTATAATTATAATATTATGCAACTAGAATGCATATTACTCAATTACACCCCTAGGTCTTCCCAAATTGAACATGTATGGTAGTCAGAAGATAAGCACTGACCAGAGGGTAATTTTAGACCTCAGGTTTTTTAATTATGCTTGTGTGGTTTATCATACAACTAAATGAACACATATTCAGCTTTTTTTTTTTTAAGGATTTGAATATATATTTCTCATAAAGTCATTAAGTGACGCTGACTGCTGGAATATTTGCAAACTGTTCTTAATGCACTGTTTTCAAAGCCTGAATTTGAAGTGGGAACCAAATAATTCTCACTGTGCATTACAATTATTATGTATTTGTTCACATTTCGAGATAAAAATGAATCTAATAATACATTGCAAGTTTATTCTTTATCCATGGAAGCCAGGACTACTGATTCACCAAAAGCTATTTTTTCACAAATGTATTTTGGGTAAATTTTTATGCAGTAATTTGTCAATTTAATGATCACTGCTCACATTAACACTACTGTGGGACAGTCCAGAGACCTTTGCTAGATACATCACTGACAGTGTCTTGGTGTCATTTGGCTAGATATTATTCTATCTGGCACTAGAGATGTCGTGAACCGTCCGTGAACTTCTCGCGAACGGTTCGCCACGGTTCGCCACGAGCTGTTCGTGGCGAACTCCGGTCAGCTGACACGTCCCAGCCAATCTCCAGCAGACCCTCCCTCCCAGATCCTCCTACTTCCTGGACAGCATCCATGGACCCTCCGTGGATGCTGTCCAGGAAGTAGGTGGGTCTGGGAGGGAGGGTCTGCTGAAGATTGGATGGGACGTGTCAGCTGACCGGAGTTCGCCACGAACAGCTCGTGGCAAACCGCGGCGAACCATTCGCGAGAAGTTCATGGATGCTGTCCAGGAAGTAGAAGGGTCTGGGAGGGAGGGTCTGCTGGAGATTGGATGGGACGTGTTAGCTGACCGGAGTTCGCCGCGAACAGCTCGTGGCGAACCGTGGCGAACCGTTCGCGAGAAGTTCGCGGACGGTTCGCGACATCTCTATCTGGCACTCATAGAATTCAGTACTCTGTATTACTGTTTCTCTCTTGACTCCCTAGCACCTATAAAATGATAGTGTGTACAATGAAATGGTTACCATTTAGGTACGTAAAGGTGATTCTAAAAGCTAGACACACCTAGAGTACTTTAGCTTGCTGAAGTGTTTTACATGTAAAGAATGTGTCCTCTTTTTTAATTTTACAAAAAGTGCAGATTTCAATGCAAATTGGTACTTTTATTTTTTTACTTTTTTTCTTTTCTTAATCAAGTACAATACAAATATTTTAAATTATCATATTTTTGTCTTAAAAAAAGTTCAGTACAATCATAAATCATAGCAATCACATTATTACTTGATATATTTTATTAGAGATCCCCTCCCTCCCCCCACCATCTGCTGCCAATCAGAAAGTACCGCTCAAACTATACCATTAAAATCCTTCATAAATATACTATTAGTATCTTCCGCTGTGACCCAACTTCGCCAAATATAAACTCAGTATAGTGGAATTCTTTTTTTTGTATCCACAAACCTCTCTCCATCCTTAATTGATGTAACAACTGGCTCTCCACTTCCTGCCATATAGGGGGATCAGTTTTCGTCCAATGCCTAGCAATTACACTCTTAGAATATGTATGGCAAAATGCTAATTATATTTTAACCATGAACCCATTCCTACATTGCAACAAAAAATAGTTCTGGACACTATGTAACATTCTTACCACCAAAATATACAATTTTAGTCCTTATCCTCATCCCAATATACCTGCATCGGTGGGCACAAGGTACTTTTATAAAATAACCTTGTTACACCCTCTGGCTGTCAATCAGACATCTCTTCATGTTACTGTCTGCTTTGGTTAGCTCAGTGGAGCTAAACTAAAAAGGCAGCAATTGACCAAAGCACCTGCATTGCAAATAATTCTCATTGAGCTGCATCAGAAAGTCTATGATTGAACAGCCACAGAAAGTCTGGATTAGAAAGTGAGGAGAGCATATTTTGCAAACTGTTTGTAGATATACCCTCAATGAAAAAAATGCATAATTAAATTCATGTAAGTTTTTATATTGGGTATATCTACAAAACAGTGATTTTTATTTATTTTGTATTTGTGCAGTGGTGTGTCCCCTTAAACACATGCATGTTTTAATTGGGGGATTATATACTAAATTGTGCTTTTTGCGATTAAGTAGTGGAGTTCCCCTTTAAGAGTTTATAACTGTCCATGTGTTAGTATTTTCCAGCTTAAATATGGATACAATTCATCAAGGTTCTATAGAAAGCCATTTTCCATCTTACACAGTGTAGCGGAACTCCAATACCTAGCATAGGTATCTCTGCTATTCTGTCCTCCTAGCTAGAAGAAACAGTATAACAATCCAGGGCCTTTTCCCCCCAGCAGCTAGAAGACACATAGTACTGGGAGTTAACTGCTTTTATTTTGGCCACACATGGCTTTTATGCACTGACCCCTACATGGGGTCTCTCATACAAAATACAGGGCTTTTCCTCCCAAGATCCTCTGTGCCTGAGAGATAATTGCATGAGAAAAAGCTATAACTGAATTATCTCTCAGGTACAGCAAAATCTACAATAATTTAAAACACTCCAAAAATAAATTTTAATACTTTAGAACCCCACGAAAGTCACATCACCAAATAGCTTGGATCTGAGCACACACTTTGACTAAATATCACTCAGATCCCTTCAGTGGTTCGGGAACGCCATTCGGATGAAGTTTTTACCATCGGCCACGAGACGATGCCCCAAAAAAGTCCCAGAGAATACAAGGCAATTACCAGTTATCTTTTAGGGTGTTCTCCCAAGAACATTGATGGATCCATCCCATGGCTGTTAGATCATCCATTCCGCTACACTCGGCTCCATCTGGAATGTCTTAATGTGTTAACAATGTATGCATATTTAATGCCTTTTATCATAGTGAACGTAACTCAGTAAGTTTTATCACTGAGAAGCTCTGTGACGTACTCATACACAGTGCAAGTCATTGTTCCTTTGCTTACTGTGAAGCTCTGTGAGATCCTCATTGTTATGAGTTTTATTACTATGATGCGCTGCAATGTCCCCATAGCAGTACACATTAATGTCAGTTCTATTATTATGGAACTCTATAAAAGACTCTTTATCGCACTGCCCTTTGATGTTGGTTCTGCTACTTTAAAGCTGTAGGATACACCCATCCACATAACACATTGCTGTGAGTTGTATTGTTGTGAAGAACTGTAATACCCTCATACACTGCACTTCACTATTTGTTGACTGTTTTATGTTACTGTGGACAGTGGACATCGGAGAGGCACTGCATGCTATTTTGAATTGTGTTACCTTGAAACTATTTGATATACATAAACAAGCAGATGTTTAGAGTCCAGATAGAGATAGAGCTCAAAGACCTTGTAAAAGGTAGAATTGTGGACGTGATGGGAACGTGATTTTTTAGGTAAGCTATCATGTGTAGAATTCAATTCATTTCAGTTTCCTAAAGTGCTTTAGAGTAAACAAATTGTCCTCTCTGTCACTTTATAAAAGTATGGATATCAGGTTGGCATTTTTATAAAGTAACAAAATTGACCTCTCCAAGCTGTTGATTAAACACCTTGGAGGGTGCTTTCCTGTATTGAATTGTCCTCCAGGACAACGCTGCCCATGCATGTGCCATGTCTTGCAAAGCAATGCTTCTCAAAGAGAAACCTTAGAATTAATACTGCCATGCATATGCCAAACATTTTATAGATTCAGAAATGATGGGGTGAAGTTGTTGAGAATTAATTTTGGATTACATTTAATGTAATGCTTTATTTTTATGAAAAAGGGGAGGGTTAATAATCTAATATGGTTACACAACACTTCAATATTATACATAAATGTATTTATTTTTATAATGTTTGAGAATTTCATTCTAGCACATTTTTCTGTGAATTTGGTATTCAGTGATGTCTCCCTAGAGACTCAACAATTACTTGCAATAGCCGGAGACTCCAGGGCATATTTAGAACACGTGCCTATGTATGATTCCTTCT
Organism: Pelobates cultripes; assembly: GCA_933207985.1. Taxonomy (NCBI): domain Eukaryota; kingdom Metazoa; phylum Chordata; class Amphibia; order Anura; family Pelobatidae; genus Pelobates; species Pelobates cultripes. Next base: position 99,904,765 of record OW240923.1, read on the forward strand.
CAACTCTAAAATTCAATCTAATTCATTTCTCTCCTTTATTAGATTATCAGACCAAAAGATAACCAAATTATTCTATTATAATAGAAGGGTTGAATTAGAAAACATGATAGTCTGAGTTTGAATTGAATTAAAGCATTAATAATCATGAATGAAACAGTAGCTGTTAAACTCAAGCATTTCTGATTAAATTAAAACCATTTGACATTTTTTATTGATTTTATTTAAGTTTACTTGATTAAGAAAGCTGTGGAATTTCAAGCTTTGCAGTCCAGTTCCCATTGTAATTTCCAGCTCTTTTCATAGATCCCTTTGTACGATTTGAAGATTTAAAAGGGCAATACAGATCCCTTTAGCACTTTAATTTACTGACACACTTTATGTGAGTAGAGTGTGTCCTTTTTTTTTTCATTTTACACAACGATTTTTCAGATCTAAATAGTAATTGGCAATCCTATAAATTAACCTTGTTACACCCCTTAGTTGTCAATAGGCAACCAATCGATTATTTCCTGATTGTTTAGCTCAGAGGAGCCAAACTAAAGAGGTGGGCAATTTCCCAGAGTATCTGCCTTGCAAAGACTTCTCTTTGAGCTGCTTTGAGAAGCCTGTGATTGGACAGCCACAGAAAGTCTGGGCTAGCAAAGGAGGGGAAGGCTTGCAAATGTTGCAGACAAGAGATCTGCAAGCTGTTTTTATATCTACCCCAATAAAAAAAATGCATAATTAAATGCATGCATGTTTCCTTTTTGGTGTAAATCTACTAAATCATGATTTTTAATATTTGATCAGTGGGTTGTCCCTTTAATTGCTTAGTCCAACTGAAGTAGAGGAAAGTGTACATTTCCCCATCCCTGAGGATAGCATACCTGTCGAACAGATACACAGATGCAAACATTCTCTCTATCAAGGTTTTATCATTAATTTTTCCTGCCATTTAGCTCAATTGCTCTATTAGTGAATCACCAGATGGTGTTCTGTGCATTATTAACAATGTAACGGTCGCTGAGACATATGCACTAATCCAGTATTCATGGTTTGATTCACTAATGGATGGTAACATAGTTATTACCACATTATTCATAAGTTAGCACTTTTTAAAGAAAAACAAATGTAACCACAAGTAGTTAATTGGATAAATACTGATGCAATAGACAGTTTTACATTGCATGGTATTTTTCTTATATCTTTAAATGAACACTATAGTGTAGGAATACAAACATTTATTTCTAACACTGCAGTGTATCTCTAAGTTACCGTGCCACCTCCCCCACTTTGCTATAAAAAATGTAGCCTTACTCACCTTGTAGCCCTCGCTAAGATGGTCTCCATGATGCCAGTCCCGCCTCATTGGATGAGATTATTAATACTGATGATGATCTCAGCCAATCCAATTCTTTCCCATAGGGATGCATTGGTAGGCAAGTGCCAAAAATACCATATCATACCATATCAAATGCTCTCTTTGAGAGTCGCTTAATTAAATAACAGTGTTTGATTCTGCAGGGTCACCACCTAATATCAGTCAGAAAAACCTCCACTCGAGGTAGTTAACCCTACAACCATAACATTCCATATCTAAAAAAAACCCGCAAAGTTTTAGATTGCGGGGTTAAAATTAAAGGGCTATTGAACCGAGATTGAATTGTGACTTTTAAAGAGTTGAGGAACGTAAATTGAAAATGTAAGGTGTGAGTTATTTTAAACACACACATATATATATGTGTGTATATATATATATATGTGTATATGTGTATATATGTGTATATATGTGTATATATGTGTATATATATATATATATATTGATTAATGCATATTTATTTTTTAAATTTATTTATGGTATCCAGGATAATATATTTTTAACACAATAAGTCACAATTAACATCAATACGATCTTGAGTAAAATGCAACTATTAATAAACCCTGCCTTTTTTATTTATAATTTTAAAGGTATGATTTGAAATCTTCTTAGCGTTTTAAAAGCTAAACTACATAGTCGGTTTTCACTAAACTCCACATTTCTGCAAATTGAAGTCTGAAAGACAAAATTGGGGCTACAATGGTCAAGCTATCAGTGACTAAAGCTGAGTTTGTGTTTTTTATAAGGATCAACTATTTTACTTTCAATTTCTCTACTTGTATTTTAGGGTTATGAACTAGAAGAATATTGGCTGTAATGCTGCATAGAATTTTTTTTAGCAGTAAAATGATGTATTGTTTCTATATACCCTTGCTTATAACAAAAGTGACTCTGTAAAATCAACTGTAAACACCCTTTAAGAGTTCTACAAGATGATAAGGTCATTGACAGCACCATAAGCTATTATGTAAATCAGTAATGTGTTAATAGTATGATTATATACATCCATATTCATTGCAATGATATATAATTCAAGTTACTATGCAGATTACTACTTAATGTCTCATTATATATTCAAGCTATGAAAGTTTAAATGTGTTGCACAAAAGTGGCAACAGCTTTATTTGTGAAATAAAATATTAATCTTCTTTTATAAAGTCAATCAGATAGGTCAATTCACTAAAGGTAAGCAAAATTGTGTTTTAATTTGGCTCATTTATTAGCTTCCATTACATGAAATTTGTAAAGAAAACTGCTTGATTCACTAATAAGCAAATTGACTAAATATTTTGTACAATAGAAAGCATTCAAAATGCTGTAACTTTGCCATCAAACATTATCAACAGTTATAATGAATGCTAATTACACTCAAACCTGGCATGTAGATTTTATTCATACGAAAATCAGATCATGTGACCAAAATCAGTAGAAAATGCTTTGAACACCATTCTATAATGGAACAGAAGATGGTCCAATTGAGATTTAATTCTATCATTCTTCTACATGAAATTTGTAGACAGCGGCAGTATTAAATATCATTAATGAATTAATAACAATAATTTTTGGCATTCAATTGTAACTGGGAAAACAGAGCAAAATATATATATACTGCCTAGAAATTTGTAAAAATATATGTGTTCATATCGAATTGACAAGTCACCATTATATGCATGGGCTAGTTCAACAGGTCGACAATGAACTTAAACAATGATGGGTTACATGACCATTGTTAGCCAGCTATTCACTTAATAGAAGTGAATAGAAAAGTCATTTGTTGCAACCAACTCATACTTCCCAGCGTTAGGATCATTTCCACACTCCTGTCTGTAATGGGGCAGATAACCAGCTGCTAAGTAACTGCAGCTCTGTTTTATCAAAAGATTTCCAGTCTCTCTCCTATGTATAACCTCTATGTGCTACTCATTTGCATCTGCCTGTTAGCTATTCCTCTATCTGACCACCATCTGCATCTTTGACATCAGCATAACTCGTCCCCTAATCATACCACCCTCGGTACATTACTCTCATAAAAGCCTCTATTGTCTTGACTTACAGAAATGTTCCACTAACCTTCAAACTCTCCTTTTACTCATCTCAAGCCTTACCTGCCTTAGCTCTGCAACCTCCATCTAAAACTTCACCTTCTCCTCTGAAATAGATATCATGGCACCTTCTATATTTAAACATTGTATACAACCCAGGTTACAACCTTGGCACACTAAGCTGATTCGTTACCTCCAAAAATGCTCCATAATGGCTAAATTCTGCTGGAAAAAGTCTGTTGCTGCATCTGACTTCTTCCACTGAAAATGTATTCTGCGCTCCCACAGTTTGCCTCTTTCTCTCATAATCACATTCTCACAAGAAAAAAAGCCCTTGTTCCACACTGTTAGCTTTCTTCTTAAGCCTTGTTGCTGCTCCTCCTACTAACAAGACCACTACAAAACAAGAATTTTGTGATCTTAAAGAGATCTCTCCTACCCCTGCCACTACTGCCTTCCTCTGTTTTATACTCCAGCAGTTGTTTCTGCTCTGCTTCAGTCCTCAAGTCCCACCACTTGTTCTCTCAATCATATTCCCTCACATCTTACTCGCACTTTGTCTACTTCTCTTGCTCTGCCTTCAATCTTTCCATCTCCTCTGGCATATTCAATTCACCCTTCAAGTATGCAATCATCACCCTGATTCTAAAAAAATCCTAACCTTGACACTAACTCCCCATCCAACTACTGCCCTATCTGAAACTAATGTTTGCTTTCAAGATCCTTGAGAGAGTTGTTTATGCTAGATTGACCGACTTCCTAGAATCCAACTCTCTGCTCAACCCGCTTCAGTCTGGATTCCATGCTTGTCACTCTCAATGTGATTTCATTACTGCAAAATCCAGATGTCATTACTCTCTTCTAATTATCCTTGACCTTTCTGATGATTTTGACACTGTTGATCATCGACAATTTGTTTTCATCCTCCCTAATCTTGGTCTACGAGACTCTGCTGTTTCCTGGTTCTTCTCCTACATCTTCCTGCACTGTTTCAGTGTTTATTCTTGCTGGATCTTTCTCTTCTCTGTAACTCCTCTCTATTGGCAGCTTAATGAGAAGTCTACATAAAGTACATAAAGTACTTCAGCAAGCTAAAATGCTTTAAGGATCCAGAGTGTCCCCTCTAAGTTATGCTAATGTCCAGAGTGTTCCTTTTTTTTATAAATCTGTTTTTATTGAAGTTTTTGACAATAAATACATGAAATATTAAGATATGTCTGTCTGGTGGGACACACAGGTTTCCGTCATAACAAGAACATGGATATTACATTTGCTAATCTATCTCTCTGAGTGCTTTAGCCCGTGGGCTCCAACTTTGTACTTCTCCAGACCTTATTTCACTCCCTCAGGTGACAGGAGGCTTGTCACCTTTTCACTGAACAGTTCTCATGTGTTCATCCATGTTTTGGACCTGGGACCCGTCCCTCCTATATTTGGAGCTGCAACTACCCTGAAAGTGTGTGGTAATGTTCTAACTTGTTGGCCAAGCCTGACCTTTTGCTCTGACTGGCATATAATTGTCAACTTCATTTTAGGTAAGGTAGGGTGCAGGGGTATGTGAGTAGTATTGTGTGTGATCAGTAGCGTTGCGGCTGTGTATATGATTACTGTCTCTTCTTTGTTTGATGTGTTATGGGTTACAGCTATGAGTGTTGCATGTATTGTATGGTGCTGATGAGTTTGTTGAGTGAATGTGTCTTCTATTTTCCATGTTGGTGTACTCTCTCCACTTCTACAACTTGTTGTCTAGTGAAAATCCCAAAATAAAATAATTATTATACAATAAATTTGCTTTATATTTTTTATTTCACAGCCTGCAAAATATGGAATATCTTTTTATTTGGTTATTGTCTTTTTAGCCAACATGGTCAGATTACTACTGGATAATAAGATCCAAATATATGTCACAGATATTATATTATTCACATTAGGATCCCTTATATTTGGCAAATTAATGAGATTTGGCTTTCTGGCTTAAATTAAGATAATCATCAAATTATAAATAATTGTCAATTTTAAGTAAAAGCAGGAACATCCAATTATTTTTCCAATTTATTAGTACTTTAATTCATTAGTACTTCTTTAACTAAAATAAATAGTACATTATTAATCATTTTTAAATATTTTTACTAATGTGAAATACTGATCCTTAATTCTGTTTAAGACATTTAAACAATCTCACATATTTATCTTACAATATTAAGGCAGCCAGAAGATAATGCAGGCATAGAGACAGATAACCCAGCAATATTAGTTTATATTACTTCAGTAACATGCATGCATTTTGTGTGTTTGTGTGTGTAATAATAAATATGAGATATATCATTTTTAACCTCAAGACCCTTTACATTTCTCAGGAGACTTCACTGAACAGAAATTATAGTGTTTCAAAACAGTAAAATGTATCACAACAATGATATCGTCAGTAAAATGGCATTTCTGTGTGAAAAATGCAAAAAATGGCACTTTCACTGATATCATTGTTGTGATACGTTTTATTGTTTTGAAACACTAATATTTGTGTTCAGCGAAGTCTCCTGAGTAAAACAGTACCACCCATGTAAAGGTTTTATGGTGTCTTGGAAGATTATAGGGTTAAATACAGGGCCTGTGAATCAAATTCTGTGGACTTTCTGCCTGGGTTGTCAGGCAGGTTCCTCAAACTGTAATTAATAAAATTACTTAATTATGTAAAACTATTACATAAATATATACGTAGAATTTAAATATGTATATATATATATATATATACATAAAGATATCATTTTTTAAAATAATTTTTATTTATATATATATATATATATATAGAGAGAGAGAGAGAGAGATACATATATATATATATATATATATATATATATATAAATATATATATACAATGTTGTTCTAAGTGTATTTTGATATCTATATATATATATATATATATGTGTATATATATATATATATATATATATATATATATATACAGTTAGAACAAAATTACACATGTATATATCTTTTTTTGTATTTATTTTTTATTTATATAATTATATATATATATATATATATATATATATATATGTAAAATTAAGATAATTCTAAGTGTATTTTAATATTACTATTTAATATTTATATGTAATATTAAAATACACTTAGAGACATAGTAAATGTATGTGTGTGTGTGTGTGTATATATATATATATATATATATATATATATATATATATATATATATACAGGGAGTGCAGAATTATTAGGCAAGTTGTATTTTTGAGGATTAATTTTATTATTGAACAACAACCATGTTCTCAATGAACCCAAAAAACTCATTAATATCAAAGCTGAATATTTTTGGAAGTAGTTTTTAGTTTGTTTTTAGTTTTAGCTATGTTAGGGGATATCTGTGTGTGCAGGTGACTATTACTGTGCATAATTATTAGGCAACTTAACAAAAAACAAATATATACCCATTTCAATTATTTATTATTACCAGTGAAACCAATATAACATCTCAACATTCACAAATATACATTTCTGACATTCAAAAACAAAACAAAAACAAATCAGTGACCAATATAGCCACCTTTCTTTGCAAGGACACTCAAAAGCCTGCCATCCATGGATTCTGTCAGTGTTTTGATCTGTTCACCATCAACATTGCGTGCAGCAGCAACCACAGCCTCCCAGACACTGTTCAGAGAGGTGTACTGTTTTCCCTCCTTGTAAATCTCACATTTGATGATGGACCACAGGTTTTCAATGGGGTTCAGACCAGGTGAACAAGGAGGCCATGTCATTAGATTTTCTTCTTTTATACCCTTTCTTGCCAGCCACGCTGTGGAGTACTTGGACGCGTGTGATGGAGCATTGTCCTGCATGAAAATCATGTTTTTCTTGAAGGATGCAGACTTCTTCCTGTACCACTGCTTGAAGAAGGTGTCTTCCAGGAACTGGCAGTAGGACTGGGAGTTGAGCTTGACTCCATCCTCAACCCGAAAAGACCCCACAAGCTCATCTTTGATCATACCAGCCCAAACCAGTACTCCACCTCCACCTTGCTGGCGTCTGAGTCGGACTGGAGCTCTCTGCCCTTTACCAATCCAGCCACGGGCCCATCCATCTGGCCCATCAAGACTCACTCTCATTTCATCAGTCCATAAAACCTTAGAAAAATCAGTCTTGAGATATTTCTTGGCCCAGTCTTGACGTTTCAGCTTGTGTGTCTTGTTCAGTGGTGGTCGTCTTTCAGCCTTTCTTACCTTGGCCATGTCTCTGAGTATTGCACACCTTGTGCTTTTGGGCACTCCAGTGATGTTGCAGCTCTGAAATATGGCCAAACTGGTGGCAAGTGGCATCATGGCAGATGCACGCTTGACTTTTCTCAGTTCATGGGCAGTTATTTTGCGCCTTGGTTTTTCCACACGCTTCTTGCGACCCTGTTGACTATTTTGAATGAAACGCTTGATTGTTCGATGATCACGCATCAGAAGCTTTGCAATTTTAAGAGTGCTGCATCCCTCTGCAAGATATGTCACTATTTTTGACTTTTCTGAGCCTGTCAAGTCCTTCTTTTGATCCATTTTGCCAAAGGAAAGGGAGTTGCCTAATAATTATGCACACCTGATATAGGGTGTTGATGTCATTAGACCACACCCCTTCTCATTACAGAGATGCACATCACCTAATATGCTTAATTGGTAGTAGGCTTTCGAGCCTATACAGCTTGGAGTAAGACAACATGCATAAAGAGGATGATGTGGTCAAAATACTAATTTGCCTAATAATTCTGCACTCCCTGTATATATATATGTACTTAGATCATATATATAATACACATATATATATATATGACCTAAGTATCCTTGTCCTGATGAAAGCTCCGTAATGGAGCTGAAACGTTGATGTAATTTTGAATAAAGAAGAAAATAACTTGAAAATCCTTGGAGTGCCGGTATTCCCTCTGTATATATGACCTAAGTATATATAATGTACTTTTACACAGTTTTAAAGTTTATTAAACTTTATTACAGGCACTGGGGGAGACTGCCTGTCATTCCAGGTGGGCCCCCTGCAGGCACTGCTTTGGATGGCTATTCAGTCCATGTGATTGCGACCTCATCGCTATCACATGGCCCTGGTGGGCCGGATCAGCTGCAGGGGGGATGCCAGGCAAGTCCCCCCATCGCGATCACCAGCGGAGGATCACCAGCAATCAGGTAAGTGGGAAGGACGGTTAGGACATACTATGCCACCCACAGGCATTTAGGACCATGTCCCAAGAACGGAATAGTATGCCCACCATCCTTAAGGGGTTAAACAATATTGCAAATAATAACCTTTGAGCATCAGGTAATATTGTATGGATGGCAATCTTTCCCACTAAAAAGCAACCCCTGTGAATATCAGTAGCATTTAGTTCCTGTGGACGTAATTGAATTACGCTAGAATTCAATTATGGTAGAATCTGCCAAATCTGGGGAACTTTTTTATGTAGTTGGCAGAATAAGTATCTTTATGGCCATAATATGTGTCTAAATCCCAATATTTCATTTTAGATTGTATTTTTTTTAATTCAATTTAACTTTGATAGATCAATGTTATTTATGGAATGTACAGCTCCACTATGATAACATATATTGCTGTGATACAGATTAAAAATATGATTTGGTGCGATCTCTTGGAAATTGTAGACAATTTGAAGTTTGTTGAAGTGCATTTGTCACTGTGTTCTAAAGAAAAACTATTCTGCCTTTAGGATTGCCTGACTTGGCTGTGGTAACAAAGTTATGGCAGTAAAGTATGTGAAATGCAATGATCTCTTGGCACATAAAGGGTTTTGTCCCTGGCAGTGTCCTGATATAATTCTAGTGAGCAATTTCACTCTACTTGCTTGACTTGTTAGTCTGGGCCTGAAGCTTTTGCTGTGGGATTTTGACTTAACCTCACTACATTCAGAAAAGAGATGTCACATATATAGCTTTGCTTTTAAGCTTTATTTTGAAATTAACACAAGGGTTTATTGTACATGTAAAGGTATCAGTTGCAAATATCAATGCGAAAAATGCTCACATATTTTAGGAATATAGAATTTTTTTAACATTTAAGTTTTTATTGATTTTCTCAATTAAAAACAAATAATACAATATTTTACATCAACAATGATGTAACATTAAAGACAGGACCATACAAATATATCGTGATATAATATATCTTTTTATGTTTTTCCCAAGGCAAACATGATTAGCACTATTCTTTATACCATATAAATATCTTTAATATGTAGTACTATGATAGATATAAGAGGTTGTTATATTAATATAATGAAACCCAGATGTTTTAATCTTAATGAGTATTTCATTACAACTTAATTTTAACCATAAAAGACTAGTTATTACTTCAGTTTGCCTTAATTGACATAACATTGCATGCTAACACACATACATACAATCAATACAAAAAAAAAAAAGAAAAGATTAATAATATTTTAAGAATATTAATAGCTTATTGTGGCTATGGTATAATGCATGTCCTATTAATGTCACATTTCTGTTAATAAGGGTACTTTCATATTCTGCATCCTTAAACCCTATGTTAATAAGGATACTTTCATATCCTTCATCGTTAAGCCCTATTTTGTTTTTTAATCTATTATTTGTATTGGTTTTTTTTAATTCAATTTTCTATGTTATTTTTTTTATATAACTTTATTTTCTTTGTCACAAAACATCTATGGATTTTGTGATCTGTATTTTTTTATTTACTGTACTTTTAATGTATTTTTCAGCTATAGAATTATTGCATATACATTAAAGTATTTTCACAATACACTGACAAATATTAATAATAAATCAATAATAAACTGACAAATAAAGAGGCAAATGTATCCAAACTACCCAAACTGTTTTCAATTATTTTATTTTTTTAGTACTTATCAACAGTCCAAAATCCTTCAGGCCAATTCTGCGTTGAAACTGTCCCAGAGTCCTGGCATTTTAGTGTCTGTGATACCATGCTATATGGCATGCACACACTTAATGCAGTTGTCCTGGTGAGTTTATTCGGTGCTGCAGCCTTTTTGCAATAAACATTATCTTTTCAGAGAAAATGCAGTGTTTACATTACAGTCTAGGGATACATCTAGTGGACACTCCTCACCTCCTCAGATAGCTACTAGAGGTGATTCCTAGGACAGTGTCTCCACACTCTGCATGACATTAGACTCTTACTCAATGCATCTCTATGAGGAGATGTTGATTGGCCACAGTGGCGTTTGGCCCCAACCCCCACCTTGCCTTCTTGGTTGAGAGTATCACAATTTACAATCACAGCAAATCCAATGCTTTCCTATGGAAAAGCATTGAGATTGGCTGAAATTATCACTTCTGATGGTGTCAGCCAAAGAGGCAGATCAGGGGCAAAGAAAGCACCAGCAGACTGGAATAAAGGTAAGATTTCACTATTTTAAGTGGGTAAGGGGATGCAAAGGGCAATGGGGGGGGGGGGGGCTAGAGAATGTTTTTAACACTATAGGGAATACATGTTTGTGTTTCTGACCCTATAGTGTTCCTTTAAAATAACTGATTTGTGGTTTGAGTCATTTATTTATTTATACTTTTTTATTTAATTGCCCTGGGAAACGCCAAAGCATAATGCAACAGTTACAAAACAATAGTTTTTATATCTAAACATTTTTGTTTGTATCTCCATGCTTAAAACTGATAATTGAGAGAAACAGCTATATGTTTTGACTTTACCCATGTATAAACATTAAGTTTCTATAAAAAATATGCACTTTGCATTTTTATAGTATGTAGAAATAATTACACCCCAAAGCACAATTACCATCTCAATCTGATACATTTTCCCCACTTAAATCTTTAGTGCTTTGGCAGACAACAGTGATTATTTTGTGCCTTCGACATATGTATATCATGTATATATTTACAAATCTTCTCACTGGAAGGGCAGACATTTTCAAATAATTAAACACCTCTTGCAATAATATATATTTTTATATAACTGTTTTAATTACAAGGGTACTTAATTCAGCAATAAATGTTATTACTGCTCAGCTAGATTAATTGGCTGGAGTAGCGATAACACCTCTTCCTTAGAACTGAGAAATATAGGTTTGAATCCCAATAAGACCACCTCACCAGTAAGACACATAGCGCTATATATCTGTCTACCTCAAATCCCCGCAGAGCGTAAGCTTTACCTCTAAATATCCAATTTCCATAAGCAAGGAGATTGCAGAGGGCAAGGTAAGGTGTGACAGTTTCCCTTTAATATATAGATATTATCATTTATGCTGCGTCAACATGTTCCGCAGCACTTTAAAATGTCAGCAAGGGAACATTTAGAGGTGAAGAAAGCCCCACTCAAACAAATCTACAATGTATGGGATTTGAGGTAGACTGATATATATTATTAGGTGTCTTGTCCAAGGACACTTATTGGTAAGGTGGTCTAAACCTGGATACACGGTCAAATGCACATGTCCATCTTGAGCAATATAGATCAAAGAACATTGTGGACTGAATCAGTGAAGCAAGGCCAGTGGAGAAACAACATTTTTGGCATCTTTTCTTCTTTCACTCCACCAACTCTGCTCTTTTTGTACACGCCAACATATGAATTATCAACAAGGCCACTCACTGGTCAGTAATCAGAATTTCATTTCTGTAATAGTAGTATCCAAGTATGTTTTTTTATTTTTTTTTGCACATAGAATAGTAATTTGATTCATCGTTTTGTTGCTACAGTAGTAGTGAAAGTTGAAAGATTATTGACTGTTTGTACAATGAACACTGTAGGCACCCAGACCACTTCAGCTCATTGAAGTGGTCTGGGTGCTGTGTCCCTTTTGCACCTAGTGCTGCAATGTTAAACATTGCAGTTCCAGAGAACATTGCAGCACTACGTCTGCCCACAATGGCTGTCTACCAGACAGCAGCTAGAGGGCTTCCGGAATCTTATCAGACTTTTTGTCCGTTATCTGACGCTGGACGTTCTCACACTCTGCATGAGGACCTCCAGCCTCAGATTTTTTCCCCATAAGAAAGCATTGATTCAATGTTTTCCTATGGGGAGGTCTAATAGGCATGGGGCATTTGCTGCGCATGCGCATTAGACCCCACTCATTGCAGGATGGAGGCGGGGCGGAGCTTCGACCCAGCGCCGAGGGACATTGGCACTGGGATCAGATAAGTAACTAAAGGGTTTCTAACCCTTTATTTACAGAGTAGGAGGGGGCGCGAGGGAGGGGGAAGGCAGAGGGATCGGTAGTGCCAGGAATACAGCTTTGATAGATATATTTAATTAACTGGAATATTTATTAAAAGAGATTAATACAGATATATACCAACTTCTCCCTCTACCATTCACAATTCAATAATGTATTAAAGGAGATATCAATTTGTTATAATAAAAAATAATAGACTTTTTCACATTTGAACTATATATATATATATATATATATATATATATATATACACCTTTGTTTATGTGGCAATGTCCAAGTTATCTACTATAAGCAAATCAAAAGCAGCATAAAGATATGTTTTAACTGGGCAATCTAAGAAATAAAGAAGTGACAATGCATTAAAGTGTAATGGCTAGACATCTGTAGCACTGTTGTAAGAGCAGTTTAATTACCCATGGAATGTGCTAGTATTTGCCTAGGTTTCCAGGGTGACTTCCAACGTAATATTCTCATTAGATATGGAGATTAATTTCAGTCCGATTGGCTTATTGGTTGAATTCTAAAACTCCAAGGTGAATTATACTCGAATCATGAACCATGCAAATTATACTCGAACCATGAACTAACCAAAACGTGCAATAGCAAGAGCATACTAAAAAAATGGATGATTTATGTGAAAAAATTATGATTAATGGCTAGGGGACAGTCACTGAATGTTGATTTAGTGCAAAGTAAGAAATAGAGGGTAATAAAGGAGGACTGCAGAATTTTTTTTTTTTTTTTTTTATATGATATATATTTATTAAATATACAATATATAAATAAAGATTTTTTTTAACTGTTCTGCCTTCTTGTTTTCCATGCATTGGTTACTTTTTCTCAGTTGATCTGTGAACCAAGTGATAGGAAAATGCTCATATCAGTGCATTGCTAAATATATGTATAATATCTTTGTATATATTTTGCATTTTATCGATTAGGCCATATTTATTCCTTTTTCTTTATTATTATTATTATTATTTTGTTATTTATATGGCGCCATCAAATTCCGCAGCGCTTTACAATGGTTGGACGAACAGACATGTAGTAGTAACCAGACAAGTACAGAGGGGTTGAGGGCCCTGCTCAATGAGCTTACACGCTAGAAGGAGTGGGGTAAAATGACACAAAAAAGTAAGGATATTATTAGACTAGTGACAGTTGCAGAAGAGGAATCGGTTGGGAGCTATTAACAGTTTAATTGATATGCTTTTATGAAGAAGTTATCTGATTTGGTTTTTAAATCAATTTTTTAGAACATTTTGTCAAACTGAACCAAAATATGGACAAAATTCAGGCGTCCCAATTTTTTTTTCTTTTTATGGGAAAAATGGATTGGTCAAGCTTCATTTTCTCAGCATGCACAAGTCTAAATCCCATAGTTCCTCGATCCAGACAATCATAAACAGCATATCACTTTTTAGACTGCAAACCATGATCTGCTAGTATGCACAGTATATGAACAAAGAAATGTATTGTAGACAGATGATATTCATTTTAAATATTGTAATCATATACTCATCAGAGTACTGATATTCACCATCTACACATACCCCCTTGATTTATAAAAGGCCTGCTCTTAATATTTTTGTTTCCATTTAAAAGTTAAGGCAAATTGCATTTAGTAGTATCTGTATCGAATCCATTATGCTGACATAGAAAACACTCCCGCTGTAGTGTAACTGCTAGTGTTTAATTTTTGTTTTGTATGCGTTTGTTTAAACACATAACATTGTAATTCTATCATTGTTTTGTTTATGCGCTACAGGATATGTTTAAATCACACAGAAATATCAATGCATTCTTCTTTGTTATACCTTCCAAACAAATTAATTATTTGTTTATTTGTAAGTTTTCAACATTTTCCACAGTGCCAATTGTATATAAATAACATATTCTAAAAACTACAACTATACATTATAATTATAAAAGAAATTCTTATAAATTATATTCAAAAGAAAAGTAATTTTATTTTACTTTCTAAAACTGTGATAACACATTTAGGAGGCAATTTACATATTCGTTAAATTAGCTGAAGCTAATTAGCTGAAGTATTTGTTCATTTATGTGCAGAAGATATCAATTATTAATTCATTTAATGAAGATACTTTCAAATAGTGGACTACTGAACTACCCCAATAAGACTTGATCGCAGAGAAATTTAGGATTTTGAAGAACATCTGCATGGACTAACTATATTATATAATATAGTTCTGCAAAAATAGCAATCTGGAAAAGTGAAGTGGGGAGATCCCATATTTGGCTCTACCACGTTTCAAACATGGCATCCCTATACATGGGAGCATTACAATATTTGCTGATGTAACTAATAATTGTTTATGGTACTACACATCAGACTTCCAAAAAAATGCACTTCTTGTGGAAAAAAACATAAACTATTTCCACAAATTTTTGAAGAAAGATGGTCGTGATCATAAAGTTAAATTGTAAAACTACTTTATGTGAAATATCATGTGTTTTGTTCTTTTTTAAATGGAATGTCTTATGGGAGAACATTGGCTTGGGGGCCTCTGAGATAACCAGATTGGCAGATCTATATGTCCAGGTTGTGTGTTTTAAAAATAAAATGGGCAGGAAAATTGTGTTTCTCCTAAATGCATGCACTATCATTTAATCTCACTTCTAAAATAAATGGTGTGTTTATTTTTTATTTTAACAAAAAAAAAATTGATAAACAACGGATTAATTTATGGTTATACTAAAAAAACAGTGCGTTAAAAAAACAACTTACTTTTTTCCTCTGTTGATAATTAATTCTAGCATTTAATCTTTTTTTAACCTGCCAAGCAAAACAGATTAGGCGACACTATATACAATAAAAAATAATAAATGACATCAAATATTTGACTCAGATATAATGTACCTAAAAGTTCCTGACTAGCATTTAAAAAATATTTATTACGGGAATAAATAAATAAAGACAAGTTAGGACATAGGGCATGAATTATAAAATGAAAACATTTTATGCATGTTACATTATTAACAGATTCCATCAAGTGTTAACACGTTCTATAGATATTCATCCAGAACATTCCATAAATAAAATATGTGTTATTCATTCTCTGGTTTTATGAGCTACAATGACACTTACATGATAATAAATACTATTTACTATATACGATGTGGTTGGTGATTGTTTTACTTGGGATGAAGTTAAATCCCCTCACTAAACAACCTAATTCCAGTACTTGGTTTTTATTTCATGCAAAATAAAACTCTTGATTTTGTTATTAGAAGGGTTGTTATACCCCACAGACTATTTAGTAAGTGCTAAAGTATAACAACAATCACAATAAACAGGAAACAACATTTTTTAAAGTTGCATAGTTTGATTGCAACCTTTACGAATTGCAACTTCTGCAGGATTTACCACCTTTAGAAGTGTTTGATTTTGTTCCATTTATTTTTATTTATTTTATTTTATTTTTTATGTTTATTTAGGGATTTTTTTTATTTTACTAGCTTTGTGCATATCTCTTCAGTTCTGCAAGTTATTCAGTGTTATCTTGTGTGGCTTTATTTATGTTTTTTTTGTTTGATGACTGTCACTATTGTGACTGAATGAGCTGTCTGAAAACCCCAATATGTCTATACTATTACAGGGGGGCAGAATGAAATAATGATAGTCGAGGTGGGTAGATGGGCCATAATTAACATTAAAATAAAAATAAATTTGTTCATAAAAATATGCATATAGTTCTATATAAATTAACCAGGTAAATGTGTCTGGAGTAATGTATTCAGCAAAAAAATTTTAACGTTTTTTATTACTAATCATTTTGGTATTTTTTATTTTATTTATTTACAATGCCCTATTGGGCATTACTAATAGGTTTCCCCTCTTAAAATCTTTAAAAAACGTTTTAAAAGTTACCTTGAATTCAGCACCGGGTGAAGCTCCGGGTGCTGATCTCCACACCTTGTCTGATGTCATCCCTGTACTTGCGCAGTCTAGTCAGAGGCTTTTCATAGAAAAGCCTTTGATTGGACCATTTTGCCGGTTTAGAGTGCATGCTCATAAGGCGAGGTGAGGAAAGTGAAGGTGTGAGCCTGCAATGGAGAAAATCATGATATTTGTCGCCAGTGCACAGTGCACGATGACGAGAGATTTAAATTTTGTAACTAGCACATTGCAAACAAATGCAAATGTGTCTGGATGCTGCTGAGTCTTGAAATGCTGCACATTCAGATTCCTACTACCATGACCACTCCAAATCTCTGTATCCCAAAGAAAATGGACACTAGAATTGAAAAAACAAGAAGCTGGGTTTAGGTGCCAGATTTGGACATTTGCTGCTATGATAAAAATATTAAAACTGGGACACATGCAAGATTATCCACTAAAGCGAGAATTTGAAGTAAATTCAAAGTGAATTTCAAATTTAAGACCAGAATAGCTGAACCTAGAAGAACCTGTGTCTTTGAGAATGCTTCCATTTTGGCTACTTTTACTTTTTGAAATTCACTTTGATTTCTCTATTAGTGAATAACCCTGCAGGTTAGGAAACAATATGAAAAAAAAAAAACTATGAAAAAAAATAAAAAAAATCAAGAGTGACCTGATTATAAATGTACTTATTTGTAAGATTTGGGTGTTTAGAATTAATAGTTCTGATGTATGATTGCAGGTTTTAGTTATTAAATGATTATGCCTGGAACTCAGTAGAGATTTAAAGCATCTGCAGTCCGTCAATAATACTTCAATTAAAGAACGCAGATTGAAACATAGCCATATTCTCCAATATTTAAGACCTTCGATGGAGGGTGTAATGTGAGGAAGGATAAAAGTGATTATTACTTTATTTACACCTGTTGTGTCTTGAGAAGCAAAAGATGGTCTGAACAGAAAAGGCTAGATTAAGGTTAATTTATTGATAAACATTTTAAGCAAAATGTTGAAATTATCGAACTAAATGATTATCTTACAAGTAAAGATGATATATAATGACATCAGAAATAGCAAAATGATACTTTTAGCTGCAAAGATGGCTAAAACTGAAATAGGATTTCAAATTTTTAAAGTAAATTGAAAACTGGTATTGGGAGAATAATGCAATCTGGAATTGATATTCTTTTTTTGTGCAAACGCAACATAATTATTATTATTATTATTATGATATTTATAGAGCGCCGTCAAATTCCGCAGCGCTTTACAATGGGTGGACGAACAGACATGTAGTTGTAACCAGACAACTTGGACACACAGGAACAGAGGGGTTGAGGGCCCTGCTCAATGAGCTTACATGCTAGAGGGAGTGGGGTAAAATGACACAAAAAGGTAAGGATAGTATTAGACTAGTGACAGTTACAGAAGAGGAATCAGTCAGAAGCTATTAACAGTTTAATTGATACGCTTTTATGAAGAAGTGTTTTTTTTAATGAGAACAGCTATAAGAGAACTTAAATCTGTGCTTATTTATTGGTTTCAAACTTTATTATTATACTTCGGTGTAAGAGAAAAAGCGGTCATCATGGGCAAACATTGCCAGGGTTATTTAATAAGGGGACATTGCCAGACAGAGAGTGAGTGTAGAATAAATAACGGTTCAATAACAGCTTTATTGGGACAAAAACAGCAACGTTTCGACCCTACTGGGTCTTTATCAAGAAAGTGAGTGTAGACAAGAGTTTTGGCCAAGAAGTCTGTCATAAAAAGAGTGAGCCGAGAAAAGAGGTTTGGTAGTGTGACCATGAAGCAAAATGAAAAATGAAATTCTGTATAGAACCTAGAAAATGCTCATATTTGTGATAGTGTTACCGTATGATGTCATTATCTTGCAAAGATGATGACATCATATCTTCTTAACATCGTTGTCAATACTCAGTCACAGCATACTCTACTGGCTTATAAGTATGCATTGACGGTTTTATATGTAAAACAAATTCAAACGGAAGCCTCAGCAAATTTTATTTACTTAAATTCAATATTTAAATAAAAAAAAAGGTTGATTTTTTTTCTCAGTTCCAAAATGTACTGCTTTGTTGGTAAAATCTGTTAATATCTGTTACATATATATTTGATGATTTTCTTTTTGTTTTATTTGCTCTGAGAAACTCAAAGCTTTTCGTTGAAGGTTTATTTATTTATTTATTATTAGACACTGTGGCAAGTTTTCTTCTCGCCACAGTTCTCATGAGATATGCTGTCTGATAGTTCTAAAAATCTAAGGCAGTTTGAAAGGATTCAGACAGGAAAGGTCTCCCCTGGAGATCAGGCACAGGTTTTAGACTCCACAGATACATCATTTCACAGTTGACTCCAAGAAGAATTAACACAATGCCTGGAAGGACGTGAAGAAGCAGAAAATATGTACTGAATTTAGCTTGTTATAATATATTACGTGTTAGGTCATCATTTCTTGAGGTATTGCTGAAATGAAAAGTCTAGTGCTACCAAACTAACAATGCAGTAGATTTCAGGTTCCATTCTCTGGCTTTTTGTGCTTTAGGCCAGTGCTCCTCAATCCTCTCCTCAAGGCATAACTAACAGTTCAGGATTTAAAGATTACCCAGGTGTGTCTAATGGGTTAAGAAAAATAAAATAAAATACCTTAGAGTCTAAGGTGTTTAAAAAAAAAAAAAACACCTTAGACACACCCGGGTAATCCCTAAATCTTGGACTGTTAGGTGTGCCTTGAGGAGATGATTGAGGAGCACTGCTTTAGGTAACTGTGTTCTATGCCACCTACCCTACCACTCAGTTGTGCTTGGTGATGTTTTAAGATACCCTTGAAACTTAATTTCTCTCTTTGTTTTATTAATAGAGGGAGGTATTAGCAGTAGAAAGAGGGAAGTGCTCATGCCATTGTACAGAACACTGGTGAGACCTCACTTGGAGTATTGTACGCAGTACTGGAGACCGTATCTCCAGAAGGATATTGATACTTTGGAGAGAGTTCAGAGAAGGGCTACTATGCTGGTTCATGGATTACAGGATAAAACTTACAAGGAAAGGTTAAATAATCTTAACATGTATAGCTTGGAGGAAAGACGAGTCAGGGGGGATATGATGGAAACATTTAAATAAATAAACTATATTTAAAAGAAGAAAAACTACCACAACAAGAGGACAGTCTTAAATTAGAGGGGCAAAGGTTTAAAAATAATATCAGGAAGTATTACTTTACTAAGATGGTAGTGGATGCATGGAATAGCCTTCCAGCTGAAGTGGTAGAGGTTAACACAGTGATGCATGGGAATAAGCTTAAGGCTATTCTAGATATAAGATAAGGTCATGGACTAATGAAAGTATCATGTAGACTAGATGGGCTGAATGGTTCTTATCTGCTGTCACATTCTATGTTTCTATGTAAACCTATGTTTCTATGTAAACTATTGATATACTGCTCAATCAACCCCATGTTTTCTGCTTCTGACACAATGAGATGTCACTCTCTATTCAACACTTTTTGTTTCCAGTTACTTTCTCTCTTGGATGGACTCATTACTTTGCTCAACAGTACACCTCAAGACGTTCAGCAACCAATGGCAAATCCTATAATATTTCGCAAACTTTTAATGTTTAGCAATCAGCGGCACAGTTTACAATATTGAGCAATTAGTGGCAAGGCTTAAAATATTCATCAATGAGTGATACAGACTTATGATATGCAGTAATCAGTGACACAGCTCATAAAACTGAAAGCTCTAGCACATCATTAAATGCAATCAGTGCTACAGCTAATATTCAGTAATTCAGTGGCACAGTCTTAGAATATTCAGCAAATATTGACACATCTCACAATATCCCATTAGTGGCACTGCTTATGTAGTTTAACCTACAGATACAAAAAACAGATTTTTGTGAACCCCCAACTCCCACCTGATTCAGGGTCCCCACACAGCTACCTGGTCACTTTTTTCTTAACAGCTGCCCCACACATAATTTCTTATTATTAAAATGCCAGTTCTTGCCGTTACTTCAGTTGTCACCAAGAAAGTAATTCCTAATCACACTTGTAGTTTATGTTATACACTTGATAGGCAGGGATTCCACTTGATATTGTGATACATATTAAAGATTTCCCTTGCAAATTTTTTAAATAGTTTTATATGTATCTGCTTTAAGATTTAGATTACGCTTGGATGTGGGGGAGGGGAGGTGGAGGACGACGACTGGGGAGATATTGCAACTTCTCCAAATTTATAGTAAGGAACCCATTTAAGTTGATTTATATATACGTCTTTTTTATATATAGTTTTGGATCAAAGTCTCGCGACATTAATATACATCTATATTAATGAAAAGTACTAATACGCAATCTGACTTATGGTTTTTTCAGGTTTATTCTTAGAGTTATGTATACATAACAAAACAACGAAGGATGTTACATGATCATGGATGTTTAACAGCAGATGGTAATTGCTGGACTTCTGAAGGGAGAGTTACATCGTTACATAACTACATCGAGAGAGAGAGAGACCTTGTGTCCCTTTGTTCAGTTACTATTTAGATGTGCCCATACTGACGTCAGAGTATAACTTTAGCCATATAAGGACAAGACCCCAACCCACATTCCAGAGTTCTCATACAAAGAATGCCACGTGACTTAGACCATTTGTTACTTATGTCAATCTAGACATCCATACCTAATCAATAGAAACATAGAATATGCAATATTCTACCTCCATATTATTGCTTTTCTCTGCACGCTATTAGTGATGTCTTCTTATTGCAATGATTTCCCTCCCAACAGTCAGAATTCAGTCAGACTACTGTAAAAAAATACTGCCATGCTTACCTTGAATTTGCTCCTAATGACTCCTTGTCTCTGGCTGCTCTTTGCTGGCTTGTTACTTGGATTTCAATAAGACTGACTTTATTTCAGTTCACATGCACTGTAACCCTGTCCCTTAATGTCTCTTGATGTAATACATAAATATCGATTTTTACTGCTACTCTGGTTTTCCCTCCATTGGTTACTTTTTATTACTTGAGTTATGAACCAGATGTAGAGAATATGCTCATGCCAGTGTACTTCAAAATATGTACATAATATTTTGTATATATTTTTCAGTACAGTGATTGGCCCATTTTCACACTCTTTTGGTTCATCTGATTGAAACTGTTCTGATAGTTTTCCAACTGTACCTTTATTGGGATTGTGAGACAACAGAATACTTGGATTGAGCAGTGGAGTGAAGATGTGTGCATTTGGTTTTGTGATTTGCTTGAATTTTGAGGATTCTGTTATCTGAAATCTGCAACTCTGAAACACTGTATGGATGAATTACGAAGCAAACAAAGTAGGCAGTGGACAGGCTATCATGTTTTGTGATTCGGAGTCCCATCTGTAGTGCCAAAAAAATAAATAAAAAATGATTGATTGATTGATTGATGGAAAAGAAGATGATTGATCAGATACAGCCACTAAATATTGATTTTATTAACAGATCAAGTGAGAAGTGAGCATTTGGGGCAAAAAAGGGGGAGCAGTAAAATAAAATCTATATTTATCTATTTGATACCTATAAAATATATAAATATATACGTAAAGATCTTTTTACTGCTTGTCCCTTTTTTCCTCTCATTGGTTACTTCTTCTCACCTAAACTGTGAACCAAATGGCCTGAAAATAATATATATTATGGATATATTTTACAGTACACTAATCGGTGCATTTTCATGCAATTTTGGTTCGCCCAAATCGTTTTTCCTGAAATGATCACACGAATGAAATTCTTCCAAATGGAAATGGTACATCAGCAAAGACAGATTGATTTGGACAAACCAATTTTTTAGCAGTGCACAGATTTTGTGGAGTCTAGTAGAGATCTGAACCAAATTGTCCATTTGTTTTGAAGGAAATGTGATTAATAATTCAGACATAATTCTTTGACAAATTCCTACTTTTTTCCCGTCAGCTTGAAAAATATAGGCATCATTACTGCAATTATTTTATTTCGTAGCTGGAAATCTTATAATTCATATTTTAATTTTGTACACCATTTAATTAATTGCAGTAGGATATATATCATTCTATAAAATACAATATTTTGACATTTTGAAGGAACAAACTAAAGAGAGTTTTTTGGAAACATAATTTATTTATATTTCCTTTATTCCAGACCAGTAGGAGGAAAAAAAAAATCTATGTTTGGCCAAGACAGCTGTGCTTGGAACAAGTATAATAAATTTTGTCTCCTTGATCTCTCTGGTATTTAAAGGGAAAACCCCTTTCATGCTGAGTACTCAGATTCAGTTAAAGGGCTTAGAGGTTCTGCCTCGCATGCAGTCAGCACTAAAGCAGCATGAAATATAGGATTGCATATGAGAGGTGATTGCCAGTGCTTGAGGTTAATTCCATTTAACCACTGTAGAGACTTAGTATCCCTTGCTTTAAATAGGCTAAAATTGAAAGACCCATATCTCCCGGTTGGTAGTGTGGCAGGACAAACAAAATCTATAGAATGGTTGAAATGTTCTTCAAAGGTTAAAGATCTCCTTTGAGCTTTTTCAAATAACATTTAAAAAAGGTTTTTTTTATGTTTGCATCTGTCAAGTCTCACTGTAGTATAGTTAGAAACTAACAGACATAAATATATAAAAACAAATAATTGAAGTTGTGATCACACATCTGAGATGCAATAATTACTAAACAATTACCGCACTGTGTAATACTGTATATTCACTGAACAAAATTATAAATGCAACACTTTTGTTTTTGTCCCCATTTTTCATGAGCTGAACCGAAAGATCTAAGACTTTTTCTATGTACACACGGCTTATTTCTCTCAAATATTGTTCACAAATCTGTCTAAATCTGTGTTACTGAGCACTTCTCAGTTGCCGAGATAATCCATCCACCTCTCAGGTGTGGCATATCAAGATGCTGATTAGACAGTATGATTATTGCAAAGGTGTGCCTTAGACTGGCCACAATAAAAGGCCACTCTAAAATATGCAGTTTTATCACACAGCACAATGCCACAGATGTCGCAAGTTTTGAGGGAGCTAGCAATTGGCATGCTGACTGCAGGAATGTCCACCAGAGCTGTTGCCCGTGAATTGAATGTTCATTTCTCTACCATAAGCTATCTCCAAAGGCATTTCAGAGAATTTGGAAGTACATCCAACCAGCCTCACAACAGCAGACCACTTGTGACCACACCAGCCCAGGACTTCCACATCCAACATCTTCACCTTCAAGATCGTCTGAGACCAGCCAGCTGCTGCAACAATCAGTTTGCATAACCAAAGAATTTCTGCACAAAAGTCAGAAACTGTCTCAGGGAAGCTCATCTGCATGCTCGTCATCCTCATCGGGGTCTCGACCTGACTGCAGTTTGTCATTGTAACCGACTTGAGGGGGCAAATGATCACATTTGATGGCGTCTGGCACTTTGGAGAGGTGTTCTCTTCATGGAGGAATCCCAGTTTTCACTGTACAGGGCAGATGGCAGACAGCGTGTATGGCATCGAGTGGGTGAGTGGTTTACTGATGTCAACGCTGTGGATCCAGTGTCCCATGGTGGAGGTGGGGTTATGGTTTGGGCAGGCGTATGTTATGGACAATGAACACAGGTGCATTTTATTGATGGCATTTTGAATGCACAGAGATATGGTGACGAGATCTTGAGGCCCATTGTTGTGCCATTCATCCACGACCATCACCTCATGTTGCAGCATGATAATGCATGGTTCTATGTTGCAAGGATCTGTACACCAAATTACTGGAAGCTGAAAACATCCCAGTTCTTGAATGGCCAGCATACTCAGTGGACATTTCACTAATTGAGCATGTTTGGGATGCTCTGGATCGGGGTATACAACAGTGTGTTCCAGGTCCTGCCAATATCCAGCAACTTCGCACAGCCATTGAAGAGGAGTGGACCAACATTCCACAGGCCACAATCATCAAGCTGATCAACTCTATGCGAAGGAGATGTGTTGCACTGCGTGAGGCAAATGGTGGTCACACCAGATACCGATGACTGGTTTTTGGACCCTCCCCCCCCAAACCCCCCAATACAGTAAAACTGCACATTTTAGAGTGGACTTTTATTGTGGCCAGCCTAAGGCACACCTTTGCAATAATCATGCTGTCGAATCAGCATCTTGAAATGCCACACCTGTGAGGTGGATGGATTATCTCAGCAAAAGAGAAGTGCTCACTAACACAGATTTAGACAGATTTGTGAACAATATTTGAGAGAAATAAGCCTTGTGTGTACATAGAAAAAGTCTTAGATCTTTGAGTTCAACTCATGAAAAAAGGCGTCAAAAACAAAAGTGTTGCATTTATAATTGTAGTATACCTTGAAATATGTTAATTCAATGAAGATAGATAGATAGATAACATTAATAGTTTTGTAACCCTTTCATGCTCTGGCATGAAAATATTTAAATATTCTAAGTACACACATTGTTTTCAGATTTGGCAAGTTGGCATGTATGATATTAATGTTTTTGTCTTCTTTATATGTTGAATAGATATCTTGGCACATGGGCAGTCTAAGTGGGATTTATGGCAGCGCCAATTACCAGTGACCATGGTGCCTCATTGATTGGAGAAAGCATGAGAATGAGCTGTGACCAAGAGGAGGCCACAGGACGGCACTTCAATGAAAGGTGAGAAAGAAAAATGTTAATGTATAAATTGTCTTGTGTTTAGATGTCTAGATATGTTAGCACTCATGGAAAGTGATTTTGCTCCGGCTAATAAGGAGTTTGATTTCTCGCATATTTTAATTACTTATATGAGCCAGAACTCAGTTGTGGCTTGATGTAATTTGATCTTATTATGTGCACATACCATCTACACAACCTATTCTACCTACAGAGAGTGCTGAACCACAGGCAGTGAATGTATGTATGGACAATGGCTCTACTAATCACTGCATACACTAAACTGCATACACTAAACTGTGCACTGGGCTAGGGGTAAGTCACTAGCAGACAGTGTGGCTGCTATCAGTTGACTGGTAAGTTTCATTTATCAAACAGAAGAACTGTTCTTGGGCAATACTTGTCCTATAAACTCCTGCTGGACCGAGACCTATGGGATTAAAATAGATCCCATAGGTACAAATGAGATGGCCCTGATTAGCGCATCTATCCTGGGTGAAGATGCCAGCCTTACTAACCATTCCATCTACATGATCTTTGATGGTGAGTTTTTTTTAAATTTATTAAGTTTTGTTTCTTGTTCTGTATAATGCATTAAAAAATGGTGTATTATTTACCTAAGAGTGTCCCTGCAAAAATATGCTGCATAATAAATGCTAACATATGATTAATTTAAACAGTAATTTATTTCCTCAACAATATTTGGGCCCTTGTCACATAACTTCTGTTGGTAATTTTAGTTCCAAGTAGTTGAATAGGAGATCATTTCCAAGGGTTTTCACTCAGCTTTTTTGGTATGCTTATTTTTATGTGTTTTCCAACAGCTAACCCCCCACCCCCCACCCCTCTGATAGTTGGCTTCTGAGACTCATGGAGCAGATATTTCATTTGATCTGTTTCTATGATGTAGCGAAGGACAATGAGGACCTTTACTTCAAGGAGTACAGATCTCATTTTTAGTATTTTTATATTTTCTCAAGCTCTCTGCCTGTAGTAAAAACCCTTTGCTAGAATGCAATGTCCCTGTTTATAACATTAACATAATGAAAAAAGAATGGGATCAGGCATTTGTTCTTCTGAGGATAAAGCTCTGCTGCCCCCTCCCCAAAATTGCAGAAAGGATCTATGGCATCTTACTGAAAACCAACTTGCCATCTAAATGATCTAAGTGATTATTGCATGGTGTGATTGATGTGTTGAATTACATTGCTCTAATGTTCTGTTTTCTCTGCAGTAAGGGGTTGAGGGGAACCCTTATAGTGTATGCAGCCGGTTCCTTGGATCATATAGTTGATTCTCTGATGCTTATCCTATTATTGCTCTAATGATGGAAATTCTAACCCTAAATCCCAATCACTCTCTATAAAGCCCTTAATGTCTAACCCAACAACTCCTAATAGATAACCATAACCTTTGATTACGAATCCTAAAACCATTAATCCCAAACATTAACTTCTAAATGCTAATGCTAAACTGGATCATCTGGCTTCAAAGGTGGCACTGAAATGCCATATTAATTTGGTATTCTCAGGGTGCAGAGAAGAATAAATATCTATTCAGAAATGCACTTTTCCATAACCATGCGACTTGCGTTATATATATATATATATATATATATTTATATGAAGATGAAGAAGACGATTACTCTCAACAAAAAACCTTAAGGAAAATTCTTTGTTTTTTTTTTTTAAACAGTGTAGTGGTTTGCTTGGCACATCAGTTTAAATGTTTAAATTCAGTACAGTTTGCAACAAACTACTGCTCAGAGCATTGTTTCTTTTTGCTTTTAAAAAATAAATAAATTAGAACACATTAGACTTCAGAGGAAATATATGTGGAAAGCTGCAGCATGCAAAAGCATGTTACTAAAAGCAGCCTGTGAAAGGTTTATTCAAAAGCACTAACAATTGTACTTTTATTTAATCGAGTTAGGCTTTAAACCCAACCAGCTTGCAGGGAGCGAGTACACTTTTATCTGAAAATAAATGACCACGCATTGTTACTGGGTAGCTCTTCTTTTCATACGTAAAACATATTTTGGAGTTGTACGCTCTGCCAGTGATTTATTTTCAGGGGCGTGTAGATTTAGCCGCTCAGCAGATGCTCTGGGTATTAAGTTTGGAACCAGAATCCTTCGGCAGATTGAGCTGCCCAGGAATGTATTGAGTGAATCCAGTAGACACATGCTTTGTTTGACAGCTCTGCGCATCCCGCATCCTGCTGCCAATTGTCTCCTAAACAAAAGCTAAACTTGTTTTCACTTGGTAGCTATGCAGTGCTGTGAATCAGCTGTGTGACTGTTTTCCATGTCAACAGCTGTGAGACGCTCAATGAAAAATGGAATTGGCTTGCATGCCTTCTCTGGAAGACAAGGCGTTAATAATAAATACAATACAAGGGGAATCAGAGAACATCCATACAATGCATGCTTTAAATTATTTGAAAGCGGCCCAAAACACCTATGTCAAATAATAATCTAGTCACTCTACAGAGTAAAATCATACTTAGCCCTCTATTATGGGAGTTTTATGTAAGAATTGAGGTATAGCCTGTTTGGTATACTATCAGTCATGAATGGGTGAAGGATTGGAGCAATACCGAGGTTCCAAGATGAATAGGCTACATGGTGCATGCAGGAGTTGGCTGATTAGTTTGGCAAAATGACATACACAGAGGGTGTTTCACTAGGATAGTTCTGACAAACAAAGGTTACAATGAGTATTGTATTGACCATGTGACGTAATTGTCCCTTAATCATTAAAAAATAGATTTAAACAGGCTCAGGTCCGTATTTTGCCTAGTGTGTTGGTTTTACAGTAAAAAATGAATGTCTTGGTATTTTTATGAGTTGCAATTATAACTATGTATTTATGCGTTTAAAAAAGAAAAATTTAAATTAATTTATGTTAATGAGCTAAACCAACTTGAATTTGTAATCCAGAGCTTGCTTTTGACAATTCTAAGACAATTCATTGCATAACATGTGACATAATGTATTCTGGCAAGGTAAGTGATGGAGAACATAGCATGTGGGCTTACTTGGATACCCATGGTTTCCTATTCTTAAAATAAATATAATTCCAAGAAATGGTAAACTCATTATGGACTCTGAAAAAAAATGCAAACTTGGCAGCACTCCTTATTACTAGATGGAGCTTAGACACTAAGCATTTTCATTTGTATAGTGTGAAAGATTTACTATGGTTCGTATGAATAAAGGAGTTAACTATTGTGAATCAAATGTGTGCATACAGGGAATATAGGTCCTTTATGTGGTACTCAACATATAGTCAACATATAGTCATGTGACATTATTTTTATTAAACTTTAACTAAAAAAAAAAAAGAAAATACACCAACAGAGTAACATCTTATCCAAGGCCTAGATATATATATATTGAATATATCCATTAAAGAATCATGCCAGGCACCATACTTACTATTTCCAGCTGTAATGGCTCTGGTGCCAGGAAAGTAGCCAAACCATTTGTGAATGCTGAAACTCTCCGCCAATGAGTTGATTCTATATTGCAGGGCTTCCAACTCTACAGTAGGCAGTAACATGAGCCCAGTGGACTCCATATAACTATTCAAATGGTTTTACTACTTATCCTTGGAGAATGCCAGGGCATCATTGGCACCATATGCACTACAGCAGGCAGTAGCGATTATTGTGCTTGGAATGTTCCCTAAAGAGAGAAATGATTCATTGGTGAAAGATCAATAGGTGAAAGATTAGTATTTTACCTGTTTTTTGAAAGGATAACACTGATCAACAGAAATTTTCTTTTTCTTGCTTCTATCAAAAAATGTGTTGCTGCCAAAGTTGTTAAAAATTAGGAGGAAAACCTAATTTTGTTATATAAAAAGGATGTGTCATATTTCAATGCTTGCTAATGTGATTGAACCATTGTCTCTCTTCACTGTTATATCGTAAAAGCATGTCCTCGTTGTGTTATCCATATACCTCCATAAAAAAGAAAATTACAAAAAAAAAAATTCAAATAGGAGAAAATACTGAATTGATTCTGCTGGGAAGGGCATATAATTAAAAGCAGCTCACATTTGCTATACGCTCCAGATTATATTCACAGCAATTAAAAGGACACAGAATAAAAAGCTTTCACATCATATCATGTTTAAGAATTAACATTCCTGTTTGGCCTGCCACTAAAGGTTCTGAACTACTTTGGAACCTGTTCCCTTTCATGTTCTCAAGCAATTCAATGCTATTTTACAGCTTGTTTTCCAATTTATCCATACCATGATCTTTCTCCGGTCATATGCTGCAGAGGGATTGTTACAGTAAAGAAGCCTGACTTTTTTCAGAATTTTGCCTCCCGAGCCTAACTGAATTTGCAGACACCATGTGCTTGACATGCACTACCCTATATGGAAATTCATTCAAATCTATTCATTTATTCATAGCTTTTTAGAAAATAGAAAAACAAAACAAAAGGCTTACCATGCAGAAGAATCATAACCACAGTAATGATGTATGATTCCACAGGCATTGTTGTTTCACATCAAGGAGCTGCTCCAAGAAGAGAGCTTGACTTATTTTTGTTTTAGGAAGGTAACCTGCAAGTGTTGGCCTATACAATCTATGTATAGATTTTTATGCTTCAAAGTGGCGGAGCGTGTTTTGCCAGCACCATGGCAAGGAAAGCATTGTGCCCTCTAACATGTGGATCATAAGCACTCGCCAAGTCCCTTAACGGGCGCCAAGAAAGCCTTACCTACCCGCCATGAGATAGATTTTAAAAAGTATGCAATGCAACTTTCAGTTCCAAACACCACGGAGACGAGGCAAGTAGGGAAGGAGGAGTGAGGCTTTCTAGGCACCAATTACTAGATTACTGTACTATATAATTTAATAAACATTTACATAGTGCCTATTAAAAGCGTGATTTTCCTTTGAATATTCCGGCGCTATTAAAGGGCATTATGTAATTCAGCGATGAAGAGTACATGAGGACAGTATGGCTGCAATTACCAAGAAAATATTCAAAAATGTTATGTTTATTTGACCTGTCACGTTGAAAACTGTAGAATTTTCGAACATTGGAATATTTTCTGTGTGTGTGGGAAGGCATAACATTTTGTAATGTATATTTACTACTTTCATTTTTTGTTTTCTTTTGAAATTTTGCATTCCGAAGAAGTTTGCACCTAGGGCAATCACCCCTGTAGCCCTCACCATGCTACACCGTTGATCCTTCATATATGTCAGAACCATTAATTATAATGCAGAAACATTTATTTATCAAGACAAGCTAAATAATTTAGCTGCAACTGTCATTTAAAGATACAATCATTATGTAATATTGATATGACCATCTTACAACCCCCTCTTCCCTCCGTGAAAGTCATCGAGGATGAAATAATGGCTCCTCTAGATGGTTTGCCTTCTGATTTAAGTTCACACATGCACACTTGAAATGCCTGTGTCTTGTGCATCTCTGAATTGAACATGTAAAAGAGTTTTAATTTTTGTGCGTTTATTAAAGATTCACATTTTTTGTGCAAATACTTTGGTATGCGTCTGTTTGTATATTGCATACTATTTTTTTCACCAGAGGTGGAGCTGGTATACTCCTGATTGCACCCTACCATATTCTTTAGTTACATGTTTTCCATTTTAATGTAATGATCTGGTTGTCTGAGTGTTCCAACCCACTAACATACGTTTACAAACACCATCATTTTTTAAAATAGCCCTTTTGATTGTAGCTTTTGTTCGTTGACCTGCTAAGAGACAGCTACTGAAGAAAAACTCCCTAATAAAAACTGCCACTACGTGTTTACCAGAACCAAGTATTTGGGTTAGGGTTAAACTAATTCTCTGTAAACCATAATACCTTTCCGAGTTGGTCATTAGTTAGTTTTTGTTTTTGTATACAAGTTAAAAATGCATTTTTGAAAATCAGTGTTTGGCATGGTATACATTTATAATGTATGCTCTTCACATCGGAACATAGATGGACGCTCTATCCCTGAGCACACAATCTTCAAAAAGGCTAAGCTGCCGCTACCATGGATTATTCCTTAAATCTTTGTTTAAGCAGCTTCAAAAATCAATAAAATGTGTAAACATTATCATACAATGCATAAAGCACAGCAGATTAAAGAAACTGACTTTTTTTATTTTAATTAAAAATTCCCCTTCATTTTCTAGAGGTCATAACATTATTTATATGTTTTCATTAATTTGTTTGTTTGATTTACCATAAGTGTTTGTAGTTGTAATATAAATAGGCAATTACAGTACACAAAATTTATTTTTATTTTTACAGCTATCACAAATTCAAAAACTAACAGATTCAAACAAATGTTTTGTGTAATTTTAGGAAAGATAGTCTTGTAAGATTATAGAGGAGGAACACTATGTAAATATTGGCGTAGGATAACCTCTAAATCACCATTAAATCTATGTCAAAAATACATATATACAATTATGCAAATGCTGTCTTAATATTTGTTTTGGATATAAGCAAGTCCAGGATGGAGTCAAAGCACTCAATGCTAGATGATAATCAGTACATAAAAATAAATATTTTTTTAAATAATCAATCAATCAATCAATCAATTGATTAAATATGTCTATGTGACCATCAAAGTAAAATTCAACTTGTTTTCCTTTTATGATGGTCAATTAAGCAATGGTGGGTTTCCAGAAAATTGGTCCCACATCTGGCTACTAGTGCAACGCTAAAACAATAGATGCAGAGTCATTTTAACAAAAAGATAGTAAGCATTCAGCTGGAGTTGATTATAGTTTATTTTAGCCACTGTTTGAAATGTTCATTTTCACAGCTGTAATACCCAAACTCAAAATTCTCAGTTTGTGAGCAGATATTGGGCCCTGGCAAGCGATCTGTGGAATCTGTCAGTCCGCAGGGGCTAGCAGTATTGTGCAGACCTTGAGAGAAGAGGTGATTGGCTCCTCTCCCCAGCAGCTGCACCATACTGATTACAGAATAATTAATGAACTCAAACATTGAGGGGCTAGGGCAGGGATAGGCAACCTTCGGCACTTCAGATGTTGTGGACT
The DNA here is from genome assembly GCA_933207985.1 of Pelobates cultripes. Lineage (NCBI taxonomy): Eukaryota > Metazoa > Chordata > Amphibia > Anura > Pelobatidae > Pelobates > Pelobates cultripes. Next base: position 99,937,026 of record OW240923.1, read on the forward strand.
ACATCCCCCATAATGCTCTTACATCCAAAATGCTGGCAAAGCATCATGGGAGGTGTAGTCCAAAACATCTGAAGTGCCGAAGGTTGCCTATGCCTGAGCTAGGGTATGAGACTGTCCCTTCCATAGGCGTGCGCACGGGGTGTGCCGGGTGTGCCTGGGCACACCCTAATCCCCGTGCGCACGCCTATGGTTTGAGTCCTGCAGGAACAGCTGCTCTGCTCTCTGCTTCCTCTCGCCGCGCGCTGATGCCGGGAGCCGGAATATGACGTCATATTCCGGCTCCCAGCTACAGCAGACAGCCCGCGCGGCGAGAGGAAGCAGAGAGCTCCCTCGCCGCGGCTGAGCTGGAGAAAGGCGCCCGCCCCCACTGGACCCCAGGAACAAGTCCACCAGCACTCCAGGTAGGAGGCTGGGTGGACATTTAAATTTTTTTTTTTAAATATAATAATTTGTGTGTGTGTGTGTCAGTGTGTGTGAGTATGTGTCAGTGTGTGTGTGTGTCTGTGTGTGTCAGTGAGTGTGTGAGTATGTGAGTATGTGTCTGTGTGTGTGTGTGTCTGTGTGTGTCAGTGAGTGTGTGAGTATGTGAGTATGTGTCTGTGAGTGTGTGTGTGTCAGTGTGTGTCTGTGAGTGTGTGAGTGTGTGTCTGTGATTGTGTGTAAATGTGTGAGTATGTGTCTGTGAGTGTGTGTGTCAGTGAGTGTGTGAGTATGTGTCAGTGTGTGTCTGTGAGTGTGTGTCAGTGTGAGTGTGTGAGTATGTGTCTGTGAGTGTGTGTGTCAGTGAGTGTGTGAGTGTGTGTCAGTGTGTGTCTGTGAGTGTGTGAGTATGTGTCTGTGAGTGTGTGTCAGTGTGTGTCTGTGAGTGTGTGAGTATGTGTCTGTGAGTGTGTGTGTCAGTGAGTGTGTGAGTATGTGTCAGTGAGTGTGTGTGTGTGTGTGTGTGTCTGTAAGTGTGTGAGTATGTGTGTGTCAGTGTGTGTGAGTGTGTCTGTGAGTGTGTGTGTCTGTGAATATATATATGTGTATATATATATATATATATATATATATATGTGTATATATATATATATATATATATATATACACACACACACGCGGCGTATGTTTGTGCTTTAGGGTGCACACCCTAATGCAATAGGCTGCGCACGCCTATGGTCCCTTCCATCCAACCCCTCACAGCACAGAGGAAATTAAGCCTATCTATGCACAGAACAGCCTCCACTCTATGTATTTAATCTCCCCTCTCCACCTGTTGTCGACTGATCTTATATCAATCTCGTTCTGCCTACTGGTCTGCCTACTCTTTGCCTGCTCTGCCATTTGCCCTGATCTGCTCAACACTATGCCCTGAGGTAGACCTTCAGTTGAGACAGGGAGATGGAAAGTATCCTTTTAGCCACCCTGCTTCTCGGTTGTAGAGGAATATCTCATAGATAGTAGGCAGGCACGAGGGTGTGGTTTATGGACAGTTATTGCATGTGCATATTGAGAGATTCACACTTCACATGTTACTGTTGGAAGACACAGAGAGACAAAACCTAGCACACATATCTAAATGGAGACTAGAACATTTGTTTTGGTCGAATGAAGTTCGACCCCCCAAAAAATTGATTTGTTTTTTCTGAATTTCAGCTATGCAAATGATTTGAAGAAAATGATTTGGAAAATAAATTATCCATATCGTTTGTTTTATGATGCCTCCTTATGGTGCTTCAGAGTCACAGAATTCAGACAATACAACGGTCGTCCCAAATTTGCAATTAGCTTCAAATCGAATGCACAAGCCTAACACAGACACCCTTCCACACACCTATTTCCCTGCTTTTACAGTCACACATACATATTAGTCCTTGACACACATATACCCCGTTCACATGTCCATTGTTCCTTCATTTGCGGAAAGCTCTGCATTCATACACCATATTAGCCCAGCATGTACAACTGCCCTACTAAATACATTGACATGCCATGTTGAAGGCAAGACTGAATAAAAAAATATAATTTACACACTCTAATTCTGGCAAATCTGTCTCATAAGTCAGAACTATTCCATTTCGAGAGTATTGCATCGCTTCAATAATCTGTATATTAAATTGTATATTTACATGATAAGGCCTCTTGAAATCTAGATTTTTCCAGTATTTGACTACTCCTACAAACTACTGCCATCTGAACCTAACCATCCCCCTTTTCCCAAGGCAGTCACCTTGTTTTCTTCACTTTTTTACATGTTTCAGATATTGCTTCAATAAAGATTTATTTCTGGTGTTCTGGCTCGAGGGATATTTCCCTTTGTAAACGTGTGTATAATGATTGCTACTACGAGCACCAATATCATTTATGACATACTGAACATCAGTTATTTTGTTAGTGAAGCCTCTAAACAATAGAATTATTATGAATCCCGTACTTGAGATATTATAACGCCGGCAACATATGTCATTTATTTCTATGCTTCTTTAGAATATATTGTCATGTATTCATTTTGGCGGCTCAGTGTCTGCTTCTATTATGAATTCAATTCCTCTTTGTGTTTTAAGAACATACTTTGCTGAGTTTTTTAAATTTTTTTATTAGCAATATTAGTTGGGATTCTTTGCCTCTGTTAGTATTCTGTATGTCAAATTATGTGTCCTCGAAGCACAGCCTTGGACGTCTTCCAACAACAATAGCTCTGTTGATATATTGCGTATTGTGTTAGTTAAAAGTTTTCCATGCTAATCAAAAGCTACATCTGGGATTCAGAGGATATACAGTTGGAAGAGAAATGGAAGATCAAGAATAAATTCGCCATTCAAAGGACAACTTCGGCACCCAAATATATTTCGTACAATGGGTAGGCTATGCTGTTAGATTTCCCTTTACACAACACTTTCAACCCCGTCAACCTTCAGTGTTTCTATTTTTGCTCCAGAAATACTTCTCTATATCATGTCCTCACTTTTTTTTGAGTTAACACTTCATGCAACAACAAAACTAAAGTGAATTCGACACAAGTTTTGGTCGCTGCATATTTTTTTCTTCCTCACTGAAATTTCTTTCGTTTTGCTAAAAATAAGAACGTTTTGCTGCTTTCTGCAAGGTAGCTTCACATCAACGGGCACTGCCCCTCTTTTCCAAAGCAACAACTTTGTTAGACGTACTCTGAACTAAGCCAATAAGAGATTAGTATAAATTGAGCAGCTGGTGTGGCACCTCTTGACATCATCATGTGATTATTATATGATCCTTTTTCTTTAAATTGCTTTTATATACTATACAGATAATAAGAGGACAGTGATTGGCTTGGTGGCCAAGTCAACTCAGCAGCTCTGCTTGTACTGATATCTTATTGGCTGAGCTACAGAATTTAACTTCCAATTAGGAAGATGTTTTGCGAAAAGGGAGGGGTGGCTAAGGAGGCAGGTTAAGCGATAAAAAAGTTGCAAAATATTTTCTTTTATAAATTGACCTTGTTACACCCCCTGGCTTTCAAGCAGACGACAGACCCTGTTGCATCCTAGTTTGATTTTCTCAGTGAAGCTAAAAAAGTGGCATCAATTGCTCAGAGCACCTGCAAAGACTTCTCATTAAGCTGCCTTGGGAGGTTTGTGACTGGACAGCCATAGAAAGTCTGGGCGGGATTAGAAGAGGAGGGCTTGCATCTTTTGCAAGTTGTGTTTAGATATACCCTCAATAACAAAATGCATAAAGACATGGGCATTTTTATTTGGGCTATATCTACGAAACTGTGATTTTTATGTATTTAAGTGTCCCTTTAGCCCCTTAAGGACCAAACTTCTGGAATAAAAGGGAATCGTGACATGCCACACATGTCATGTGTCCTTAAGGGGTTAAGCAGTGCTATAACAATGTAAATGAGTATCTGTCATTTTTAGAAAGCTCACTGCAGATTCTGCAAAGCTTAGAGTTTTGCAGCAGAAGGTTGTATACAAGTACATTTTTCATTGTTTTATTATGTTTTAAGTTATTATTTTTGAGATTTTGAATGCACCAATCCTCATTCTATATAACGTATTATATTAAAACCTGCTGTGTTAAAACCTAGTCTGGCCATGTAAATTTTAAGAAATAGATTGTTGAAATAAATTGAAAATTACATTCTTTGTCATATTAAAATGACTCTATAGTCACCAGAACTACTACAGCTTAATGTAATTGTTCTGGTAAGCATAGTCAGTCCCTGCAGGCTTTTTGCAGTAAACACTGTATTTTCAGAGAAAATGTGGTATTTACATTATAGCATAGGGACACCTCCACTGGCCACTCCTCAGATGGCTACTAGAGATGCTTCCTGGGGCAGTGCTGCACAATGTACAGCACTGACATTCAGTGTCCCCACCCTCTGCATAGAGTCACTAAACTGTCCTCATAGAGATGCATTAATTCAATGTCTCTCTATGAGGAGATGTTGATTGGTTAGGTTGGTGTTTGGCTCCGCCCCCTGAACCACCTCCTTAGCAAGCTTCCTATAATGCTTTTCCTATAGGAAAGCATTGTTATTGACTTAGATCATCACTTCTGATTATGTAAACTAAGGAGGCAGATCAGGGGTAGAACCAGTACCAGCAGACTGGAATAAAGGTGATATTTTACTATATTTAGGAGTGCAAGGGGGGGCTAAAGGGGGCTATATAGTGGTTTGAGTGTTTGTGTTCCTGGCCCTATAATGTTCCATTAACAGTATTTTATGTGGGGAATTCATAAAACAACTCATATACTAAAGTTGCTTTTTTGTTACTTTTTAACTATTTATTTTTAATGGATTTACTGAAGTAATGTTTTTGAATCTCTCTTTGGTCACTCAACTGACATATACACTTGACTTTAGTTAAGTGCCTTGTTCAACAAAATGAAAACTAGAGTCTATTTATAACACAAGTCAAGGCAGGAACAGAGCCAAATTATTGATAACATGTTGATACAAAGTGCAAAGTCTTTTACTAGCTTATACCATCAACATGTATGGTGCAAAAACAGTAGTTATAAAAATGTTCTGTTACTTTATCTATATTATAGACATCTGTACAAATTACAGATAATGAAAAAATATAAAGCATCTGAAAGTGTTGCAGATTAATAATTCTGGATATAATTAATGCTGTATTACAAGCTTGTCTAATAATGTCAGTTGATAACGGGGTAAAGGGGGGGGGGTCAATAATGGGCAGCGATGTCCAAGCTGAACATATCATTATTCTACTTTCCTTTGCTAGTCATGCAGATAAATACACCCTAGAGGGAACAGTCCTATTCCACCCGCTGAGCTGCTGTTACGACTGCATTAAATTCCAGCCTCATTGGTTCTGAAATGATTCACGTTCCCAGCCTCTACAGCTGGGGTAGGATCAATTCCACAGTGGCCTTTAAAGACAGAAGTAAAGCTATCTTCAGAAGTGATTTATATCAGGCTGGTCAGATAAACCACTAGTAATCTTCAAGGGAAAGGCAGCCAGACATTTATTTCACACACTGCAGGTAGCATTCAACTAGAGCGTTTAATATTCTTGTTATTGGCTTGCTTGCTGACTGCCGTGTTATTTGCCCACACAGCCTACGAAAAGGTTAAATACAATTTCCTGGCAATATAGTATCATTTTAATTATGGCTCAGCCACTGTGTCTTCTTGGGCAAAAACAAAATACAGCGTTCAGAGTAATTTCAAATTTAAACAAAATACTCAGGGCTGCAAATATCTACATATGAAAATATTTATGGTTCCTGTAGAGACTCTTAATTGAGCGTTTTTGGTTGGTAAATGCTTTATTTCATAGACAAGTGATTGTCGTTGTCAGCTGGAGTGTTGTAGGATGGGTGGAGGGGGCTTTGAGTATTGTTTTCCATATAGGGAAGAGAGAAATATTAGTTTTTATAAATTTTTTGTTGACCAAATACTTAAGTATCCACTGAAATTATTTTTAAAGGAATGGTCCATTACAATAATGAGAAAACTGTGAGCTTTATCTAACATATCGTCTCTCTACCTGCTATCAAGGTTCAGTCCCAGAAAGGTGGGCCAGAGTTTGAGATCCCTGGTTTACAGAATGAACCTCACTCTGTATATGAATGACATGAACAGTAGACATGTGCATTTGTTGTGCTCTTCCTTAAATGAATTGATTTGTATGATGACAATTAGATCAATCTGGCATATGACACCTTTCAATTAATTATTAAACTGAATGCACATGTGTACTATAAACTAAATAATTAACTAGTGTTTTTAATTTTTCATTATTTCTTGCATACATCCAGATCTGAATAATTAATTTATATATTAATGACTTTGCTGAATTACAATCTGAATTATGGTTATGATTTATACTTACTTTATAACCAGGTGATAGTCCAATGCTCCTTCTTATATATTGCGCCCGATGAGTAACAACCAAGAAGACAAGTAGAAGTAAAGAGGGGCAACCTCTACCTCCTCTCATTTGGGTGAGGAGTGTTAAGAGTTAATCAGAGGAGCTTTGCAGAGAGTCTTGTTCAATTGTTGTGTGTTACTTCTTTGCAAATATGAAGTGGGAGATGGGTTAATAAATGAAATAAGCATGCAGAAAATAAGGACATGTAGTTACCATATTGTCTTCACCGGGGAAGGTTATAGAAAATATCCCTATGCCCATGTAGGGAATCAGAACTGTTTGTTAACATTTAAACAACCACTCATAATGTGAGTCAATGAGAAAGGTTATCAAATGAAGTAATTTATGGTTAACAGGGGATGATCATCATTTTTTTTTTTTTTTTTTAAATAAATGACATTGCAATCTAAATTTTCCAATGAAATACAAACAAGTAAAATTGAGGGATTAAAGGAACACTCTAGTACCCTGAAGCACTACAGCTTAGTGAAATTGGTAAAGGGTTAACTTCATGTCCAGTCTGCCTTATTTTATAAAAGTACCAATTGAAAAAGAAATTGGCACTAATATAAACCGCACTGGTAGTGCCTCATGAATGTTAATTAGACCGTCAAGAAGGTTTCCTGCCTCACTCACTTTGAAGTTCAAAGGAAGAGTGAGTGCTTCTCTTGTTGAATTGTACCATTAGTCAAGCAGTGTGAAGTATCTCTTAATATTTATCTATGAGAAGCATCTGCGTGCATTCCAACTGTCCCATCTTTTGTTGAACAGTACCTTTTTTTAGGGTCCAGTGCCACCATGCCAACTTTGTTTCCTGGTGTCCCACGTGTGTAAACCAAGGGAACTGTGTCCATTAGGTGTGGAGTGAGCACAACACTGGACTTGCTTATGCTACTCCCAGAGCATAAAGACCATATATAGAGGACTGAAACAGTGCTCTCACCATGATCTGCCCTTGGTGGACCAGCCTGCTTCACTGGTAGGCAGCTTAGCATGCGATTCACAGCACTGGCCACAACCTTTTACCCAGCCAACTGTTCTCTTGCTTCTCAGGATGCTTTTGCTGGGAGTAATGTGTCTGATTGGGCACAATTCATCAGTAAGGATAACTACACAAAAACATATTGGCTTACAGCAAGTAGTCTTCTATGGCACTGGGTTACAGGTAAGAGGCATTGAGTTAAAACCATTTCAATGCTGAAATGAGGGGGCACTAATAAAAACACAAATAGGAAACCATCAATTAATATATATATATATATATATATATATATATATTGTGTGATGAAATTTGTCAATCAAAATAGGAATACAATCTGCAAAGAATAGCCTATGCATTTGGAACTGTACATGTAAACAGAATATACGTTACCTGTGTGGACTAACACAATTCTAACTGTTTAACATGCACATTAATAGGGTTTTTTTATTACCATAACAATATTTTTTTGTTTGTTTTGTTATGCACACATGAATGTTAAACTACCTACCAATCTCAGCACCCATTGCCAGAACTATTACCCAGAGTAACTATAGACAGCCGGCAATGTCTGGCCAGGATAGTTCTCATTCTGGTTATCACTGGCAGCATGTAGCTTTTAGTCCTTTCAGCACTTGTTACTGTAGGTGTAATAATGGAATGCTATAATAACATGATTGGTATATGCAAAATGTTGGTTTAGTAGTTGGCTCCACAGTACCTTCACTCCTAAAGAACAATGAATGATACTGCAACTATGTATTAAGGCATGATTACACATGAACAAAATTGCATCGTTATAGCTTCTTTCAAATAGATATCTACATTTGTGTTTCCATTTGGCAGCCAGAGAGTCTCAATATTGAGCTTGCTCTATCACAGCGGGTCCTTTCTACCCCATTGCTCGATTCACTTACTTTATACCAGTGTACTGTGACTCATAGGAGTCTCTGCCAGGAATTGCTTTGATTGTCATAAGCCGAGACACCTTGCAGAGAGTCAGGGAATAGAACAGACAGTGGGGATGCGAGATTCCATTTAGACATGAACATCTTCACACTGCTCCAAGTGGAAGGAACAAAAGAACCAATGATAATTAGCAGCTAGTTCAGATTTCAGCGGAAATTAAAAAAAAAAAATCTTCCAAAGTAATAGACAGACCTTACATTAAAGAGTGCATTCCGCGACTGCTTGTGATCCTTCTCTATACTGAATAATCATCTTTCCTGTTTAGCCACAGTAAAATTGTAACATTTCCAGAAAACTACCTTTAGAAATAACAAAATTAAAGTATCTTTTTTTTCTTCCCCTTACCATATATATTATTTTTAATAAAAAATTCTGACCTAGGGACAAGAATCATATTTTGTCTTTATGTTTAATAGCATGTCTGCCGCTGCTGTTACTCATTGTTCGATAGTTATCAAATCAAATGTGCTGTGAAATATATTACATTTCTGATATTTGCTTTTTGGGTCTGTGCATAGATGAGCTTGCATATTGTCCCTTTGCTTTGCCCTGTCTGAAAAGTGATTATTTAGATACTCATGAGATAAACCCCAGCTTGTGTCCTTAGAAAGCCCCAAGTCTGGGTCTTTGTATTTTGATTATATTACCACAGGTAGGTATGTAATTTTCATGAACTTCCTACATCGGGATTTAAAAAAAGGCAGATCACCAGCTCTCGTAGAAGAATAAACCCCATGATATGTAAGGCTTTCAAAGCATTATGGGAGTTGTACTTCTAAAACAAATAGAGATCAAACATTAGAACACCAATGGTCTACAAGTTAAAAGAACACGATAGAAATGTGTAGCTAGATTAGGGCCCTGGCCTCCTCCTTATCTCTTGTTAAAAATGTGATTTACTCACCATTTTCCAGCACCGCCTGGGGCCCCTTGACTGAGATTATCAAACTTGATGATGTCAACCAACCTTTCCCATAGAAAAGCATCTGGAGTCTATTGCACATGCACGGCAAAATGCAGTGCAGCGCCAATCAACATCTCCTCATAGAGATGCATTAAATCCATGCATCTCTACGAGGAACTTTCAGCATCTCCATGCAGAGTCTGGAGACCCTGAACATCAGTGCTGCACATTGTGATAGAAATATAGGAAGATAGGAAGCACCTCTTGTGGTCGCCGAGTGACTACCACTAGATGTGTTCCTAGGCAGTAATGTAAACACTGCCATTTATCAAAGGAGCGACAGTGTTTACATTAAAAAGCCTGCAGGGACAGTCTATATTACACTGTAGAAATAACAAGATCCCAACTACTCACCTGCTGATGCCAGAGGGTGGGTAGTGGGAAAGAGAGCTCAGGCTGCTAAAATCAAAGAAGAAAAAGTACCTAAACTTTATTAATATCTAGACCATAGCTACTAAAAAGAAAATAAATAGGTAAATCCATAACACGTGTAACGTCTCTAGGGTAAAACCAAAACTAAAGGTAAAGGTAAAGGTGAAGAGGTGGATGGTATCCACCTATCAGGTAGGTAAGTGCCAGGACAGAACTGGTGTATCAAATAAATCCTTATATATGCAACCTAAGTGTAGGTAAGACTATGGGAGTACCCCCCATACAAACATAAGATAAATCAAAGCATAAATACGGCATACAAAAGGGGGCATATGTACTAAATGCCCATCTTCCATTCCTACTAAGCCCAGGAAGAAAAGCATCAAAGATGTATGCTCACTTCTGTCCCTAAGTACCTTGGAGCTGCACAAGGTTAGTGCCTACCTAAACCAAAGACCCTCCAAGTACATAAGTTACGGGGGAAAAAAAAGTGCATAGTGCAACCCTATCATTATTATTATTATGGTATTTATATAGCGCCATCAAATTCTGCAGCGCTTTACAATGGGTGGACGAACAGACATGTAGTTGTAACCAGATGAGTTGGACACACAGGAACAGAGGGGTTGAGGGCCCTGCTCAATGAGCTTACATGCTAAAGGGAGTGGGGTAAAATGACACAAAAAGGTAAGGATAGTATTAGACTAGTGACAGTTGCTGAAGAGGAATCAGTCAGGAGCTATTAACAGTTTAATTGATACGCTTTTATGAAGAAGTGGGTTTTTAACGATTTTTTGTAAGGAGTGGAGACTGGGTGAGCATCTAACGGAGGAGGGAAGCGAGTTCCACAGGAACGGTGCAGCCCTCGAGAAATCTTGAAGGCGAGCATCAGAGGTGGGAGAACGGACATAAGTGCCCTAAAGTGCAAAGTAATATTGAAAAAGGGGAGAACACCTGACGCGCATTTCAGCATGTTAATAAGCCGTTGTCAGGGGAAGAGTCCCTGGACGGGGAACCACTTTGTTTCCCCTTCTGTGGTCTTATATTTTCTAAGTCATTTGCTAATACCTGATTGATCTGTAAAAAAAATTAAAGCATATATGCCAATCACTATACCAGTTAAATTTGGCATGCAGCGCTCACATTACATTTACTTTTGCTCCAGCTGTGATTTTAACCTTGAATAGAAAAAAGAATTCTACAACGGCTCCTGTATGTCCTTTAGAAGAAATGTACACAACACCAAACAAGGGAGGGGCTAAGGTAGCTCTTTGAGCACACTGAATGTGCTACAGGGATTCTTTGCAGGCAGTACAGATTGCATAGTACAGAAGCACATAGTTGTCCAACCACAGGCGATTTTCTTACATTTGGGGACAAATTTATATTCCAATATCTGCATTCCCATGAATGTTATAAGAATGCTTACAAATTCCCTTAAGCGGTCTATTAGATTATTGTATCTATTTTGTCATAACTGCCTACATCCAAGATTGTTACTTAAATACTTAAAGGGACACTTCCGACCTCTAAAGCAGTTTAGCTTGCTCTTATTTTTCATTTTACAAAAAGTGGAGATTTCAATAGAAATTGGCACATTTATAAATTTATAAATGGTTATACGCCCTCAGCTTTCAAGCAGACAACTGGCCCTGTTAATTCCTAGTTTGGTAAGATCAGTGGAGCTAAACTCAAGAGGCAGCAATTTCCCAGAGCAGCTGCCATGCAAACACTTCCTATTGAGCTGCATTGGAATGTCTGTGATTGGACAGTCACAGAAATTCTGGAATGGGTTAGCAGGGAAGGGCTTGCAAAGGCTGCAGACAAGAGCTGTTTTCGGATATACCTCCAATGAAAAAGGTCTTAATTAAAGTGCAAGCATGTTTTCATTTGTAGTTATATCTACTAAACAGTGATATATTTTTTTTTATTAGGACAGTGGAGTCTCCCTTTAACTCACCATTATCTAATCCTTTTAATCTAATTTGTAAAGCACATGATGAATCTGTCTAATTTAAATGATCCTAGGATGGTAATTTCATCAGAATTTTCATCATAAACATAGGTTATCTCAAGTCCCTCGGTTAAAGGACCTACCATGCGCTTCATTGTCATTTTTCAGATATCCATAGTTAATGATCACTGAGAAATAAGGTCAGTTTTTAGATTGACAGTATAGTTGTGTTCAACAAAATCACACATTTTGTGATCATTATAGCTGAAATAGCAACAATGGCTTTTTGTTGAGGTTGTGCAGGGTTCAGAAGCTTATAGTCTAGAACTCACTGAAATAATTACCCATATTTTTAATTTAGGCTGTAAATACGATAATTTTATTTCTTCCATTATAGAGCATATAAACTGGCCATCAAAGCATTTAGAGGTGCAAATGTTCATATTTTTCTAAATTCTCACTCAAAAATACTAAATTTTATTGATTTAAAAGCCTGTATTAAGACATTGGGCTAAGTGTTCATTCGAAATAAAAAAAAATAAAAAAAATGTTCAATGCTTTACATTTGTTTTGTAAATGTATATGTTCATATACATTTTAATTAAAAAATGTAAGATATTTTAGAAATATTTTTGTTAGCTGTGAAATTCAATTATTGAAATTGACAAAAGTAAAAAATGAATATCAGCTTCAATTGCCTTCTTAAACCTTACAAAATAACGCTTAAACCTCTGTTGAAAAAATGTTGCTTTACTGGCTAGCTTTAAATGAACCCTGTGTGTACACAATGCCTGACGCCATGCCAAGCCGACTTTACTTGCATGCCTTGCAGTATCATGGACCACTTAGAAACTATTGTTAACAGCTTCTGGGCTGCATTGGAGAACAGGATGAGGCTGCAGAGTCTGTTTTTGTGCCCTTGGTGGGAAATCAGCGGCAACACGAGGTGAGACCAGAGGGGCCCCTCAAAGGCAACTTGATTTCACAGGCACCTGACTACCCTAACCAATGCCTACCTGGGCATAGCGCCACCCGGGGATAATCCCCAAGGCACCGGCCACACTGGCAGAAACGCACACCTTGCAAGGATTTCTGCATGATTCCGGATGTGCAGAAGTTGGCCTCCAGGAGTTCCCGAGTTAGTGGCAGCATGGTGTAGGTCCTTACAAAGGCCTGGGGAAGGAGTGACGCTTCAAGCCAACTTCAGAGTTTAACCTTTGTTAACTGTCTCCACATGGAAGTTCTCAGCACCTGTCAGGGCATTGGATGACTGACCTTGTAGCTGAGCTAGCATGGCAAGCTTGCTGTCATGGCAGATCATCTCTCCAGTATTAGCAGAGTTTGGCTGTATTATCCACCTTTTTATACTATCCGTTTCTATATGTTCTGCAACTGTGATAATGAGCTAAGGTGACAGTAGTTTATCTAGATACATCTGCCTATTGTCATTCGTAGATACGTATACCAAGCTTGCATATGTTTCCTCTGCGACTTCTCCTCATGACCAGATTAATATGCATGCATAAAAGTGCAGTGTCACCCTAATCTCAGACATGTTTGCTTGGCTACTTTACTCCATTTTGTTTTACTTTAAAAAACGAGGCTGATCTGCTCTGGGGTTTAATGTATCTGTTGTATGTTCAACGGCTATCACCCAGTCTCTTTATTCTGTATTGTAATATCTTGCCTCAATAAAAGAAAGGTTGACAAAAATTAACCCTTTGTGTAGACAAGAAAGACAAAGACAAACCATTTGGTTGCAGCACTAAAATCACTCACATTCCAAAACACCTTTTAATGTAATGTGTCTGCAGAACCTCCATATCACATGTGGGGACAACATGCTTCTTGCCATAACGCAAGAACATCTTGCCTGCAGTCCACATCCTTCTTTTAATAAATATTAGAGAAATATAGGTCTATGATTTTCAATAAAACACATAAACTTAACTACCCAAGTATTACTTAAAGGGAAACTAAAGGCTAGGGATACAAAATTGTATTCATAGACTACAGTGCCCTCTTCTCTCGTGCATCCCAATCCCCCGCCCCCCTTTCTGTAACTTCCCTGATTCCAGCACTGATGTACCTCGGTGCTGAGTCATACTCCATCTTATTTCCTCCCCCCCAACTTGACAAGCCCTGCAATCGCATTAGGACAACCCTATAGGAAAGTACTGAATCAATGCTTTTCCATGAGGTTTTAACCAATGCTGGATGTCCTCACACAGAGCATGAGGACGTCCAGCATTACTTAGGCGACCAAAAGACGCCTAATGACCGGGAAGCACCTCTGATAGATGTCTGATAGATAGCTACTAGAGGTTGAGTTAACCCTGCAAGGTAATTATTGCAGTTCCTCAATAACTGCAATAATTACCATTGCAGGGTTAAATTGACAGGGACACTGCACCCAGACAACATTAACAAGCAGTGGTCCGGGTGCCTATAGTGTCCCATTAAAGTGTTCATCTTAAGCCCAACAAAACATGGCTAAGTAAAAAAAAAAAAAAAAAAAGCTAAATTAAAATATGATGCAACTAGTTGGAAATATAAATACAAATTAAACCACAAAAAAGCACTAGAAAAAGAAAAAACTTCAAATCACTAGAGGATATAAAAAATAGAGACTTCCCCAGTTACCAAGAGCATATCTCTGACCCTGATGCTCCAAGGCAATTGTCCTCTGCATTTGATTGGTTGACTATAAAAGCTTACCAAATCAGTTTATTTTCATTGTTAAAGACATCAGTGGTCAAGAGTGTGAGAGGGAGCCTTGCCTGGGGAACAGTAGTGTAGTTTATAGGCAGAGACTGTTTATTATATTTAATAATGTTAAACCACCTATTTAAATGACCACAGATAAGCAAATGGGACATAATAATAATTTCCTATCTTTTAACTGAAGCCAAACTGGTTATTGCCAGACACTGGAAGAAAACCAGTATACCAACTGAGTAAAATACAGAGAAATAACATATAGAGCTGGGCACAATAGGCAGGTTTTCAAAACTACCCCACACAACCAGAAAGCCTGTAATGGCTTACACAGAGCTGTAATACAAAGATTTCAGCTACTCCCGACTCAGTATTAGTTCTTAGCACAGAGTGTTAAAGCAGCAGGATGCTGATAGATTCCTTATTATCTTTGCACCTGGCAATATGACTAAACTGCAATAGTAATATGGAGCCAAGAAATAGTTGACATGGTTAACAGAAGCAACAATCATTACAGATTGAAAAAGGTTGAAAATAGAATCAGCGGAGTCCTCAAAGTCACAGCCCCAGGCCTGCAGTTTGAAGCTTCAGAACTTTTCAACTAGCCATGGCTTGGGTGTCTCAGCTGAAGAGTAATTAGCATTTTAAAGAATATGGCTGATCTGTGTTGTAGGAGTTATTAAAACTATTAGTGACAGTGCTCTGTCAGAAATGTCCCCACTCCCCCTAATTAATTAATTATATAATTGGGAAAATTATCTTGCTTAATCAGCACTCAGGAAGTCACAACAACTATTGGGGGACAGAAAAGATAATATTACACACTTACATTTGGCAGGGGCCATGAGCTGCTGTTGTGCTCTCTCTGTATTATGTCCAAGACAGTTTCTTGCTTCTCTCTCCTGTGGGAGGTGTGACCTTGGTGCTATCAATGATGGCATCGAAATAGAGAGGCAAACAACATGCCTCTACTCATAGGCAGTTAGTTCTGCTCCCCTAAATGGCAACTCAATGGCAATTCTTAAAGGAGACTAGGCATGTGCAATAGCGCAGATTTCAAACTAGCCCAATTTTTACTATACAAACACACACACACTGCATACACTATATACATACAGCAACCACTATGTCTGTCTGTTTATGTGTACCTGTATGGGTGTTTATGTCTGTATCTGTGTGTCTGTATATATGTATCTGTATGTGTGTCTGTGTATCTGTATGTGTGTTTGAGTATCTGCATGTGTGTCAGTGCTTGTATCTTTGTGTCTGTGTATCTGTATGTGTATGTGTGTTTGTATCTGTGTCTATGTATATGCATGTGTTTACCTGTGTGTCTCTGTATCCATGTCTGTGTATCTGTAGATATTTATCTATATATCTGTATGTGTGTCTGTGAATCTTTATGTGGGTCTGTGTTTGTGTCTGTGTTTGCATCAGTGCTAAATAATATTGGATCCTCCCCGGGTGCCAAATTCACAAGGTATAGCCCGGGGGCACTGCAGAACTGACACCTATTACAGAATTAAAGAGACCCTAATTTGTTCAGATATTTTTTTGGCTTACCGCTCTCCCCTCCAGAATAAGAATCTATGTGTTTCTAAACTACTGAAAATACTTTTTTACTCATGAGGTTTCAACAGGAGTCCCACCATGCAGGCGTGCAGAAGCAAGGTAAGGTAACGTGACAATAACCCACTTATTGATGCCTCCTGTGATGAAAAATACTTCCCTCATTAAAAAAAAAACACACCTAAAAGACGATTGCAGGGAAAACAGGGTTAATCAAAAAAATTCTTACAATACCTCTTAATATATGTGAATGTAAAAATAAAGTGTATTTGCATACTCAGCTACTATTGAATATCAGCAAGTTTAATATGACATTTTTTGTGTAACTTCACTATATTATTACGTTAGCATTTGTATAGTGCCAACCCATTCACAGTGATTTGCACTTATAGAATGGGGATATTTGACAACATAAGACCTTGCTCAAATCAGCTTACGGGAATTTGAGGTATATTATTATGTGTCTTGCCCAAGGTAACTTATCGGTAGTTCTTTGTAAAAATTGAAGCTTTAGTGGGTGAATTGTTGTTTTTTTCAGCCACACATACACATATTTTTATTTTGTTTTTATTTCAATATACCTTACTGCCTAGTGCATTATAAAGTAAGTTTTTATGGTTTTAAAATTACTCTGGATGTATTATACCTAATATTTGTTAAAAAAAAAACAGTTATTCTTTGATAGGTAAGATGATGTTTTGTAAAATAATACAAAAATATATGTATAATAAACAGAACTAATCAATAAGCATTAAGCAATGTATAACGAAACCATAGCTCTGGCTCACAAGCAGCTATAATGGAGCACTTGAGATAAACTGTATTTAAATAACGCTAAGGATTTCAAGATTGCATTTATTTCTTTAATGGCAACCAACTTTAGCCGTAATGTTTTCCATGATTCTTTTGATGTTATAATACTCTAAAAAAGAGCTTTCTGTCATTTGAAGAAAACATTCAAATACTTATTTTGTGAACACACGTATAGGAAATGAGCTATGAAATATCTTTTTTTGTGTGTGTAATAAATACATTCTATACAGTTTAAAATGCTAAATATATTTTTTTTATGTTACTATTTTGTTTGTCACTCTGTTTGAATAGAATGTAAATTTATGTTTAATATTGTGTTTTTATTCACATTAGAGTATCACTGTTTATTTATTTTGGTTGCAATATCTGTAGAATAGTCTTAGATGAATATCACTTTTTGTTGCCAAAAAGCAAAAAGAAAACAACAGAGCGGGGTCATTAAAGTATTGAAAGACATTGTATTTTTGTATATGTGAATTGTTAAAGACATTGAGCATATCTAAATTTTAGAGATACAGCTAAATAAACACTTGAGGAAAAAGTAAACAAATAAATAGATAAAAGAATAAAAAAAGGAATAATGATATCTTTAGGGGTATATAAAATAAGATTTAGTATCTGCAGCTAATTTAAGCCGTCCCCTTCCAACCCCACCCACACTTTCTGTGGCTGTCCAATTACAGACTTCCCAATGTCACGTGACCCGGTGTTAAAGCCACAGTACCCTAACCACAGTGGGAGGTATAGATATCTCCCACGTGTGATTATTAATTCTGATTGGAAATTATCCAATCAGAATTAAGCACTGCTGTTATATACTTACCTTTCCTGTCTCTCAGTGCCCTGTTGTGATCTTGTGTTACCTGTAGTGCAGTTTGTTCGTGTTGCTCTCTGGTTACCGATTATTTGGCTCTTTTTTCAGATTTTCCTGTATTCTCCACTCCTTTGACCTCGGCTTGTTTCTCGTTCTCCCATTTTCTGGCTCCCTTTACTTGGTTTGTCTCTTGACTATTCTTAGTGTGCTTAGCCCGGCCACTCTAAGAATCGGTATAGCACCCTTCCTTCCAGTGACCTGTTAGTGTGTTAGGTTCCCGAATCGTGACAATATATATATATATATATATATATATATATAAAATAATATAAAATATATATCCAAATAATTTCATAAATATACACGTAGACGTCAAAGATATAAATATGTATATATATTTATTTCTACGTGCATATTTATGTAATATTTTTACATAATTAAGTAATTTTATTGATTGCAATTTGAGGGACCTGTCTGACAACCCAGGCTGAAAGTCCAGAGAATTTAATTTGCTAGCACTGTATTTAACCCTGTAACTTTCCATGACACCCTAATACCTGTACATGAGGGGAACTGTTTTACTCAGGAGACTTCACTGAACACAAATATTAGTGTTTCAAAACAGTAAAACATATCACAGCAATGATATTGTCAGTGAAAGCAGCAGTGTGACAAAATCCCCAATTTTATACGTTCTCCAGACCCCTTCCCAATTTTAAATGTTCCCCTCATGTTAGAATACTAACAGGGTCATTCAATAATTCCAATTTGTAGCAAATTAACATCTTAATTAGAAAATTTAGCAAAGTTATGCATGTACATATATTTGTGCATTTGTACTTATATGTATATCAATTTATGTACTTTTGTATATTTTGTATGTACTTGTGCATACTTGTACATATACGCTACTTGTGTATGTGTATATGTGCATGTGTGTGTGTGTCTGTATATATGTGTATGTTGTATATAGGCTTTCATGCATATTCTGGAACTCTTAGATGTGAATTCATGCATTCTTAATCTTCTTAATTAGTTAAAATTTTACTCTTCCCCTTCTAGCACTATCATCTGCACTGTTTGCTTGTTTTTTTCTCTCTCTCTCCCCTCACTCTGTGATCTTCACACAAGATATTTACGACCCTCTGTAAGAATGGTCTCTATTTTCGATCAAATTTGTGGCTTATCTGCACTCATGTCGCTTTAACCCCTGTATCACAACTCAACTTTGAGTTCTATGTGTCGTCTCTGCTCATAAATGCTTTAGACTTGAGAAAGGGAGGTTCTCCCGAAAGCTTGTCATTAGAAAATTATGTTAGTCCAATAAAAAAGGTATTACAAGATACAAATGTTATCTGTTATTTTAAATATTGTGTATATATATATATATATACACAAACATATGAGAACTGCAAATCATGCAAATCAAAAGAAAAATCTATTTTTTAAATCTTTAATTTCAATTGGATTTTTTTTTTTTACCTAAATCAATATTTATTTTTTTCAATTGAATTAAATTGACTTTTTAAAATGTAAATCCTGTTCGATGACAAAGCTATCCAGATTTTAATTAAGATAAATATAGATCAATGCTATTTCATCATGCAATAGTGATTATAAATTCAAATTCTATAGTACTGGACAATATATCCAGGAAAGGTAAACTAATAATGTCAAGATATAAGGCTTAGAACATAGGGTGAAGGTGGCTAAAACAAAATTCCTGCGTCTTGTTAAAAGGAGCAGGAAAAAGCATAATAACTGATAAAAAAGGGTTATGGGCGTGCATTTTTATAGCAGCAAGGTCATTTCTAGTAATGCACGTGTCATGGTTGATTATATATTTCCTGCCTGTTCTATGTTAAATTTTGTATATGTTGTGTATTAATATTGTTTTTGTATTTTGTTGTACCTAATGTAACAATGCAATGATTTGTGGACCCAGGACATACTTGAAAACGAGAGAAATCTCAATGTATCCATCCTGGTAAAATATTTTATAAATAAATAAATAAATAAAAGAAGCAATATTACAAATGTGTATATGCCAAAATAGAATATCATAGAAAAGGAAGAACACACATACACAATAGTCCCAGCATAATAAACTGTTCACTAACTTTAACAGGGTTATTCACAAAACTGAGAATTTAAAGGAATTCCAAATTTAAGGTCAACATAAATGAACTGGACAAAGCCCGCTATGCTTTAAGTTCGGGTCCTCTGGCCTTACGTTTGAAAGTCATTTTAATTTCACTTTGAATTCTCTCTTCTGGAAATAACCCTGTAAATTACAAAAATATGCTAATCCTAGTGCACATTTAAGTTATCACACCCTTAAGAAAAAACCTGGAAACCAACTAGTTGTTTCGGCCTCTTTGGACTTCATTAGTGAGGTGCAGATGATGCACCTCTACAGACATAGTTTGCAAGGGATCATGATTTGGAATACTCTTTAGCCTTAGGGAGACCCTAAAAATATGGAATTATTCTCTCCAAACTGCTTAGGGATATCATTTTTTTTTTTTTTTCAATGCTCATCAGCATTGACGGATAAATTCAACAGCATCCATGCCTGCAATGTATGGGTTCATAGTGTATGGTTTCTTCAAGAATCAGCTGTTGTAGCAATTACAGGTTTTCCTAACTCTTCCTCATCACATGGCATCTCTAAATGACATCACATAAATAGAAGTTTTGTGTAATTTGTATGTTACAGGATCTAAATTCATAAATTAATCAAGAACATACATCAATGGATGTGGTGCAAATATTTCACAGATTTTCACCTTCATGTATATTGTACTGATTCATGTACTAATCAGCAGCATAATACATTGCTGATATCTGTTCATTAAAACACAGGAGACCTGACCAACTGAAAAATTTGTAGTATTTGTTTTACATGAAATACGTTTCCGATCAAGGTCTATGCAAACTAAGTTATCATTTTATCTGTTGGGATACAAAACATAAAGTCAAAATACAGGAATACTGTTTAATGAAATATCTGAATGTGTCTTACAAGAACAAAGTATAACAAAGTGACAATGCCAGAAGACTGAATCACTTTCTGATGCCTTTGAACCTTTATCCTCAGACATTTAGAAGTCTTGCAGTAGTAGAGAGGACACAGTTGGATATACCAGTTTCCATGGACCCTTCTCTAGACTTGCTCTATAAACAATGTAACACATGGAACAGCTAGTAAACTAACAGACCACCTGTGATTGTGTGTTATTGTGTGTTACTACAATTTCAGAAAACATTTGCACATATTTGTACCAAGGAGAGCAGAATTATATCTCTTCTATGATCAAATGACCATTTGTCTACTTATACTCAGCTTCTTGATAGTGACTTCCATATATCTCCTTGTCTGGTATGTTCTCAAGATTATCATTTGCCAACAAAGCATATGTCACCATGAACAGTTCTTGAAAGAAGGAGAAGCTTAGTAAACGTACAACTGGTTTACTGTGTCGAACATGCTTATTTTAAACCTCACGATCAACATCAATAGGTATATGTGGATGGGTGAATAGATGGATGTATTTCTGATTGATGAACAGAGGACAGCCAGGCAGACAGGCAGATAGAGAGAGATAAATAGTTGTTAATATGGTAATAATTCGGTAGACAGACTTCAAATGTATGGATTATAAAGTTACATGTATGAGACTCAAATAACTTCAGATAAATATTGTGTGTACTTTAAATATAAAATTAGGTATTAAGATATGCTACGTACACTGTAGACCACAGAGGTATATATTATATTTATTGCTGTGCCAAAAAAAAAAAAAAAAATTCAGCCAAGACAGGAGGCATACAGAAGAGAGAAGATAGTTTTAATTTTGCTATAATAATTGGATGGTATGAAGGCATCACAACTGATCCAAGAACAGAGCACAGACAGATTGTTAGAAAATTCTGGCTCTGTTGTTACAAGAGGAAATGCATTAAAGATTAAACAAAATAAATCTGTTTATGCATGTAAATGGTTCAGCATGTTTACCGGATGTTACAATGCTTTGAAGAAAAAGAAAAAAAAATAGAATAAAAAAGATCTAGGGACAATGAAAGAATTCACCTCCTTTTATAATTTAAATGGTGCTAATTTGGTAACATCTTCTGAAGCTACTATACATTTCATCTGCAAATAAAAAAGCAAAAAAACCTCTTGTTCCATTTTTAGAGCACAGTCAATACATGCATGTTATTCAATGCAACCATTTGTACTGCTTTTTTTTACCGCGATTGTCTTTGTGACTGCAACAGCACAAGCAACGACACCTAAAATCTATAAAAAATAAAATAACAAACAGTATATTTTAATATGAAGTTGTTTGGTTTTTAAAATAATTTTCCTCTAACCCCTTTGAAGAAAGAATGTAGTGTTTACAGGTTTGATGTAAATACATAAAAACATGTTCTTCGCGTGTGAAATTATGCCGGTATAAATATTTTTGACTTATGTGGCCCAATTACAAGACAAAAAAAACCTAGCATGATTTTTCGCTTTCTGGGAGCTTACTTTCCAACTCCCTCCCAAAGTATTTGAAAAAAAAAAAATATTTGCAGGGAAGCTCTCTTAATGTGAAAGCCTTTAGAAAGTATTTTTCCACCTTGAAAGCACATTCAGCACTGAACCCTTATAAAGCAAAGATGTTTTTTTTTTTTTTTCAATTCTGGTGTTTTTTATTATTTTTTTATTTCCAATTTTATGTTACAGTGTTATGACAAAAAGAAGATTTAGAAAAAAATAGGTGCTTCACTCTTTAATATCAATATTAGGGCTTCCACCCACCAACCATCAATGTAATATTAAAGCCCCATCTGCTGTCCGTGTGAGTGGGCTAGGGTGGGCATTAGACCCTCCCTCTTATTATTATTATTATTATGGCCAATGGGTAGAGGCCGGAAGGGACACTAGGACCTCCACCCTGAATGTTACAATAATCCCTACCTGCAGGCCATGGGTTCACTTTCCTTTTCTTATTAATCCCCCCCCACACACTTAATGCCCCCTACCCCATTATTTCCCATTTCTCAATGTGACGAGGCTCTTTCAAGTGACTAGGCAGCAATGCCTGCCCAGTTTCTAGTTTTAACAGTTTAGTAAATATGCCCCATCAACCACATAATAGATCGGGACATAGGGATGTTTCATTGTTGACCTCTATATGCTTTTTATTTATTAATACATTTATTACTTTACTTTTGAATGTGATGGTTGGCTACCAAGCACTGGCTAGCCACCTCATAATTTATCCTAGCATTGCCAAGAGCTTTTAAATATTTGCCCAGTGATTGCTGGCACTGCCAGTGGACAAATAGTTCTTCAATATATCATTCACTTGCATGACAGCAAGTGGATGATAATTTGTGATTGTTCATTCTGCTAGATACAGTTGGTCATGAATTTTTAGTACAGTTGGTGCTTTGTGATTCTTCTGAATCCTATACTTTGCATGGGATTCGGATGTGAAAGCTCAGATTTTAATCCAAATGCTGGATGCATCTGGGCAATTGCTGCAGATTTTCTTGGGGAGACCAAATTCGGAGTGTATTTGGCTTTAGTAAATATGACAATTGCCAATGCGGTCTGAATTCAGCCATTTTCCACCCCAATTTGTCTACCCTGACAAAATTCGGTGTTTACTAAATAACCCTGTTATTTTCCCTTGAAATATGAACATAATGCACAACATCTTTCAATCAACGGAGTATCAAGAGAAAACCAACAATTTATAATATCAACTAGAGAGCTTGTAAAAGAATGGTGAAATTACGATGTGAATTAATCATACGGAAGGCGGTACCTTAACTTAACCTTCAAAGGATATATAAATATAATCTTAATCTCAAAATGTGAAGAAGAATATTGAAATTATACACACTTGAAAAACATGTCTTTATTTAAAATTAAAGTGAGATAGAAGAGATATACTTATTTGACATTAAAGGAAAGACCTGTCACTTTGAAACATTTTGAAACCAAAATGACATTGTATCATTAGGTTGCATTAATAACTTTTTACACCTTCACATCAGAGCTTACCTGCATGAAGATCTGACAGTGTCATTTCCTGATTCATTGACAGTAGGAGTGTAACCTTCCAAAAGATATTATGCCACAAAGCCGAAATCTCTGGTAACATCTGTCTTGTATATTTAATCAAAAAATAGTCGACGCTACAGTACTGTCAATATGTATCGTGTTTGTCATATGTCATTCAGGTTTATTACATATATAGAACCAAGAAGCCAGTAAGAGCTTGTGGGAGTGTTATCGGAATTAATGGTGTTTTTGTGCAATGTTCTAACAAACTTGAATTTCTTATTAGTATGTCTTTTGAATATGTGTGATATAATCAGGATTATTCAGTAAAACAAAACAGCTGGGACTTATTTTCGGTCCAAACATAATTTGAAATAAACATGATTATCATATTTATCCATATTTTTACACCACATGCATGTGACCAATAATATTAATACTTATAAAGTTGTATTGTGTGATCAGTACATAAAAATGCATTGATAACCAATTTATTAAAATTTATCATATCAGTGAAATGATAAAAGTAGCCTAGTTTAAATAACTCACTGACTTTTTTTCTTCTGGAACTTTGGAAGTTAGATCACATACAGAGTCTTCATTATCACTTTAAAAAAAATAAAAAATTCAAATAGTAAGATATTTGCACTCTGTCAATTGCTGTAACATGATTTTGAAGTGCTCCAACACTAAATAATAGTATTGTAGGAAAGAAATGATTTATGGTCTACAACAAATTAAGTGAATGTATAACTGTTTTGTTTTTTTGTTTGTTTTTTTACAAATAAATTTACTAAAATGTTTTTCTATTTCCATTTATTTACTAAAAACCTGTCTCTTCAGCACGACTCTGATTTTGATCATAGGAGAAGGAAAGCAAGCTTTTCCAAATCACATACTGTCTTCAATTTGTGCTAATCACTTTCTGACTACCCAGGAGAAAACTGTAGTTCTTTTCATCTAAATGATACAGACATTTCATAGAATGCAAGAAACATCAACTTGCGATCCCCACGCACTTTCCCCTATTCAGCTTGAAATTGGGTAACTAAGCTAATGATCTAGCCAGAACAAGCATGGGCTTTTTAGAATAAATCAGAGTAATGGGAGGAGATAATGGGAATTGTTATCACTAAGTAGACGATAACTGCTGTAGTTTTTAACCTCAGATTATAAGTAGCAAAGCCTCACAACATCTTACTGGACTGAAAAAAATGGACTCTCTCATCTACAAGAACCAAGGTCTTAGCAATGCAAGTCTTTATAGACAATAAACGGTCTTTTTAGGATACATATTGTAGATGATTTGGATGACTCTTTAGTCAATCATATAATTAATACTAATAAGATCGAACATTACCCGGATTATGAAAACTTGATCAATATACATTTTAAAAATGAACTTATTTCCAGAACTTAACAATTATTAAGGGACCTTATGACATTAGAGAAAACCCCAATCAATAATAATGGGGTGAGCCTTTCTGCCAAGTCAGAAAATATACCCATAGTCTAAGTTTCCATAAGACTTATTTTTAAATTATCCATCGCTGGTATCTTACTCCTAACAGAATTAAAAATTAAAATATAAATACTCTGAGAAATGTTGGAGATGCTCAAATTCAGAAGGCACATTATATCATATGTGGTGGGAATGTGAGGGATTAACAGAAATTAAAAGAACGCTATCAGATATTGTGTCAACAATATGCAGCCAAAGAATAATACTATCCCCCCAAACATTTTTATTTCATATTGAGTTTGCAAATTGTAAACAGGAATTTAAAATATCAATAATCCGTATTTTCATGGCCACTAAACTAATTATAGCTAGGAATTGGAAAATGCCTTCTACACCCATTTGGCCAAATATTGTGAATCAGAATAATTTCCAATGTCGAATGGAAGAAGGTTTCTACAGAAAAACAGGAAAAATAAAGTATATAAAGAAAATGGTGAAAATGGCACAAATAAATGATATAATGGCAGTACATTCACATTCAGACCCTTAATTTCCTGACGCAAGGATAATAATCAAAAACGTCACCTATTAAATTTCCCTATAACTCCTAAAATGCTTATGCTCTGACCCGTATGTATGATTATAAACCCCAACTAGATAGAAAAATGAAAGGAGGAGAAAAAGGGAAAAGAGGAAAGGAGGTTATAACAATTTATAACATAATATAATCTAATGTTCCCTGCATGTCCAGTTCAGTAAATTGGGACGGGAAGTAGACGAGAGCATAATATGGGTGCTACATTAATGTTCAAGTCATGCACCAAGCATAATGACCAGGTAGCTGTTCTGGAGGAAAGGCAAATAGTTAATTGACATCTCCTACAGCAATATAATACTGAGATTATATATTATTGATATGATAAGTCTCAAATTTACTAATTTTGGTTTTAATGCTCAATATTTTAAAACACTTTTAATTTTCTAAGCTATTGAATGTATTTGCTTTTTTCTACATTATGTTTGCCTCTTTGCATTTCATATGGATGCCGCTACTTTATCTGACATATAGTTTAAAAGTTATTGTCTTCTTCAATATTTCCTAACTGACCTTTCTGTTAAATGACATTAGTATTAATTTACTTCTTCCATAGAGAATTCCCAATGGAACGTGTTAGTGAGTGCATTTTATGAAGTTCATTTGAAGATATTTCCATTCCAAGTCAATTATCTAACAGTGCCCTTAGCATGATAGAACATGCTTCCATAAAATTGGTTCTATCAAAGGAGCCCATCATAAGTTATTTTAATTGTGCATCAGATAACCACATGGTTATGGTGATGACAGTGCCCTTTACTTGAATGTTCACCTAAAAATGTACCATTATCCAATTCACCATCAGGCAGTTGGCAAAATAAGTGACTAACAGAATCCAGAATATTTTGTGATATATATTTTATTCATGAATCACACATTTAAAAAAAAATTCATGTCGAAATATGAAGTTAAACATCATAAAACATGATGTTAAAGAGCAATCTGAGCATCATGATCATTACAGAATCCAGTAGTAATTATGGTGGGAGAGGTCCTCTGGCAACTGTTTTGGAGTGCTTTGACACTTACCTGGGTTACTAAGGTGACAGAAGCCCATCTTCTCAGATATAGGTAAAGGAGAAGAAGAGATGGATTCACCCTCTTTGCTTCCACAAGGTCACTTTCCTCAATGCACCCATTGGCCCTTCAAACTCCAAAACGTTTGGTGTACGTGATTGGATAGGTGAAAGTGACTTGTTTGGGGTATTTGATTGAATGTGTAAATGTGATTACTTAGAGGTGTGATTAGATGGTGAATCTAACTCGGTGAGTTTTGTTTGTGGAGACTGATTGTGGGGTTTTGTGTGAGAGGAGGCTGCTTATGGTGTTGCATGTGTGCAGGGTGGCTGCTTAAGTTGTTGCGTGTATGAGGGTAAGCTACTTGTGGTGTTGTATGTTTCTAGGGTTGCTGTTTGTCGAGTTGTGTGTGGTAATAATGCTTGTAGGGTTGCACATGTGGGGAGGTTGTATGGAAATTTGGTCTGACCTAATACATTATTTAATTAGTCACTCATACAGCCACTAAAAAAGGTTCCAGGTGCCGTCCTGCAATATTTTCATGAAGATACTGAATGCTTCTCAAAGAGACACATTTCGTCAAAGCATCTTAATGAAGATATGCTGATTGGTACAGTGTAGTGATTGTTGTGCATGAACTCTAGCTCCCAATGCTTCCCTATGAGGAAGTATTGGATAGTCTGGGATCATTAGTAATGAGGAGGAGCAGCTGTTAGAAAGATTGGCATGCCTGGTGGATATATGGTATGATAATCTGCTTACTTTATTACTTTGATGGGAGGCTTAACCTATATAGGTAACATAGCACTCTAACATTAGGAAAACATGGTTGTAATTCTAACATTAGAATGTTCCCCCTCTCTCTTGTCCAGGGAGGAGAATATTGATCCCAGGCATCATGTGGTCTGTTATAAAACAGTAAAAATAGATATAACAAATTTGCACAACTAAATAAACAGCTGCCACTCAAAGGTCCACTCCCAAATAGACCTTATCACTATATAAAACAAACACAAATCGTGAGCATTCAAGCCTAGACTTGAAAGAACACACTAGAGGGCGCTAGATACCCAGAGTGGATTAATAATTACCAATCCAGGAGCTGAGGGCTACTAGAGACCATTAAAATATAAAAAAAGAAAAAAAGGGGTTAAATCCAAATAACATGATTTATTTCAAAATGACACAATCAGCAGGTGCAGAACACATGTAATGATCCTACCAGCAGTACCATTCGATGGTAATCCTTGCCAACTCTAGCAGGAGAAATACATGGAGTCAGACACTCTGGGGGTGCAGACCGCAAGCTCATTCTTATATGAGAATTGGCTGGCCAATGAGAAAGATCTTTGATCTCCCCACAAGCCATGCCACCCCTCTCCTAACTACTGCTCTGGGGCCATGGTCTCTTTTCACATAAAATATATAATTTTCATAACTGATGGACTGAATTGACTGTCTCTGATCATCAACTGATGCTCTCTGTCAAGATAGGAAGAATTGATGCTACTAATGCAGTTGTACTTTTACTGTAATGGTGCCCAGGAGACCTAAGTAAGTGTCAAACCAATAATAATAATAAAAAAACAGCACTATGTCACTATAACCATTTTAGCTTACTTACCACAACATTGCACCCTTGCCCCCATTTACCACTAAGACCATATTTTCATTATCTGACTAACACACAGACACACACAACCACACATTGTAAGATCTCCACACAGCTAGATAGTTTCTCTGTGTCTATGGCTTGGTCAGGAGATCCTGTTCACAGAAATCCTTCCTAAGCTTAATGTGACAATGTGTCTGTTTCTCCACAAATTTTGAGTAAAATACATTTTTTCAGTAAAATTTTGCTTGCAAGGGTATTAATCAAAAATAGAT
The DNA here is from genome assembly GCA_933207985.1 of Pelobates cultripes. Taxonomy (NCBI): domain Eukaryota; kingdom Metazoa; phylum Chordata; class Amphibia; order Anura; family Pelobatidae; genus Pelobates; species Pelobates cultripes. The sequence continues at coordinate 99,965,574 of OW240923.1, forward strand.
GTTTTGGGGAGTGAACGGGTAAATTGTTATTACCAACAAGAGCTATTCCAGTTGATTATCTTATTAATTGAAACATGATAATATTGATTTATATGCCAATCAATGCCTCTGTGATTAATAAAATATATTCACAATGAGTATATTTCACAATCTGTAAAATAAACAGCAAACTCTACATTTATTCCTACATTTAATATAAAAATAATAAATAATTAAATATAGCTACATAAGCATCCTCAGCAAGCAGAGTAACTTTGTGACTAAGCATCACATTTATAAATTGAAAGGATATTGCTAGATATGGGAATATTAACCGTGAGGCAAAATGGGAAGAAATCAAATGGGACCATTTGGTTTCTCTGGATTTTCATGAATTATAAACTAAATGCAAAATTCTAAAGAGATGGAGTTAGCTCAGTTCGGAATTCATAAACTTAACTTCCCTTTAACTTGTAAAAAACGCTTTATCGGTCCGACACAGAGCACTGACTTTGTTACCATTTTGTGTCTCAGGCTGTAATGTCCAGACTAGCCATTTTTTGATGAGTACTCTCTTTATTACTCTGCAGGAGATCACACAGTATATTAACGTAAAAAAAGCAGTTCACAGCCCTTTGTACTGCCCGTAGAATGGAGGCGATTGGAGTCTCTCTCCTGCGGTGAACTCCTCTTTAATATTTTCAAGGATAAAACTGTCCTTTCACCTGAGGTAGTGAGGTAATTTCAGATCAATCAAGATGTAGTTTTGCCTTTCTTTGTCCTTGCCTTCAGAATGACAAGGAAAGAAACGTTACCATTTTTGGTTTGAGGAAATCAGAGCGATTTTCTACAGAGGTCTGAGGGATATAGACTATTTGACAGATTATTTATTATCAATGCTTGTTCTTCTGCATCTATAGCTTCCAACTCCAGCAGGCTCAAGTTGTATTAAAGAGACTTAGAAGGTAAAGTGCAATGAAGAGGCAGCTTTCTTCAATCCCCGAACTATTACTTATCTGGGTTTTTGCATGTAACATGTCTATTTCTTTAAAGGGATATTGCTTGGCTTTCTTTCACCACGCAAATGAGAAAATATATAAAATATTTGAAAAAATTGGGTGGTATATTTGTAGGATGTGATTTGAGCACGCACAATGATATACAGGATATGACTCAAAAGTGCTGTGTGTTATGAAATATAGGTAGAATTTTACTGGAAAACTCCCATTTTACAAACTCAAAAGATAGATAGATAGATAGATAGATAGATAGATAGATACATGGATAGATAGATAGATAGATAGATAGATAGATAGATAGATAGATATTAGATAGATGGATGGATAGATAGATAGCTAGATAGATAGATAGATAGATAGATAGATCACACAATTTTATAACTGTATTTTTTTTCTCTTTAAAAACTATTATTCTCACCTATAGATAGTTTGCTAAAATAAAACGTTCAATATTTTATAGATATTGTCAAGGCTGGATTAGTCCTTATAGAAATAAAACACTAAAACAGTCATATCTCCCAAGTGTCTGGTGGAGGTGGTGCCAGAATGAAACTCACAAAATGCATTTATAGGAATACACATACCCTATGCAACTCTCTCGTTTTCATCTCTCAACCACACCCATATTGCAAGCTCAAAACCTCTCAACTCCTTTCTCTCACTAATCAGAAACTCTGAATACTCTCTCTCTCAGCACACGCTCATCCACTCCTCCCCTTACCTTCTTGCTAGAAGGCAGAAGCTCCTGGTATTTAGTACTGGACAGTAAAAATGGGGCTGTAGTGAATGTAGAAGAAAGGGGACATGCCACACTGAAAAAAAGGGACAGAAGCAACAAGAGCATGTTTTAGTCAGTCAGTCCTCAAAAGTATTGTTACTCTGCTTCCCTCTAAAATTTTAATATTTAGTTGCTACTGCACAACATTAAGGAGCAAGTGCATTTGAAGCATAGTAGAATATATGCAGTAAATATGTAATAAATAAATATACTACCCAATAGTATTATTATTTTTAATCAAAATGTCAAAGATTTCTAGGAGTAGACATTTTGCAACCTTTGTCACCAGTATATTTGGTACATATTTGTTAGTAAAATGGTATATGAACTGCGAGATATTTGATATTAGCTTTATTAACTTTTATTAAAATTAACAAACTAAAGTGCATTGTCATAAACTATTTACCACCTATAACCCCATTCCTGCATAACATATATCAATGATAAATCTTCGTAGTAGTCCACAAAGAGGTAAATATAAATGAGTACTCTAGGGAAGATGTAAATACCCACTAGACGTATATGGGGAAAAAATAACTTTGATTTGGATCATCCAAAATGTGAAACTGATTCAGGCAAACCAAATGGAGTTAAAAGTCAAAGTGTAGTGCACAGAGCTTTCTGCCCCTTGGTCTGACTTATGGGAGTGTACATAAAATGGTGATGCTCCTAATGTTGGGGAGAAATTTACCCAAGCCCACCTTGGTTTTACTAAGATTCCCATCCCACAGCCAAGGGTGCTGTGGGGAACTCTTCTGTCTGATGTTTCAATTTTCAACCCTCCACACATCTGCAAAGGATGAGAATTTACTCTGCACCAGGTCCCCCAATAATTAGTCATTGACAGCCCATCCCATAGCCCACGTGATGGGGGCAGGAAGTGACAGACAGCTGCTCTGCTGCCTGCTTTTTTCTTTCAACAGTAAAATTATAATGATGAAGTTCATAGCTTCCTCTTTGTAATTAAAATAATGAAACATTTGCATGGATGAATTTCATCATGAATCAATTTATTTATATATATTTTTTTATTAATCAAGTGCTTGATTCATTCATATTTTGGATGTATGAATGAACCACAATAATTCAGATTAATTTGCATTCAACTGAGAATGAATCCACACATCTAGAAAGCATTGGTATTCTCAGATAGCATTAGATGAGCACTGGTACTCTATCTAAGACTTAGTACCACTTCAAGTGGTTTGTAATTACTACTACTTCAGGAAGAGGTAGGTTAGCATTAGCAGTCTTGTAGAAAGCATATTAGACCTAGCATATAGTAATCTAGGGATAATAAGCTCTAAAAATCGTTTGAAGAAGTATATAATTCTGAAAGAGAGGAGTCGGCACTGGTTGATGGTGTAAAGAGAGTAGGCATGGATGCTAATGTGTGAATAAATTGGCAGCACTTATCTCTACAGAAAGGTAAGTTGTCCTCTTTCCTGGAATGTCCTGTCTAAATTACACAAGATATTTCCTCAGGACACATACAATATTGTCTAATGTGTTCATGATATCTCTGAAAGATGCGATGTGCCTATGTATATATGCCTATGAAATCTCAGCTTTTACCGCTGAAGTCTATACTGAAAGCCCAACTGCTGCTTTGGAGACTTAATGTTGTTAATTTTATTTATACAGTAGACTGCAACTATGCACAGAAAGAAGACTACTGGTGCCAGGAGAAACAGTACAATTTATAAAAGTAATTATCTAGAACATATATTTTACCTTCTAAAGTACAAAACACTTGTCCTCCTTATGAGACAAAGCTGTACAGTTTGTCTCTGTTTCTATACTTGCCATATATCACCTTGTTTTTTGTGATCCACTTTTGTTTTGTAGAGTGGAGCATTGAGTCTTTTTAATGGGAATTCTCAGACAGTAAATGGAATGGAATGTCTTACACTCCATTGTCTACTATACGTGTGCTAAGAATGGCCAAAAACTTACTCTGTTCAATTATCTTTCAAAAAACTGAAGAACAAGAATTACAGCAAAATCAATGGCTGTCCTGACTTGTAAAGGCAGTTCAGATGCCAGATGTGTTGTATTGAGAAGTATCCTTGAGTACAATTAGTTATTGTTGGAAATAAAATTCTAAAGACTGCGAACACACCGCCGCCAAAATTTCCCAGAGCATTATTAAAGTTTTAGAATTTACAGCATGATTTGTCAATATTTATCTTTACTTTTACACTAATAAGAAAATTAGCAATAGCCTTGTTCTTATTAGTTGACAAAGATACAAAAAGTAGTTAATCTTTGCTCCCAATAAGAGGACTTTATGGCATATGTTATTGGTTGTATTTTTATTCTATTTAACTGAAGGTTCTGTTTTGTTACAAATAGGCTTAATAAGAATGAATTGCAATGAAACTTGGACCTAAAGCACTCAGTTAAACAATCCTCTACTTAGGACATCTAGGGGTATAGAACACTCCTGTATTAACCAAAGGAACACTCCAAACACCTAAAGTATAGTGATGTCCCGAATGGTTCGCCACGAACGGTTCGCCGCGGACTCATCATTGAGTAAACTTTGACGCTGTACCTCACAGTCAGCAGACACATTCCAGCCAATCAGCAGCAGACCCTCCCTCCCAGACCCTCCCACCTCCTGGACAGCATCCATTTTACATTCATTGTGAAGCTGCATTCTTAGTGAGCTGTCCAGGAGGTGGAGGGTCTGGGAGGGAGGGTCTGCTGCTGATTGGCTGGAATGTGTCTGCTGACTGTGAGGTACAGGGTCAAAGTTTACTCAATGATGAGTCCGCAGCGAACCGTTCGCGAACCGTTCGGTGAACCGTTCGGAACATCACTACTAAAGTACTTTAGCTTGCTCAAGTGCTTTATTTCTGCAGAGTGTGTCCTCTTTTTTGCTTTATACAAAAAGTGCAGATTTTAATAGAAATTGGAACTTTTATAAATTAACCTGGTTACACCTCCCCGGCTGTCAATAAAAAAAAACGGTCATGTTACTTCCTGGTTGTTTAGCTCAGTTGAACAAATTCAAGAAGCAGACAATTGGCCAGAACACCTGTCTTGCAAAGATTTGAACTGCATTGGAAAGGTTTTGATTGGAGAACCTCAGAAAGCCCGGAGTGCGGATGTACGGGAGGGCTGAAGACAAGACAGCTGCAGATTTTGTAAGCTGTTTCAAATTAAGAATGAACTTTATTATTGTCCTTTGCCCATACAAGGGCAATAAAACACAATTGGCCACTGATCAGAAATGCAGCAGCAATTAATAAAAGTACTATATAAAAATGTATTCTCAGTCTACGCTTTTTACAGTCTATACCTAATACCAACATTCCACTAGTACTTAAGAAATACAATCCTTCTTTATTGAAAATATCTATTCCATAAAAAAATCATGCATGTGCAATAAGTGTGCCAAACTACTATACAATTAATAGATCTAGTGCAACTAAATTACCAAATCATTCACAATATATCTTTATCATGTAAAAAAAAAAAAAACTTAACACAATTAAGCCATTAATATCTACCATATACACAAAACACCACCTGCATGCTGAATTCTATTGTATTGTATTGGCTAGAATCATCAAATCTGGAAAATAAATAAATAAATAATGAATAAATCTGAGCCAAGGATGTGGAACAGGGTGAAGCCAGAACAGGGTGAAGCCAGCACAGGCTAACCCATTCGTGCTGGAATAAAGGTGAGTTACTGCAATTTCTAAGGAAGTTAGGGGCCCCTGGGCTTAATTAGTGTTTTAAAGACTATAGGGTCAGAATACACATTTTTAAACATGGCCCTATAGTGTTTCTTTAATATGAGTACATAGGCCACTTGAATAAAGTGCAAAGTGTGAGCACATAAACCATGTACATAAAGTGCAAAAAAAATTGCACACATACACCCAATGAAAAATGTCCAATTGAATGCATGCATGTTTTCCTTGGTTATATATGTACTAAACAGTGATTTTTTTTTAAATTCATTTGTAGTTGAGCAGTAGAGTGTCAGTGGAAATAGATAGGATTGGTAGCCCTTATTATCATGGGTACATCACTTAAGAAGAAAGGCTTAAGCATTGTGTAGATCCTCTTTTTTTAATAGAGAAAGTGAGCTTTACCCTATGCTAATTATTTTAACCCTTCATCCCAATACATGAACAATGGGAGAATAAGTGGGTGCACGTGGTATGAGAGCACAGAAGAAACTATTTTGCCCGAAGTCCCAGGTGGATGATATATTTCATATATTATTTAATGTTATTATCTATTTGCTCACTTGCTACATGTGTTGTCAACAGGCAAATATTGTGAATTTCTAGAAGTTCAGATGGCAAATACAAATCTGGGAAGCAATGCTTAAACTGTGGAAAAATAACGTCAGCAAACCATCTCTGATAGCATTTAAATTCCTTACTCTTTTTTTAATAGCAAGTTAAAGCAAAAAAAGATGACAAAAGTGAACCTGATACACTGCGTTAGACAGTACTGATACAGAATATATATCTCTAGAGACAAGCGTGCAGCTACAAATTATTTTTTATCTCCGTGACACAACCGGTCCATCCATTAGGAAACCAAGCAATAGTTTCTTTTCTTTGTAAAAGTGCTCATTTTTTTATTTCTTCCAAACCCAAATTTTTTATCATTATTGACTAGTTTAAAGAAAGCCAGAAAACTATTGGTTTTAGCTAATGGTGCCAGAGAAGATCCACAAGACTTGACCAGAAATTGCACCAAAAAAAAACTCAAGGAAAACATTTAAGATGTCTAAAGTATCAAGCAGGGGCTACCGAAGGTAGATTTCCAGCTGTTTTAGATCTACAAGGTGATGATATTTTTCCAGCCTTTAAGTAAATCTGTCATGACAGGTTCAACTTAACAGGGAACAGCTGCTCTAAAAGCAATGGATAGATTTTTTTTTTTTAATATAACGCTAAAAGATATATGTATCTCCTTTAAAAGGTGTTCTGTTCATACTCATCTCCATTCCATATCAGAGGGATCCTGCTCTCCTCTGCCTCCTAACCACACACTCCTTTAGAGCAAGAGGGGCAATTCTACCTCTGGCTTTATTGTGACATTATAATAGATATCTAGAGGAGTAATCACTGCATATACAGTACATGCACTATAGTTGGTGTGATGGAGAGAATGAGGGTTCTCCTGCTCTCTTTAGCTACTTAGTTGATGGTATAGAGAGATATTTTGTCAGTAACTTTACACAAACAATTTAAGGAGGGTCATATTTTTTCAATCAATTTTTTTAACATTGATGCATTTTTCAGCCTTTCTGCTAGCAAAACTTATGCAGAATATTTAATTTTTAGTGCCTTTGGTTTCAAATAAATTATAATTTTTCAGAATTCTGGGTGATTAGTGTAGTCTTCTGAATTCCATAACTCCAAGATGTTACATGGACAGGTCAAGAAATAACTGAGACAGACAATGGATGAACAGTTTCATTTGTTTCATGAATTGCAGTTCAATCTGTGGTGTCAAAAAATAATGATTGATGGGGAAAAAAAGATGATTGATGGCTAGGGTACAGCCACTAAATGTTGATTTATACTGTGAAATGTATACATAATATTTATATTTGGTATGTATTTTACTGTATACCGATTTGCCCATATTCATGCCCTTTTTGATTTGTCCAAATAGTTTTTTCCAAAATGATTATGTGGGCTAAATTCATTCGAACCGAAACGGCACATCCTGAGTCAACTAACTCAATTTTTTGGGGACGACCACAAGTATTTCGCCATTTACAAGTCTGTTCATTTCTTTCATTTAATACGAAGTGTCTTGTAACATGACAGGTACAATTTAAGGCTGGCAAACCATCATGGCCAGTATGGTTCTAATCTACAACATCTATAGGTGTATCTTTGGCCGTCCTTGCTCTAAAATGTAAAAAAACTGGATACATTTTGTTTTCCTGTCTCTGAAAATATTTTGTTTGGTGCGCATAAAGGTTTTTGAGTAAAAAAAAAAAAGGCAAGAATCTGATTCAGTCTTCTCTTTATTAGTTACATGTATTTCATTGACAGCAGCAAAAGAACACAAAGTAGATAACAGCACGTATCAGCAGTGGACGGTTCCACCACTCTGTCCTTCCAAAGTCCTTTAGTATTTGTACTATTCAATGCACACAGTAGCCAGGGGCTGTGTAAGTTACAGTGTGAAAACCTCTCAAGTAGAAATAAGCTGTAGAAACATGATGAAAGTTATTTTCCTGGAATGATGGAAACATCATGTGACCGTTGTTCATTTCAAGCTATATCATAACATTGGTCGGAGCTTCAAATCTCAGCAGTCACCTTTAACCCCTTAAGGACACATTACATGTGTGACATGTCATGATTCCCTTTTATTTCAGAAGTTTGGTCCTTAAGGGGTTAAACAGATGTAGAATCATAGACCATTTGTCTTTGGTACAAAGAAAGATATTTGAGGATTCTTTCCTATTTGAAAGAACTATAATATATTCACAGCATTCTTGTGCAACCTGTAAATAAACTCTCAAAGCAATAGAAAAGTTGCATGAATGATTATATTTGCTAAAATGTTGACTCCAACTTGCAACATTTAAACTACGGCAGTCAAGCTTGAAAAGGACTTAAAGGATCATTATAGACACCCAGACCACTTCAGTTCAATGAAATGGTCTGGGTGCCAGGTCCCTCTAGTTTTAACCCTGCAGCTGAAAACATAGCAGTTTCAGAGAAACTGCTATGTTTATACTGAGGGTTAATCCAGCCTCTAGTGGCTGTCTCCCTGATAGCCACTAGAGGCCGCTTCCGCAATTCTCACTATGAAAATCACAGTGAGAAGACGCTGTACGTCCATAGGAAAGCATTGAGTAATCCTTTCCTATGAGCGCTTTGAATGCACGCGCATGCACGCGATAGATCAGGAGAGGAAAGATACATCTGGATGTCATAGACATACAGGTGGTAGCGGAATCTAAATATGAATTAAGAGAGGCAGTATAGAGATATACAAAAGGGGACCAAAATCAGAGCCTTGGGGGACTCCAACCAAGACAGGTTGAAAGGACAAGGTGTCATTAGAAAAGGAGACAGTATATGGACAATCGGAGAGATAGGATGAGAACCATGAGAGGACAATGTCACAGAGGCTGATGATTTGAAGAGTTTGAAGAAGGAAGACATAATCAACAGTGTTTAGGTTCCTTGGTACTGGTGGTATGAATAAAATGAATAGGATAGTGAGCATTGATAGTATGAATACAGTCAACAATGTTTACATTGTGAATATGGTGACTGTATTATACTTTGGAAAAATAATGATCAGACTTTATCTGTGAGGCAATGCACACATTCAGATGAATGATTTTGTCATAGTGAATCTCATTGCTACAACAAATCACTGTGACAGTCCCAAAGACAACGTAAGAGCGCATCACTCTATGCCAGCCAGCAGCTTCAAAACAAAAAAGAAGAAAACAAGAGGTTTGCGAATCTATGGCCACAACTCATTTTCAAATCTTTGAAGGCTTAATTAATTACTTATGCCAGAATTTTTCAGTAGTTTTAACGAATGTTTCCAAACGGTATACACAGGTAATAAGCAACATTAATAGTCTTACGCACAATTTTGCACCACTGTGGTAGATAGTACACCGAAACAATTAGTTCTGATTGAAACATTTCTAAGTGCCAGAAAATAAAATAAAGTCCCAAGATTGATGTTAAGTGGCAGTGGGTACTAGCAGTAGGCGCAGCAAACAGAATTGGTGTTAGTGAGAATGTTCCGTTAGAGCTAGGGTTAGAGTTGACGTTAAGATTAGTGTCATGGTTAGGCTAGAGTTAGTGTCTTAGTGAGAGTATTACATTATAGCTATGGTTAGGGTTAGTGTTAATGTTTAGATTATTGCCAGGGATCAGGTTAGTGAGATTGTTTATGTGTATTTATGTGTACACACACACACGCGCGCAAACACACAAACACTAGAAAACAATTAAGGAGAGTTCTGCCAGGTCTTCAGGCATTGTTTCTTTTTGTGAGTCTAATCTCTGTACAGCCTTTTACAGTTAGTGTTATTTGAAGTGTGTTTACTAAACATATTTCATTTCCCCCTTACCTATGTCAGAAAGTATTAGGGCATCAAGGCTGCCATTTTATGGATGGCGGGACACAGTTTTCATTTTGCCAAGTACAACCATTTTTATAAGGGTTACTGATGAAATCGTCAAATTGATCATCTTGCAAATTCAAAATTCATCTCCGGGACAAATTGAACTGATCTTACGTGAACCGTTGAACATGTATGTAATATGCATAAAACAAAGGAATACAATTTACAAACAGAAATACACATTTGATTTCACACCTGCTCTACAAGTGTAAAATGCATATAGAATTACCTTTTTGGTTGTAGCGCAGGGTTGTTAACACTGCTAGCAGTATAGTGGGCTACTATGTGGCAACGAAAGGATATATATAGTTACGTGTCAGTCAAGGTTCTTGGTTTTTATTTCACCAATTCTAAGCCCCATTTCAGCCCCGTAAAAAAAGCTCAAATTCATACTGCACTTTAATGCATACTAAAAATAATGTGACATTTAAATGCAAGCAATGGAAACATTACACACAAGCTCAATCATATTTTAAGCTCAGCACACGATGAGAAGCGAGCTCTTTTGGATTTCAAACTATTTATGGCTTGTTTTTACATCTTCGCAGTAATGAGATTCCTGTTTCTGTTCTGTGAGTGAATTTGTTATTTGGAGATCAGAAGAAGCAGTGTATCTTTCTATGTATCAGTCATATACTTACAATATTAAGAAATGGTAATTCTCGCCTCTCTTTACAGATTGAACCGCCACTGTTTTCACTTGATTCTCCTTATGTTTTGTTTCAAATTGCAAAGTACCACATTGCACAGTGCTAATGCTAGGGTAAATACATTTTGAGAGTTAAGCACATATCATAAACAAAAGACGTGATCCATCGTGGAAAATGTATTGGGATTTGGATTTCGATGTAGTTTGTAGACAATGTAGCAAAACTTAACTTGTTAATAAAAATGATCAATTATATACAATATTTTTCTCCCCAGCAAGACATGAATCTATTAAATACACCCTTTCAGATGAATGGAATTGCCATCTAATTAATAGATAGCACCAATACCTGATTAATAGTACTTATTCGATTTAGTGAAAAGTTAAACAATTGAACTATATTTACAGGTGGTCCAATAACCCACTGACCTGTCTATATGGATTGATAAGAATAGGAGCAATATTTTTTTGATTGTACAAAAATGGTCTGCATGTGCAACATTCTCTAAATTGTTATAGAATTTAAAGTGATTTCAAGGTAAAGTACAATTTTAGCCAGTTATCAATCCGACTTGATTCACTAGCCTTAAAGTTAATCTGTAGTGATCTATGGATAGAACATAAAAAAATACATTAAAAAAAATATGGTCCCTTCCCTACCTGTCAATCAATTTTCTGATTGAATGACATGGATTGTCTTCTCCAGGTGATTCTCTTGTTTCCATTAGAGTGCTATTTCCCTACTTAGCATCTTGCACTGGTTGAGAAAATATAGGAATATAATGACTGATGTCACTCCATCTTGATGCCAATGTAATGACAGTGAAGTCAGCATTTCAATCCCGTAGAAGAGAATTGTCCTGTTTTCAGAAGGGTCCCTAAGGAGGAGTTGTCACTTTACAAGGAACAGAAGCAAGACAGGATTGATATAGGATTGTAACACCCAAAAACCAGGATAAAGACAGTGATGGCATGCTGGATGTACGAATATTGCTCCTAAAGCAATTAAACATGTTATTTGTCTTGTATTATTTAGCTATATATTTAGAATTTTGGGAGGTGTTAAAGGTTAAATTGAACTTTGCATGACAGGTTCACTTAAATATAACTGGATCCCATTTGTCATATCTACAAGATACTTAATACTTTTGATAACTGATCATTTCCCTCTCTGTAACAAAAAAAAACACAAAAAACTATGTTCACCTAAATAATCATTGACAATGCCATCATCAGATTTCATGTCAGCACCTACAAACGCAGTGGCTGGCTCCCCAATACACACTTTAGGTATATAGGAAATATAGACACACATTCATATACACTCTGATACACAGTTACACGATCACAGACACAGATGCAAACACACACAGCCAGACACAGATACACACTTACACATACAGTTACACATAGCAAGAGATACAGAAATGTTGAAATTCACGTTGCATTTAAGATTTTGCTGCGGAAAGTGGCTTTTCTGTAGTAGAAGAGGGCTTCAGTAGTGTGGGTTGTCGTGCCCCCTGTGCGGCTTCCTTTGCGTATTGGGAGGATATATTATAGTATGTTAGGTGATGACATAGCATTAAAGAGTCCCTTGTAGGCACTAATGCTCAGCTAGGTCCCTTACATGTGCACTGACTGTATCCCCGTGATGGCTTATGAAAAATTGATATTGCGTAATTTCTTTCCCCTCTTGACTTGTAAAATGTGTGCATTCACAGAAATGGCTATACACACAGGTACATGCACAAGACATGACATATGGGCTGCTGAACTATATGAAAATTACTACAAATTACTTTTTTCATTCATTAATTCTTTTTTTTTCTCCAATTCAATTTTAGACAATAACAGAGGTGAATGAAATTGGTCATTTTAAATCATACTTTATTGCCTACATTTTGAAATTTGGCTTTTATTTCACTATTATTCAGTGTTTAGTAAATATACCCCACTATCAGTAAACTATTCCAAACCATCTCACTACAATGTCTGCTGTCTGGTGTATCCCATGATTGTTTCCCTGACCTCTCATTTAAGGCACAGTGTCACAGTGACTGGACGTTAGTGATTACAATAATAAAGCAAAATTGCATTGGGATTAAGTGATTATATTGCAGCCTGATGTCGCATTGTTCAAAACAATCATTTTTTGACATGTTTTCAACCAGGAAAAAAGTCCTTCAGAATGTCATGATCTAGTTAAACGTCTCGCTAATGTCAGTGATTAGCAAAAAACTGAAAATACTGAAGCGATATTAAACATACAACCACAGATGAACTTTCAATCTATCCTACAGCTTAAATGGACATGGATAAATTATTTGAGAGGGGTCATTCAAATAACTCCCCAAGCACAGAAAACTCTGGGCTCCCATGGTTTAATTCTTCAAACTCCCAATTTAGTGAATTAGCCAAATGCATTTCTGTAGGCATTTGAGCCAAACAGCCACTAGATGTTTATTTTATATATTGATAAACTAAGAAGTACACAGTAGAGGGGAAAAAGGGATAAATTAAATAAAACACTTATGTTTATATAATAATATATAAAATATATTTATATAGTATTTTAATATATTCATATAGATTTTTTTTACTGTTGTGTATCTTTTTTCCTCTTTTGGTAAACTTTTCCCACTTGATCTGTCAACCAAAAGGCAGGAAGTTGCACCTATCAGTTTATTGTAAAATCTATTTGTGATATTCATATCATGTATATATTTTGCTTGACACTAATTGGTCCATTTTGTTACCTTATTGGTTTACACAGGTGTTTCCCCAAATATTTTTCCATGGACAATATTTGGCGAACCATCATATAATTGACCATCGGACATCCAGAACTAAATTTTAAATTTCAGGATATATTATTCAGTCACACCAAACTTTTTAGCCTTGCACTAGTCTATATTAGACAATATGATGTATTGTATTAAAAATAAAATATAACCTTTAAGTTTCTATCATTATAATAAAGGTGGTGAGAGGTTCTTGAATATTGTAGAGAAGATTTTCTGCACATTAGTTACGCCATCAAATCTATCAAATTAATTGAATAGGCAATGGTGGTTTATCTTTCCTTATTCCGTCACATTAACACAAAGATATGTATTGAAAGTATAATATGAATATTGGTACATCAAGTTATATTAGACAGATATCAACGATCTCCTATCTTAAACTTGTTAGCACAGGCATCCCCACCTCAGAACCGAAGATTTTTTGTCTTGCTTTTAAACCACAATACAAAAATGTGTTCATGGACGAGACTTAATAATCCCAAGCACCATTTTTTTTTTAAGTAATAAAGAACATCTATTCATGGAAAGAAAATTGAACCTGATATGAATCTACTTGAAGTTAATGCCTCATCAAGCAATAGGGCAATCTGTTCCTAACTTAAATTAACATATATTCATTAGGTAAATTAAACATGACACCTCTAGTGCTTTGCCTTGAAAGTATTATAATACAAATGAAATTGAAGCGATGAATACATTAAAAAAAAGCAAAAATATAAAAACATGAAAATTGTTAATCATTCAGAAAGGCAGAGTACATATGCACAGCCTTGAGAACCTAAAAATAACATAATGCATTACAGGCTTGTTAAAATTGTTTTTGAGGTTCTGTCAATTATCAGTGGTTTATAATCTGAGATCAAGTTTAGCCTCGGTTTCCAAAGGGTTCTACAAAATATCAGGTGCAGGGTTTCCAAAATGTGACACCGACTTGATTTCCCATTGGGCAAAAATAAAGGATGCTACGGGGATGTATGCAAATACAGTTCAAGTTGCAGTGAGTTTAAAACCAACTTAATGCCAAATTATATGGTTGAATAGTTATAAATCACTAAGCTATTCAGTGAAGTCAAGTCAATTGCAGAATTGCCTGTTGTTTTCACCATCGTGCCATTCAACCACCTTTAATTTATGTTAAAGATAAGCTAAAACCACAGGAAGGACACATAGCTCAGCTTAAACATTCCAGAAATATAGAAAGTTAAACATACAATGTTCATATTCCCAGGTGATCCAGTTAATTGGTATCCAAAACTATTTAGCATAATGGCAAACTAGAAAATAAGAGTCCAAATAAATATGAAATATAATATAACTAATTGGGGGTAAAAACCAGGATATTTTACAGTTCTCAATTGCTTCTCAATTGCTTGGGACCTAATTTTTCTAATGTCAATTCTATGCATATTTCTGTGCACAGAGAGGCCTGCATGGGTTGAGAGCGGTAAGCTGATAATCTTAGGCAATAAATGATGACAGGATTGACTTCTGTCTTCTAAAACTCTTCCGTAGCTTGATTTCTTTCCCCCTACAGCAGAGGAGACCAGGAACCCTTTAGGAAATTCTAAATGGTTTGACAAAATACTGTGGAATTACTACTGTTCCTGGGCTGTAGTGGTTAGGATTCTTGGCGTAACTTTTTAATGAAGTCCTTCTTCTCTTATGTTTTATTTATTTATTCATTTATTTGTTTGTTTGATTGCTTGTTTGCTTGTTTAACATTTCTTATCAAAAGTACTGCACAAAATGTACCAATTTCACATAGGTTACGGTCAGAGGGTAAATAGACATACTGGAAGAACGGGGGGTAGAAAACCTGGTCAAAGGATATTAATCTATCACTTGTAGTACTTTTATGCAATGTTCTGTATAAGATTTTTTTCAGTTGTATCTCAATAATGAGTTCCAACAAAATCCAATAACCTGGGTCTGCTATATTTCTTGTGCAGAGCCATCCTGCTTAGCATTTCAGTTTTCGGTTGCCCATATGGATTGGGCCAGTGCAAGCAGGATGAGCTAAAGACCTGAGTGGAAACTAACTGTTGGGTGAGTTATTACATTTCCTCGGTTCTCATTACAATTTGCTTTGACTTTTCTGATATTAGCAAAAGGATGTGTGCTTTGGGTAGAAATGGAAGATCTCTATCTACATAACAACAGCTGAAACTACAGACCATCGAGTGTCACTTTGACCTTTCAATGCTGTACATGTTAAACCCTGGTTAGAATACACTGACTTTCTCTGTAAAAACAGTAGCTTATCAACTCTGTCTTAGAATCGAATCAGTATGCAGGGCTCTATTTAATTCAAAACACATTGATGCCTATCTGCATGCAAGGCTCTATTTAATTCAAAATTCACGTTTGTTTGTTTTGTTTTTTGCCTTCTGAACTTGACTGCTACGCAAATGTAGAATTGTGTTTATGTTGATCGGAGGGACTATTAGTGCTCACCCTGACCCTGCTTGGGAAGCTTAGCTATGAAACATCCGAACAAATGCATTTATGAGAATAGAAATTGTGAATAGAAGTCAAACACTGACCGGGCTGCTTCCTTTAGATCTCTCTATGCACCAGTATCAATATTACCTCTCCATGATAATTCTAACATTAGCATTCTGCACCACGTAACAGAGGACTGCAGATGAGCTAAATTCTCCATCCCAGCAGGAGGCATACAGCTCGGCACTATTTATAACCAATAAAAGAATGGAGATATAATCCAGATGTTTTCAGATCTGTTACCACTGTAGGCAAATAGGAACACGTCAGCAACTTAAATTTACAAACACGTCACTTACTATTCAGAGAGTTTTGTTATGGATCATAAAATAATATAATGGTTTGCATATGCCTGTAAGTATCTATCTATCTATCTATCTATCTATCTATCTATCTTTCTATCTGTCTATCTACTACCTGTCTGTCTATCTGTCTGTTTTTCTATCTATCTATCTATCTATCTATCTATCTATCTATCTATCTATCTATCTACTACCTGTCTGTCTATCTGTCTGTTTTTTCTATCTGTCTGTTTATCTATCTATCTACCTATCTATCTATCTATCTATCTATCTCTCTCTCTATCTATCTATCTATCTATCTATCTATCTATCTTTCTATCTGTCTATCTATCTATCTATCTATCTATCTATCTATCTATCTATCTATCTTTCTATCTGTCTATCTACTACCTGTCTGTCTATCTGTCTGTTTTTCTATCTATCTATCTATCTATCTATCTATCTATCTATCTATCTATCTATCTATCTATAGATCTACTATCTGTCTGTCTATCTGTCTGTTTATCTATCTATCTACCTATCTATCTATCTATCTATCTATCTATCTCTCTCTATCATCTATCTCTCTATCCATCTATATCTATCTATCTATCTATCTATCTATCTATCTATCTATCTATCTATCTATCTATCTATCAATCTGTCTGTCTGTCTTTCTGTACATCTGCCTGTCTATTTATATATATATATAAAAGATTATTTAAGGATTTTTAAGTCCTGTGAATGCTATCCTTATATAATCTTTTGTATTTTGGCTGGACAAGCGCTGGCCAAGGAAGTAGTATTGGTGGAGTGCAATAATTTTCATATATATATATATCTACCTTGTAATTTCACTGTCTGTCTTTAAATTTGATTTTTCAGTGTTCAGAATTAGATAATGTTCTACCTAGAGCAGGAACAGAGAGGGAAGAGATGTGATTTACCACATGCGTACATCTCATGTTCAACTTGGATAGGTATTGGACAGTAACTGAGGAACTAAATTTCCTTCCTCAAAATCACAGGAAGAGACGGCAGTCTTCTATCCACTGTATGCATGTCAACAGGAAAACCTATGCACCATAACCTGTGCAATGAGTACAGTTTGTCATAGCTCTTACAATGGGCCTATCTATCTCTCAACCTATCTATCTACTTATCCATGTATATCTATCTATCTATCTATCTATCTATCTATCTATCTATCTATCTATCTGTCAGTCTGTGTATCTATCTATCTATCTATCTATCTATCTATCTATCTATCTATCTATCTATCTATCTATCTATCTATCTATCTATCTATCTATCTATCTATCTACCTATCCATGTATCTATCTATCTATCTATCTATCTATCTATCTATCTATCTATCTATCTATCTATCTATCTATCTATCTATCTATCTATCTATCTATCTATCTGTCTGTCCGTTTATCTATCTATCTATCTATCTATCTATCTATCTATCTATCTATCTGTCTGTTTATCTATCTATCTATCTATCTATCTATCTATCTATCTATCTATCTGTCTGTTTATCTATCTATCTATCTATCTATCTATCTATCTATCTATCTGTCTGTCTGTCTGTTTATCTATCTATCTATCCATGTATCCATGTATCCATGTATCTATCTATCTATCTATCTATCTATCTATCTATCTATCTTTCTGCCTATCCATGTATTATCTATCTATCTTCTATCTCTTTATTCTTCTATCTATATCTATCTGATAGATATATATTTTTTAATTAGCTGACTTGAAAAATATTATCCTTCTACTCACTCACTAACTACTCATCCCAAGGACCATAACCAAGAATAAGCACAACCTGGTGGCCAACACAGTGAGCATGATTTAAATTTTCCTTGCAGTCTGTTATTTGCTTTGTGCTTATGATAATGACTTGTAAACAGTGGTGTCACAATAAAATTGGATGCATTTAAATTATCAGCTGCTTCAATGTGAACTTTGTGAATCCTGTTGTGTTTCACTGTGTGTCCCACAACTTGGTAATTATCTCCCCAATATTACAGAAGAGACCCCTACTTCTTTTCTTTTCCTAGTGCATTCTTTTTCAATGATAAAGCTCCTCTACCTCACATGGCTTTTATGTCATAGAACCTTAAGTCAAAGGACTCTCAATCCATAAGATAAAAGTTTTATTATTCTTCACATTTAAATACCGCCAACATATACAGAGCTCTACAATTAATAGAAAGGGGATATTTAGATCAAACGGTCCTGGTGCCATCACCACATTAAAAAAAAACAATATTTATTTTTGTCGGCATTCATGTATAGAAAAAAAAGCCTCCTCTATACATGTTTTATTTGTAAAAAGGGTTTCCAGATTTACCACTTTTACAGGTCATGTATATTAACCTTATGATGTCAGTAGTATGTAGCAATTATATGTTGCAAGAAATGTATTAATTATCCATAAACAAATCCCAAGAGAACTGGTTTGATTAGTTATTTGATTTTTTCCCATGCGGCGTCCAGAAAAACATAATGGATATGGAAATCAATTTCTACTTAACCCCTTAAGGACACATGACATGTGTGACATGTCATGATTCCCTTTTATTCCAGAAGTTTGGTCCTTAAGGGTTTAAAGGGACACTCCAGACCCCTAAAGAACTTTAAATTGCTAAAAAAAACAACTTTACGTGTGAAGAGCATATCCTCTTTTTTAATGTAATTAAAACTCAGTGGAGCTAAGTTCAAGAGGCAGGTAGTTGCCCAGAGCACCTTTCTTACAAAGACTTTTCATTGGGCTGCATTTAGAACTATGTGATTTGACAGCCAAGAAAGTATGGGTTAGTGAAGAAGGGGAGGGCTTGCAAATGCTGCAGAAAAGAGATCTGCAGCTTTTGAAAGCTGTTTTTAGATGTACCTTAATAAAAAATAATTAAATGCATTTATGTTTTCATTTTTGGTATATCTACTAAACAGTATTTTTATAAATTGTGCATTAGGGCAGTGGATTGTAGTTTTAATGATATACTTGAATAGAGAGCAGCACTGCGCAAAATGCATGGGAATGTCATATGATAAGAAAAGAGAAAATAGCTGTTTTCAAAAAACAATATTCCATCCATCATACGATCCTCACGCTGGTTTTGATGCAGACCTCTAGGGCTAAAAGTGGTAATCATAGCTAATTCAAAACAGGGTAAAATTTCAACATGCTCTTTCAGCCTACAGACTCTCTTTAATAATGTGAACACTTTCATATCGCCTGGAACTGATGATAGCCATTTAAGCAAGAAATTAGCTACTGCTGACAAGTGCGATGAAAACAAATGTATTATGTCAACAGATTAAATTAGCACATAGTTTGACACAACAAAATTTGCTACTAGATTAAAGAAAAAACTATCCTAAGAAGACATTTTTTCACAGTTTATACTTTATTAGCAAACGAGCTCTTGAGGAGAGATTAAATAAAAGACAGCATCCATTATCACTCGAACATTTTCTCCACTCCTTTCGGCAAAAAAATACAAAATCTTGACTTGCTTTCTAGAAAGGTAATAATTTAACCCCTTATAGACCAGTGTCATCAGAATCTGCACCTATTTGCTAAAGGCTCATCTCTCCATCAAATGATTTATGTAGCTTTTGACAATCATTATTTTCCTAAGACAAATTACTATGATCCAGAATATATACCTTCCTTTAGGAAGGTCAGTCCCTATTTTGGACCAAATCCCTCTGTCCCTCTTTTATATCCTAATGTCCCTCTATGTTCCCTTCCTCTGTGAGAGAGTAGCACCATAGCTCCACAGTGAGTCCCAACCCAGACATCATGACATATCAAGAGTCCAATTTTTTTGTTAGAATCCAGAGCTGAAAATTGCCAAATCCTAGACTAGTGATATACTGCGAGGATTAAGTTTTTACCAAGAGTATGCATTACAGCTGCTTTCACCTATGAGAATAATTGGCCATTAACTTCACACATTGTCTATACACTTTAAGTATAGACTATATCCCAATATTTAATAAGAGTTAACACTTTCAATTCACTTCTCCACCTTGGCTCTTACTCCACATAATAAGGATGGACTACATCAACTACTTTAAATGAGAGAATGCTTCCAGTTCAGTTAACCCTCCTGTCTCTTATGCCAAATGATAATTAAAAGCAAAAGACTATGCTACTTAAAGGAACACTATACACACTATACCCACTATACTGGGGGTGCTAGAAAGTGTTTTTAACACTATAGGGTTTGTGTTCCTGACCCTATAGTGTTAAAACACTTTCTAGCACCCCCAGTTCCCCTTTGCACCCTTAAATATAGTAAAATCTTACCTTTATTCCAGTCTGCTGGTGCTGGCTCTCTGCCCTTGATCTGCCTCCTTGGCTGACATCATCAGAAGTGATGATCACAAACAATCACAATGCTTTCTCACAAAAAAGCTCTGCATTGGCTAAGATTATCATTTCTGATTATCTCAGCCAAGGAGGCAGGGCAAAGAGCAGGGGCCAAACGCCACTCTGTTCATTCAGTATCACCACATAGAGATGCTTAGAATCAATGCATCTCTATGAGGAAAATTCAGTGTCTCCATGCAGAGGGTGGATACACTGAATGTCAATGTTGCACATTGTGCAGCACTGACCAAGGAAGCTCCTCTAGTAGCCCTCTGAGTAGTGTCCCATGGTGGTGTCCCTAAGCCATAATGTCACACTGCATTTTCTTTGAAAAGACAGTGTTCACAGCAAAGAGACTGCAGGGACTGATTATACTCACCAGAACAACTTTATTAAGCTGTAGTTGTTGTGATGACTATAGTGTCCCTTTAAGTAATGGCTATCTTGGCCCTCAAATCAACATGAGAAGAATGCAGTACTGGTCCCTCCTTGGTTAATAGGGGTCCTATTTATCTTCATCTGATGACTATATCATCCCTCCTTGACACATTGTATATTTGGTGGAGAAGGCAGCTGTCTTCAAACGCTTCCGATCTTTTCAGGGGGTGGCATGAATTTAAACATTTCTTTAACCTCTCACCTGGAACCACCAGAAAGTCCTTCAATACTCACAGACATTTTGGTGACCAAGGAGTGACTTCTAGATTTGATTATTTATTTTCATTCTCTATACCTCTGTACTTGCTGTTTGTTGATGTAATAGAAAGCCAGCCTTTTTATTTTCATTTGTGTGGAAATTTACAAGGATGTCACTGGTTAGTAAAAAATGCTAAATTACTCAAGTTTTCATTTTAATGAACTATTTGCTTTAAATCAAATTTGCATAATTAGAAACAATAAATTAGGTTGTATCCAAAATTCCTGTGGTAAGATTTTTTTCATGCACGTTTTTAAAGTGACACTGTGAACCTCAACAACTTCGAAATTATGTTGTTACGGGGTCAAGACGTCCCTGGCGCTGGCTTACCTTTCGTGGTTAGTCTGTGCTCCAGCTATGTTCTGCTCTACCTCCCTTCTGCTCTCTGAAATTCTATTTAACAAAGGCTGCTGTTTGGCTCATTGTGGTCAGCTGATGCTCTAAGCCAATCAGTAGCTCTCCATTCATAAAACTGCAGAGGGGTGCTGGAGCACAGACTTTGGGGTTGAACTGTACATGAACAGTTTAACCCCTAAAGGGAAGCCATCATCAAATACATCCTGACACCATACCAACCTAATTCATTTACATGAAGTTGATCTGGTGCCCACAGTGTTTCTTTAACTGATTATTGCCAACCAATTCCAAACCTGGTGTTTAGCAACCTTATTTCCTGAAAGGTATTTTATTCTACAAAAAACAAATATACAAAATATACATAAGTATGGATGACTATTCTAAAACATGTCTTGCAGTCGGAGTCATCATCTTTAAACCATGCAAAAAATGACTTTGTTTTTCACCTTGCAAATTGTGCACATATTCCTTGAAAATTAAATTTATACGGTTCCCTAATGGATGAGCATAACTAGGTCAATGGGCTGCTGTGACTGATCTCTAATTAGTACCCCCCTTTCTTTTGCATTTCCTACTTCTTATTGCCATTGTCCTGCAAAATTATTTGCTTTGTTAAAGGGTTGTTTTTAATTTTGCTCTTTTTTAATCTTAGGAATTTTTTACTAAATATAACATGCATGTATGACCTGGTTTGCAACATACCTTTCTATTTAGATTCTACGGATGCTTTGATAGTTACACACATCATTTTCAAATTCTAGGGTAGATTTGACAATATGCTTACAAGTAAATATTTTATTAAGATCATGTTTATTTTTTTTTATCACAAACTAACTAAAACTGTGTGATGTTTTAATAGAAATTTGATGCTTGCTTTATCCATGGAAAATTATTTAAAAATTTTAGTGTGAAAATGTATGTTATGGAAACATGACATTACTAATAAAGTGCTTACATTAATTATTGTTGGAGGGGAAGGATGACACATTGTATATCTTTCCCTTTAAAAATGTGGCTCATTAGCTATCACTCAAGAGTTCCAATTACTTGTTCATGATTTCTTGAATTTTCCTTCAAATTTGATAAAGAAGACAATTCCAATTTACACATCTCCCCTATTCTTTAAAAATGTTCGACTTATGATTTGACAATTTGTAAGGAGTCATTAGAGAGTGTCATATGTACAATTTACCACCCTGAAGCATATATGTGGTTTGGCACTGCCAGATGAGTACAGATATTAAGTTGCATTACTTAATCTGGCTTGGGCGTGGATAAATCAGCCAAAGTTTGGCTATCCTTGGAAAAACCTTGGTTTATTTCTGCTTAGTTGGGCAGGGATGGGGATCAACAGCAGCCCATGTGAATCCCTTTGTTCTAGCTACTTTACAGGTTTGGTGGCAGTTTGAGAAGTTGCACTTCCTCCCTATAGATCATCAATGATCTCACTCTGCAAACTCTCAAGCCCTTATTGCCCATATTATTCAAGAAAAAGCACAACCTAAATATAAGCAGTTCCTGATAGGCCCTAAAAATATAGCTACAGTAAACACTTTGTTGCAGGATGAGCTTGTGATATTCCTACATTTGCTAGCACATAGATAGATCAAACACTACTTACCATCTACTACTTACCACCAGAGACTGACCTCTGTCACCCAAAATGTATCTCTAGCACTTACAAAATGTTGGTGGATAATATATATTCCTTAACCCCTTAAGGACACAACTTCTTGAATAAAAGGGAATCATGACGGAATATTTCCGGCACGTGTCCTTAAGGGGTTAATGCCTCCAGGTGCCCGTAAGTGGGAAGGGGAACATGGTAATGTTTAAAAAAATTTTGCTGCTAACTCATACATTTTCTGTATCTACACACCTTCAAGAGGTATCTAGCAGAAATGGAATGCTATACTAAACAGTGGTTTTTATTTGAGAAATCTAAAGTCTCCTTGTTTGATTCTACTATAGCACAAGACGCTAGGCTCATGCCTAATTAATGTACAATTCCCAGTTTCTATATATCCCACAGATTTATTGTTGATGGAGAAGCACATGCCGTTGTTATCCTCCATGTCCCCAGATCATTTCTCTCCCTCCCCCATATTATGTATTTTCTCCCTTTCCTGCTATGTTTCCTCTTCTTACCCCACCACTTTTTCCCTGAGTACAATCATATGTGTTTTGGAGAGACTGAGATCTGGAGCCTATTGAGATGCCCCGGTGTGTTGACTTTTGTTTAGGTCTTTCACAGCAAAGTCAATCCAATTATCTTTCTATACAAAAAGTTTTGACTTTTAATTAAGTTTCACATATGTGTTTCATCTACTTTAATGGATTTGTTGATGCTTTTGGTGATATGTTTTACGTATCACTTTTTCTTTTGTTGATCATTTTCTACTGTCGCATTACAGTTGAGGTCATCTTCTATTTATTTCTTTAATGAAAAAACAGACACTCTCTCCTTATTTCTTACTATCTCTCTTGGTTTCTTCTTATTCTACTTTTTCCCTATCCCTGAGATTCAATAAATATAGTAATTGTATGATGTTTACCCGGTGTAACACCTGTAAGCCATGCGGCAGTGATATTAGAAAACACAGGTGTGATTGTCATTCTATTTTTATTTTCCACTCCATTACAGTTGAACACTTCCACAATATGACCCTAAGGGCACTTGGGTGGCAGTAATGGCAAGCAATAGAGTTTACTGTGTTTCCCACTATTGAATCAAATGATCAGGCTTGTGGATTTCAAATAGGTTTATTCTCATAACATAATGTTTTTTGTTTTTTTTGTAAATGCTGTAAAACATTGTCAAAATATATTTTCTCATGCATAAAATTGTATTGGAACTAATGTGTTTTTGCAAACAATTGGTCATTACCACCAATAATAGAAGAGATCACAATATGTTGACACTAACAAAAATGGTCACTAGTTTGTATTTTTTTACTTCTTAATCTTGATTTCCATGTTACATATGTGTGTCTTATTTTGCTTCCCCGAGTGCGCTCGAACTAACAATTTGGTTTCCCCTGAACATATTCTTGGGTTATTTGTATCCCTGACACTTCCTTTAAAGTTCTAATGTTCACAAAGTGGCTGCCTCCTTGATTCTGGAAAGGTTTGGCTGGGAAATATTGCACCATTCAGACTGCCCATCATCTGAGATGGCAGATTTCCTATTTTATGGATGTTAAAAAATGAAAGATATTCATATCCAACTGTGGGTGCTAATGATAGCACTGTAAAATTGCACCATGTATCCATCTAACTTACCCACAAAGATGAGTTCTTGCAGTTTATAGAGCAGATCATGTTTGAACCTGATATGATTCCAAGTTTGTTTTTGTTTTTGTATGATATTTTTTCTTTTTTCTATAGTTTAACCCCTTAAGGACCAAACTTCTCGAATAAAAGGGAATCATGACATGTCACACATGTCATGTGTCCTTAAGGGGTTAAAATGTGTACGTGTTCAGAAATATTTTCCTAGTTACGTGAAACATATCATATCTTGAGTTATGAAAAAAAACAAAAACATATTGTTCAGCAAATTTTGTAAGCTTATATTTCCATATAATTAAATTTGAAGCTCACAACTTAGAAGTGGATTTCACATCCCTATTAATTGTCTAGTTTTATCAACGAGGTTCTAGCAAGATAAGTTATCAGTATATTTTTTAGGTTTTCTTAACTCATGCCTTGAGATACTCCAGCTTTTTTTGTCTGGGGATGAACTTTATAACTTGTCCTTTCTGTATAGAATTGTGAGAGATGTTTGGATAATTTACAGCTCCTGCTGCAATGTGGTTTAACATTGTACTTTTTATCTAAAAAATTAAATTGCTACTCATTCAACAAAAAGACTGGGCTTTATTCAAATAACCTTTATGAGCAATATTTAAAATATATATATATATATATATATATATATATATTTTTTACTTTTAATCAAATGCCTCTTGGTTTAATGTAATATTGTTGTGTTCTCACAGTGAGGACCAAAATAAACTTAAAATGGATTAGATCCTCGTTTTTGCCTGGTAGATAAAAGCAGCCCAATCAGGGTCTAAAATAACATGCCTTCTAGATTATCACCTTTCTAAGTGAATGTGCAGCAGGAGAGGAGAGTATGCAATTACAAATGCAAATATTTATATAGCTCCAACATATTCCACAGTGATGTACAATAGGTGTTCCAGAGGATGGTCAAACCGTATCCCTAAATCTATTAATTAACATGGTGAGTTATACCATAAGACTCGGAAGCATTATGGGAGATGCAGTTCGAGAACAGCTGGGGGCCTATAATTTGGCTACCTTTTCTTTAGCCAGTTTCACTCCCCCGCCACACATTCCATGTAGCCCAGAGGCTTATTTATCTCTAACGGTAGTAAAGGCAATGCTTGTTTGCTCGTCTGACAGACAGTAAAGCGCTTTGAATCCAGCAGGTTTCTGAATCACAAACAATGCATCCCGATGATTACCACAAATAACTCTTTCATATTTTTGGATATAAACTATGAGTTTTATTTATAAAACCAGGGCAAGCTTTTCCAGCATACACTTCCAGAATTGGAATTATACAAATGGCGATCACAAACATGCCAACAAATCCTGTCTGCCAGGGTATTGTTCATACATTTGATTTCCAAAATTAGAGATAAAAATCTGTTGTGTTAAGGGATAGATTTTTTTTTTTCGTAGGTGTTGATTCAACGATGATCTATGGGGTCTGTTCACTAAACTGTCTTGGTGAGTTTATTATAGATCGGGGATTATTTCCACCATGTGTATTTTGACCTACACGTTGCAAGTTGATTGTTTCCTCTTTATAGTTCATTGTTTAGGTAACAAACCCACTTGTTCCTGAAGTGAGTTGATACTGATTGAGATGTAACTGCAGAACACAGCAATACACATGGTTATAATTTGTATATCTTGGTGATAAGTCTTGGGGAAAAAATGCCAGGTGATCTCCATTGACAGGTTGTAACAAATGCACCTGTTGATTTTCACAAGTGTACTCCTCACATGTATTTATTCAATAGCAGATGTCTGCCAAAAGTTAGCAAACAAATTCCCACTGTTCTGTGATAAGTGTTTAGAATAGTGAGGAAAAAGTTGTCCCCTAATTTTGTACACCGTATGAAGGACAATAAAGAAATAATTTTGGCATCTTCTGGTTCATTGGTGATCCATAACATTTCAGGCAATTAAGAAAGGTTCTTTATGGCACAACAGTTTGTTTCTTTTCTTCTGAGATTATTTTATCTTGTGTATTGCCTTTTTATGCTAAATATAATAGTGACACAACTAAAAAAACTGCATTTCTTTTTTGCATATAAAAGATTGTTGATGGTCCCACTGATGTTGGCCATGAGTAATGTGTTTTTCTGTAGAAATATAATGGATTGGTGAAAAGTAGCCCAATAGGTACGAGTTTCAAACTCGTAAAAGTTTCTACCTCAAAAATAACTTTGAAGAACAGTCATTACCTTTAAATATGTGTTTATTTTATTCCAGTCCAATGCACAGATAGATAGATAGAGAACAGTAGTAAAAGTCACTAGTCACTCTGCGTACACTTTAGATTAATGAAGTTATCAGTAGGTAACACAAGTCATTGTTTAGGTCCGTCAAACCTTTCTCTAGAGTGCTTCGAAGTATTTTCTAGTATCACTCTTGTGTTGTTCTGGAGAATTAACATATTTTTTTGGAACCAAGCAACTCAATCAATCTTCATTGTATGCTTCTTTCTTAAGCTTCTGTTTGGACTTGCAAGTGTCTAAACAACATGCTTAGTAGAATTCTTAATATGAAACCCGGCATGGACAATTTATCTGGCATTCCAGTGATTATTCACTAATACCACATTCTCGCTAACATTCAATGGCAAATGGGACAGCTCTCAGCTCTTACAGATAGTGTGTTTTCAATATTCTTTCTGGTTTATTAATCAGACTTTGACTGTAACAAATTGACTTGACAAATTGAATTCAAAATGGTTGCTTGAAGCCATCATAAGCAAAATCTTAATAGTGGCCAAGTACAAAACTGGCTTAATATTATTCTAACTTAAACCATATTAAACTGAACCTGATGGTGCTTCAATAATACTTCATGACAGATTAAAAAATACCTGCTAATATAACTAAAAAAAAATCTATCAGACAGGCACTTCCTGGCTGTTAACAATCGTTTGATCCGGTAACTGGTGCTGGACGTCCTCACGCTCTGCATGAGGACATCCAGCCTCAGCTATTTCCCATAGCAAAGCATTGATTCAATGATTTCCTATGGGAAGGGCCGAACTATGTCAAAAAGAGGTATAGCCGCAACTCAGCGCCGAAGGACATTGGCACTGGGATCAGTTAAGTAAATAAAGGGTTTTTAACCCTTTATTTACCACCACTGGGAGAAGTGGGAGGCGAGGGAGAGGGTTAGGCAGGGTATAGTGCCAGGAATACAGCTTTGTATTCCTGGCACTATAATATTCCTTTAGGAATAAGGCAGACAAGTTGCTGCTTCTCTCACTGGAAATTGTGTAGGAATCACCCAGGACTTTCAGGAATGGAGGATTTTAATTTTATTCTTATTTGTTAATACCACAGAGAGAGCTCAGATTAATAACGTTCAGTTTCACTAAATCCCTACTCTTTCTTACATCCTCTGGCCTGTGGAATAGAGAGTTAGTGAGATATGTAGACGTCTACAGATCCTTGGTACACAGGACAAGCCTGCTCCATGTTACCATTTATTCAGGGCTGGATTAACATAAAAACTAATGGAACTGCAGCCCTAGGCCTATGTCCATGAAATAGACCCATTGATCCTAAATTAAAAAAATGCTTCTCTACTACTCATATGTTCTTGCACTATGATGTTGTGCAGATGAAAATGTGTATAAGATCTTACGAGGGAACAAAACTTGTGTAGACTTTGCTATAAGTTAGTAAGTGTAACGTTGACATTGCACACTGTGCAAATGCTCTTGCTGCTTCTATCTCTCTAACAAACCAACATCCTCCAGTCATCATGTGACATCGTGGGATGTCCCCTTTCTGCTACACTCACCCCATAAACCTCTTTCTCTGTCCCAGTTGTGAGAATGGCAAGAGAGGAGTGGACAAGTGAGTGCTGAATAGAGCCGATTCAGAGTTTGTGATGAGTTAGAGAGGAGACGAGAGCAGTGGGGCTTGTAAGACTGCCCAAAAGACTAAGAAATGGAAGATAGAGATTGACATGGTTTATATGTATTCTTCAAAATGCATCCAGCGAGTGTCCCTTAAACACTATCTCCACCAGTTGCAGGGTACTTGGAAGATATGGATGATTAAGTTTCTATCAAAAAGTTCCTGTAATTATTAGCACCAGGCCCAGTAGGCTCCTAATCCAGCACTGCCTTTATACCTACATTCGTAAAATAGGTATGGTGAGACTGAGTGGCAGGTCCCATAACGATAATGACAGACCCAAAACTGACTCATGTCTTAAATTTGGTTACTTCATATAGCATGATGCACGCAAAATGAAAAGTTGATGCCGCTTGATTTGGGAGCATTGTGTCTAAATATTTCGTTGTAATGCCCCATGTCAAGTGATATAATTTTCAAAATAGAAATATACAGAAACTGTGCTCTCTCTAAAACTTATTTTTACTTGCATCCCAACAATTAATTGGAGAAACACTGGCAATCTGCATCATATGTTCAATGTTTTAACTGTTTTATTACTGGACTACACGCAGCTCTGAGAAAAAAGGAAGGAATTTTAATTATGTAACAACTAAACATTAGATTACAGCCAACTTTTGCTTGTTTGTTTTTTGTTTTTTTGTTGTCATTTTTTTACATAACTAATCTCCAAACAGATTAGGTAACATTCATTCTCCTACGTTATGATATATACCAGAGACTGATTACCCAATTTCTTGGATATTCAAGAGCTAAAAGAACAGAACAAGCAAATAATACAACCTGTGATGTTCAACACAGACAGAATAGGTTTATAAAATATATTAGCGTATCAAAAGTTGTTACACCAAAGCAATTGGAGAGGTGATCCTATGAGGGCAAAGGTGAGAGACATGCTAACAACATCCTTATATTTTCATATAATGATCATCTTTGGTTTTATGCAAGTAGGGTTTGTCTGTGATATAGTTACCATCCTGCTTTCCTATTTAATGACTTGACATCCTATGACAATTATCATTATTTTTGTCCAATTTTCTCTCTGAACTGGCTGCGACACAGATCAATGCCTCTTACTGTCTTTTTTTATGGTGTAGTAACATTAGATACTGACAGCTGGAAAACTTAATTGGTCTGGTGACAGAAAATAAAAAGACTGTTCACAGTCACTTATTCTAACTGACCTTGCTTTTAAATCAAAGGTAAATGCTCATTCCATACCCAACGCGGTTTATACTGAAACTGAAACTGACAGCATCAGTTAGACACTTTGTTTTATACTGGATTACTATTCTTTATAAATGAATTATTGAAGCTGAAACAGGGTTTATCTGTCTGCACTGACTTTTTTTGTACTGGGATTTAGAGATATTATGTTATTTATACTTATTTTGTAAATTACATGTAAGTCAGACCACATGGTATTCACAATGAGTATTATTGATGAGTGAATGTAGACTGCAAAAGAACCCAAATACACTCTTCTAAACAGCTCAAATATGTCATTCAAATAAAGCCTCTTACTCTCTGAATAGGACGGTGCTTGATATGAAAACTAGCAGGGTTATTCCCTAAAGTGATAATTCAAAGTGATAATCAAATTTAAGGTAAATGTAGCCATACTGGGAAAACTCTCTAAGTCAACTATGATTCCAGCTTGGCTACTTTGGCCTGAAAGTTAGAATCCTGTTTGAATTCACTTTGAATTCTCACCCTAGTAAAACAGGGTAAACAGTAGTTGATCATTTGCCTTTAAAATGGTATGGTTACGTCACAGCAGAGACATGGCCAAAATATGCAAAACCCTCTGTTCTTATGTAATCAGCATCTCCTCCTAGAGATGCATTTCTATATGAGGAAAGTTCATGCAGAGGGTGGAGACACTGCCCCAGGAAGAACCTCTGGTTGGCATCTGAGGAGTGGTCAGTGGAGGTAACCCTAGGCTAATACAGAAAATACAGTGTTTACTGCAAAAAGCCTGAAGGGAATGATTCTACTCACCAGAACAAGTACAATAAGCTCTAGTTGTGGTGGACCATTGGTAACTCGACTGGTTACCCCCGCTATTACCTTCCTTCAGCCACTCTGGAACCATCAGCACAAGTATATACCCATTTCCCCAGTAACCAGACGAAACATAGTCCTGGGAGTCCACTAAACTGCACTTTATTGGAACATATATGGCTTTTTTGCACAGACCCCTACATGGGGTCTCCCTTCCAATAATACAGGGCTTTTCCACGACAGAAAAATATACAATTTTCTAAAACACTCCAAAAATATGTTTTTAAAAGGGGCTAATTTGATTACATGGGAGGTCAGAGCTTGCAATCTAAATTCCGCTTTGAAGCTGGGACCCCAACTGAGCCACTTTGCAAGGTGTGAGAAGTCACACACAAGTAGCCTGGAAGTCTGGCTTCAGTATAAACTAACTCTCTCACTTGATTTCCTCCTACATAAGGTATTCTTTGATATGAATAGTCATCAGCCCTCAAGAAAACCCCCTGTGCTCCAGTATCATATTAAAAAGACACTGACACTTACCCACAGATTAATAACTAAGTCTCATTTCTATTACATTCAGAATGGGAGAAGCACAATCTTCTAATCAAGTCCCAATCATGATTTGGGGACAAGGGGGAAAAAAACATACAAATGAGTAGTAGTTCTGCCACACAGCTCCCCCTTAACCACAAGCCAGCATACACAGTCTGATCCCAACGGATCGGCTTGTAAATGTCCAGGGGAGTACTCATTGATCACTTTACCAGTTCTGTCTGTCGTGATAACCCGTTGGCACTCCAATTTTGCTTACCAGGTCTATAATGAATAGAAAAGTCGTATGGTTGTAGGGCCAGGCTCCACCGCAGTAACCTGGCATTGTTTTTTACATGGTCTATAGTCCTTGGGCAGGAGGCTGGCCAGCAGGCTCCTCCAGGAGCTCATGGCAAACATACGAGAAAAGGAGCGTTTGCCACAGTAGTTGTTCTGGTGACTATAGTGTCCCTTTAAATAATTTCACGATTTATTGCTGAGGATTATATGTATTGGAGTGTAATTTTACTATCTACCAATGGACAATAACTTAAAATCTCAGAACCAGAGCTTTATTCATAGAGAAACTCACTCTGGGTGCAAACAGCCATATTACTTGTTTCACCAGTTTACTCTACACAGCCCTGGAATGCACAGACAAATTATTACACACAGTTTTGTTTTTTATCTTTCACATCATACCTTTTTGGACTGTCTACTTAAAGGAACACTATAGTCACCAGAACAACTACAGCTTAATGTAGTTGTTCTGGTGAGTATAATCATTCCCTTCAGGCTTTTTTCATGTAAACACTGCCTTTTCAGAGAGTATTTACATTGCCTCTAGTGACACCTCCAAGTGGACCCGCGCAGCGCTGGAAATAAGGTGAGTTTTAAACTTTTATAGGGGAGCTAAGGGGGGGCAAGCCACCTAAATGGTGGGTTAAAAACACTATAGGATTAGGAATACATGTTTGTGTTCCTGACCTTATATTGTTCCTTTAAACTACACCCTTGTCCCTAAAATATTTGGAGATGGATGTGAAGGACATATATAACAACAGACATGGAGACAAGAAAAAAATATTTATTTTATACCTTTTTGAAGAATTTGTCTTTTTTTCATCTGTCT
The DNA here is from genome assembly GCA_933207985.1 of Pelobates cultripes. Taxonomy (NCBI): domain Eukaryota; kingdom Metazoa; phylum Chordata; class Amphibia; order Anura; family Pelobatidae; genus Pelobates; species Pelobates cultripes. The sequence goes on from OW240923.1 coordinate 99,998,060, forward strand.
ATCCCCTCTAAAATGTCACTGGTTTTATCAGAAAATTTAGTTTTTTAAAAGAAAGTTTAGAAATGAACTAGAATTATTACAGGAGACTGGGTTTTATTGTAATTAACCATTTAAGGCGGAACTGTCATGGCCGAATCCCGTTTTTTTTAGCCCCCCTCCCGCGTCCACTACATCTAACTGACCCCCTACTCACCCCCAAATGCCCCTAAGCCCCCCAGATTACCTATTTTTAATCTTTATTTTCTGCCCGATCTATATTCAGGGCGCCGTCATCTTTGTGTGGGTAGAGGAAGTTCCTGTGGGACCACACTAGACAGACTGTGAGATTCTCGCACATGCCCAGTGATACATTTGGACATGCGAACAGGAATTTCATCTATTCATTCATTCGTCAGAAAGACGAATTAATGAAAAGCATTGTCAGACGAACAAACTAACACTGAATATCAGTGTTCATTCGTTCAGTTTATTACAAGGAGGGAGCTACCGGCACGCAGCTCCCTCCTTGTAATATGTAAAGATAAAAGCGGCAGGGAGCAGTGCTCCCCACCAGTTCCTAAGCCCCCCATGTCCTCCCTCACTTTATGGGGGTCAATATAACCTCCATAATAGCATAAGGGAGATTAAAATCTCCCAAATGCCCCTACTCGCTATACCGTGAGTAGGGGCATGTCTACTAAACAGTGAGCCGCATGTGGCTGCTCGCTATTTAAAAAAAAAAAAACCCTTCTATCTGGGCCCTAAATAACAATAAGGGGGACCTACTGTCCTCCCCCCGGCCCCCACCCCTGTGTGGCGAGTGGAGGCCCTAAAAAGCAATAAGGGGGGACCTACTATCCTCCCCCCGGCCAGCACCCTTTAGTGGTGGGTGGAAGCCCTATATAAGAATGGTGGGGGGAGACCTACTGTCCTCCTCCCTGGCCCCCACCCCTGAGTGGGTGGGGGCCCTAAAAAACCATAAGGGGGGATCTAATGTCCTTTCCCCCCGGACCCCACCCCTGAGCGGCAGATGGGGGCCCTAAATGAAAATTCACCCCCTCAATCCCAAGCCCATAGTCACCCCCTCACCCAAATAAAACTATCCCCTACCTACCCCCCTCACCCTAAAAATAGTGAGGGGGGAATAAAATAACTAACCTGTAAAGAAAAATTAAACGTACCATTTGACGTCTTTTTTTTCTAAAATCTTCTTTGGAATTTTCCCAAGCTGTGTAAAATGACACAGAGCACTCTGATTGGATGGCTTGAAATCTAATCAATCATAGTGCTCTGTGTCATTTTACACAGCGTGGGAAAATTCCAAAGAACTTTCCCACGCTGTGTAAAATGACAAAGAGCACTCTGATTGGCTTAAACCAACCAATCAGAGTGTTCTTAGACTAATTGCAGGGCAGGGGAAGGCTTTATAAGCCTTCCCCCGCCCTGCAGAGCTCAGTCTGCGCGGAGCCCGCCATGGGTAAAGATGGATTAATTTTTTTAGCGGCAGGTTTTTTCTTTTTCGTCTGGATTTTTTTTTTTGCGCTCTGGTTTTTTATTTTATTTTAAGTTCGACGGGTATGATGGCATTTTATTTGGCCTTTTTTGCGGCTGAAAAATGAAGATTTTAGAAAAATTAAGACGTCAAATGGTAAGTTTAATTTTTCTTTACAGGTTAGTTGTTTTATTTCCCCCCTCACTATTTTTAAGGTGAGAGAGGTAGGTAAGAGATAGTTTTTTTTGGGTGGGGGGGTGACTAGGGGCTTGAGACCCCTAGTCACCTTCATTGGGGGGGTGAATTTTCATTTAGGGCCTCCACCCGCCGCTCAGGGGTGGGGGCCGGGGGGAGCAGTAGGTCCCCCCTTATTGTTTTTTAAGGCCCCCACCCACCGCTCAGGGGTGAGGGCCAGGGGGAGGACAGTAGGTCCACCCCACCATTCATATATAGGGCCCTCACCCACCGCTCAGGGGTGGGGGCTGGGGGAGGACAGTAGGTCCCCCCTGTTGTTTTTTAGGGCCCACACCCACCGCTCAGGGGTGGGGGCCATGGGGAGGACAGAAGGTCCCCCCACCATTCTTATATTGGGCCCCCACCCACTGTTCAGGGGTGGGGGCCGGGGGGAGGACAGTAGGTCCCCCCCTTCTTGTTTTTTAGGGTGGGGGCCCTAAAAACAATAAGGGGGGACCTACTGTACTCCCCCCGGCCCCCACCCCTGAGCAGTGGGTGGGGGCTGGGGGGATGGACAGTAGGTCCCCCGGTTGTTATTTATTGCCCCCACCCACCACGCAAGGGTGGGGGCCGGGGGGAGGACACTTATTGTTACTTAGGGGGCCCCCACCTGCTGCGCAGGGGGGGCGGTTAGTAGGTTTTTGGCTGCTCACAGGCTGCTCACTGTTTAACATACATGCCCCTACTCGCGGTATGGCTAGTAGGGGCATAATTTACTAATGCTAAGTAATATTTACTTAGTAAATGTGGCTGAAAGACCAATTTAGGTCTTTCAACCTTTTAGTAGATAACTCCCTGATACCGTGGGAAGATGCAGCCACGGTAATGAATAGGATCAGAGTTTCATTCATTCGAATGGAGAAACTGTTAGATAGCAATTCGGCAGTTTTGCCAGCGTCCTGTCTAAGTGACAGAAAGCATCGTGGGAACATGGAGGAAAGTTAAGGATTGAGGGAAAATTGCTGTGACCACCGGAAACAAAGCACACTTTTCTCCTCCGCTGGTCACTGCTGGTCACGGCGTAGGAAACTTCCATAAGAGAAATAGTCCCTACTTAAGTTTTAAAGAAAACTAGAGCAGACAGGAAGAAATTAATAACAGATCCTGAGAGAGGGAGAGAAGAGGAATCGATTGGAGAAAGGTAAGTTCGGCATGAAAGTGCCCCTTTAAGGACCTACAGTGTTATTTACTAAATAAAGAATTCAAATTGAATTTCATTTTTTTTTTATCAATATAGCTAAACTGAAAAAATACATGTAAGCTAAGTTATTAGTTCGGTAACTTTGGCCTTAAGTTGTAAATTCTCTAAGAATTCACATTGAATTCTCACTTTAGTAGATAGCCATGGTTGTGTTTTGGCAGATTGATATTTATCATGGCATGCCTCAAATGGTTAATAGTGCTATAAATAAATCAGCCACAGTATGTACTTTACCCACCACTGTGACATGTTAAAAGGGCTAAACTGGCTATCGCTGGAATCCCGACGCACTCTTCATCTTTCCAGTCTTGTGCATAAGAGCATTTCTGGAAATTTCCCACCCTACTTGAGTAGAGTGCTCTCCACGGCTGTTCCAAACCTCCTATAACCTCCGATCCAGTACTAGCACGATATTTAGCATACCGCAATACAAAAATTAAGTGGCTCAATCCTCATTTTCCTACAGAGCACTGCAATTATGGAGTAACCTCAGGGACACAGGCAAATCTTCATTCAATCTAAAATCTTTTAAGAGATCTATGGCAATATACCTCAGCACAGAATGCACCTGTCATGGTTGAATATATTTATAACCTGTTATGTATTACATTTATATGTGTATATTGTTATATATTATATTGTTTGTATATTGTATTTTTGTAATATTGTATCCTATTGTTTTGTTTTATGAGTACTCCACCCTCCCCATTTCACTGCAGAAAGTGTTAAAAAGCATTGTACACACCTTTATTCTTACAGTCTTCTCTCGAGTCTCCTCATTGCTGTTCTGATCGGACTTGTGTCCAATCAGATGTTTCCCGTAGAGAAGCATTGGAACACAAAGCGAAAGCACTCACTACTAATTTGAACTACAAGTAGAAATCCGTCTCAGCAGTCGCGGTATGGCTAGTAGGGGCATAATTTACTAATGCTAAGTAATATTTACTTAGTAAATGTGGCTGAAAGACCAATTTAGGTCTTTCAACCTTTTAGTAGATAACTCCCTGATACCGTGGGAAGATGCAGCCACGGTAATGAATAGGATCAGAGTTTCATTCATTCGAATGGAGAAACTGTTAGAACGCAATTCGGCAGTTTTGCCGGCGTCCTGTCTAAGTGACAGAAAGCATCGTGGGAACAGGGAGGAAAGTTAAGGATTGAGGGAAAATTGCTGTGACCACCGGAAACAAAGCACACTTTTCTCCTCCGCTGGTCACTGCTGGTCACGGCGTAGGAAACTTCCATAAGAGAAATAGTCCCTACTTTTTCTTAAGTTTTAAAGAAAACTAGAGCAGACAGGAAGAAATTAATAACAGATCCTGAGAGAGGGAGAGAAGAGGAATCGATTGGAGAAAGGTAAGTTCGGCATGAAAGTGCCCCTTTAAGGACCTACAGTGTTATTTACTAAATAAAGAATTCAAATTGAATTTCATTTTTTTTTTATCAATATAGCTAAACTGAAAAAATACATGTAAGCTAAGTTATTAGTTCGGTAACTTTGGCCTTAAGTTGGAAATTCTCTAAGAATTCACATTGAATTCTCACTTTAGTAGATAGCCATGGTTGTGTTTTGGCAGATTGATATTTATCATGGCATGCCTCAAATGGTTAATAGTGCTATAAATAAATCAGCCACAGTATGTCTCAATAAGCAAATGGTGGAAAAATTGCTAGCTCTTGGGTTTGGCTTTTTTCCCCCTCTTATAGCCAGGGAATGCTGACAAAGGGATACTTGACAGGTTAATACAAATATATATTTCTTTTACCAATCAACATATATTCTACAGTAGTGTTCAGTAGTCAAACAAAACATACATATTGTTGGTGTAATTATTTTGTATAATCTGTGGCACAAAGGAAGAGCCCTGGTTATAATAGACTTCATTCCATTGATTAAGATAGAGACAGGTTAAATGTTTAGATATTTTGTGATACACACTGCAGTATTAACAGGCTAAGGGACATCATTTTTGTGCCCATTGAAATGAAGGCTTCTGTCTTAGAAAAGACGTCCCTTTGTGCCTTGGTAGCAATGTAATTTTGAGTCCACAGTGCTGGTTTTGTGTTAGTTTGTTCACAGCTGTCAGACATTGGTACTCCTCCAAATATCCAGTTCCTGGTTCCAATGCAGACAAAAAAAAAAAATTCTAGTTAGACACCAATTTTGTAATTGTTCATTATACAGCCACATGTTGTCTGGAAATAGGTATACTGCATTTTGTAAGCGATGAGGTTCAGTGTACTCTTAAGCAATGAAGCGGTTAATATTCTGTTACTTCGTAAATCCATGTGAATTTATAGGTTTGTTTGCTCAAACGAGCCATCTGATACTGTGTTTTTGCCAATACATGGATGCTATTTTAAAGCTGGAATTTTTATCCTCTGTTATCTCACATCGATCATGCCATATAACACATGGGAGTGAATGGCGCTGGCTGTGAAAGACATAATTTACTTGCCCAAATCACTCATACATTTTAGAAACAGCAAGAGTTAGTCCCTTGTAAACTGCTTAGTGCAGCCTGGAAACATGTAAATGTAGAATATGATTTAAGGTATCAATTTTAGACTATTTTATACAGAGCAGAGGGAAAGTGCTGGAACTTGGACTGAAAGCTGGCTTAAAGATAGAGTGATATCAGTTGATGCTAATAGAGAGTTCACAAATAAGAAAATGTCAATAGCTAAGTATACCAAGCTATCTTTAATGGTTTACGCTACTTCTCTTTCATATATTATTAATGATCTTGCAGAGAAGTGAAATCCATATTTTAGTGTGCGCTGATGGCAGAAAATTAGTTTAGGTACAATGTTACATCTCTGATCAGGGCTTGCACAAATTAAAAAGACTAAGCAGACAAGTGACAGATGAGTTTCAATGTGGAGAAATGTAAAAGTATGCATTTTGTAAAATAAATGTACACACGAAAAAGGGTTGCATTATAAAAATCAATAATCAGGAAGTATTTGGGAATAAATGTAGTCAACATATTTAGTCTCAGTAAAAGATTGCAAAGACCGATAAATTAGAGTAAGGAAACACAATGTTGGTCTTTAATATTTAAAAAGGCACTAAGGGAAAGAAATTGCAGCTTTGCCTAAAATGTATTAAAATGAATGAAATCCAATAGTAATGAAGATCGGCTAAAAAAAAGGTATGTTTGGTATATTTGTTTACTCTAAAAAAAAACTGCATCTTAGAGTTTATAATTAACACAAAGCAAAAACAAACAAGGCTAATACAAACAATTGGAGAACTGTTAAAGGAACACTTCAGTGTTAAAGGGACACTCCACTGCCCAATAAAAATAAAAATAATACTCACTATTTAGTAGATATACCCCCAAATAAAACCGTGCATGCATTAAATTATGCATTTTTTTTATTACAAAATCTGCAGTTTATGCTCCCCCAACTAAGATTTCTTCAGCTCTTTGTTAATCACTGTTTTCCACTTTGTTTTGGGGCGCAAAGTAATCAGAAAGAAGAACCCTACAGCTGTCTGATTCACAGCTGGGAGAATGCATTCCCGTCACTTTATAAAAGAGCTGACATCTTGTGATATGGGCACTGTTGTAAGGTGACAAAGAATGCATATGCTGATAACCCCTAAAGTGCTTCAATAAGGTTGTGACGTGTTCCTTCAGTGGGACTGAAAAATACAACAGGTTCTTGTATTCCAAATCTTGATGGGAGATTCATAGTACAGAAACAAAAATATTTATTTAAATTAACAACAATAAAGGCTGTCCTGATTGTAAATTAAATAGATGACTTTTAAGAAGTGCGGATACTTTCATTACAACTTCCAATAGAAAATGATTTAAACAGTACTTTGAAGATTATCAATTAGAACAATGAATGAAGGGAAGAATCACATTTTCATTTTATGACCAAAATGCAATTGTTTTCTCTTTTAAGGTAAATTTGCCAATTACTTCAAAAGTTGTATCTTAATATGGCTCAATGATAGCAACAGGGGTATGTGCACGGTTTCAACATATGAATCCAAACCTTATTTCAACCTACACTGTTACATTATTATGTTGCCACAGCCAAAAAACAAACAAGAGTCCTGCGCATCCAGTATAGGTGTGCACACCCAGGTGCTACCACAATTTATTTGAGGACAAAGTTTAAGCAAACATTTTGGGCAGCAGCCGCTTCTCGATGCTAATGTCCTACAGTATATGAAAGATCATATAGGACATTAGCATTGAGAAAGGGCTACTGCTTAAACTTTGTCCTCAAATAAATTGTGGTAGCACCTGGGTGTGCACACCTATACTGGATGCACAGGACTCTTGTTTGTTTTTTGGCTGTTGTATATACACTGTCGGGACTTCAGTGTGGAGTTTCTGCAGCACAGGTCTAATTTTCTTTGTTTATACTATGAATTTTGTAGGCATTTTTTGCCTCTATCTCACCCAAAAATAGTTATGATGTCACCAAATCTTTTCATATATATCAGGTCCAATTAAGTTTTATTTTTTAAAATTAGTCTGAACCTCTATGATAATAACATATAGGTAAACTATAAAAATGTGATTGTGGAGGCCAGTTGCTCAACTGTTTGTCCACAATGCAGATGTATTTTACTGTATATATCACCATCACATAAATTAGAATAAATGAACTGAAAGTGACATTGTTAAACACACATTTTACGGGTACTGATCTAATGTATCATTCATTCAATGTATTTTATGTTCAACATGGGCCCTTATTGAAACCATAATAGGATATATTCTTCTATAATAGAAATAGGTTCATGTGTCTTCTTGACTTTCGGGTAAGCAGGGCGGGTTGCTGCATAAGGGTCTGTTGGGGAGGGGTGCAGAGCCTTTTTTCAGCTCTGAAAAATCAATTTAGAGTCTTTAGCATTAGATAAGCAGCTGCACTATATCTGAGCAAGATAATAGTTTTATTCAATTCAAGATAAAGAATACATCTTAGTTCATTTGAAATGGCTTAGCTAGAATCATTTGGCATTGTATTATTTTGTCTTTTTTATGTTTTTTTTTTAAGATTATGATTTTTTATTGAAATCCATGGTACTGTTGCTTTTATTGCACATACAATGCATTGTTGTATGTATAACCTTAATTCTCCCCTGTGTTGAAGTTAAGTATTAAACTAATGGATGTATCTAATAAACCGTTTCTGCAAGAACCTTTCTGACCTTGCATATTTTAATGATTTATATTTAAATGCATTGAATCATTTGAAACTCATGACTAGCTGATTGTTTTCATATCTGTTTTGATATTTCCAGGTGATAATCCCTCATTCAACAAATTCATTTTTCTCTTAGTTCTCATTTTTAAAGTATTATCTTTCTATGAAATTGCCAAAATGAGGTATATGAATATTTGTATGTGAGCTCTCATTACAAAGATTGTATTACCTTTTTTTTTTAATATTCTATAGACATTGTGGTGAGTCCTAGCACAATAAAACTAACTACAGGCCAAATAAAAGAATTACTGTTGTGCATCACTTGCGTTTCTCAAGTCAGACTTTGTAAGCCTCTCTTGGACACAGAAACTCAAAAAAACACGTTGCCCAGAGTACCCAGTTTGACATGCAAATGAGCACAGACAGGCACTGTGTTTCAGACTTCATTCTTCATTTCTGTAGATAACCTTGGCAATAGATGCTGTTTTTAACAAAACTTTATTTAAACCACAGCATGGGTTGTGATCCAAAAGGACTAGTAACCATAATCCAACCATGGACTACTTCAAGCTTGTAGGCCAGCATGGCGCTGGTTCTGGTCTGGTAAATAAAGTGCATATAGCTGCCAAATAATATTGTGATGAACAAATTAAAACTTCCCACAGTGCAAATAGAAAAATAACATTATGTATCACCGGGAAAAAATCTATGTGTGTTATTTGTTTCAATTTAAAAGTTATATTTAAAGGGACACTATAGTCAACAGAACAACTACAGCTTAATATAGTTGTTCTGGTAAGTAGAGTCCATCCCTGTAGGATTTTAATGTAAACACTGCCTTTTTAGAGTAAAGAGCTGATTTGGGAGGAAAATGACACATTTTCCACTATATATGAGGCTTAATAAATTGTTTGATAGTTTGACTGGTTGTTTCAAATAATCATTTGAGTTGTTCACATTTCCTACAGCCACAAAATGGCTTCCTTCTCAATGAGACACACTGTCAACTGACTAGGAGAAATACTTATGTCAAAGCATTCCAAACCATAAAGGTATATTTGACCATCTTTTTTTTTTTTTTACTAATTTTGAATGCAGTTGATTTGTACATACTTGCGTGGTTTTTATTTTTTATTTCATTTTCTGTATGAACAACAACACTCAATAATGGGAGATGTGATGAACAATATTCAAACATGCCTCCTATGCAATGTGCAGAGAACAGAGCTAATTTTATATGCAGTACGATTATTGAAGCTTGCTCTTACCACCTGAATAACACAATGTGGAACACTACAGACACAAAGCATTCTGGTTATGGGCATGCAAATGAGCCCAGTTGGAACAAGCTATAACAGGCCGTACGCAGCATATGAATGAGCTTAAAGTTGTTATACACTATAGCTGTATTTCTTAATTAGTTTAAAGGTAAAATAAAAGTTTTTTTGAAAGGGCATTAGATGTTAGTGTAGAATAAGCACATACATAGTGCTTTATCACACGATGGCCTCAAGATCTTATAAAAATGGATGTATAAGCCTAGGGCTTTGAACTCAATTATTTTTTTATTTTTTTTACAGACTATTTTCCTTCAAATGAAATGAAAAAGTTGCAAATAATTTATCACATGACTACCCTCTGCCTATGTTTGAGTATTTGGCTATGAAGCAGGATGCGAAGAAGATTAAGCTGATTTTTGAAGCATATTATCTTTTTTTTTTCTCCAAAATGAGCCAGAATGCAGTCATTTTAAAACCTTTGAAAATATTTGGACAATCGTGTAATTTCCTCAACAGTCACGCTGCAAATATCTTCTTCTGGAGATCATTTCTGTGTGATGTTCAAATCACTCAAAATGAAGCAGCCCTAGCTTTTTATTTGATACAGGACATTCCTGATTATATTAAGAATGCTCTCTGTATTCAATAGCAAATGCCCAAAATGCTGAGAGATCCGAGTTGTTCTTCTCAATTTTAGGTTAAAATAGAAAAAGTTAAAGAAAACTTTCTACTGTTTTGAATATTAACTAAATTATCCAAGATGGTGCTGCGTGCATTGTTTAGTGAACTGATTTCTATGAATCTGATTAAAGCCACATAATAGAAAAAGATGTCCTAATTAAGATTTTGGATTGAACTGCACTTACTGTGTATTACCTATTTCTTCTGTTTCTATTTTCCTGTGAGGGGTGTTGGTAGTTTCCCTTGGGATGGAGCTGCAGGTGTTTATCCGAAATTTCTTGTTGCAGTGTCCTTTCAGTAGATTGTAGATTCTTAAGAGTATGGGACACTTATTGATTTAGCCCAGTTTTAGAAAATGGAGTAATGTTGAGATGTTCTGCCTAACTCATGTACTTTTGAAATTTCCCAGGTCAATCGCCTAGAGACCAACCTCTTTTTCTTCTAACAGTCTTGAAATGGGCAGGTTCTAAGGGAACAAAGACAATGATAGGTGACCATTGTTTTTGAAAGGTATGAGTCATCTAGAATATGGTTCCCTTCTGACTCAATTTTTAGTGGGGGGTTTAACACATTTAACGGGTCGGTGGAATGTGAAATATAAGTATAGATTTGGATATATAACACAAGGTAAAATCTCCTAGGATGGAACATTTGTATATTTTGTCTAACCATTCCATGAGAATTATGGAAAGGAATCCTTTCTAATGTCCATTATTAAATTTACTCTACTTCACATAAATAAAATGTTAAGGGATTAATTCACCATCTCCTCACTGGTTAGGAGTGGATGTAGGCAATTCCTTCTCTTTCTTTTTCAGACTCCATGATGTCAGACATCTTGTTGGTGATTGGGAGGGATCTGCTAAACTACTTCCCACTTGAGCAAGGCTCGGTCTAATCATGTTTGTGTCTTTTGAGCTCAAATCTGCAATTCATCTTTCTACATGATACCTCCCTTGGTGGTAATTGACAACTTGGAAAGAAGCTTAATTTGATATTAATGTAACATCAAGAGGGCACCAATGGGGCTTTTGGACAATTTAAAGTCCAATTTAGCATTTTTTCAAAATGGCAGTTTTTTTTTTTCTATGAGTGAATAATATTAGTTACAGAACTAAATTAAACCAAAACATGAAAATATAAAACTTGAAAAATCAATTCTTTTTTTCAGATAGCTTTTTTTTTTTTAAATGTCAGTTGAAGTTTAGTGTGTGGACCTTAATATGTAGTAACATTTTCTTGGAACACATCTGAAAAAAGTCATGAGAGTAACATTGGTTTCTACAATTGTAAAGGCAATAAAATGAAAGAACAAATAAAATGTTCTACTCAGTGCTCTAAAACATCAAAACAATTCAATTGCTTGGTTAATAGTGATGTCCAGAACGGTTCGCCGAACGGTTCGCCACGAACGGTTCGCCACGGACTCATCATTGAGTAAACTTTTACCCTGTCAGCAGACACATTCCAGCCAATCAGCAGCAGACACATTCCAGCCAATCAGCAGCAGACCCTCCCTCCCAGATCCTCCCACCTCCTGGACACCTCACTAGGAATGCAGCTTCAAAATGGATGCTGTCCAGGAGGTGGGAGGTTCTGGGAGGGAGGGTCTGCTGCTGATTGGCTGGAATGTGTCTGCTGACTGTGAGGTACAGGGTCAAAGTTTACTCAATGATGAGTCCATGGCGAACCGTTTGTGGCGAACCGTTCGTGGCGAACCGTTGGCGAACCGTTTGGCGAACCGTTCGGCGAACCGTTCGGAACATCACTATTGATTAACAATAATTTCTGCACAGTATATTTTTTTAAGAATTTTACTGATAAAAAGTATATAAGAATCAAATTTGTGGTCCCATCCATAGTTTACTTTTCTCTAAATATTATAAAAGATACAATGTGGTTAATTGCAGTTTAATTGTTTATATTGTTATGCTAGATGCACACTTTGTCCTTGAAAGAACAAATAATTGAACATAAGTCAAAAATAAAAATTATGGCTACAAGAATAAGGCACTCTTAATTATGCTAAATTGAGCAGTTGTACTAACTGCCATTTTGGAATAATGATTTAGATTAATTGAATTCTAATTCACATAATTAATTTGAAAATAAGTAGATAAAAAAAAAAAATGCTCATTTAGAATGAATGAATAAAATACTTCTTTTTTTTTTTAAATTTTGATTCATTTAGAAACTATACATATTATTAAATGCTATAATAAGGTCCATTAACACAGAAAAGCCCTATGAATAAGATTGCTTGCCACGTGCAGTAAATATTTTTTTTAATCGTGTGCTCTCAAGGACATACTTGAGAATAAAATAAATTTCAATTTACCTTTATTGTTAAATATTTTATAAAGAAATAAGTGCAATGTTGGTAACTGATTTGCAAAATAGAAGTCACATTAGTTAAGTTGGAATCACATATCCAGCTTAGCTATTTTTTGTATTTTTTTGGTATACTTTTTTTCCCCTCTCTCAAATAATTCATCATTGTATTGATTATAAATACATTTTCAAAGTTTGGAAATGTGTTCACAATTAAATTAATTAAGGTATCATTCACTACACTAATGTATGCCATCATAGATTTGTTTCAATGACCTTTTAAAAAGGATCATTGAATGTGGCATAGGCAGTAGAGGGACATCAAAGCCAACACACATTATTATATTTACACTTACATGATGCATTGGTGATATTAATTTTGAGCCTCAACTTATAGTAAATGAACACAATTTTCAGGATTCACAAGAAGCTATGAAAGCTATGGATTTTCAACCCATGTTTCAATACATCTACAGGATGTCCAATTGAATAAATGTAAGGTGTTTAGGGATACCTTACTACTACATTCATCCCATTCAATAAATATTCCATTTTATAGATCTTGCCCTGGGTATGCAAAATTAGTTACAATCTCACTTCAGTAGCATTTAACAATTAGTTCATCTTCAAATTCTCAAGACTCACTGGGACACCTTGAAATTTTTTTTTTTTTTTTTAAATCAACAATCATTCAAAAACCTAAACATTTTTTGAGATGTTGTGTGAAATAATAGTGCTAAAAAAAGATATAATTGCCAGACTTTGGAAATAGCTTCCATAAGTTGTTGCTATTAACAACAGTAGCTAATAATGGCTATTAATTATCAATCGGTTTCCAACTTTGTCACAAATAACCATCAATATAGTCTACTCTCAAAGATATTGACCACTTACATTATATCTGCTCACTTGCAATGCATAGAAATACAATCTATTTACGTTATCACCATAGTAGCCACATTTTGCCAGTAAAAAATGCTCATCTTGAAAATGTGTACTTTGCCTTAGCTGGATATAGCAAAGGTGACATTGTTTACAATGTATTATACTATGATTTTGTTTTTATGCTATGCCAGAGTTACACATGTGAATTTCTGTGACTTGTATATTTAATGACACATGCACTTTACGTATAAAAAGGTTAATATTACTGTTTACATCAGGCGTTTGACCTTTTCATTAAAGGGACACTGTAATCACCTAAACAGCTACAGCTTAATGTAGTTGTCCTGGTGAGTATAGTCACTGTCAGTCCCTGCTGCCATTTTTATTTCAAGGAAAAGGCAGTGTTTACATTGCTGCCTAGGAACACCTATAGTGGCAGTCACTTATTCTGGCACTAAAGATGCTTCCTGGGTCAATGTTCAGAGTCTCCACACTCTGCATGGAGGCACTGAACCTTTGCCATAGAGATGCATTGAGTCAATGCATCTCCATGCGTAAAAGCCTCCCAGTGCTATGGGAAAGCATTGGATTGGCTGAGATAGACAATTCTTATGATCTCAGCCAAGAAGGTGGATCATGGGCGGAGGTAACTTAGGCAGACCTGTTTAACGCTAGAATATAGTTACATTTTACTTATTTAAGGGGGCAAGGGAGAGCCGGAAAACTAAAAAGTGTATTTAAAACTATTGGGTCAGGAATGCATGTTTGGATTTCTGTCTCTTTAGTGTTCCATTAATGCTGTTGCAATTAGATATGGTTAAAATATTTTGATATGTATGTTAGTGTTTCAGTGTAATGTCATATAATTAAAAGGTATATTTTTCCTTCTGGGTGTATAGAGATTTAGTTGTTTTTAAATTCTTGCTTCATGCAAGAGGCTGGTGTTATGTTTTGAGGGCATGTGGAGATTTGAAAAACAATTGGACACTAGTCGCTATGTATTGATAAGTGGCTCCCATATAACATTATGGTAACTAGTAGCTGCATCTGCTGAAGACTTACGTCTATCTTCTGTCCATGTTCCCACCTCTAATGCTCGCCTTCAAGACTTCTCGAGGGCTGCACCATTCCTGTGGAACTCACTTCCCTCCTCCGTTAGATGCTCACCCAGTCTCCACTCCTTCAAAAGATCATTAAAAACCCACTTCTTCATAAAAACGTATCAATTAAACTGTTAATAGCTACCGAATGATTCCTCTTCTGCAACTGTCACTAGTCTAATACTATCCTCACATTTTGTGTCACTTTAACATGTAATTTTAGCATTTGTGTCACCTCTAGCATGTAAGCTCATTGAGTAGGGCCCTCAATCCCTCTGTTCCTGTGCGTCAAACTTGTCTGGTTACAACTACATGTTTGTTCGTCCACCCACTGTAAAGCGCTTCAGAATTTTGTTGGCGCTATATAAATAATAATTTGAACCATCTGAATCTCTGAATTTGTTTTTGATGCATTTATTTTGATATGGCTGGCAGAAACAGTGGGGGGGGGGGAGATAGATAAATAGGTAAAGAAGCTAACATTAATAAATAATGTCATTATGTAATATGTTTTAATATTTGCAAATTGCATTAAGAAGTATATTTTAGTAAACACACTCCCTCCTGCAATGTGCAAATATTAAAGCATATTTAATATTTTTTACATTATTTATTAATATTAGTTTCTTTATCTAATGCATGTAATACTAGTATTATATTGCTATAGGGAATAATATCTTTCCAAAATTTGAAAATTATGGAAACATTGTGTTTCATTCCAGATTTACAATTTCCAAATTTGTGATGAACCAAATTCAAACTTTACCAAAGTGAAATGAAACAGAGAAATTTTTCTCAGCACATTTCTACTTTTCATTATTAGCAAACTTATGTTAAAAAACTAGGAAAAAGGCAAATTTGGACAAATAGTTTTTGTGCTAAATTTTGTAAATTCATTCTTATGTTACATAACAACTGAAATATTATATAAAAGAATGCTGTTCATCATGGTCATAACAACTCTCTTTTTAGTGAATACACCCCAATAACATGCTACGTAAAGGGACACTAGAAAACAGTAAAGTACTTTAGCTTACTGAAATGTTTTATGTGTGTATTTTTATTTCAAGTTACAAAAATTGCAGATTCTAAATGAACAGACACTTTTATGAAATAACTTTGTTACAACCCCCTGGCTTTCAATCATGTTACTTCCTGGTTTTGCTCAATGGAAATAAATTCATGCATATAGCTACCCAGAGCACATGTCTTGCAAAGACCTCTCATTGAGCTTCATTGGGAAGTCTGTCATTGGACAGCCACAGAAAGTCTGGGTGGGGTTATAAGGGGAGGCAGACAAGAGAACTGCAGGTTTTGCAACCCCCAATGAAAAAAAATTATCATTAAATGCATTTTTTTTTGGAGGGTGGGGACACGGATGGTCAGTGGAGTGTCCCTTTAAGGTCTGAGATATTGATAAATTACAGCTACTTGTCCTCTGAGTACCATTCACTCAATAAAGCACTGTGATGAATAAAACGAGGGAATTTCAAAACAAAATCCAAAATAACTAATTTGGAAATTTAAGGTGTTTTTTTTCCAATTCAGGTATTTTTTTTTGCCTGGAATTTACAATTCTCCATGCTTCTTGGTTAAATTACAAAATCTGGATTTGGGTAATTTTACTCTATAGCATCGTGAGTGATTATGTTCAGTTTTCGATACTTAATCAAACATAAACCTGTAGGCAGGGGCACCAAGGGTACATTTTCTGTTATTTGCCATAGGCATAATATCGTAATCAAAATGTGACAAAGTACAATATCTCAAGCAGCATTATTTACAGGAGCACATTACTACCCTTACCTATATACTCTTACCATATGAAAGTATTTACACAATCAGTATATTAAAGTAACAAGGATGGATAGGTAAAGACCAGCTACAGCAGATAGACAGTATGCTTACTGCTTTATGATCTGTATACGTTTATATAGTTTCATTTATATTTCATTACTGTGCAAACAAAATGAGCTGACGGAATAGGCAATCAGCATATGAGATGCCCAGTGGAACCTCAATTGTTATAATATGGCCGCTTCTATAAACAATTGCCCATTAAGGGCTACTGAGAAATAGAGAACAGTCATCTTTTTCAGCATTAGCAGAAGGACATTACAGAAATTATGACTAAGATGCTTATTACTTGTTGAGTGACCCTATCAAGATCCATCTACATAGCGCTTTATATCTCATTCAAAAGTCTCATTCATCTCCATTTAGACTAGATTTTGTTGCTTGGCTGATTATTCTGTGCAGACCTCTGTAAGCAATATCATATTATACTTTTATTGAAAAGAGCTAGAGATGAACACTATTCATCAGGATTTAATTGACTTCTGTTGAGATGTTGTTTCTGATTATCCTAACCACATATATATCTATATATATTTATATATATAGATATATATGTGTGTGATGGGGAGATATTTATATACAAGATCCAGAGCACTCACTCATTAATTAAACAGCAATTTCAAAGTTCACAGAACATAATAGTTTAAAAAAATAAAGAAATCTAATCTAGGCAAAAATAATGGGTGTTTAGTTCATACATAAGTCTACCACAACGTGTCGCATCATATAACTTTGTCTCTCTGTTAGATCGTTCATGACTTTTAGAGTCATATAACAGGTTGCTATTTTTACCAATGATAAAATAATGTATACTAGACTTATCATCAATACGATAAAAAAAAAAGGCATTTAAAGGGACAGTAACACACTATCCTAGCTTTAGTTTAGAATGTCCCATTGGCATCCAGTGAAATATAATTCAATATAATCCATTTAATAACACAGAACTTTTAATATTTCTCTCTTAACACAAAGAAAAAAAAGGAAAATATTTTTGTTTGAAAGTCAGCGTATGTTTAAAAGTTATTACTCTGAATAAAGGTTTAGAACATCTTTGTTTTTTACAAATCCCATTCTAGTATTTTAGTTGAAGTTTTAAGTTGTAAAGGGCCAGGATTTAAACAATGTCATTGTGAAATCAACTTGTTTATTTATTTTATTTTTAATGATAAAGCTTTATTCTTACGCTTTTTATGTTTACGTATTTATCTGGATCAGAACACAGCAATTTGGATAACGTTATGATTTTATTTCACTGCTGTATGTTCTATTACTTTAAACATAGTGCTTATTTTATACTGTCCCCTTTAAGTTTGGTCATTTTATAAAGTCGACACGGCAAGGAACCACACAGCTGTAAAGATGTAAAACATCTCAGCTTTTAAATGTGTTTTTTTCCCAAACTCTGCATGATAATCAGATTAAACTGTATATATATATAGCATAACTCAAATAGATATGCATTGCTTTTTATTACCCACCAATTTGTTTTTATGATAATACATGTGTAGCACTATTTTGGCTTCAATTAAATGCTGATCATTTTGTACGTTACAAATTATAAGCTGGTGCAAGTTAATGGTATTCTTTTTATAAATCTTATATTCATATAAGATTGTAGAGACTCTGAAAGGAACTTAACCTCTAGCAGTGAGTTATAGTTGGCTCTTCAATTTGTGCTTTAGCTAAGTAAGCTATTTAACCCGATCTCTACATAGCAACTCAGCATTATTTTTTTCAAGCTGTTAAACATGTTATACTTTTATCATACAGTAAATGATACATTAAATTATATTTAATAAATTTAGAATTTGTGCAAATTAAATCCAAATGGAAAATCTGATGCATAAATACCCAACTCGTGATAAGGGCTAAGTTGGAGAATTTGTTTAAATCAGCTAAATTTGTCTCTGTTTTTCTATTTTAAATTAATTTCTGAAAATTCAGAGTTTTGTGAATAACCCTTATAACATTTGATTATATATTTTTTTTTTTGTAAATAAATACAATTGTTAAAACAGTGCGTAGGCTAATAAAAGAAATTCCATTTTATATCATTATTATTAAAACAAATGCACAATTTAATCATATTGCCTGTAAAATTGCACAAGAGATGGCATGAATAAAACATTGACCTTGATGTAACAATGAAAACCAAAATAAATCAATATAAAAAGATGAAACTGTGAGTTAAAAGGAAGAGGGCATTATCGCATATATGTACTACATACTCTCTGACACAATGTAGACTCAATTGCAGGATATAGCTCAGTAGAACTTCATAATGCTCTACATACATCAAGCTAAGTGGTTATGTACTTCAGAGCTAAGATCTTACATTCACTCCTACTTTCTGAGCTTAAAAATCGAAATAAACTTGAATCACCTAGAGAACTACTTTATTATTTGAAAACAGCTAATATTTATATCAGAAAACAGCTCATACTGGAATCTCCTTAACAGCAATGATGCCTAATTTACTTCTAAAATGTTGATTATTGTGTGAAGCATGGTTCTGTAGAAGAATCATTTGATGGAATTGTCCCTTTAAAGATACTCCAGGAACCACAACTACTATAATTTATTGTAATGGTTATGGTGCTAGAAAACTATGTGTGTAATAATTCCTCTGTTAAATTCTGTTAATGTGTTTTTGAAATATTTCTCAAAAAATATAGGATTCTGCGGCACTAACAACCCACGCATCCTTAGGTTCTTTCTTTGCTGACAGGGCTGGTTTGATTTTGAGATACTTAATCCCTATGTTCCCTCTACCATAACCACCATAATTTGCTCTAGATATCAATGGCCTGACTATTTTATGATTTTTTTTTATTTTTATGAGGGTTGAATTGTATATATTTTGTTCCAGATGTAGTTTAAATTTTAATCGAGACAACTTTGCTATTAAAGGGCATTGACTTGCTGAAGCGGCTGTGGTGCATGAGCCTATCCATGAAAAGACAATTAACGTTGTTTTAAAATATATACAGATCCACCTCTTTGGCTGTCAATCAAGCAGCAACAGATTTTCTCTTACTGGTTATAAAGATTGATTTTAATCCAAGTATAAAGAACCCCTTACTCTCCTTCCTGAACTTAAACTTTAATGGCACTCATGTGACCATGGCATGCACTGAACTCAGCCCAATTCATTTTTTTTATTGAACTGGGATATGTGTAAATTGAGAGTAGTAGTCATATAGTAGCTATCAGTTTATAGAGTTTTTCCACTCATCATATGTGATAATGGAATACATTTCTTAAATCAGTGAGTGTCAGAGGTTTTTTAAAAAAAAGATCAGAAGTAACACACTACAATGAGATTGTCCTGATTGGATGGTCTCTTCCTAATGAGGGAAATGTACTCTTGTAATTAAAGCGAGCTTCTCTAAACTGTGCCGCTACAGTAAACATTATCTTTTTATTTTATGATTTTTATTTAATTTGTTGCATTATTATTTTAATAAAGTTCCCGCTTAAATACATTAAATAAAATAGGTGGTAATTTTGACCATAATGTTTCCCTTTAAAGTCAAAGATCTTGTAATTAGTCGAATGTTTTGGAAGTGGGTTTGCCAATTTGGCAGTTGAAGTGACACTTGGACACTAACAGAATTTGAATGCATTTGACAGATTTTGGTCTCGTTAGTATTCTGTTTTGCATGCTCAAATCTGTATAGTTTTTGCACAAACAATATTTATATATATATATAAACAATATATATCACAATTTTTCCCCACCACAACCTATTTGGATTTTGCTTCCCAAGCACTACCAAGCCTCAATAAGCAAACCAGTAACCAACCTCATGCTGATGAATTGCATTAACAAGGAAACAGCTGTCCATGAGTGGTTCACTGGTTTTGCATCTTTTCCTAAATTGTGTTCCAATCAGTTGTATACTGCAAACACAGATTAAAAGGAATCCATGTTTAAAATGGAATGAGGCAAAAATGTGATAATTTGTTAAACTAATTTGCATATGCCCACCCAGAATCCTTTGCTGTTGTAACATCACTGCAGATTTGGGATTTCTGTGGGAAAAGCAAGTCTTATGGCTTGACTGGAGTGCAGATTTTTGTTTAACATTGTATTAACTATCAACAATATATATATACATATATATATATATATATATATATATATATTTCAGAGTTCTGCAGTATAAGCCTGGTTCCATAGCCATGCCAATACTTATCAAATGTATGTGTCATTAACAGCACTCAATTTTCTGAACTACAAAGTAACCTGCATTAGAAGGAGAGGACTTTAATAGTATGGCTACCACTATTAGTTTGTCTGTAGTTTTTCTGAATGTTTGCAGCCTTATTATGAATTATAATCATCTCAATCTGTACTGTTAGGTACTGACCAGTGCAAACACTTATAAGGAAGTCTTTTTGGGATGATGGTGCTAAGAAGAAATCAAAGCCTTTTGCAAAACATTTTTTTTTTTTGTGCAAAAACTATAAAGTTTTTAAACATGCATAAAACACGTTATATTAATCAAATCTAATGAATTCAGGTTTTATTGGAGAGTGTCACGTCCCTTTTGTATACAAATCATTTAATTCAAAAACTATAGACAAGGCAATCGAGTGATAGTTGACCTACTGTTGGGGTAATTATGATTGTTGCCTCTTTTATAGTTAGATTAAAAAAAAAAAAAAAGAAAACATGACTTAAACATTTTACAAAAATATGAATAAAAAAAACACAGGAAAAAAAATGATTTACTTTAACCCATTCATCGATTTCACTTACTTTTGAACTATTTTACAAAGAGTACGATGTATTCCGGTGTTACGGTTTAAAAATAGCACATAACATAATATTGTTTTAAAGGATCACATAAGCTTGTATTAATTGTACTCACAAGAATGTGGAAATATATAGCGCTCACTAATGCCTTGATGTAGTTGAGAAGTTTGTGATGTCCACTTTTCTTGTTTGGTCATTTTTAGGCTTCTCCTGACACCTTATTTTACTCCACTCCAACACAGGTGTCAGGTTTTAGCAAGTATACATGTATTTAAGTAAAATTAAATTAAAGGTAAAAATACAATAAGGTCCTACGCATTTTGTCTATTTTGGTATACTTTATCAGGGACCTTACAATAAAACATGTAACAGAACAAACCTACAATAACCCTTCCCTTCCCTGTGGTCCCATAAATAGTGGCAACCTGCTTTTTCATTGGTGGATCTGTGGGTGTGCATCATCCTCACCAGCTTCGCCCACTCCAATTGATATTCCTTTCTCTGATTGAGATCTTACTTCAGCTGAAATATTTTACAGCCAAACTGTCATTTTTATACTAAACCATATTTCACTGTTATTCTTTATATTGTTTTATATTTTTGTTATATAATTTTGAAAAAAAATAACAATAATAAAAAGTATAGTACACTCTCATAAACTGCTCCACAAACACATTTTACATTTGTGCATGTTAATAAATCAGAAAACAGATAGACAGACATACTGCCATGCAGAAAGACATCCAGACACATAGAAAGACAGACAGACAGAGTGACAGAGAGACAGACATACAAAGAGATGAGAGAGAGAGAATGGTCTAGTTACATTCATCAGAACACAAAATGATCAACACAAGTGCTTAAAGAAAGACTGGTTGGTCAGATAAACAGACAGACAGACAGACAGACAGACAGATAGATAGATAGATAGATAGATAGATAGATAGATAGAGAGCACTGGCCAACAGAAATGCTACTAGTTGAGAATGGTGGATTTGTAGATGCGGTCCAGACAAGACATATAACAGACCACACACTGCAACATAAACAGCACGCTTACATTGTATACCACTTCTCCGTGTCCAGCCAAAGTGACTAAATGAATCTCTGTACAAATGTACACTTCAACTGAGGCAATGTCATGTAAATAGATTGCATATTCTTAATTGATTTCATCTGTCCTGCTGTTCATATACAGGCATGTATATTCATCTGAAGACATTTAAAATATGGCAATTTCTGTAGGGCCAAGTTTATAAGAGGAAAACATGAGGAGCCACAACATGTTGTTATAGTCTAAAGAAACACAAAGATCACTTTAGATAAAATATTTTTTTAAATTAATAAAAATAAAAACCATTGGAAGTGTTCCGTTAATGTCACCGAAATCTGTACAATACACCATTTGCTATACATTTATAGCCTCTTCGGTCTAAATACAAAATAAGTATATCCTTATAGAGGAACTGTCACTTCCCTCGATTTTTAATATTATATTTATTTATCCCTATATTAAAGTAATATATCTGTGAGGTGTATTAAATAAAATTAACTGTTTAAAGTTCATGCCTTCTTATCCTACAACTGGGTTCCTCTACGTTAGCTCAATGCCATTCATTAGAAGCTCTGTCCTTTAAACCTTGCAGTCAGAATAAAAAAAGCATACAGAGAAAATGAGAAATTAAATTATGTTTCAATTTCTTCTCTACATTTGCAATATTTGCCCTGGCTTTGCTTTGTCTGAATGGATTGTGATATCATGTTGGACCTCTTTAATATAAATTAAAAATAAACAATTAATGAAAAAGTGACAGTCCCCCCTTTAACTCTAACTCTGTGGTTTGTCGTTGTCTAACCTTTTTTTGGACTTATTTGTTTTTTTTTTTAAATCCTGTTCTGTCTCTGTTATATTGATGTGTACAATGCTAGTATAATGAAGAATAGGTCTTAAAGACAACGAGAATTATTCAGCCGGTAAACTATCAAGCTCCGAACTTCATAATAACTGTGTCATCATGACTGTGCTAAGAGGCCATTCTGCTGGATTTCACCATAAAAGCTCTGCTGCTCCAGACTTGTGCAGATTTTACTCAGAGGAAAAATCTAGCCAATGAGTCTGGTAAAGATGTTCTTTATTACTGCTATATTTCATGAATGAGTCAATCATGGTTTAATGAGCACCAAGTGAAATTGAATAGCAGTCTCCAAAAAGGAAAATGATTGTTTAAAGATTCAATGCTGGAATGAAATATCTGTAGTCATACTGAGCTGATAGCCATTAAGATATGATTCTTTATCTATCACAAGGTTTTTTTGTGCCAAATGCCAGATATAGTGATCCAAACTTCTTATGAGTGATAGAGACTAGAGCCCATAGGACACAGGTAAAGCACGAGAGAGGAAAATATACACAGATGAACATCCCTTAAAAAACACAATGTAAGGGTCATATATATATATATATATATATATATATATATATATATAAAAAAATGGTTGTCCTGTTGTTTCTTACCCTGAGGAAGGTCCCGATTGGGGACCGAAACATTGGTCATCATTTTTAAACTTTTTCAATAAAACTTTTGTTTTAAGTCCAGAGAGCAGCCTTTACTTATTGGATGTTATATATATATATATATATATATATATATATATATATATATATATATATATATATATATATATATATTTATATTTTTGTTAATTTTTTAAGGTGATTTTATTTAACTTTGAGTATAATTTCAGCCAATGGTATATTTAATGGTCCCTCCCACAAAATAATATCAAAATTAAGGCCAAAAATAAAAACTGACCCAATACCACGTCCAACTTTTTGACACAGATCTTTTAATAAACTAGTATTAGTAGTAATAGTAAAGCATAATAGATTATCATACAAATCTTTATTTTCATCTATACACCTGCTGTATTAAAAGAACACTGTAGTGTTAGGAATACATAAGTGTATTCCTAATGCTACAGCTTCCTGCCAATAGTTTAGATGCCTTCCGTTTCCCATTAAAAACCAAAAACAAATTACTCACCTTGCCCAGGTTGCTCTCTGTGCTGCCACCTTGCCTCAATGGCTAAGATCATCAAGTGCACATGGAAGGCAAATCACCTCTGCGCCAATCACATACTACTCTAAGAGAAGCATTTGGCTGATAACCAAGTCTGGCTCCATTTTTAATAGGGAAGTGCCTCCAGTGGCTGTCAGGAAGATGGTCGTTTGAGGTGTGTTTAACGCCGCGACAAAACATTGACGTACGTACTATATGACAATATTTTAGATTGTATGGTAAACACTAAAAGGTCACTGTGCCGGACTGTGTGCCTTAAAGTGGTAATGTCTCTAATTATATAATTGAAGGTATTTTTTCCCACTAAGTGTTACTATATATATATTGCAAAATTGCAGGAAACAAACAAATCAAAATTAAAAAACAAAACAGCACATACGAAAAATTTCAGGAAAATCACAAACTCTTTTTCCACTACTCCTCTTCATAAAAGGTCTTACTGCTGATCATACCCAGTTCATTGTTTGTTATTGTATCCTTTGTCAGTAGTCAACCTTTGACATCAATTCAGGTGGAATTAAATACTTGCCAATTGTGAATTGTCCTCATGTCAGGGGTGATTGGGTTTCTTTATATTTTTGGATATCTTTAATATTTTCATGATTTGCGTTGGCATGAATATCTACTGCAAACTGGCCAAGTGAACATTTTAATTAACTTTGTTGGGCTCACCTTTCTTCTTATCCACTTTCTATCAGGCAGAGGTATCAATGCTTTTAATTCAGTCTGCTCAGTTTTGGTCTCTAGTGCAGGATTATCTCTTCCCCATTAACCTTAGGATCTCTGCTTATGACATCATCACTAAACCTTGCAATTTTAAGAGTCTCTGTATCTAGTTTAAAATTCACAGTTCATTGCCTCGATAGTGAATAATCTTTTCTTCAAGTCACAGACAATGTGTTCTCTCATCTCTGGTGCAGAGAGAATTGAAAGGAGCACATTCACGAGGCTGATCACTGCTTTCCACCTGTCTTCATATTTGGTTATATCCTGATTAGCACTGAATATACCTAGGACAACAACACTGCAGTTACTAAATCAACTACCTCCAAGTTGTCAATGTTTACATTTTATTTCTAACTGCCTGGATTTTCTGTCAAAAGACTGAAACTATTCAAACCAATTCAAACCAATTTTTTTCTATACATATTACAGTTCTCACTTCTTATACCTCTGTTGCTTCATATTTGAGCTTTTTGTTCCTACAGAGTAATCCATCACTTTCCTCTTGGAGGAATTTCTTGGATACACACTCAAGTCTAATCTCAAGTTCTACCCCAGTCTCAGCATACAATGGATCAGAATGCTAGGATAGTATTCATTGAGGGCTTAGTGTTTTGTTTTGATGACAGTTTCAGGAGAGGAATCAGGGTGCGGGGAGGGAAATTTTTAAGGCGAGCATCAGAGTATTCAATATTTTTTGTTGTGTTAAAAAAGTAAATGAAGATTAATTATTATAAAATAAAATTATAAAATTGACTAAAAGCTTTGATATTCCCATCATCTAAATAATTGTAGTTTTGTTCAATTCTCAAGCTTATGTTGACTTCCTGTTCTGTTATCACTCAAATAACCTTGCTAAGGGCACTGGTGGAAGCAGAGCTAATGCTCTAAGAACATACACACCTTTTCTCAAGGTTATAATTATAGGTGACTTTGTATTAAAATATTGTAGTAAATAACATTGATCTGCCACTTAATTTAGACAATAATATGTATTGTTACATAATCAGATGATTGTGTAATCGATAAATACATCCTTATTACCAATTAAATGCTATAAAGCCCTATTTGCACCAGCCAGTCAGCTTGTGAAAAATGTTAAAATATCTCTGTTAATTATAAGGGGAAATTAAAATGAGTTTTAAAAGGATAACTTAAAGCCTTTTATCTATAGGAGAGTTATTAAACCCACTGGATTTGTCATTGTGCGACATAAGGATTCACAGTGAGAATGTTCATATATCATTAGAACATCTGCTCCAAACATCTGCTCTTCTCCTGAAGTGGTATTAGGAAAGATATTTTTGAGTCTCTAGAAGTTGAGCTACACTCTTGGGTACCATCTCAAGTGTGACCATGTAAATGCATTAACAGGTTCTATTGTCTCAAGCAGATTGTTGACTAGTTAAACTACATTTATTCATTTATATTATGTCCCATATTTAGAGATCAGCATGCATCTAATCAAATCCATTTTAAACATAAAAAAAATAAGCAGAGAAGTACTTTTAGTGTGCTTAGGCAACTTGTAGTCCTTCATCTGCTATTGAAAAGCAGCTTGCAGCATTCCAGGTCATCTGCACCAGACTAAAGGTAATACGAACTGCTGTTACTCAACTAGAGTCATTACTAAGTTCCAAACATTCTTGAACCAAAGAAAAAATATGCTTTGTGTGTTTAATTGTGCTTAAGTACAGTGATATTTATTAGGATTCCTGATGCTCATTTTGTTTACTTAGGGTTTTGGACTGTATCATCAGGTCTTCCCATATGCTTTTGTGCTATTTTATGCATACATAGTCACTTACCTGTCCTCACCTGCGGAAAGGGGCGGAAATAGTGTAATATGTCAAATACGTTATAACTAGATGTGATGTGTTACACTATTTCCACCCTTTCTGCTTTTGTCTTTCTATAAACACCAAGAAAATAAAAGTTGCCCTACCCAAAGAAAAGTCCTTGCTGTGCTAAAGACTAAAACGTCTACTATCAAGAGACTGTTATTTGTGAGGACTATCCCATTGACTTATTTTTTGTTTGTTCCAAATATCTTTTGATTTTTTTTTATATATTGTCTATTGGCCCAGCCCTTTTTCTATCTTTTTATTTCCGTATATTCTCTAAAGGGTTTAGAGCGATTCCCCTTGCTGCCTTTTTTCTGTTGATTAGGGCTGAGACATTTTTTGTATCGTATAATTTAAGTGTTTGGGAAAAAAAAGTGGAGATGATTATTTTTCTAAAATGGTTTTCCACATTGTTTCCATGGCAACTCAGCTACAAAATCTAACAGCATTTTGGGACACAAGAAAGCAATTTTCTAATCTTGAACATCCTCTGTATGCCAATTCAAAGATTTTATTCTTGGACTGATCTATTTTCTAAGTTTGTATTGTAGGCAAACAGGTCAAGCCTTGCTCCTTTGCACACTTGGGTGAAAGAGAATCTGCTTATCGTGTGTAATGCCCAAGTTCAGCCTGGTACAAAAACAGTGGTTTACACAGGGATACATAATTAGGTAGATTTTAAAGAAATTGCTAAGTTATTAGAGGTAAACCATGAAATTGTAACTACCTGCATACACTATCTACCTTCTCTTACTATTGCATTGTACAAACATTTAAGTGGTTCAAAGTACAGTGGCTGCTTTTTTATTAGCCAGGGAGAGGAAAGTGGAATAGAGGGATGTGGGTGTACAGTAGAGTATATTTGTAATCTTTAGTTTCCTGTTGATTAAACATATAAGGTTTTATCCAGGTAAATAAGTGTAAGTGTAAGCATTGTACCCTGATACAGGCATTATATTCACAAAATAGTGATGCAAATATAGCTGATAAATGTCATAAAAATTATATTTCTCCTTCAATGCTAATAATTTATTCTCTAATATTCCCTGTTTCATGTATGGAAAAATAATATTCTGTAAATTAACATTAATGTAATTTAATTATTGTATTCCTACTTCTATGCTTATAATTTACTCTCTAATATTTCCTAATATTATAACTCTGCTATATGTAAAATAGCATTGTGTAAATTCACATTATTTTATTTTTACTAATCACTAAGCAGTAATATATGTATTTTATGAATTATTACTTTTCCTATGCTTATGTGTTAAAGGGAAACTCCAGTGCCAGGAAAACAATCCGTTTTCCTGGCACTGCAGGTCTCCTCTCCCTCCCACCCCCCAATTCCCGATGTGACTTACCAGAGGCAGCGACGATGTCCCACGTCGCTGCTTCTTCCTCCCCCGCTGCTCCTCCTCTGCATTACGTCAGCCAGTGGGCGAGACTGATCCCGCCCACCGGCCGGGGAGACCTAATGCGCATGCGCATTAGAGCTCCCCATAGGAAAGCATTGAAAATGCTTTTCAATGCTTTCCTATGGGGAAATGAGCGACGCTGGAGGTACTCACACAGCGTGAGGACGTCCAGCAATGCTCTAGCAGAAGTTTCCTGTGCTAGGGACACGGAAGTGCTCTCTAGTGGCTGTCTAGTAGACAGCCACTAGAGGTGGAGTTAACCCTGCAAGGTAATTATTGCAGTTTATAAAAAACTGCAATAATTACACTTGCAGGGTTAAGAGTAGTGGGAGTTGGCACCCAGACCACTCCAATGGGCAGAAGTGGTCTGGGTGCCGGGAGTGTCCCTTTAACTGCGCATCACACATTACAAAAAAAAAAGTTGCATATTATTTTAATGAAACTGCAGTGAATAAGCTAAATAATCACTGTAAAATTACTAAATAGGCTAAATAATTACTGTAGAAATATCCATGTGACATTTGTGCCTTAAAGGGAAACTTCCCTTCTGGAAAGACACATTGAAAATCACTCATTATGTGATTTTTCATTTTCTTTTAATGTATATTGAAGGATTTTTTTTATTTTTTTTACTTTCTTTCAATGTATATTAAAGATTTTACAATTGACAATTAACATTATAATCCACTTCAGTCTTGGAAACTAAGTACCACTTTTAGTAGTCTGTCCCATTTTTTTCCCACTTCTCATCCTAACTAAGATTCAGTTAATTGTCCAATATAAATTAACACAGAACGTTAAAATTATATAATCCTAGTGCTGCAGTGGAAAATAAATCTTTGACAGAGCCATTAGTATATAATCAAAACAACAGACTACATGCGAAAACTTAATCTGTATTAAAACATTAATATGTGATATCTTGTGGTTGGAGAATATAAGCAGTATTTCATCTATTTGTGCAAAAAGAGGGCACATTAAAACAGTCATACTTGACCACCAGGTATATCAGGCAGTAATACTCGCCCACCAGATATGTCAGGCAGTAAAAACAAAGAAAATATACACGCAAGTCGGATGTTGAAACTGCATTAGAGGTATCTTCCTAATGACATTATGAGTATCTCAACATGGAAGATGCACCTTTGTATGATTTTGATGAGGTGGTTTTTAATCTTTGTATCACCAACGATCTTGTCTACATGAATAAGGAGACTAACATATATTGTTTTGTATTTCTTTTGTTTGAGGCACATGTGAATGAAATGATCATGTGCTTCACTAATGAAAGTTTTGTTTGTGTTATTTTAAGAATTAAATTATTTAATGTTATATCAATAATTGTCCAGTTTATCTTGACTCTATTAGTCAGTCATTATTAGAAATTTACAGCACAAAGGGTGGCAGAAGAATAGATAGCACAAAGGAGGGCACCATAATTTTATTATATATTGCATCCATTAACTAGTTGAACGTGAGGAGACATATCTAACTGCTCACTAAACCATCAGGAAGACAGACGTTTGGCACATATGCTCTGGATCAAAATAGTTATATTGCAATATGAAGCCTTGAATGATTACTCTAAACACCAAAACAACTTTAGCTTAATAAAGTTTTGGTGAATAGATCGTGCCCTGCAGTCACACT
The DNA here is from genome assembly GCA_933207985.1 of Pelobates cultripes. NCBI lineage: Eukaryota > Metazoa > Chordata > Amphibia > Anura > Pelobatidae > Pelobates > Pelobates cultripes. Next base: position 100,027,758 of record OW240923.1, read on the forward strand.
GCTAAATTATCTGCCTTTATATAAGTAAAATATAGCAAAAGCCACACGTCCCCTGACTTTGACTCACACAGTCTCCATGGAAAAAAGTGTTAAATATTTAAACACGTGACAGCACAGTTTGTTTACTTTGAAAGTTCTTAGCTCTTGCTTTGTTATATAACTTGAATTACATAGATTAGGTTTATGCAAGCTCTAGCAGGCTATAAACAGAGCAGTAGAGAAAAAAAAGTCTAAATTTAACATACTGTGCAATAATAGAAGTTTAAAAGTGATATCTCTTTTTTATAGGAAGTGTGTAGGAGGCAGTGTATTTCACAGCCAGGGAAGGTGTGGCTAGGACTACATAAATAAAGTGTTTTAACCCCTTAAGGACACAACTTCTTGAATAAAAGGGAATCATGACGGAATATTTCCATCATGTGTCCTTAAGGGGTTAACTACTAAATGGTAGATAATTGAGAAGTGAGACTGTTGGGTGTTAATCTAAACACCAAAATCACTTCATTAAGCTAAAGTTGTTTTGGTGATTAGAGTATCCCTTTGACTTTTAATGCAAAGACAAATGCTGAACCATTGGCTTTGTACCAACCACCTGTGTTACTGATATCACAGGAAATATATTTTAAAAAGAAAGCTATGTGAGTGATTACATAATGCACATGTATATTTTTATGCAAAAGTAACTTACATAAGAGCCCTCTGAATACATTCCTAATGATTGCTTGGTTCATTAATTGAACCAAGTGACACATTACTAAAATCAAAGCTTATAATGGGTCAAAACCAACAAGGACATGACATAGCATATCCCTTAAAATATTATAATGATTAATATTCCTATTTAAAAAATAAAAACCTAAGCTTTCTTATGTATTTGCCATCTCAAAGTTTTAGTGAAAAGTTTGTAGTTGGGATTGATAAAACACAGCAAAAATTATTTTTGAAATACTATGAAAAAATGTAACAATTTTTAGACATTTCAAACTAATGCAGACAAGCATGATGACCTATTCTTCTGTTATTGCTCCAGACATTTCTGCCATGACAATAGGGTGAACTATTTGCAAAGAGGATGATTAAACTGAAATGTATCAGGAAAGCTCAATAATAGGACATAATCAAGGACTCTGGCCCAAATTCTGAATATCCATCTTTGCCTTCCAACGTTTGAAGGTGATAATCCAGGTTGTTTGGGTGAAAGGTTTTTCAAAAGAAGTATCTTCATGGTTTTCTGGCTAATGAGCAACTTTTTGAAACTCTCATCATTGCAAAGAGTGCTATAGACTTCCACATTTAAATTTGAGTCCATGCTATAACGTATTCCTTTTTTTGGTGAGCTTCTCTAGTATCCACTATGTGTATTCCATCAAAGAGATAACCCTTAATGGTGAGATGATTGAGATGGAATGGTATTAAAGCGGCACTGTCATGCCGAACTTACCTTTCCTCAATATCTTCCTCTTCTCCCCCTCTCTCAGGATATGTTCTTCTTTTCTTCCTGTCTTCTATAGTTTTCTTTAAAATCATAAGACAAAGTGGGGACTCTTTGCCATAGGGAGGTTTCCTCCGCTTGACCAGCTTTGACCAGCGGAGGAACAAAGTGTGCTTCATTTCCGTTGGTCAGAGCAATTTTCCTATAATTCTTACCTTTCCTCTGTGTTCCCGCGATGCTCCCTGTCATTTCAGATGAAACTGGCAAATTGCGTTCTAACTCAATGAGAACAGTATGTTCGTTTCTTTTAGAACTCAATTCGGCACTTTGTTCGTATCGGAATTTCATTCCAATGAATGAATCTCCGATCCTATTCATTGCCGTGGCTGCAAGATTAGTAATTGAAATCCATCCACCAATCACAGTGCTCTGTGTCATTTTACACAGCATGGGAAAATTCCAAAGAACTTTCCCATGCTGTGTAAAATGACACAAAGCACTCTGATTGGATGGATTTCAAGCTACCCAATCAGAGTCCTCTGTGTCATTTTACACAGCGTGGGAAAGTTCTTTGGAATTTTCCTACGCTGTGTAATTTGACTCATAACACTCTGATTGGTGGGCTTGGAATCTAACCAATCAGAGTGCTCTTTGTCATTTTACACAGCGTGGGAAAATTAAAAAAAAAACTTTCCCATGCTGTGTAAAATGACACAAGGCACTCTGATTGGATGGATTTCAAGCCACCCAATCAGAGTGCTCTGTGTAATTTTACACAGCGTGAGAAAGTTCTTTGGAATTTTCCCACGCTGTGTAAAATGACAAAGAGCACTCTGATTGGCTTAAACCAGCAAATCAGAGTGTTCTTAGCCTATTTGCAGGGCAGGGCAAGGCTTTATAAGCCTTCCCCCGCTCTGCAGAGCTCAGTGTGCGCAGAGCCCTCCATGGGTGAAGATGGATTAATTTTTTTTGCGTCATGTTTTTTCTTTTTCGTCAGGATTTTTTTTTTGCACTCGGGTTTTTTTATTTATTTTAAGTTCGATGGGTATGATGGCATTTTATTTGGCCTTTTTTGTGGCTGAAAAATCAAGATTTTAGAAAAAATAAGACGTCAAATGGTAAGTTAAATTTTTCTTTACAGGTTAGTTATTTTATTCCCACCCTCACTATTTTTAAGGTGAGGGGGGTAGGTAGAAGATAGTTTTATTTGGGTGGGGGTGGTGACTAGGGGCTTGGGACCCCTAGTCACCTTGATTGGGGGGAGGGGGGGAATTTTAATTTAGGGCCCCCACCCGCTGTTCAGGGATTGCCGGGTGCGGGCCAGGAGTGAGGACAGTAGGTCCCCCCTTTATTGTTTTTTAGGGCCACCACCCACCACTCAGTGGTGGGGGCTGGGTGGGAGGCAGGAGGTCCCCCCCACCATTCTTATCTAGGGCCCCCACCCACTACTTAGGGGTGGGGGCATTGGGGAGGACAGTAGGTCCCCCCTTATTGTTTTTTAGGGCCCCCACCCACCGCTCAGGGGTGGGGGCCAGGGGGGGAAGACAGTAGGTCCCCCCCACCATTCTTACATAGGGCCCCCACTCACTGCTCAGGGGTGTGAGGATAGTTTTATTTGGGTGGAGGGGGGTGACTAGTGGCTTGGGACCCCTAGTCACCTTGATTGGGGGGAGGGGGGGAATTTTAATTTAGGGCCCCCACCTGCTGTTCAGGGATTGCCGGGTGGGGGCCAGGGGGGAGGACAGTAGGTCCCCCCCTTATTGTTTTTTAGGGCCCCCACCCACCGCTCAGGGGTGGGGTCCTGGGGGGAGGTCAGTATTTCCCCCCTTATTGTTTTTTAGTGCCCCCATCCACCGCTCAGGGGTGGGGGCCGGGGGGGAGGACAGTAGGTCCCCCTCCCTTATTGTTTTTTAGAGCCCCCACCGCGCAGGGGTGGGGGCCGGGGGGGAGGATAGTAGGGGCCAGATAGTAGGGTTTTTTTTAAACAGTGAGCAGCCATAGGCTGCTCACTGTTTAGTAGACATGCCCCTACTCACGGTATAGCGAGTAGGGGCATTGGGGAGATTTTAATATTGACCCCCATAGAGTGAGGGAGGACATGGGGGGCTTAGGAAGTGGCGGGGAGCACTGCTTCCTGCTGCTTCTATCTTTACATCTTACAAGGAGGGAGCTGCGTGCCCGTAGCTCCTTCCTTGTAATAAACTGAACGAGCAAACAAACACTGATATTCGGTTTTAGTTTGTTCATCTGATTTTTCTATTCATTCATTCAGCTTTCTGATGAATGAATGAATAGATGAAATTCCTGTTTGCATGCCCAAGTGTTTCACTGGGCATGTGCAGGAATCTCAGTGCTATCTAGTGTGGACAGATGACGTATCCCACAGGGACTTCATCTACCCACACAAAGATGGCGGCGCCCTGAATATAGATCGGGGCAGGAAATAAAGAATAAAAAATAGGTAATATGGGGGACTTAGGGGCATTTGGGAGTGACTAGGGGTCAATTAGATGTAGTAGAGGCGGGAGGGGGTTAAAAAATACGGGATTCGGCCATGACAGTGCCTCTTTAATGTCATGACATCTTGTAACTATGACAGTGTTTATGTGTGTTTATTTGATCTGTTTACATAATGTTGTTATGCTTTCATCAGAACTACATTTGCAAGTACCTGTAATAAAATTATTTTAATTGGATTGTTTGTTATAAATAAATAGAAAAAAAAATGTAAAATGCAAAAGCATGCTTACAATTATTTACTAAACCACAAAGTATAAGTTAAAATTACTAAACATTACTAAGGAATTTTACATTTTAGATCAAAATAGTCTTGGTGGAAACACAGGTGAGTTGGAGATTTTTCCAGCTCAGCTATTTTGACATAAAATCGGATATTTCTAAATGTTTCCCAAAATAAAAATGAGTAGTGATATTGGGTTGCAGAAGATAGAGGTTTTTTACCAGAAAATTACAAAACTGCTATCCACTAAATTGTCCTTAAATGTATGTATTATTAGAGTGTATTATTAGCCATACATGACCTCTTCATCTCAAATTCTTTCATACTTCTTGCACTCACTGAGACTTGGCTGTTCCCCTCTGATACTGATACTCCTGCTTCCTTTTGTTATGGTGGGTTACAATTCTCCCACACTCCCAGAACAAACAACTCCCCTCAATGTACCTTTCAACCTATCCTCCCTGCTCTATCCTTTACTTCCATTGAAGTTAACACTGTCCGTATATTTAAACCCACTCCTCTAAGAATGCCCCTCCTAACCCCCAGTCATCCTAGGCTATTTATTGAACACTTTTCTTCCTGGCTACCCCATTTCCTTTCCTCATTCATGGGGACTTTAATATCCCAATCAACAGCCCTAACTGTCCTGATGCCTTTCATCTGCTCTCTATAACCTCCTCCGTTGGACTCACACAGTGGTCTAATTCATCAACTCATAGAGCAGGAAAAACTCTTGACATCATCTTTCATTCTCTGTAACATCTCTAATCTCTCCAATGTTTAATTTCCTCTATGAGGCCACCATCTACCCAAAGTACCTCACCCTCACCACATCAGTCTTGCAGAAACCTCCATTCCCGTGACCTACAGCAATTCTCCACCAACCTCCAAAATCTCCTTTCAACAATCTCAAATCTCACCTGCCCTAACACTGCAACCTCCCTCTACAACTCCACTCTCTCTTCTCAACTAGACACCCTGGCACACCAAGCTGACACGATACCTCCAAAAATGTTCCAGTACTGCTGAACGCTGCTGGAGAAAGTCTCACTCTGCATCTGACTTTCTCCGTTATAAATGTATGCTGTGCTCCTACAGTCTGGCTCTTTCCTCTTCAAAAGAAAACTACTTCAGTACACTCTTAACCACACTCTCCTGTTTGCCCAAACAACTGTTTCATGCTTTTCACTCTCTTCTTCGCCCTGTCGTGCCTCCTCCTCCTATCAACTTGACCGCCACAAACTTTGCAACTCACTTCACTGAGAAGATTTCTACAATCAAGGAAGAGATCTCTCATCTCTCTCCATCCACTATGAACTTTTCCCCTAACCACACTCCCTCAGCTGTCCTACGCTCATTTGCACCTGCTACAGCATTAGATGGTTCTGCTCTGCTCCATTTCTCCTACCCCACCACCTGTTCCCTTGATCCTATTCCCTAGTATCTCATCCGCACTTTGTCTCCTTCTATTGCTCTGCCTCTCACTGAAATTTTCGATCTCTCCCTCTCCTCTAGCACATTTCCTCTACCCATCAAACATGCAACCGTAACCCCTAATTCCAAGTCCAACTACCGCCCTATCTCACTACTGCCGTTTATCTCCAAGATCTTTGATCGGGTTGTGTATGCGAGATTGACATACTTTCTTGAATCCAACTCTCTGCTTGACTCGCTTCAATCTGGATTCTGTGCTGGTCACTCTGTTGAAACAGCTGTGACCAACATATACAATGATCTTAACACTGCTAAATCTCATCCCATGGTCACTATTCTGTCCTAATTCTCCTCAACCTTCCTGCTGCTTCTTCTCATCCTCCGTAATCTCGGTCTACAAATTACCGCTCTCTCCAGGTGGTCTTCCTACCTCTCCCAGCGCTCATTCAATGTTTTTTTCTCTGGCTCTGCATCTTCTCCCCAATCCCTCTCTGTTGGTGTCCCCAAGGGTCTGCCCTCAATCTACACTGCCTCCCTTGGTAAACTCATCCAAGCTTCTTCGGCATCCAGAATAATTTCTATGCAGATGACATAAATTTGTCTGTCCTCCTGTGATTTCTCACTACCCCTCTTGTCTCTCACTGCTTCTCTGCTATTTCCAACTGGATGGCTGCTCATTTCCTTAAACTGAAACCGTCCAAAACAGAACTTCTGGTCTTCCCTCTCTCAAGTGTTGCTACTCCTTTGTTTGTGTCCTTTCAAGTCAATGGCGCTTTACCTCTAAGGCTTGCTTCCTAGGTGTTTTCTTTGACTCTGACCTCTCCTTTATCCGTCAAGATCAATCAATTGCCAAATCCTGCTGCTTTTATCTCAAAAACATAACGTGCATCCGACTCTATTAAACACCTGATACAGCAACGGTGCTTGTCCATGCTGCTGTCCTCTCTCGCCTTGACTACTGTAATCCACTTCTCAGTGGTCTTACGTGTTCCCAACTTGCCCCATTACAGTCTATAATGAATGCGGCAGCGAGGCTCATCTTCCTGTCTGCCCACACCTCCCACGCCTTCCCCTTTGTCAGTCCCTCCATTGGCTTCCCATGAGATATAGGGCTCAATTTAAGATCCTGACTGTGACGAAATGCCTTTTGTCACTGGATTGTTAGGTGACAAGCTGCCCTTTGCCCCCGGCTGTTGGAGGAGCCTGATTGCCAGCCTCCTTCCTCATGACTATGGCCCTGGGGTGTATTGCCATTTAAAAAGACTATTTGGGGCTTACTGGCTTCTAAAGACTATTTCTGCCCATTTGAATCCATGGGAAGGTGTGTTTCTTCCCCTCCCCCATTTCCTGTCTATTGTTCTCCAGCAGGGTGTTGTCCCAGGCACACTGCCAAACCAGTTGGAACTGACTGCTTTTGTCCCTCCTTGGTTTCTCAACAGCCCTTGCTATGCTTTACCCCATGGCAAATTTACTCTGTTCATGGGATCTGAGCGCTGTTCACCTAGATTGGGCGCTCAGATCCGAGCTATCTGGGGATAGGTTCAATGTGGGGGTTCTGTGTAATATAATAAGAATTATGTATTTTTATGTACTTTTACGTATTTTGCTGTTATTGTAAAATGTAGATATTTTCTGTACCTGGAGATAATTGAGTTTACTGCAGTGCCTTAAGCCAATTATCTCCAGGATGGAGAGGAGGGATTTCATTGTGTATGTGAGAGTGTTATTATGTTAATTAGTGTTCCCATTGGTTTGTGTCCCTTTTGTCACAGTTTACCACCAGGTCCAGGGGGTGTGCCTCTGGCCTGAAAACTTGTATATAAGGAGTAATAAACGCTCATTGTAGTCAGATCATCTTGTACCTTCATGAAGTTTCGGCTCATGTTTGGGGGATTGGAGAACTACACTCTGGGGATTGCTATAATCACTATACTCCCCAGGGTATAATCCCTAAGCTCTGCCAAGAGCTTGTTCCTGTTCCTGCTCTCTGGAATTTGGAGAGGTTGACCTACTGGAAGCTGGACCCTGGTCTTGGGTCCAGAGTGGGTTGAGACGGCGAGACCCCAACCAAGCTACGGCGGTTTGTTGGGAGTCTACTGTGGTTATGGTGTCTGGCGGAGTGCTTGGAGTCCTCGGAAAGCACTAGGAGCATCCATCAACGCAAGGTACCCAGTCGGGGTGCCAGCGGTTCCGTTACACTGACACTTGCCTACAAATCTATACACAAAGCTGCTCCCATCTACTTATCCTCACTAATACACAAATATGTCCTGTCTAGGCCCCTACGCTCTGCTGGTGACCTATGTCTAACCTCTGTTCGTACACCTACCTCTGATGCCCACCTTAAAGACTTCTATAGGGCTGCACCGTTCCTATGGAACGCCCTTCCCCTCTCTGTTAGACTCTCACCAAATCTCCACTCCTTCAAAAATCTTTGAAAACTTACTTCTTTCGGAAAGCAATTAAACTGTGAACAGCTTTCCCTCCCTGCAACCTGATTCCTCTCCTGAAACAGTCACCAAAACAAAACACTAAGCCCTCACTGAATACTATCCTAGCAACCTACTTTTCTACCCTACACTTACCTTTTGTGTCAGTACACCTCACTCCCTCTTGCATGTAAGCTCAGTGAGCAGGGCCCTCAATCCCTCTGTTCCTGTGCATCAAACTTGTCTGGTTACATATTCGTGTCTGTTAGTCCACCCATTGTACAGTGCTACATTACTTGTTGGCGCTTTATAAATAATAATAATAATATTTAGAGTGGCACATGCATGGCTCAAGTAAGGATTTTTCTTCTAATGCTCAATATTCAACCTTTTCTGATTAATGTCCTTTGCGATAGAGTGGTTAGCTTATGTAGATTTGCAAATAAAAATAACAATGAATTCATCATTCATTTCACCTTATAATGTCATCCTTTTTTCACTGAAATAGAGCAAACCAGACAAGATCTCAAAATAATAAAACACTCAATTATTTCTTGAACACAGTTAAATACAATTTGTGCTCCAAGAATTTTCCCTGAATTGATATATTGGGAAGAAATCTATATTTATTTTACTGTATTCTTAAAGTCACCAAAAAAAAATAAATGCAGTCATGTAACTGAAATAATAAGAGTAGAGAGATGAATGTAACAGCGTGGGGTTTGTGTGTGGACAAGAGACTTCTTAATATAAAGGCCCAGTTGCAATTAAAGCTGACTCATGCTGACGAGCTTTGATTAAAAAGGAATAGCGAGTTATGTGGAATATCTAGGAAGTAGAAAAAATGTCTTTAAAAAAGGACTGTGAAACTTTTTATAACTTTAGTCAAGATAATCTTTCGGTGTTACCAAGTCAGTGTTAGATGCATGTGAATTAAATATTAAAGTGTTGGCCAACAAGCTCTATTTTAAACCATGGAGATATAATTAATTAAAAGCAAAAAGAGTAGTCATCTCTAAAAAATACTATATTTTATATTCATCAAACCCTAAATTGTCAGGATTTTATCAGGGGATTGCAAAATTCAGGCCAAAATAACTAATCTAGAACTATAAATTCCTTGGGGATTTTTTCCCCAGTTTATCTATTTTGAATTTAAAGGACAACTGTCACCTCAAAAATCTTTTTAATATTCAATTCCTTTCATCAATTATTGAGTACATGTTAAAAAAGGAAAAAAAATCCTCCCTACCTTTAGTATTTAACAGAAACCTAAAGCCCTACACACTATCTGACCTTGGGTCACACAGTGTTTTAAAACAAACAGTTAGTCTCTATGTTCTTCTAATCTTTACCCCCAGCCCAGAACCAGGAAAAATATAGAGAATACAACTACAACTACAGTCCACTGTAGTAGTTATGGTTCCAGGAGAATTCTGGCATCCTCCTAGAGTAAGTGATCAAACAAATTAAGAACTGTTTAGTAACTTACCTGGGCACTGCCAGGTATGTGCCGCCAGCAAGCCTGCTACTAAAAGTTCCTGTCACTGAGCCGAGCCCGGCAATGCAGGGCCACACTCATTGGCTGAGAACACTCAGCTGATGCTCCCAGCCAATGAGCTGGCTACACAAAGCATGGCTTTGCATAGTTGAACTAACACCAGGAAGGTGGCGGGCTGCAGTTGTTAAGGTGCTTGGAGTTGTCCTTTAAATTTTAAATGCTCCGGTGGATTTTCTATACTTTACACTTATTTATTTACTAAATACTGAACTACTGCACTAAAAAAATGATTGCAAAACTTAGGCAAACATTACTCATTTGCAAAAATTCTCCAAGTCATCTGCAGTATAGCTTAGTATTTTTAGTAGGGATGTGCATGTGCAAAGAATTTGGTTCAGCCCTTAAGAAATTCGTGACTTCGGAAATTCGTGACTTCGGCACTTTGGGAATTCGGGACTTCGACAATTCCCTAACCCTACCTCTAACACTAACCCTAACCCTACCCCTACCACTACCCCTAACCCTACTCCTAACCCTAACCCTTCCCCTAACCCTACTCCTAACCTTAACCCTAACCCTACCCCTAACCCCAGCCCTAACCCCAGCCCTAACCCTACCCTTAACCCAACCCCAACCCTACGGAATTCGGACAAATCCCTGTATGCCCAAAATTCAAGAAATAGCAGTTTGTTTGAAACCAAATTAACAAGTCTACCATCCAACATTGAAAAAAAAAAAATTTTCTTGCACCTGAGTAATGGTAAGATGGCACTCAGTCGACAATATTTAGCCCATAACCACAGGGATAGAGAAAAAATGCTTTATTTTTAAAAAAAATGTATTATTGTTTCAGATTCAGCTATATTTTTCTAGTTGTACAAAACAATATAAACACTACTGTAGATAGTAACCGTAGTGAAATATATGCAAATATTTAACTTAAATGTTATAATGCAGCCTCCCAAGATCGTTACCCAAAGAAGACGACCTTTTCATATATAGATAACCACAAACAACACAAAACTTCGGGATACGGCTGGAAATGAATCTAAAAGGAACATAAAAATATACAAAATAGTGAAGTACAATTAACACACTGTTATGCGCTGTATATAGATGCACTCACAGAATTGTGTAGAATATATCGCTCATAGGGTGCCTCCCCCGATTGAAATGGGGGGCTAGTAATCCCCTGGCTCCTTGTGAAAATCCTTAATAATGCTCAGGACGGTATGGTTTTTTCTTTTAATTATATTCTATATTGATGGTGATTATTCACCTTTTATCAATAAAAGCACTTTTTTTCCTACCATTGCCCGTTTGGAGTCCTGAGCATTATTAAGGATTTTCACAAGGAGCCAGGGGATTACTAGCCCCCCATTTTAATCGGGGGAGGCACCCTATGAGCAATATATTCTACACAATTCTGTGAGTGCATCTATATACAGCGCATAAAAGTGTGTTAATTGTACTTCACTATTTTGTATATTTTTATGTTCCTTTTAGATTCATTTTCAGCCGTATCCCAAACTTTTGTGTTGTTTGTGGTTATATTTTTCTAGTTGTCAACTATATCAGATGGTTTAGATTCCTTCTAAAAACTATTGTAATAGATAATCTATGAGGTTTATTTGTTTATACGTGAATTGTGATGGGATGATTTTAGAACGTAAATTAAAATAACCAAATGTCCCATCTTGTAACCTAAAGGTTGGATTTTATATTAAATCACCACAACTCACCATTTAGAGAATAAACTCTTTAAAAGGTCCTTAAAATCTAAAGACTGCATTGCAAACTTATGTTAATAAGGTTGTATGGTAATTTGATATCTTCTCTCCAGCTCATTGAACAGACTATATATAATGATTTAAACTGACTAATAGTTCCAACCTCTAAAACAGGCAGAGTGCAAAAAGAAATTACTTTCTATAAAAAATTTTTAAAAAAAAGATGACATAGAAGCCATAATTGCTCATTTCTGGTATATCGATTAAATATGTTTTTTTCTTTTCTTTTTTTTTTTAAATGCCACTCTTCATTTTGATAGGAAGTGAAGTTCGCTATAATATGCTGAATTAAGTGTGAAGCTAAATGAAGCAATTAATTCCATTCTTTTCAAGACAATAAGGCGACCCGACAGAATACAGAATAGCAACAGACTGACCTCTTCTGGGATTCTAAAATGATAAGACGAAGAGTTAAAGAGGATTCAATACTGCGGTCCTCACTGCTTTGAAGTAGTACCCAGGGACTCTGTGACACAAGATATCAGGAATACAGAGAGCTATTACTGCCTGTTAGATATGCTCCTTAAACACTTCAGTGCCTGCGAAACTTGAATATTCTGTAGAACACAAAATCAGTCTGCTCCAGATTCATAGCTTATTTTTGGGGTGTGATGAATGAATTATTGAAGTTCAACCAGGGAGTATATTTCGCAATGAATGCATGTATCAAACAGATTAGATCAATGCTGCAGTTCTTTAATCTAATGTACTGTATGTTGTCTTTCTTCAGTGATTCTAAAAGGTGACTGATGTCCTTCAAGCTATAGACCGTTCACAGCCAAGGTTAACGGAAAATTATCCCTGGCCATAATTACATAGTTGGGTTTTTCTTGCTGAATAAGTAACTCTATACTTGAAGGAGTTATGTCATTCAAAAGTTATTCCAACTTAAAGGATCACTATAGGGTCAGGAACACAAACATGTATTCCTGACCTTATAGTGTTAACACCACCATCTAGCTCCCCTGGGCCCCTCATGGCTCCATAAAGATAGCAAAAATCTTACTGTATTCAAGCCTGAAGCTGTAACTCTGCATGCTGTTAGGCTCAGAAAAACAAACAGTTTTCTGACATCATCAGAAGTGGTAGCCTGATCCAATCACAATGCTTCCCCATAGGATTGGCTGAGACTGACAAGGAGGCAGATCAGGGGCAGAGCCAGCATGATTCAAACACAGCCCTGGCCAATCAGCATCTCCTCATAGAGATGAATTGAATCAATGAATCTCTATGAGGAAAGTTCAGTGTCTGAATGCAGAGGGAGGAGACACAGAATGTTTGGATGCATTTTAGGCAGCCATGACCCAGGAAGGATTTCTAACAGCTATCTGAGGAGTGGCCAGTGAAGTTATCACTAGGCTGTAATGTAAACACTGCATTTTCTCTGAGAAGACCGTTTTTACAGCAAAAAGCCTGAAGGTAATGATTCTACTCACTAGAACAAATTCATTAAGCTGTAGTTGTTCTGGTGACTATAGTGTCCCTTTAAATAATACTGGGGCATAGTACACCTATTGGAGCATTTATAAGAATCATGGTAAGATTGTCATGTTCCTATTTCTCACCCTAAAACTGCTGAAGTATTGGCTTGTCAAATAGGGTCTGTGGGTGTAGTACCTCTCTTAGCCTTCATATTCTGTGTTGGCACCATATCTTATTCTGCAGTCCATGACAATTCCTTATATATAGAATACATATGGAGATAACAGTAAATTATTGGATGCACACAGCTCTTTTGAAGAGGCTTTGTTGCCTTCCTATATCCTCAGCTTGCTAGGAAAATCCATCTGGAGTGATTCCTTTATATACAACTACCTTTGCGGTGGAAGCTGATTTTTCATGGTTGCATAAGAAAATGTGAAAATTTGGAAGTGACCTCAGAAACCATAGTTATTCCTTCACCTTCCAGAGGTCACTTCCAAATTTGAAAAACTGCACAAGATTAAATACTGTGTCATCTTTCTTTTTTTTTTTCCTGCTTTTTTTTAAAAGATATAGCGCTGACTAATAACATGAATATATTTGGAATTAAAACCCGACTTGGAAAATAAAAACACCAAGTGTGATAGTTTACAAGGTAGATTTAATGATCTAGCAATGCTCAAAGGACAAGTTCAGCTTGTGGTCTTGTTATTGATGGTCCATGTTTTTGGAGAAAACCATTGTCAATTGTCATAGCCTGGACTGTTATTCCTCTGACTATATTTTAAGAAAAAGGAGATAAGAAAAGATGACACTTAGATAAAAGAAATCCCCAGTGTTTACATTTAAGAAGTTTCTCTGGACTATTAAAATATGGCAATGGAAACCTGCATGTTTTCAGCGGATCCCGACATAGCCTAATTACTTCTGTCTTATATCATTCTACTGATTGATGCTCTCCCCACTGCTTAAGTTCAAAGTGTAATGATCAACTGGCCCCATGTATTAAAATTAATTAATGATATATGACCTTCTTTAAGAAAATAAACTCACTTTGTTTTGCTACTTACTCTTAATGATACGTTATGTACTCCCGATGCCATACTGAGATAAAGTTTACATTTGGCAATGAATAGGTCACTCATAGATTGCATTAAAAATAGCATTTAAAGTTTAAATTCCCCACTTAAGTAGCAATTTAATTTCTGTTAAATGTCAACAATTGCTCTATAACCTTATAACAGGATATACTGTTACATTTTTAATACACGAGTGATGACAAATATTGGAATATCAGATTTATTTTCCCCCAAATATTATTTTTAACTAATTTCCCCATGATGCTCAACAAGCCATTGGGATGCTGAGCACCATGTGAAATACTGGTCACAAACTTCTGCCATGCTGATGTAAGCCATCATTGCAACATCCTCAGCAGGAGGTTTGGGTCACTAACTTCTAGACTTGTGCACTTGGGATACATTTTATTTTACCCAAATCACTTAATCCAAAAATAAACACATTTTGATCATGTAGTAAGATAATCTTTCATGTGGTGGTTCAGCTTGTCCAAATATTGTCTATGCAAAATATTCAAAAAAAGATTAGGACAAACACATTTTCCATCACTTAGTTCAGATCAAGTGAAAAAAGTTACCAACAGACAGGAAAAAAGGAATAACAGTAAAAATTATGTATTTTAAATTATATATTGATTAAATACATGATATATAAGTAAATATTATTTTTCTATAGTAGGGATTGGTAGCTTTTTAGTACTTATGGTAGGATAGGTAGCTCAAACAACCCAAACCAGAGTCTCTTCTATCCGGTTTGCAGTAGTTGGTTCGTAGAGGTAGGGCAGCAACATCCTCAGATCCAGGTCAGTATGAAACGAGAAGAGATGACACAAAAATAGAATATAGTGTATTAAATTCATTATTGATTGAAGAAAAAGAAGGGGAATTGCACAGTGTGTGGAGCTGATAATTAGCTTCAATTGATACACCTGGGTGGTAACATCCACGCCTGTGGATATGAACTTGGTATCTTGGTCCGATTGGGGGTAGCAAAAGGGTATAGGAAGAAAACAAACAATACCACTAATATAGTGTAGTATTTTAAGCATATTGGATAGAAGTATTGTATATCAGTGTACTATCACATTTATCGAAGCCTCCTAGTAAATCACATTTATTGCACTCCTAGTGGAGTGCAATGATCCCCTCTCTTGGATATGTGTCTTTCCCACTCTCAGATGTATGTGGTAGTAATCATCACTATGGCATAAGAAAGTAAAACAAGAACTAAAATATAGTGATCTATATTAAAAGTAATAAAAATAATAGAAAATGTACTCACTGGCACAGAGCAAAAAATGGTTTTGCACACTGAATGAAAATGATGTCCAAATGTCAGGATAATGACAGGAATGTCCAAATGTAATAAAAGCACAGTAAATGTATTGAAAAACAGTGTATAAAAACAATAACATTAAAGCAAAGTGACACACTAACACATTTCACCTAATAGGCTTTCTCTAGGTGTTACAGACAAAATGAACGTCACTGTATATATAGCAGAGTACACATGATGGTCAAGCACTTAACATAAATAGAAATCCAAGTTGATACTAAACGTGTACATCTAAAAAGGAGGGGGTATCTAACCATTATCTACATTTTAAAAATTAAAACCAAAGCCTAATGCTTTACAACACCACTTTATAGAAATTAAAAAAAACAAAAAACTTTATGCAACTACCCCTTTATCATTATACTGGCTCTCCAATGCTATGTAAAGCAAGATGAAATTTGTTAACTTTTTTTAGTTCAATTCAGCTTGATTGACCTAAAATGTAATTAAGCAGTCAACTCAATATTTATAGATTTTTAACCTGTATATAAATATATACTCCTGCCACATATAGTTTGGCTAGTAACCATAATATTTCACATACCTACTCACTAGATCGCTTATTTTTCTTATCGTTCATTATAACAATTCACCTTTTTCATTTGCTTGTGTTAAACAGTCTTCTATTGTAAGTACCGGATCTAGTCCTTGGCTTTCTCCGCTGATAGATCAGAGAAACTATTTGACCTCCGGCCCAGTGCTGTACCATTTCTTTGGGATTCTTTGACTGACATAAAGCCGTGTAATTTGTTCTACCTTATTATCTGATGTAGTTCCTTGTATCCAACCCTTGCCTTGAACCCAAATTTGTCTGCACAATCAAACCAATGAGTGTATCGTATTCCCCTGGGATTAGGAACATATAGCTCAATTAAATAAGGTTGGCTGCCTCTAATGGAAAAAAACTCAATAAATCTAGTAAAAAAAAATTTTCTTTCTCAGTTGATATTTTCACAACTAGGTTTTAAAAGGTATTGGCTAATGACATGAGCATCTCCAGCTGAGCTGTGACATCACAGTGTGAGCAAAAACCTCTCCAGGTGGAGCCGGTTTAATTAAACCTTGACATTGTTGCATGCTATACATAGGATTAACAGTTATCTTCACATCCCTGTGCTGTTATCAGAATACATAATGAAGTTCAATAGGGTATTGAATTAGTTCTGTGTTTGGGAAGGAACAATTTAATATTCTGTCTTGATTTTGTCCTATTCTCCTTGTTTTCTTACACAGCATGGGCTATATTAAAAGTACCCTCGATGGTCTAAAATACATTATCTGTCTTTAATAATGAAATGAGATTTCTTATTGAACTATAGCAAATACCCTCATATCATTTATTAGTAGGTTATATTATCCAGGGTGGCATTGTGTGGTCTTTTTTAGTAAAATTGTCTTTTCTTCTGTGTGTTCAGAGCTTTTAACTAATCCAGGGATTGACAATAAGCTCTACAAAAGAAAGATTCTCGAGTTGTACAAGATCATTTAGATCAAAGTCTATGTATCATAACATAATGCATGGGGAATTGAATTATGGGGATATTTTGCCTAGAAAAACAATTACAATACATTGTATGTATCATGTAGACTTGTTATATTATATGGAGCAACACCATTAAAAGGGCTTCTGTAGTTAAGGATTAAAAGAATATTCTTCCAAACTGTGAGCTGTGTGAATCAGTGAAAACTATTCTTTATTTTCACAGAGAACTGAGTTGGCTAAGAAACTTACCCTAACATGGTGGGTATCTGAAGGAGGAACTATGCAGGGTCCTTTCTGTTAAATGCTTCCCTATGTGTTCAACATATAGGTGCCTTGCCAAGAAATATGGCCGGGTTACATTTTCACGAGCTGAGCTATTGAGCTGAATCCTTGTTGAATAAAAAAGCTCACTGATGTGGAACTTGGACAGTTTTGTAGAAGCTCAATTGTGCATTCTTAATAGTAAAATCACAAACATTCTTTTTAGAAGGACCCAAAGCTGTCCTGATAGAAAAGTTCTTAGTTATCCTAAGCATTGTATCAAATTTTATCTTAACTAAATTTTGAGACTTTACTTGGTTTGACACTCCTGGCATGGAGTGCTTTACTCTTAATAAGTAACTATGTATACAATTAAATTTGTGCTATCAGAGGTGAATATCAAATGGTATAAAGCAAAATAATTTTTTGAAGTAACAGTTTTCTATGAGTTTTATTAATCTCTACTAGAGATGTCGCGAACCGTTCGCGAAATTCCCGCGAACGGCTCGTCGTGGTTCGTGGCGAGCTCCGGTCACCTGACACATCCCAGCCAATCTCCAGCAAACCCTCCCTCCCAGACCCTCCCACCTCCTGGACAGCATCCATGTGGAAGCTGCCTTCAACATGGATGCTGTCCAGGAGGTGGGAGGGTCTGGGAGGGAGGGTCTGCTGGAGATTGGCCGGGATGTGTCAGCTGACCGGAGCTTGCCGCGAATGGTTCGTGACGAACCGCGGCAAGCCGTTCGCGGGAAGTTGGCGAACAGTTCGCGACATCACTAATCTCTACCAATAATGGTTACTCTCATATCAGGGATATAACTTTCACTGAACCAGGTGCCGGTGGTATTGAGAAGCTTTTGGCAGTCACAAATTTTATGTTTCTTAATTTTACGTATGTGAGCAGACTTTTGAACGCCATATTTTCTTTTTTCTCTTTTACTGTTGATTGATTGCTTATTTGATTATATTCCACTAACATTTCAGGTTGCCAATGAGCAGGCCCTTGCACTACAGGGTTTAGCTGAGCAGTGCTAACAGACACTTCAGGCTGGAAGCTTCTAGCACTGCATAACAGAAGAGGAGAAGCTAGATCAGTGTCCAGTGGATGCCAAACTCTTTGCACATGTAGAAATGATACATATTGTGAAACACCTGTGATAGTTAAAATATAACCTTTATTGGAATTAATAAATAAAATACTGTCTAACAAAGGCATGTGGAAATACAGCGACGGAGTACTCTAGAGTATCAATGCAAAAGAGAAAACCATAACCATACACCATGAAAAAAAGAAGAAATGGAATTAAAAAATACAACACATTTAAAATATCTTGTCATTGGTAAGATAAGACCCATGTAACTGGAAATTCTGAATCTAGCTAGCCCAGATAAATCAAAAATAGTAAAATTCCTAAAGGCTGAAATGCCAGTACAGGTGATATATATTGGAATGGAGTTACCCAGTGTTATAGAAAAGTGGCATAAAAGGACCAAATGTTATGGTGCAGATATTGTGCAGCAGTAAAATCAACTATCTTCCAAAGGTCCTGATGCCAAATGCCAACATGTTGTCACTTAATGGTGTGAAAAAAATTGTAATGCAATTGTAAAGCTGTTGATAATCAACAGTGTCAAAGGCAGCAAAAAGATCAAAGAGAATTAGGATAGAGTAGTGGCCATGGGATTTTGCAGTGATATGATCATTGGATACTTTGGTCACAGCTGTTTCAACAGAGTGATAAGCACGGAATCCATACTGAAGCGGGTCAAGCAGAGATTTGGATTTGAGGAAGTCTGTCAATCTCACATACACAACTCTCTCAAGGATCTTGAAGGCAAGCGGCAGTAGCGATTTAGGGGATGGATGGGGTTTCTTCTATGACTCTAGTCCATGGAGTTGAAACCTCTTTAGACCATTTTATGGGATGGATGGGGAGTTGTGGGGATGGGGATGGGGAGTTGTGGTCAAGGTTGGGCTTTTTTAGAATTGGCATTATAGTTGCATGCTTAAAGGGTGAAGGAAATGTGTCAGAGGAAAGGGAGAGATTGAAAATCGTAGTGAAAGGAAGAGCAAGAGAGGGAGACAGAGTGAGGAGGAGATATGAGGGTATAGGATCAAGAGAACAGGTGGTGGGGCAGAGCAGAAACCTCTTTCGTTGTAGTAGGTTCAAATAAGCATAGAACAGTGGAGTGAGTGGGGTTGGGTGATGTATTGGAAGATGTATTGGAAGGGGAGAGAGAGAGGTTAGAGATCTCTTCCCTGATTGTAGAAATCTTCTCAGTGAAGTGAGTTGCAAAGTTTGAGGTGGACAAGGTGGAAAGAGGAGAGGGAGGGGGAGCAACAGGGCAAAGGAGAGTATTAAAAGTGTGAAATAGGCATTTGGGTTGGCAAGACAGTGTGCTTATGAGGGTGTTGAAGTAATTTATTAGTTTTTCTGTTTCACATAAAAATATAACGCAATCAGACTTTCCTGGCTTTTCATATAAAAACTGATTTATTATTTTTGCTTTTCAAAGACAAAGTCAATTCTTGCAGTTTCATTGATGTTAAAATGACCAACAGTTGATGGTATATGCTGGATATTCAGAGTGCGGAAACACTCTACCCTTGTTCTGTGTCTCAGTGTCTCATTGTCTCAATGTCTTACATGTGTAATGCCTTCTGTAGCTACACTACCAAAGTGGGTGTGTAAGCATTACAAAGTCAATGCTACTCATACAATATTCTTTTTGGCAAGTCTAATAACCCTATGAAGTCATCACATGTTCCATGGAAACAATAAAGAATTTACAGAACTTATTGTAATCTGTTTATGTCATTCCAGATCAACCATGCCTCCGTGTCATTTGCATGTTAGAAAAATGTCCACAAAAAAATTGAATATTCAACAGACTTACATTGGGGAGGTACCAGAATTATCGTGGTTGTGGTGTTTTACCACATTACTTTAAAATCAATATTAACAATATCACAAAGACTACTGCATGGTTTTATAATAATATTGAACTTTTTTATTCTCTGTTTACTGATATCCAATTCAAAGCTCACAAAATATATTTTTTTAAACAAAAATAATGTAGATTTTTTTTAAAACCATATGGAGCAAACCATATACACTGCACTCACCTAAACATGCATACGTAGTAAGGGTGCTACTGGGGTAATTTAATACAACACACAAGATCCAGAGCACTCACTTACACAACACCAACTTCAAAGCTTGTAAAATTTAACAGCTACAAAAACAAAATCCCACTTGTTTTCAACATATTTTCATTTTGATTGTGGATCACAATAAAGAGAATTTCAGAAAACAAAATTGGTTTAATTTTGGTAAAATAAATAGATTATTTTCAGACTAAAAAAATAAAACAGATATTGTGGTGGCAAATATAAACGAGTTGGTCTAATTACTTTGTCTTTTATGAATGTCAGTTTTATGTATATCCTGATTAATCTAGAATGCCTTTATTTCTTCTCCAGTACATAATAATTTACATTACATTGTATTATACATGTGTGTAAATTATAAAATATAATTAAAATATAATAAAAAGCTCACCCAGTTGAGAAACTATTGTTTTTTAACCAGTATTTTAACCCCCTCCTCTATAGATCTTACATAAGGTACAGTATGGTGCTTAAGAGTGTTTTGGGTACATATCAGGCAAACAGTTCTTTGAACTACTAATGACTGGATTAACCAGGCTACTCCATTTATTGTATGTGATACTATACCCCAAAAAATTTATTCTTAGATTCTGCTGTGTTTACACTTATACTAGCAAACATAGCACAAATTCCTATTGGAAAAAAATATTTAAGCATTTGATATATACATAGGTTTTATAAAATTGATATTTGTGTGCCTCACTATTTTTTCAGAATCTATAAAAAGTTGAATTTGTGAGGGAAGTTTAAAAGTTAGATTTCTTTTTCAGGAAGTGTGCAGGTAGCCTATGTCAATCACAGCCAGGTGAGGTGTGGCTAGGGCTGCATAAACAAATTTACTTAACTTCTAAATGGCAGATAATTCAGCAGGGAGACTTCAGGAACATGAGCTATACAGCAACAACTCTTCACTAAGCTAAGGTTGCTTTGGTGCTAATAATGTCCCTTTAAATCATTAAATCTAATTTTAGTAAGTCTATTTTTAATATGTTATTTTCAACTTTATCTTAATGTATGTCATTATATATATTTTAAACTCAGGAAAGGTGGAGAGTTGTGAATAGAATTGCTAATTTTAGGCAAGAATTGTTAAATTCAGATAAATATATTTTGCACAGTTATCTTTCCAATCCAGGTATTTTAGCCTAAAATATACATTTCCCTTGACATTTTTCTTCAGTCACATTTTAGTGAATTGCTTTGTGGTTCTTCTCTGACTCTAGACCAAGGAGTTGAAACCTCTTTAGTACATTTTATTTGTATTACCATGCCCCACTTTATTGCCCTTTCTTAGAATATGCCCTTGGATAAATAACAGTCTAGTCATTGCAATAATAAACAACTGTTTCTATAATTGATTCAGGTTGACACAACTTGGTGAGGGCTTCCTAATATTTATCTATTGCTTTAGGTTTACCATCAAGACCACATAACGTTTTCTTTTAGATTGGATGTCCATTTATATATCCACAAAAGAGGCAGGCAAGGGTAATTGTTTCCTGTAGATCAGCTCATTTGTTATCGTCTCTGTTTTAGTTTGCCTGTGAGCTATAACATTAATCCTGCTACGCCACTGTAATGTTTAAAACACTGTAAAACATGTGAAAATATGTTGTCTATATTACTACACTATCTGTTTTTTTCACTCTTTTTTTTCAGAGGCTGACATTCATCACTGAACTTAGAATCATACTACATGCAGAATACTGAAATAGACCCCAAAGGTAATGATTTTTTTTTCTAAATTTACAATATCATATTACATATCATAACATATATTATTATATTTTATATTTTTTAATTTTATATATATATATATATATATATATATATATATATATTAATTCTACATATAATTAATACTGATTTATTTACACCCATCACTGCTTCCAGGATGTAAACTAAAACAAAATCACAAATTGCAAACAAGTTTCTCAAATTAAGATATTTGTAGGCACACCTATCTACATTTTTTCAGACAGAAAAAGTGAGTAGAAGCAATTTGAAATCTTTGAAGTAGAAGTCTTTGTAAAATGTATTTTTATTGATTATTAGGTATCATACTTTAGTTTGTTCACCTACCCTAGAATAACCTAGAAAATATTAATCATACACAAATAAATCTCTATTATTTTTGTTCACGAATTGTGTCACATTATTTGGCAGGCTAATTGGCAGGCTAATCAGAATTACCTTAGTGAAATAGCAATAGGTATTTTAAGAGAGACTTGATTGTTTCCATGCCCAGTCCAACTGTAAGCATGTAAAGATTGTGAGGGATCCTCCATCATTTACATAAACACACACATTAAATTAGCTACATGCACATATGCAGCCACTTGCACACATACAAAACTTGCCAACCTATTTAGTAACACACACAAACACACACACAGACACACGCACATGTATATAAACATACATACATACATACAAACAATCAGTCATACATACATAGATACACAGTTGCCACAATGACAGTTAGATTGTCTATTTAAATCTGGTCTCATTTGATACTGCAGCTATTCAGTAGCAGGAATCACTTGAAGGCACCCTTCCCTTACCCGATGAGCTTCTAGGACTCAATTCAACTACATCCACAGCCATCAGCAAAGCAAAGCACGGCAAGACAAGCAGTATAGCTCCTCTGAATACATTTGCTGCAACATTTTTATTTTAGGGTATTGCATTATGATTTTGTAGATAAGGCATAACTACACATGAACAGTATGGACATGATGTCATTGATAAAGAAACCATTCTGGGTACACAATAGTATACATGTAGATTTGTTTCGAATACGATTTTGAAATCTAAACGAGATAAAAGGGCAAATGCCGAATGCATTACCTTTTCGTTTCAGTTCTTTAGTTTAATAGACTCTGTGCTGCAGGATAATTAACCCCCACAGCACGGAGGAGGAACAAAAACCGCTGGTTCTCCCTGCAGCCTGAGACTTAACCCGTGCAGGGCTTCAAGGAGACTCTTACAAACACGGGTTGAGTGACTTAACCTTTGCTTGACGAAAATAACACTGCACATGCGCAAAAAATAAATAAAAGCAAGGAGCGCGTCGGCAGCGTTACCAGTTCCCTCCTTGTAATAACATTAATTCCTATCCCTCCCCGCATTAAAACCTGTGGGGGTCACTATAAATAAACCTGTGGGGGTCACTATAAATAAATACAAATGTTGCCTAAACAGCGAGCTGCCAGTGCGGGAACGGAGCGACTTGCATGCAAGGACCCAGTGGACTTAACCAGTGGACTTAAACAGTTCGCTTTTTTTTTGTGACGTTTAGTTTATATTCTAACTGCTCTAAGATTTAATCGGCGAACATACACAATCTGCTAAGTATCCCATCAGAGTAGTGATTCTGAGCTCAACCATTGCTACACACACCAGCTCATATGCATAGCTTGCAATTGTTAATGTTAATAATTACCATGTAAGGTCTTAGACTGCCCGAAATCTTCTGCCTAGCACTGTTGTATATGCACTAACACACTTGTCACATATAGCATGTTAATTTTGCATGAAACATAACAAAAAATGTGCTGTTTAACTGTATGCCATAATAACTCAATTTATAAGATAAGCCTGCAGTCGCTGTTGTGGCACTGCAAGAACAAATGTTGTCTATCCTCATATGCACAAAGAAAAATAAAGAATAAAAAAAAAAAAATCCAACCAATCAGTGTGTTCGGAGTCATTTTACACAGTTCTTTGGAATTTTCCCATGCTGTGGGACTCAGAGTATTCAGAGTAATCAGAGTATTCTGATTGGTTGGATTCAAAGCTATCCAACCAGAGTGGTGTGACAGGTAAATGTAGAGACTTTGTTTGCTTGGAATCAACCAATCAGAGCTATCTGAGTCAAATTGCAGGGTGTGGGAAGGCTTTATAAGCTTTCCCCCGCCCTGCGGAGCTCAGTCTGCATGGTACCCTCACTGGGTGTGGATGTAATAGCTTTTTTGGCATCAGGTTTTTCTTTTTTCAGCGTGTTTTTTTTTTTGCTCTTTTTTTTTAAAGTTCAAGGGAATTAAGAACTTTTATTTGGCTTTTTTTGGGTCCCCTCAATTGTCTGTTATGGTCTCCACCCACCGCTCATGGGTGGGGACCTGGAGGGAGACAACAGGTTTCCCCCCATTGTTACTTAGGGCCCCAACCCACCGCTCATGGGTGAGGGCCGGGGAGGACAATAGGCCCCTCACTTATTGTCATTTAGGGCCCATACCTGCAGCTCATGGGTGGGGGCCATGGGGCGAAGGACAATAGGTCCCCCCATTGTCTGTTAGAGTCCCCACCCACCGCTCATGGGTGGGGACCTGGGGAGGACATTAGGTCCCTCCCATTATTTACTTAATTAAGGTCTTCACCCGCCGGTCATGGGTGGGAACTTGGGGGGGCATGAAATATATTAATAGCCTCCTAGAAGTTTCCAAGGCACAAATGAAGACCTACTTATTGAATATCTACTTTCTTGTTATCAAAGCTCAAAACAGTGAAGACAAACCTAAGGTAGCATTGAGTAATTTCAAGACATGTGTCAAGACATCCAACAGACCAATCAAATCATACAGGAGGCCTGTTATGGCATTCATGAGGCCATAGAACATGGCTTAAGGGAGCCATAGCAATAACTCAGTTGTGATATAAGATTAAAAAATAATTAAGAAAACATTTGCTGTCAACATCCCCATGTTTAGCTGTAAAGGTAATAGTGGGCATCCTTCTAATAATTATAACAATTAGACAATTTTTACACCACAAAAAATATGTGGAAGGCAACTCAACTAAATTAAACTTAAAGGGACACTATACTCACCAAAACATCTTAAGATTAATGAAGCAGCTTAATGTATAGATCATGGCTCTGCAGTCTCACTGCTTGATTTTCTAACATTTAATCTTGAAATCACTTTGTTTCTGTTTATGCGGCCTTAGCCATACCTCCAATGGCTCCATAACCTGCATGCTAGCTTATGTTAAAAGTGTTTATTTACTGCTCTGTATATTGAACTTTAATTACATACAGGAGGAAATTCTAAATTAAACATAATTAGCAATAAAGGAAGTCTAAACTTTAGATTACTCTTTACAGGAAGTGTTTACCAAGGCTGTGTAAGTCACATGCAGGGAGGTGTAAGTAGGGCTGCATTAACAAAGTGATTTAACTCCTAAATGGCAGAGAATTGAGCAGTGAGACTGCAGGGGCCACAATCTATACACCAAAACTGCTTCATTAAGCTAAAGTTGTTTTGCTGCCCCCCTTAAAAAACGTAAATCATATAGTTCATTGATCATGCATGGACAAAGGTGTCATACCAAAAATCTCAATTGTGAGTGAACACATTCACATCAGCATTTTACTTGCACTCTACCTTGTAGTTCAGCTGTTCAGAGTACACTAGCCAGTTACGAAGGTTGGAATACTCCTAAAGGGTCACAAACACTTAGGTTCTAACCAGAGAATATTTTTAAAGTGTTTTGAATGCTGACACCCCTACAGGTAACACTGCATCCTATTGTCCTGTGTACTGCCCACTGCCACAGTGATTGCAGGGATGTTTACGATAAATGTATATACTTTAAGTCTCTTTAGACTAGCAGACACTCTTCAGACTGAACAACGCAATTAACCCCTTAAGGACACAACTTCTGGAATAAAAGGGAATTATGACGGAATATTTCCGTCATGTGTCCTTAAGGGGGTTAAGATCAAAGAGTCTTCTTATATATTTTCATATATATGTTTTTACATCTTTGTATCCTCTAAATGTATTTTGCCCTTGTTTTCATAATTACCATATACACTGTGAAAGTAATTTACTTAAGTGTGATTCAAATTGAATTTAAAATTGTATTTCCATATAACCAAAATACAAATATAGCTAATATGTAGGATGTTTTCAATTGAATGTGTGGTCTTAAAATGTAAAGTCCATTTTTAATTCACTTTGATTTCTCAACAATTCACACTTTAGTGAATAGGTGCTTAGTAACTAAACCCCAGTGTGTATTATAAATGCTCAAGTGAGTAAAGAATGGGTTTAAATTGGAATATCCTTATCTCAATTTGCGATTCATGTATGACAAGCAAGCCATTTCATAGTACACATAATTCTAGCGATTATTTACCTGCAAAAAAGAACTGAACTGACCTCTAGTGATTTATTTTCATTACTTCCTGTTATTCTTATTCTGTAACATGCTATAAAGCCATTTTCATTTTGTACATGGCTTAAATTGGACCAAGGAAAGCAATTCCCAGTAAACCGAGCTCTTTAAGTATATAGCACCTAAAACTCAAGAATATTGGTTTGTCTACACTTTGACTCACACACGGACTCAAAAGCAGTTTCTGAATGTCTCTCTAACCCTGAATGGCTTATTTGTTATTAATACATCCTGCAGTTCCATGGATCGTTCATATTACATGATTTTTAGATTAGGTCAAGAATTAGGGTTGCAGTTAGGGCTAGGGCTATTGATTAGACAAAATGTAAGTGCTAGTGTTATTGATTACAACTAGGTCTAGCGCTATATGGTTAAAAAAATGGACAAGGTAAATGTGAAAATTATTCACAATTTGTTTAAAGTATAAATGATTGATCCATGAATGGATGATAGAGAGAAATAGAGAGAGTGAGAGATAGACAGACAGACAGATAGATAGATAGATAGATAGATAGATAGATAGATAGATAAACAGACAGACAGACAGACAGATAGATAGATAGATAGATAGATAGATAGATAGATAGATAGATAGATAATAGATAAATAGATAGGTAGATAGATAGATAGATGATAGATATATAGATAATAGATAAATAGATAGGCAGATAGATAGATAGATAGATAGATAGATAGATAGATAGATAGATGGATAAATAGATAAATAGTTAGATAGATAGTTTACTGTTTTCAAGGTTTTTGTTTTAATGAATAACTAAAGACATTTATAAATATCTGATGCAGTTGAGGGAAATGTGAGGTGTATGTGTGCAATTGATTTGATGTGTTATCATTTTATCATTATATTCTACATGTTCCTGAGACTTTTCTACCCACTAACTAATCAAAATCTAAACTTGCAGAATGGAATGCACTGGTCGTCATGATGTTATACAATCCGCATGGAGATGATGACTACATTAATCTATCACATACAGTTTCTAAGAGCTGTAGTAAATTGGAATATATATAGAACTACAAAGGCATTTCTCTATTTTAGAAATAGTGCACATGGGTTGTAGCATGTTTGTGGTTTCTATCAAGACAGTTAAAAGTCCTGGGAATGCAGTGGGTTTGTAGCATAACTTCACATGAAGAAATTCTGATCTGGCAGGGTTTTTTTTTTTTGTTAAAGACAATTGATAGGACAAAATAAATATCAAATCTGCTCTCCTCCTTTAAATAATAGGGCCCATAGGTTCTGATTATATTTCTCACAATATTTATCTATTAATTTTATAAATATATCATACTAGAAAAAAAAACTATTTTGCTGAGCTATTGACTTAAATAATAGGGCCCATAGGTTCTGATTATATTTCTTGCAAAATGTATCTATTAATTTTACAAATACATTACACTAGTAAAATAAATATTTTGCTGAGCTATTGACTTTTCATTCTGCTTATCATGTTATAAAGCAATGTTTATGGAATTTGAAATGGCTAAACAGCATTTTTATAACATTATATATCAGTAGAGACATACAGTGGATGTTGTATCAATTATGTAACATTTGTTGCTGCAGCAGTTTTGCTTCTTTGTTCATCGTACCCCCTATATATTGCCCTACTTACGAAAGTCACTCATCAGCAATTTGCTTTCCAGCCATATCACCAAATGTCTTAACATACTCTCATTTCCACTTCTCAGTTCCCACACATAGATAACCTATCAGTCATACACACATGACAAATTACTGATTCACAAACATACACAAATAACCAATTCTCTTTACACACACAACAACTTCTCTTTATACATGCACACACAGATACAAACATCACTAATTCCCTTCCCACACTCAGACAAACATCACTAATTTCCTTTATACACACACAGGTCCAACAGTTTACAAATATACATACCTACACACCACCAAGTCTGTTTAAACTACCAATTATCAACTTTGTTTGTATATTTACATGTATGTACATAGTGGGCGATCGTGATGCGGCATAATAACAGAGAACTATCCCATTTACTCCCCCAAATAATGACAGACAATGTAGTATGGATGTAACATGCCACAGCATTTGTTATAACATATGATAAATACTGTATAACACATCCATAATTTATTTTAATCTTTAACTTTACTTGATATAAACCAAATATCAAACATAAATAACCATAACTTAACAAATAAGTTAACACATAGTGTCATACAGTATAACCCAACCATCCTTGCCAATATACTGACCATGAGCCTATGCACCACTTCCTCTCACCTCCCCTCTAGGCATGAATTCCTTTTTCATCTCAATGCTAACCAACAGCCAACCTTTTCCTCGCTCGGTGGGCACATCCAAACAGGTAACCTAAGGTTAACCCTTTAGAGCAGGGGAGGTTGAGACCTGAAACTTGACCACCTCATTCCACATATTGACATAACCGCCACAAACTTAATTGGCAAGGACATACCCCCAGCAAGCTGCGACTAAATATACAAATGGGGTGGGTGGGAGGAAAGTTGTTTGCTGGCCCGAATCCCAAGTGGCACTGAGGTAAGACCACCCCCACCAAACTCACACACCACATAATCCCACCCACACATTCATACACAACCAATCACATGCATCCATCCCAACACTCATACATGTGCTCTTGTCCGTTTAGCTGTGCTATCTCCCCAGGGCCTCATCAACAATTGCCTTTACACACATCACCAATATGGTTTCCAGCAAACATCAAATATTCATTTCACATACACCACTGTATAAGCTTTTATTATACATTAACCCACACTACCCTTTCCCTTTACAGACAATCACACAAGAACAACTTCTCTTTACACACGTATATACCACCAGTTCCCCCAGGAAGCCATCTCTCTTGTTACAAGCATCCAAGCAGTGCCATTGGTAGCTTACTAGAAGCAAGTCAACATGTTGTTTATTTAAAATATTGTTTGTTTTTTTGCACAGACTATTCACAATCAGTAAAGGACATTAGTAGTCCCAGCAGCATTGATAGAATGGGGAACACTAGAAGTACAAAACAGCAATTTGTATAATAATATTTATTATTATTATTATTATTATAATTATTAATAAAAGCATCTTGGGTTGCTCTTAACAAAAACTTGGAACATAAAATAATTAAGGCTTTATGTTAATCCAGCACTGACCTCACCTGGTGGATATATTTTTGTCCATATTTTTTGTTAATTTTTTTTATTTGTTATTAACCATGAGCAGTAAACAACAATGAAGTTATATCAAAC
The DNA here is from genome assembly GCA_933207985.1 of Pelobates cultripes. Classification (NCBI taxonomy): domain Eukaryota; kingdom Metazoa; phylum Chordata; class Amphibia; order Anura; family Pelobatidae; genus Pelobates; species Pelobates cultripes. The sequence continues at coordinate 100,057,303 of OW240923.1, forward strand.
CAAATTCATTTTGCTATTCCACATTAGAAAATGAGACTCTGACTATTCAGAAATGTTGTCAGTGAGGTGGAGACTCCGTATGTTTGGTGTATATTATCATATTGAGAGGAATCCTTTGATTTAGACGTATAACATGATGTCAGGTAAATCCTATTAATTAGGGAAACACACATTCTTGTATGCCACATAAATCAGCCTTCTTCAAAATGTGAAAAACATAAATATGCTTACTTTGCTCACCCCTCATTAAATTAAAAAACAAATAAAAAAAAAACAAATAATATTGTAATCAGATCTTTGGCGCTCCATGTGTTAAATGCACTTATAATGATTTGTGAATATAGTTAAGTGTTTTCATTAAACAGTTATTTCTATGGAAAGGAAAACTAAACTTTGGATGTGCTGGCCAAAATAGTGAAAACAAGATTTTTTCTTAGTTTTGCAACGTGGTCCTCATCTCCACTTATTTCTTAGCAAACAAACACCATTATAATCCTGTGTGCATAGCTTGCAGTGGGCCTTATTTACTAAACACTAAATTGCAGTAGATTTAAAAACATATTGGAAAATTCAGGATAAAATAGCAAGCTATGGCTATACGAAAGTTGGAGATTTTTTTTTTAAAACAGTTAACTTTCACTAAGTTTTGAAATTTGGTTTACAATACACTACAAATAAATGTTTAGTGAATAACTCAGTTTCCTGGAAGCTTTTAAATCCTGAATGTGGGCTAAAACAGCAATTTTAAGTAATCATTCATATGTGCTCTTTTTTTATATATATCTTTTCAATTCCACGTGTAGAAAATAACAGTTCTTTCTGAATACCTAAAAATCAATAATATATTGCATCTGTCAATGGTTTTCATAACACTGGTATGTTTATTATTAAGGCACCAGTAGCCTGGGCAGAATGGTCAATATGTGAATTCATATATAATGCTTCTACCATGATAAATATTTACTTGGAGGTGAGAATGAAGATTTGATGCAATCATACTCCCAGCATTCTTATCCAGATCTGGATATATAAAGTAATAACAGAACTCAAGGAAGGTCAGTGAAAAAACAAACAAAAAAAACACGATACATCATATAAGGAAGTGATTAAATGGACTGTCCATAACTGATTGACTTGGAGATTCATTTTGGTCCACATTGTAATTCATCCGAATTTGGCTCGATCAGGTGATTGGTCAAATTCCTGACCTCCTAACTTAAATGTACCCTAATCATAAACCAAACAATGGCCAAGCATCTTAATGTTGATTTGCAATGTGGAATTCTACCTGTGGAACCAATGAAAAAGATGGTTGATGTGAAAAACAAAGATGTTGAATGGCTATGGAACAGTTACTATTTTTTTTTTAAATTGTATTCACAGATCAAGTGAAGAGTGAGCAAAAGAGGAAAAAAGCACAGGAACGGTAACAAAATACATATTTATATATTCAATCAATATATAAATAGTGTTTTTTTGTTTTTTTTATTGCGCTTTGTCTTTTTCCCTCCATTGGTTACTTTTTAAAAATATTATAAGGAGTCAAAAAAGCATCACAAATGAGGAAGCAAATTGAGTAACAGTTACCTAAGATGTAAAGATCAATATATTTAAAGATGAAATTAGTAACATCTCCTAAGCCAAATTATCATGGTAGCAAATAGTAATTGTACACTCCTATCAGTGCACGGCAAAATATATACATAACATGATATTATGAATATATTTTGCTGTATAATAATTGGCCCATTTTCATTTTTGGTTAATATGATTCATTCGCAAAGATTGGATTTTCAGTATCGATATACTTCTAAGCCCAACCACCATAGTGCCATAATTTGGATGTCATGAAAAGTGTTCCATTTTCTGAAAAAATGGTTCGACTGATCCAAATTTTCTCATTGTGTACAAGTCTAACAACTGATATTAAATTAATGAAATGATTAAAATTACAATAATATTTTGTGATTGCAGGCAATCAAATATCAGGGGATATTGTTTAATTTAGGGATTGGCCTGCTGCATGGTTAATTATGCTTGTACAGCTTGTGACATCTAAATCTGACAGTGTTGGAACTGGAACGCAGATGCCATGTTATTGGGCTCAAATATTGAAAGACATTTTCGAATAGTTAAATGTCATTTGTGTTTACAAATACATGGAATGAGCAAGTCCATTTTAAAGGTCTGGTGGAGCCTTGGGAAAGCTTTCAAAATTGTTCTTCTCCTGATATATGTGACCCCGATATTTTTATCCACTGCCTGCACAACCTTATTTTATCGTGCCTCATTTTTCTCTTTCCTCATCCATCATGCTCTGCCATTTCATTTCCTCTCTCTTTTTTCTTATTTTAACTTTTAAAATCTGGCAGTGTATGCGAGCACTCTATTAGTAGGATCTCCTTAGCAATGACCCTCCTATGGAACTGTGATTGTCCACACTCTGATCATGAAGGTTAGCTATAGTGCAATAGATCATATTCTTACACCTTCCATCAGCATATGAAATGACAGTTCTGTGCCATGGAAAGCACAACATTTTGCTACCAATTGTCTTTGTTTTGCTACTAATCTGCTTTCCAAATATTGTCCTCAATAATTACGAGAGATTTTTGTTCCTCTATATCTGATGCTCTAAAATAGAGGGGTCTCAGACATTTTTTATAGTTAGCCCTGAACACATGCCCCCTTGTATTATATATATATATATATATATATATATATATATATTCACTCATTTTATCACAAGATAACTCTCCAGCACTGATATTATACAATTTAAAGAAATACTCCAAACACCATAACCATTACAACATGTAGTAGCGGTTATGGTGCCGGATTACCCTAGTGCCCCTCTGACTGTTTTCAGCCAATAAACTCAGGCCTGGACTGCTGAGCGTAGCTCAAACAGAGAACATCTTCTCTCCTCTAAGCTGTAGTGAGTAGTGAGCTGTAGAAGTCAAACCATTTCAAAATAGGCCAAAATAGTCTAGTTGAATAAATATTGAATTTAAATTAATTATATTTCAGCTCTGTTTTTTTTAGCCTAAGAGCTTTGACTACAAACTCTGAGGAGTACATGGTATGACTGCATACAGTAGGGAGTGCCTTGGCATTCCTGGCACCCTAAACATTACAACGTGCAGTAGTGGTTATGGTACTTTGATTGTTCCTTTAAAAATGTATTCCAGAACTTTGCATCAATTCTAGGACATGGATTTGAAGATTTATAAATAATCCCTACAATTATTAGGCAATTCCAGATCTAGAACTAACCATTTAGTCCCTTGTGATCCAAAGGTACATAGATTCCTCTATATTGGGGGATGTCTAAAAGTTAATTGCAAATGGTTTACCGCTACAAGACCCATTATGATTTTCCAACCTTTGGCCACTTTTCTCTTTATTATGGCTTTATTTGCACTGTGTTTGTCCCTAAGGGTTTAGTTCGTACTTTGTTCCCAGGATTTTATTGGGAGAATAAACTCAGTTATAAAGCATTAATTTCCCCAGGAAGCTATTTGGATGTTTAGTTGCAAAATGTTTCTTGACAGCTGAGTTGTATGTACTAAAGAGTAAACAGTACTGACATGAGATCAGATTCCAGGCTAAAAAAAAAGCAGAGCTGAAAAAGAATTAATTTAAATGTAATATTTTATTTAACTAGACTAGTTTAGCCTATGTGGTCCAGCCAGTAGTTAAGTCACCAAATGTGGGTGTTTAGGGAACAGACATCTATTGTTATTTCAAATATTAGACACATCAGTCCACAAAAACTAAAATACCTATGTAAACTTACACAATATAAATTAACTCATAGGGGGTTATTTATTAAATTAAAAATAGTAATGTTTCAGATCAGCTGTTTAAACCTAAAGTTTGACAGTGGATTTTAATTCACTGCAATTTAAAGTTTACTGTCCAAATAAACATTTAAATAATATAGGCGTGCACTCTCTCCCCTCTCTCTCTCTCTCTCCTGCTATTATCTGCAGTTTGACTCAGGAAATTCATGATTTTATAATGTTTAGTGTCTGACACGCGGGATTTTGCGAAATAATGCCAGATTGCTGATTAAAGGTTCTATATCTCTGTATGTTGTACATTTGTTAATCCTATTATCCGCAATCTTTAAAATGTGCTTTCATATGATTAAAAAGAATGGACATTAGGTAAATGTGAAAACTACTTACTATTTGATTAATGCATAAAGAGTGGATGGATAGATGGATAAATGGATGGATGGGTGATAGATAGATTGATAGATGTTTTTGGTTTAATTACACTATAATGGAAGGCATAGATAAGGAAAAATAACAGATCTGAAACAGTTAAAAAAAATGTACTTTATAACAAGACAAAGTGCGCAGACTACACATTGCAGTTTTCCTGGGAACAATAAAGGCTCAGTTCATACCCCCACAATGGTTTGAAAAGCAACCCTATTTAACTGTTCCCATGCTGGATTGCTTACATCAGTAGCTAGAGATCTTGGAGCTCTCATTGCTGTGAAATCCATCCTGGGAGACAGGAGCCTTGCATATCTGTTCACAAAGCACTGATACATAGTGTTGCATTATTCTGAAAACCTAATCTTCCCAGTGTCACTGGCAGCCTGGGATCTGTGTTGTATTCATCCTCGGCATTCTGCAATGCTTTGCAGTTAGAACTTTGGGAATCCTGCATGTAGCTGTTATTCACTGTCCTAAAATGTCAGGTAGGTGGCAGCAGTACCACGTCAGTTTGGCTGAATTCCCTTATTCATTGACATCAAGTGTTAATGCAATTGGCCAATCAGTGCAAAGATGATGGGAGGTAATTGTGTAATTGTATTTTATTCATCACAAGCAGAGAAAAAGAGAAAAAAAAGTGGGAGAGGGTTGGGAAGAGAAAGAGTGGAAGGAAAAGCGATGAGAAAAGGATGAGGGAAGGGGTGAACGAGAAAGGGAGGGGAAGGAGGAGTGGAAAAGGCAATGCTTACTAGATGTGAAGTCTGAAATTGCATTAAGGAGTTATTGCAGAATCTGCCTTTTGCTTGAGATCCTGGTGTGAACAAAAGGCTGCTGCATGCACTGAGCATCCCTCCACTGCAATCAAGCATCTCATATCTGGACCTGCTGCTTGGACACAAAGTGCACCTTTTTCTTCCTATTTTATTTTTTCCTGGGTGGGATGACCAGAGCACCAAAAGAAGAAACATAGTAGAATACAGAGGTGTCTGACTGGAGAACGCATAAATCATGCCCACTGGTTGATACTTGATGCATGAAGAGGATTGGACTGTTGCATTTCATTAATTACAAAGAACATCCAAGTGCAGAATAAATCACAGTGAAGATATATTCTTTTTAATATTTATAGTGTGGGAAGGTTGCTACAGATCAAAGAATCAATCTGCATTTAATTCTGTGTTTTGTGAAAGCTTGAATAACAAAATATCTATTTTTTTTTTTTACTCCTCTAAATTGAGGAGTTTTGGCTCTACATGAAGACGGATTTAGAAAACTCGGGGGTGATCCTAAGAAAAATGATGGATTTATTAAAAGAAGCATCTCTGTAACATCCCTCCCCGTGTATGTGATCTAATGAAATTGCAGAGAAAGCTCAGCATGAGAATGGTAAGGTAACAAAAGTCTGGATTTGGGGCATCAGAATTTTTTTATTTTTTTTTGGATCAAAAAAAAAAAAGGGAAGAAGAAATAACATTTTAAAAAAGCAACAACATGCAGAACTGCACTGGGCTGTGATTGGAAATTTAATCAGATCTTTGGAAAGAGAAAGTTTTTTTTTTCTGGGATTTAATAAGTGTGAGGGGTGGTGAGACAAATCGCTTGAATGATGTTGCAAAGAGAGGCTGTGGGGTAATCATGAACAGTTGTGGTACATTATGGACCAGGGATGGAGTGGATTGCTAAGAGAAACGAAGGTAAAGGCGTGGGATCTGACTAAGGATCTTCTTATCACCCCCCATCATTCTCCACCACATGTTGAAGGACCTACTGCTTGTTGAAGGCACCTGCTCAGGATTTCAGCACCATGGCCAGCGAAAAGTTTGAAGAGGGAACGAAGAAGAGGATAATTCAGGCTGGATGTTTCCTGTCTGCCTCTCTCTTTTTGTGCAAATCGGTGTGAAATTAGGCTTAAGTTGCAGGCAGAGTTTGCATGAACACGTTGGGCTGGATTGATCCTGGGTTGAGGGAAAACCAATGCAACTGGAGTGTATCTTCTGGTGTGTGTGCAATTTTTTATCCTTCACATCTTATGGAAAACCTGGGATTCCTTCTGGATCGCCGGCTATTACTCTGACACAGTGAGTGTTCCTCTATCCTCGACACATGCTCTGTAATAGCTTCATAATGTGGGGTCTGGGGTCAGTTTCTTTCTTTTTTTTTAGGAATCTGGAATCCTATGAGGTTGTGGTAGTGGTTATTGTGGAGGGAGAGTCATTTCTGGGGGTGTTAAAGAAGAGCTTCTTCATTTTGTATTTTATAATCTTTTAAGAACCTGGAATCTAAACATGACGTGGTTGTTGCTGTATATTAAAGGCTAATAGACAAATTACATGCAGGGGTTACATCGTAACCGTTTACATGCTAAATGGTTAATCCTAGTCTTGCCTATATCTGGCACTGCAAATCCTACAGAGAAAAATAGATTAGATATTTCTTAACATCTGCATGCTGTACAAGGTTGCTGCAGACTAACAATCTGCATAGTAACTGTTATCAGGTCATGTACAATGTTCCTGGGATCTCACAATGTATAGGATCCTGATGCTTAACATTCGTCAACATAAACCCACGATAGCCACTGTTTGTTCAGATCTACCTTATACATTGTATAATGGACTAGGTTCCAGCTGCTTTAATATCCTTTTAAACCCCCGTGCCAGTTTTATTTTTCTTAATCTTTCTGTCTACCTTGCTGGAATGTATGAAAAATATGTGCTTAGATTAAAAAGTTTAGACACACACACACTAATATAAATATATATGTATTATTAGAAATCTTGTTGCTAGATCCCTCTATACTTGCTTGCATGTTCTGTATATCACAAAGGGGGATATTTCTTTTTTATCATCAGCAGGAACTGGTACAATAATGGTGCTTCCCTTTTGGATTCCACTTCATCCAAATGAGCAATTATTGTTTTCCCTTTTGCCAACTAAATTGGTGTTAGAATGGAGAGCACAATCTTGCATCAATCATGTCTGTTTGAATGTGGAGAAGGGGTAGCCAGACAATCTTCTGGAATTTTAGCTGCTGCAGACTACAAATCCCAGGAGCTGGGGTACCAGAGGTTCCTTGGTGTCAGTGTTTTGGTTTTAGATTATTTAGTTTTGGAATGATCACACCATAAGGATAAAATGAGACTGATGGAAGTTAGAATCAGCTGGTGATGATAATGACGTAGGTTATATATTGTAATAGTAGGGTTGGGGTTGGAGTTGGATTAAGAATGGATTGATGCTTGAAAATATCCAGAAAAGGGCTGGATGTGCATGGTGAGAGTGGTGTTGTGATTTACCCTAAGTGAGCAACAATTTTATATATTTTTCCATATTCTCCTTCTGTGGCATAGGAAGCACTTGATAGACTAACAGATTAAGCTTTAATCTAGAGCCAGTGTGGAATCCCCTCTGTGCCTGTGCTGTCTCTTACCCCTGAATTTGAATTAAATTTATGTATGCATGACAAGGCAAGGAGAGGGCTGCTGGGTGAAAGATCTGCTTTATAATAAATTAGTCCATTTGGTGGAAATCATTAAATTATTGTTGTTGAAGTGTATTGAGTGATTTTAGACTGAGCCTTTATGTGGTAATTACCGCAGTGACCAGTAGCATCTGTCTTCTGAAGCACCCAAGGGTCTTGTCCATACATTAACATAAATGTTATCTATTTTAACTATTTGGATGCTTGAGGCATGCTCACCCTTTGGCACTCTAAAAGGTACTAGGAACCTATATTTGAAAATCAGAAAGAAAATGTCCATGTGGACTTCTCAGGGCAAAGAAAAATAAAATAATAGGAAGTTTTGACATTTAAAAAACATATATTTTTTTTATTTGTTTTGTATTTTGACACAATTCCATAGATATACTGCAGGCTCTAACTTGTGCTGAGTTGTGCTGCAGTGGCCTCTAGTAAAAGGACATTAACTCTTTGAGTGCCAGAGGGAGTAATAATAAGCTATAATGTGAAGTTATTCTATTTGTGGCTGTAAGGTATTTTTTTTTTTTCTGTGATAATCCCACAGATTTAGTTAAAGAAGATCAGCTGGTATGGTTACCCAAGTGTCCTGAGCACAATACAGAAGGGACATGGAGAATGTTTTTGCTCCTCTGTGCCTCTTTTCCAGTGCAGGGGGGGAGGTGAAGGGGATAAAGATTTTACAGCTAAAACTTGGGTCACTACAGGGATCCCGGTGAGAAGTTCATCTCTTTCACAGAAAAAAAACTTCATTTGACACAAGCCCCTGGTCAAAACTGACTGCCTAGCTCTTGGTTCTTTCGATAGAAATGGTGCCAGTGTGGTAGGAGTCTCTACATATTGTTTTAATGATTGCCTATTGCCCTACAACATCTATCTATCTATCTATCTATCTATCTATCTATCTATCTATCTATCCCATACAATGTCAACACTTACACCTTCCCCCCTGTTTCAATCCCATCTTTGTATTACTCCGAGTCTCCCACCTCTTCTTTTCTTGCCCAGTTTATATCTCCTGCACTCTGTTTTCTCTCTCTCCTTTTTCCTTTTTTTGTGCACTTAATATTCTGTGCCTTAAATAAAAAAAAAAAAGAAAGTAAAAACAAATCCAAATATCACTTTGGGGATACCAGGGTAACTCTTTAACCCCTTAAGGACACAACTTCTGAAATAAAAGGGAATCATGAGGGAATATTTCTGTCATGTGTCCTTAAGGGGTTAAACGTTCACGAGACTCAAATACCATTGATCCCTCTCCCTCAATCTCATTTAATTTGTATTAGGCAGGACTACATAAGGTCTAAGCGGGAATTCAGCCTTGTCTCTAAGGGAAGAGAAATGAATAACTCCTGGAAAACCCATAGCAAACTAGTATACTTCCTTCCCATCATTAAAGACTTTACAAAAGGGTAACTTACAGGCTCCATTGGATGGGGGGGGTGGGGGGGGGGCATGGGAGGATCTGCACTGTGTCTAACTAGAATAGGCATGTGACTTGGAATTCAACTTGGAGTTATATCTTTGAACCATTGCTTCACAGATGCAAATAGATAGATCGGGTGAGCCAATGTGAGCCTTGTACACACCCACTAGCAGTGTTTTCCTGTATCCGCAGAGAAGGGAGTGCTGGAAAACCAGGATAGACATTATGGTTATAAAAAAAAGATGGTGTTTTAGGAAGATTTCTTCCATAAAGGGATGCATTGTATGGATCAACCTTCCTAAAGATACAATCATTTCAGCTATAGATTGAAACATAGTTCTATTAAGAAATAACCTGAATTAGAAGAAAGCTGTTCTTCTCATCTTCTAAATAGTCTACATGCTCAAACTGAGGCTATTTGCTGTCTAACTCTATGCTAAATACATGTTTTGTCTTGCATTTGCCTGCATACATTTATTCTTACATAAAAGGCTGTACGTACATAGGATATGTGTTCTGGAAAGCTGTGGAGTTCAGAAAATAAATAGGAAATGAAGGCTGTGCTTTTTGAATAGCAAATGGAAATGCTAAATGAGCAATTTGGTTTTTCTTGTTACCCAAGTTTATTTTATTTTTAAATTCCTATTCCTAGCTTTAAATTTATCTGATGTAACTGTTATCTGATGTAATCAAATAATAGGGCCTTTCAAACATTATAAAGAAAAGGCTAGAGCATTGCATGGTCTATTTGAATTATTGGTCCATCTATTTTTTCCTTGCTTTTCTTACATACCTTTCTTTGCTGCAGCTCAGCTGGTGATCTCCTGACCAATCCAATATACAGAGAAACCATGGCTACACATAGACACATGTGTGGCATTCTTTTCTCTGAGTGGTGTTTATCATAGAGAAGCACTGAATCCAGTACTTCTCTAGTAGAAGCCTCACATCTGCTTAAAAGGACTCTATAGGCAACAAGACCACTTCATCTCAATTAAATGGTCCATGCAACTTAAAACATTGCCATTTTGCAGGTACATAAATGTGTTCATTGCACAGTTAACATGCCTCTTGTGGCAGTTAGGAACACAGTTACGAGAGGCACTTTCACAGCTATAACCAAGTTAAACTCTTATTGAGAGCATTTGGTGTGTGTCATTTTGCTGCACATGCACACTAGCCTATAGGGAAGCATTGGATTGGCTGACATGATCGAGACTGGTGATCTCAGGCAGGGAGGCAATGTGGCCGTATGGAGATCAGTGTGCCACATGATTTAAAGTAAGTAAACTTACCTTTTAAAAAATTGCAATGGGGGAGTGGACACCAACACAGATAAGAAAATAGTGTAGCATTAGGAACACGCGTTTGTATTCCTAATGCTATAGTGTTCAGTTGAAGTGAGTCCAGGGCCAGCCCAAGGCATTGTGCTGCCTCGATCAAAGGATGAAATGCTGCCCCCCCATCCCCAATAAAACCACACCAAGCAAAAAATGCTCACATTCATTATGTTATGCAGTGTGTGTAGTGGATGCAGAGTGTGTATTTGTGTAGTGGATGCAGTGTGTGTAGTGGCTGCAGTGTCTGTGGATTGCATGCAGTGTGTGTAGTAAATGCATTGTGTGTCTGTATAGTGGATGCAGCGTGTGTGTATTTTGTAATGGATGCAGTGTGTGGATAGTAGAAACAGAGTGTGTGTGTATATAGTGGATGCAGGGTGTGTGTATAATGGATGCAGTGTGTGTGTGTGTGTATGTATAGTGGATGCCGTTTGTGTGTATAGTGGATGCAGGAGGGAGTGACACAGTGAGGGAGAGGGTGACAGGTGGCATAGAGACTGAGGGAGGGGGGGCGACACAGTAAGGGAGGGGGTGACACAGTGAGGGAGGGGGTGACAGGTGGCAGAGTGACTGAAGGGGATGGCACAGAGTGGCAGAGTGACAGGTGGCAGAGTGACTGAGGGAGGGGGTGACAAAGTGAGGGAGTGGGTGACATGTGGCAGAGTGACTGAGGGAGTGACAGAGTGGGTGGCTGAGTGACTGAGGGAGGGGGTGACACAGGTGACAGAGTGGGTGACAGGTGGCAGAGAGACTGAGGGAGGGAGGGGGTGACAGAGAAAGGGAGAGGTGACACGGCAAGGAAGGGAATGGCAGATTGACTGAGGGAGACTGAGGGAGGGAGGGGGTGACAGAGGGAGGGAGGGGGTGACACAGTAAGGGAGGAGGTGATAGAGTGACTGAGGGAAGGAGAGAGGGGGTGATTCTTTAACTGAGGGTTTGGCAGAGTGACTGAGGGAGGGAGGGGTGATAGTAAGGGAGGGGATGGCAGAGTGACTGAGGGAGGGGTGACACAGTAAGGGAGGGGGTGGTAGAGTGACTGAGGGAGGGAGGGGGTGACACAGTAATGGAGGGTGTGGCAGAGGAACTGAGGGAGAGAGGGGGTCACACAGTGGGGTGGGGTGACAGTGAGGGAGGAGATTGCAGTTTTTGTAGTTTTAAAAATACCTTTTTTTTATTTTTCTTGGTGGTCCAGTGTCTTTGATCCCTGGTGGTTCGTTGGACTGTATCTCCAATCTGCCCTGAGAGGCAGAGAGCCAGCACAGTCTGCAGCTCCGCCGGGTGTGAGCTGTAGAACGTGAAGTGTCTCGTGATATCCAAAAGTCAGAGCGTTGCCGTGGTAACCCACGGCAACGCTCTGATTGGCCAGAGATCGCAAGATCCTGCACAGTCTGCAGCTCACACCCAGTGGAGCTGCAGACTGTGCTGGCTCTCTGTCTCTCAGAGTAGACTGGAGGGTGCTAGCACCCGGCGGCATACCGGGCAAGCCGCCGGGCCCCCTCCTGGTGTTGGGTCCTTGGTGAGGGACCAAGGACCTGACACAGTCTGCCTGCCCTATGGTGAGTTAGGCAGCCACAAGACCTTAGGCAGTCACCTAACTTGCCTAATTAGAGAGGCGCCGGCCTGCCACTGAAATGACGCCTCTGTCAGAGTGCCGCCTGGAGCCATGACTATGAACAGGCCGGCCCAGAGTGAACCATTTAAGTGTGTGGAAAAGAGTGTGAATGTGTGTGTCTAATTGACAGGTGGTATGGTGCCAGCTAGGAGCTTTATAAAAGTACTGATTCCTCTAGAATATGGCACTTTCATAAAGCAATGGGACAATCTGTTAACCCCTAAAGCACATCAGCAAGCTCAAGTGCTTTAGGGCTTTGAAGTGTTTCTTTAACAACCTATATTCTGGAATGTATGTATTATGGGTTATTCATTAAACCAAAAGTTGTAAATTATTGCATGAGAAACTTCAAGCTAAAATAAGCAAGCTTGAAAAATATCTATGTAGGATAATATTTCCAGCTCAGCTATAAAGTATGGCTTAAAATGTGTAATTCCCTCTTCATTACTTTACAAATGGTGATTTAGTGAACAACCCTTTTTGACCACCGGATCAGAAAGAGTCAATTCTGCCTGACCGCTGTCCCCTTCCAGAATAACAAATTAGAAAAGACCATCAAAACTGACAAACTTAAGAATGTGTGGATGAACGTATCAGGGAATGAGCTAAAGGCTTCAAAGACCTCATGTGTCCCTCTATACAATGGCCGCTCTGTCTTATTGAGACCTTAGTGAATATGAATCAATGTTGGCGCTGGGTTTAGAATGGCAAACTCCATCATTTCTGAATGTGCAAATTATTCAGGAAGAGCCACAATAATAACAGATTCTGTGCTGCAAAAGCCAGATCATATTACCATGAATAGCTGTCAGTGTATAGGAACGCTTTATTGTCTGCCTTTCACTCCTGAGCACTCTGCATTATGATAACTTTGGGGCATTAATTGTTTATTATGAACGTTTAGAGGGATGGGATGAAGAATTTTCGAAAGCTGCAATTTAAGATTGCAAAAGACTGTGATTGGTGTGAATGTTACCATCATTCCGTATGCACAGAGCAAAGACTTCACTCAGTGAAATCCCTAATTAGGTGTTGTCGAAATTAATTAATAATGCATTATGTTTTTAAATTAAGTGACTGCTTCTTAGCTTTGTAGATCTGCAGAGTATCCTTGCTTTGTGATGGTGCTTGGTTACACATTGCTTGTTCATAATATTCTAAGTTTTATAGGTTAAAGCATTTCGAAGGTTAATTTCTCCATCTTGTAGAATCTATCTATCTATCTATCTATCTATCTATCTATCTTTAGACTGTTTTATTTTATTTTCCCCTAAACAAATTAGCAATGCAGGATTACATTTGAATGTCAGTTTTGGAAGAAGTAGAGAAGAGACTCCATTTTTAATCATTCATAGGTCTCTGCCCATGTGGACTGTGGAACTCCATACCACATTCTCCCACATCTTTCATTGTGTCACCCACTTACCAGGTGCATATTTTTATGGTGCCAATTGTGTTGTTGAGCTTTCAGATGACATTTTGGGACTTGTCCCTGTTGCATGAACTAATGATGACAATTCCTCTCTTGTCTGCACATGTCTATTTTTGGGAGGAATTTCTTAACGTGCTTTTATATTTATTTAATTATACATAATTTTAAAAGTTATACATTACAGAATTAATACAATAAAACAAAAATGTCAAATAATAAAAACTACATATACATGTTCTATAATTTGAACACTTGCACAGGTCCATTTTTCCAGCTGGGTGGTCTACCTGACCAATCAAGAGGATCTCAATCTAATCTATGTTTTGTTGTGTTTTTTTTTTTTTAATTATTGTTTTTGTTGTTTTCTTTGTCTATAAACTGTTGTTTAACAGTGCTTTATGGAAGTTGCAGATTATAGTCAGGATGAGTCAAACCACTCAATAAGTTGATAACAAATATACTAGATGCGGAGGAGTGCAGCTCAGTCTCTCTTCAGGCATTCCACATGCACAAGTTAGATGGCAAAGGAAGAGGTAAAAATTGGCATTTTGACATCAGAGGGCCTGGGGGAGACAGATGAAGTTACAGCAAATTTTGCAAATTTCTGCAGTTTAATGCAAATCTAGACAGGGAGAGTGAATACATACAACATTTGGCTCCATAACATACTGATGAAAAGTTGTTATTTTACAAAGAGTAACCTTTAATTAGATATACCACACAACTGGGAAACTATATATCTACACCACTCTTTTTTTTTCTCTCTACAGTTATGTGATTCCTCTTTGTTTGAAAGTTATGTGAATTGTTTGTGGATTTTGATTAGTAATATTTCTGGTTCCATGACACTTTTCTTTTATATACATTTATTTTCATTTACGGTCTCTCGGTAACTTCTTTTATTTGGTTGAACTAAAAAGGACCAAGTGAGAAGTGCGTAACAGAGTAAAAAAAAAAGTTGTAAAAAATCAATATTTGTAAATTTATATATTTAATAAATATATAATATTTAAATCCAGATTTTTTTTTATTTTATTTTTTTTACTGCTTCATCTGTTATTCCCTATATTGGTTACTTTTCCTCAGTTTATCTATGAATCAAATTTCAGGAAAATGCTCTTTTCTATGTACAGGATATGTATATATTTCACAACATAATAATTGGCCCATTTTCATCAGTAGAACCTTTGTTCCAAATTGTGCCAAGCACCAGATGAAATTCAGGTGTCCTGAAAAATATTCTACTTTTGGGAAAAATCCCTTACAAGTCTATTGCACATATAGTAAGCCAGATTGGTTGTACCAATTTATACTAATGTTAGGTTTGCTTGCAGTAGGTGATTTTGGTTGTTGTTTTTTGTTACTCTTTTATGGAGCCGGTTTGAAAGTATTGATACAAGTAGAAAGGCTATTGTTTGAAATTTAATATTTATATTGACCTTTATAGTACATTTATTATTATTTATAGTAATAGATCAGTATAGGATACTAACATTTTGTTTCATTTCCAACTCAGTATATATTGTATTTTCAAACAAGACAAATATGATACATTTTATGAAATTACATACTTGTAAATGAAGGATACTCAGCCCCACTTAAATAATGTAGCAAAGTACAAATCAATTATGAATCAGTAACACCAATGTGAATTAGTAGCTAATGGAAGAGCTTACTTTCTGGATTCAAATACCTCTGTTTTTAGCACTTTCTCATCCGTTTTATCGTTGGAAATTTATTTTGGGTGGAGATCAGTTAAAAATAGACATTGGAGAAAATCTATTCTGTGCTCTACCAAGTTGCACAAACATGTCTTCAATAAATGAGAACAGATGTTAAATACATTTATAAAGGTTCTATGTTCTGGAACATTCACTAGAGGTACAAGCTTAGAACGAGGGTGCATGTTACAAAACAGTTACAATTTAAAAATACAATTTGAATACTAATCAGTAGAATCAGTATAGCTATATTTATTATCATGGCATTGACAGTATTTAATTGTTCTAGAAGATACCTGGAGATATATAAACCCTGGGCCTTAAAATGTTAAATCTTAGCATGTCATGTGAAATTATTTGACCCCATTGTTTTGGTTTCTAGACAATTTATAGCAAATGAGCTGTTGGGTCGAGTAGCTACAATTACTTCTACAAATAACCAAAGAGTTTGCTGCAGAGGGATGTACCTTTACAGCTTTGGGTACAAAGGTAAACTCTGGGAGACAATATGCTCATCTGGAAATATATTTATTAAAAAATATTTTACCAGGAGGATATATTGAGATTGTTCTGATTTTTGAGTATGTCCCGGAGAGAGAAGCAATATATTTGTACCACTCAGATGTTGCCCTTGACAAATCCATTCTGAATGATTCTAAATAGCTTTTATTTATTGCAATAAGTCTTTAAGACAGTTCTGGAACCTTTCCAATGATGTTTATTTAGAGCAGTTGATATTGGCAGTGAATTGAGCACAATCTAGGAGTCCATTTGCCATGATAAACGTGTAGTGTAAGATGATCTCTGTTGGCTTTGGAATGTTTTATCATCTGCCCTGTGTCATGATACCCCAGGGCATTGCTTTCATCTTGAACAAAGGCAGTTTGGCAACTATGTGTACCATTTTGTAGACTGCTCCTTTGCATGTTTAGACTGCATGAGCATATCAGAGTGCTTTGTGCCATACAAGTTACACCAATGGGCTTAAAGAAGAAAAATACATATAATTGAGTTTACACATATAAAACACAATGCCCTTGATCTAAATTACTTTTTTAAAACTATAAGCAGTTCCTGAAGTAACCTCCAAATGTCTCGTTGTCCCCCACATGCCCATGTTCCTTAAATATTGCCCCTCCTCGGCTAATTGAAATGTTAGAATGAAGACGAGCTTTCAATCATCATTCAGATTCATAAAGCCATGACTGATTATCTGTCGAAATCTAATGAAAATTGAGCAGGGATTGACAGCTTTATTCCCAAGACGTTCTTCGGAGTTTGCCAGCCTTCTTCTTTCTGCTTCTTTTTAATGTAATGGACATGTGACACAGACCAAATTATTCTGGCTGAGAGCAAGTGTAGACTATCTCTCCCTCCCAACCAGTACAGTAAGCCATCTATTACTCTTTAGCAGAGATAGATAGCATTAACTTTTCATCTGCTCTTGAACGGAAATTGAATAATTCCTAAATCATGTTGATTCAGGGTCACCAGCCATACACTGTATGCTCACAATCTGGATTTACATACATTCTATCATTTTTTTTTCCAGATTAATCTCATGCATATATATTGTTCCTAAATCCACTATTTTATATTATTGATTTTTTTTTCTATGTAACAAAAACAAGGTGGGGGGTGTAAATAATGAATTTCATTCTTAGATAACTGTATAATTGAAAATGTTAAGGGTCTGGTAAAATCATAAATCTATCAAGCACGTCCAAGTTGACTTAAAAGGGTAATAAAAATGTATAGGCATGCACTTAATGAATGTTTTAATAACAGACCAGAAGGAATCAATTGATATGTGTTCCTCATTATCCTTAGACCCATGCATAGTGGAAGATTCGAAGCTATCATGGGAGTCTCAGTAAAAATGACAGAGGCACTGAGCAATTCACCTGTGGCAAAGCAGGAAAAGCATGACATTCTTTCCTGTTTCTTAGTTTATGTTTGCGGCTGATTTTTCTGTAGTCCTTGATGACAGAATATTAACCTTTTCCCGAATATATTTCCAAACATTACACTTAGGTTAAAACTATTGACATAATGAATACATAAGAGGTGGCTGCATGTTAATAAGAAAATTAGGTAATTTTAGCCATACATATTGGAACCAGCCAAGCGTGCATGTAGAAAAAGTAAAATGAATGCCATTGCTCTTTAAAAAAGATTTTTTCTTTTTAAGTGTGTACAATAATATGCTCCTATTAAATTACAATAGACATTGAGATGTTAGGTCTGGTGCATATATGGTGCAAACATAGAATAGAGCCAATAGGATAAAGTGGTAGGTACTCTATATATAACCTTTTTTTCTGTTACACATATAGCAGAACAGAATTGACCATTGAGCATGGTCGTTATGGCATGCATAGTTTGGGAGATGTGGCTGCCTCCTGTTTCAGTGTGATTTTATGATTTATTTTAATCAGATGACATTTTCAAATCAGCTGCTAAGTAGTACTTATCCAGAAGTCACAATTTTCGTATTGTTTTCTCTCCAGTATTTATAGCTGCTTCCTACCGATTGCCTTAATCACATCTCCTGTTTAGCGATTATTGCAGCAGAATGGGTTAATCACAAGCAACCTTGGGATTATTCAGCTACTTACTGTATAATCAGTTCATTTATACTCTGCAGGTAAACTTGAGTAAATGTGATCCACTAGGATGGAGGGCCTTTTCTAGAGAATTAGATTCAGACGCAGGGACTGTATATGCCATGTAGGCATTATAATGATAAATGATGTTTACTTGCCATATAGTATAATTGGATATACATCCAGAAATGGGATTCTATATTTAGAGAGACAAGACAGAGGCTACTTCAAAAGATAGGTTAACACATTCAGAACATAAAATATGTATTCTCTTACTCTAGTTAAAGCTGTGTGTTCAGGGGCTGTTTAGATCCCATGTCATCCATATACTTTTCTTCTTTAGATTTTTATGAATTTGTTGCATCGATATATTTTATCACAGATTTTCAGTATGCATGGCAGTCCATTATGAGGACTGAATAGATGTTTAAGATGGAGTTATTCCTTTTGTCTTTATAAAGATCTATCTATCTATCTATCTATCTATCTATCTATCTGTCTGTCTGTCTGTCTGTCTGTCTGTCTATCTGTCTATTTTAAACATGTATTCCTGACCCTATAGTGTTAACACCACCATCTAGCGCCCCTGGGCCCCTCATGCCTCCATAAATATAGTAGCAATCTTACTGTATTCAAGCCTGAAGCTGTAAATCTGCATGCTGTTAGACTCAGAAAAACAAGCAGTCTGCTGACCTGTGGTAGCATGATCCAATCACAGTGCTTCCCCATAGGATTGAGACTGACAAAGAGGCAGATCAGGGGCAGAGCCAGCATGATTCAAACACAGCCCTGGCCAATCATCATCTCCTCATAGAGATGAATTTAATCAATGAATCTCTATGAGGAAAGTTCAATGTCTGCATGCAGAGAGGGAGGAGATACTGAATCACAGGATGCTGTGCACAGTGCTGCCCTGTGCTCTGCTGACAGCAGATCTGAGTGGATGGAGACATATTATGCCTCCATCAACTCCGAAGTCCCTCTGGTTCACTCTGAGTGACTGCAACTGGAGGTGTTCTTAGCTTTCAATGTAAACACTGTATTTTCTCAGAATACAGTGTTTACATGAGAAAGGCTGCAGGGAGCTATAGTTCTCACCTGAACAACCTCATTAAGCTGAAGTTGTTCAGGTGACTATAGTGTCCCTTTAACTTTTGTTGATCATTTCTTGTTCTGATAAATTGAACTAGACCATTCCAGAGATATACATTTGGTATAGAAAATAACCAGTGTTCAAATTATTTTATAACAATACCGGCTACTTGTAGCAAAGGCTGCAGTAAAGGAAATTAGATATTTGGGTAAAAAACACATAATGTACTCTCTTGCATTGTGCTCTGTGCCCTATTAATAAATGTTTTATCGTATAGTTAGATTACTCATTAAACTTTGTGTTTAATGAATTTTACTATATATTTGACGTATACAGTCCGGCTTATTATTTCCTCTTGCCTTATATTTCTGTGTGCAATAGCTTTATTTATATATTACTTCTTGACTTTACACTTATTACCTCTAAATTCACATTTTGTTTGCATTTTTCTGATACTCTTCTGCCAAGAAGGCTGCTACCTCTTTGTTTTATAAACCAAACAATCTTGACATCATCTTCACCATTTACCAATAGGGGTATCTCAGAGTTGTTTTTTTCTGACTGTGGCAAATGGTGACTCTATTGAATCGATGACCAATGTCATTTGATCCTATTACCAAAAGGTTAACATTATATTTTTTTGACAAACGAGGGGGAATGACATGGGATTATGTGGCCTTTTTGTGATAAATAAGAAGTCAGAATTCATAATGGAGGTATTAGAACTTGATTGCCTGTGGCATTAGCACTCTCTGATGGATGTGCAAGCTTTCTATATAATTTGTTACTCTGTTGCAAGAATAACCTTGTGCAGTTATGATCGTCTTGTCTCCCCACCTTCACAACTGAGTGGAAACAGAATACCACACACAACCTGGTGATGTTTGTATGGTATCCCTGTTTCCATAGCAATCCTTGCTTTCCTAATGTGTTGTTTGTGATTCTTTTTTCATCCCCAACTTGAGACTGTCTTCTAAATCCAAACAGTGAGAAAGAAAATGCATGCTCCCATGCCTGGATTATAGGATTTCCAGTGTAATTTATGGTTATATTTTTTTTCTCCTTTGCAACTCATATATTTTTCTGTTCTTTATAAAATGTTCCGGTTACCACAGTAAGACAATTTATTTTACCTGTCGGGCACACAAGTATATACATCCGATTTCCACTTCTACTTTTATAGAATGGTTTATTTCTTTTTTTGTTTTTGTTCTTTTTTTACATTCGTAAAATAAAATAAAAAAGATGTGCAAATCTGGACTATAAAAACCTTACACCCAATAATCTAGATTCATTTAAATGTATTTCAAAAGTATGATCTAAAATTAGGTTGTTCAACATCTTCATGACCTGAAGCTAGGCAGACCCCGTTACGTAATGATGGTCCTTTCATAATATCTGTAATAATGGGATTATAAGTATGCTATCGAGAATCATAAAGTGATATTAATAATCTGGATCCAAGTTTCAAGTATTCTGATCTTTAGCACACTTTCATTGTGGGTGAAAACTTAAATTTGATTACAATAGAGCACTTTTAACAAAAGAAAAATATATATATCTATATATATATAAACAAATACTCTTATTATATTGGCTGGTTAGAGCAATGTCACTGTTTTAAAATTAGGGAATCTAGGTTGAATCCCAGTCAGGCCACCTTACCAGTAAGTGTAGTTGGGCATGACACCTAATGATATACAGTAAGAACTATAAGGATATGGAAATCTCTTCCTGAAGAGGTGGTTTTATCAGAGTCCATACAGATGTTTAAACACCAATTGGATAAATACTTCCAAAAACATAACATATAGGGATATAATTTCTAATTAGTGGGGTAATAGCTGCTTGATCCAAGGAGATATCTGACTGCCATTTTAGGTTCAAGAAGGAATTTTTTTCCTAGTTTGTTGCAAAATTGGAAGGGCTTCAGAATGGGTTTTTTGCCTTCTTTTGGATCAACAGCAAAAACATATGTGAGGAAGGCTGAACTTGATTGACGCAAGTCTCTTTTCAGCTATGTAACTATAGACATGATAATAATAACAACAAAATTATTACGGATTTCAACTTATACTGGTTTATTCAGTAAATTCTGAATATTTGCTAATTTAATCCGAATGGAAAAGCTGAGGTCACAATAGCTGATCTGAAAAAAAATTATTCAACTCATCCATAGTAACAACTGGGCTGTTTTTGCCTCAGTTTTGCCATTTGGATTTCATTCATGAGAATTTGGAGTTTAGCAAATAGCCTTGAAAGTTCACAAAGGGCATATTACTGGTGTTTCCTTGTTCTGGAACTGCTGATTAGAGTGTGATTTAGACAGGAATTGCTTGTAGTTCACAAACGATCCAATAGTTACTAAAGTACTAGCTAAGTAAAATTAATCGCTAAAGTCTTTTATTATTTTCAAATTTCTAATACTTTACCTATATAATGCATTAAACGTATGGCTAAACTCCCATCTGGATTAAAAGCCTAATGTCGGAATGTAATATTCTGCTTACAATCAACAGGTCTACCAAGTGTAGAAAGAGTCCAATGACTGAGTAGATCATTGTTTTCTATCATGTAAGTAAAATGGACTGAATTTATTGTCTTTGTTTTTTGTTTTTTTTCTCAGACATGGTTGCTAAGCTTCTATGTTACTCATGAACTTTCAGAATGCCAAGTGTGGAAGTCAGCATAGAATATTAAACTGTGTTCAAAATCCAACAAAGAATCAAGACAGCTTTCCTTTTTTTCTGTGTTTTTATGCTTGTGGACATTAAAGGGTTAATGGAACAAATGAATAAAATGTAGAATGTCATGTGGCTGTCTTACCCAGGTTCAACTGTCATCTTAATCACTCTTTTTTATCATCCAATCAAGAGGCAATGTCAATCGATCGAATCATTTTTAATGCGCCAATTCGCCTAGAACCATGCAGTGCAAGTAATGATGAACATAATTATTGTACTTTGATTATTTAGTGAGTCTTTAATTCTTTACATTAATGCATCCAGTACAGAAACTTGGTTCACAAAGGTGAATATTGTCATAATTTAAATGTTTTTCTAATACATTTGCCAAACACTAATACTGCTATGTGGAGTAATGTGGAGAGTGTGATTCTGATATCCCTATTACCTGGAGTTTATATAGATCTTTTCTGGAGTTTAACCCTGAATCCCTTGGGGTTATGTACCAAACAGTGAATTAAATGAGTTGACAACTGACATGAAAATTTAGGAAAAAATACATAAATTGGAGACAAATCTCAGCAAATTTAGACAGTTTGGAAATTTTAGTGTGGATTTAATACTTTGGTGGTTCACCACAATGTGACATTTAGTGAATAGACCTCATTGTTATTTCCATTGCAGACATTTCTCTGCCTGTATTACCTGTACTGATGTGTTTGTATCGGTTAATGAAATAGACTGCTAATTGAATGTAATTGTAGATGGAGGTGGATTGCTAGTTGTTTGTATACAGAGCGTATTACAATATTTTGTGTAGCTGAGATATGTTAATTGGATAGCTGCAGGCAAGCGGACTGTAGCAGCCTGTGACAATTAAAGGGAACAATGGTCTTACTGTGAGTGGATGTATTCTTGCAAGCAGAAGGGTGATTAAAATGCATTGCAGGCACAGAAAAAAAAAAACCTTCGTTGGAGGGGCTAAAGAGCCCAATGAGATTTCCTGCCTTCACAATCAGTCACTTTTCAGGATTGGTCTGCATAAATACCAAAGACAATAACAAGCAAAGAACTGGATTCTGAAAGCAAGCAGAAAGGAGCCTGTGAAGAGCAGAAATCCTATTTCAGTAGAAACATTGCAAATTTTGAAGACAAAGTAATTCTGGTGCAAAGTTACAAATGTTGAGCAATTAGCAGGAAAATTCCTTTAGTTGTCATAGCGACTGATCGTCTTTTGAAAGTTTGCTCCCGAATCAAAAGCATGCATAACTCCATTTGACATTAACGGAACCAATATGCAGGAATAGACCCTATTTTTGAATTTGCAGCAATTTGTACAAATTACTGGAGATAAAGGCCACGCTGGGCCATAAAGGAGCTTGATACCCTCTACACCATAACCTTAGCAATGTTGTAAGTGCTTATAGTGACTCTTTAAGTGCAGAGTAACATTTATTCTTTTTCATTTCCAAGGGAAAAAAAGCCATAGTATTAAATAGTAAAACTGCTTCAAGATCTTCCCTTCATTTCCATGTTTTGATGTCTTTATTTGATTATATCACCTATTGAATTTTGAATTCTTACTTTGATTCATGACGGTGGCATTTTAGGCAGACGTTAGAATTCAGAGGCTCCAGTGTTCTTATTGAAGCTATGACCAGAACTCTTTTTTTTTTTTCTTTTGTGACAATTTTTTTTGGAGCAAAGAGATAGCAGACATAATCCAGACAGTTTCTTCTTTAATGACATCCCAATAAAACACGTCATTTTTAGAAATTGTCATCTCCAACTGAAATCAAATGGAAAACATGTACTCATATGGCCAAAGAATGCTACTGGCTTCTAACCTTTTCCTTTTTTTTTGTTTAAGTGCCGAATCTCTATACTGTGCTGTTCCTATTGTCATTGCTTTGTGACAATGGAGTAATGCTGGATAATAAGCTTTCTGCACAGCCGCTTTGAAATGAAACATCAAAAATGTTCAGTCACCTTGAAACCAATTTGAATGCTCTTTTGTCAGTCAATAGCACCAGATTATACGTTTCAAATGCTTTCCAGAGATATGTGTGCGCACTTAAAAGAATTCTAGGGTCTTGATGTTATGCACATAGAAAACGGAATATCCCAGTCGCTGTCATTGCTTCATGACGAGTGCCTTAAATTGCTATGTACAACGCTATCTTGAAGGTTATTGACCCATGTGTTTTAAGATTCCCAGCACCCCCAAAGTATATTTGTCATAATAAGACTTTCTTTCTATCATTAAAATGTAGAAAAGAGCACTGCTACAGAGTCCATATGTTGTAGGCTATTTGAACAGTACAAGCTTGCAAAAAAAAGTAAATTTGATGGTCAATATTTTCTCAAACATGTTCTAAGCGTAATGAGTTATACATCCTCTTTTTAGGAAGAGATCCCAATGTAGTCCAATGTAATCTTGGCTGTTTACATGCTAAAAATAATGGGATCTATTTACTAAATGGTGAAGTGTATTTCATCACAGTATATTGAGCAATAACACGCAAAATGTAAACAATAATAAGTTGGAATAAAATCTTTGGTTCACATGAATCACATAAATAGTTCAGCAGATCCCTTTTTGAGTATGAAAAAAATACAATGAATATTTCTGTTAGCTAAATCAATAGTAAATATATAGTCTAAATTGGTTTACACTAGATATTGACACATAGGGGACATATTTATATTAGCAAAGGTAGTTCCAATATCCCCCATAATGCCCCTCTCCAGCGGGACATCCAACAGCATATCCATACCTATTTCAAACATTCGCACATTACTACATTCAGCAGTAATATTTCCAGCATTTCTTCTCCTAATTCCAACTTCTTTCTGTTCTGATATTTTCATCAATTCTTCTTTACTGCAGCCTCTCTGGTCCAATATTTCCAGTCTTCTAACCATTTCCTTCCTGTAATAAAGTCTCTCTCACCATATATATTTCAGCTACTCTCTGACCTCTCATAGTCCATCGTTTCTCTCAATCTTATTTTCTACCACACATCTATATTGCAGTCCTCTTCCCATAGTTTTTGCCTTACCAAGTCCAAGGTTCCATCCTCTCACCAAGTATATATTCATAACTTTCTCCCCCTTATGTTTTATTTACTTCCTCTAGACATGTAATCGGCTTTAAACCTATCTACCTTTTTGAGCATTCATATTTTAATGAATTATGTTCAGGATAGATTCAGTGTTGCAAGGCATTTATATTTTATAGATGAATTCAGTAATAACTCAAAAGCAGTAAGGCACTGTCAATAACAATATAATCCAAATGCTATCCTTAGACACAAGACAATTCCTCTAAACCAATATGAATAACAGATTGTAGTAACTGCAGAAATTAGGGTGTAGGTAGAAGTTCCGCCTTTCTTTGAAAAAAATATTGGCTGTGCTAATGTGTATAATTAATTTTCTATGCATGACATCACAGGACATGACATCACTGGATGTTAAATTACATCACAGGGAGTAACATAAGAGAGAAAAAAAATTTGGGAAGGGAAAATTCCCTAAATCATTAAAACAACTTCCAATATGCGTGCTATGTCTGACTGTGCATGTAGCACTGAAGTGTATTAGTGTATGTATATTGTTTGTGTATGTGTATGTATGTATGTATGTATGTATGTAGTAGTGTGTGTTAGTGTATGTGTCATTGTGTGGATGCTTTCAGTTGTGTCAAGCACCAGTCAAACATCAACAAACACTAGCTGAGACAGTAAAATACCAGCCATGTGGCAACCCTAGGCTTAGCCCTACCATAAAGTCTAAGGAAGGGAAACAAATGCATGGAGGGGAAGTGGTGAGGACTTTTAGATGTCAAAACAACTGATATTGCGCTCCAGGATGTAGAGTCTACCCTGAGCCACCAGTACCATAAAACATGTGTAGAAATAAATATAACACATGAAGGTCTGGTTTATGACATATATTTTCACAGGTCTGCATCAAGTCATTAGCAAATATTTAGAGGTGATCATACACACGGACTATAGAAAGGGTGCTATTAATCTTAGATTCATAGTTCATCCCCACGCAAGAATGGAACAAATGTTCCACCACATTCCATATTTGCCATCCTTTTATTAAGGTAAAAACATCAAAGGTGAGAGCATTTTAAACTCTCTTGTCAAGCCCAAGATAACAAGTTGCTTACCACCTTTGATATATGTGCCTCAATAAAAGGATTGACGACATGAAAGGTGCACTGGACCATTTGTTCTTTAATATCTTGAAAAGTTGGCTGAATGAACTATTCTCTCTAGCTCATACTGTGTCATAATTGTTTCTTTCAATACCCTCTATATCATCTCTGGTGGTTCAGCCTGAAGAGAGTACACAACCTGTGAGTGACAATGTTTGCTGTCCTTTGTGTGCGAGTATTTTCTGCTTTAGAGCACTGAAAGACATCACCTGAGCAGAACCCCATGTGCTGTCATCTAAAAAGCTCCAGAAAATCTGACAAGTAACTGTAAGGGTCCGTGTCTCCAGAAGTTGGACAGACATAGTGGTCTTTTTTCACAGCAGTGCTCTAGTTGGGAGATCTTCCAAGAAGGTGGTCAAAATAACAGAAACATCTATCAATATATTGACATCAATTACCGCATAAAAAGAAGGGTCACTCATTGCCCCCTTTATAGTTCTCATCTTTAAAATGCAGTCACAACACAACCTATCGCAGCGTAAGCAACCTTCAGCACACCAGATGTTGTGGACGACATCTCCAGTGATGCATTGTCAGCATTATGGCTGTAAAAGCATTATGGGAGATGTAGTCCACAACAGCTGAAGTGCTGAAGGTTTACTACCCTTGACGTATAGTATTGCAACAGAATGATACAGATTGAACTCAGGCAAGACAACTTGGAGTTGGAGTTTAGCATTACTGAGATTTCAGCCATTTGGGTCTAAAACGTATAATTCTATTGTTATGTTGTTCCTATGCTTGTTTATTGATGACATTGAGTAATCTATAACTATAAAGTGCCTTGTGTTATTTTATGCAAGGCAGGTGCACTTTAATACCCAATCTTTCATTCTTCCTGTTCTGTCTTCTATTGCCTTCTATTTCTCATGAGAATTGAATGTTTATTTTTGCATTCTCTAAATCCTGTTTTTTTGAGGCCAAGTATTATATTTGCAGAGGGCTTTCATTCCTTTGTGACTCACTGAAACCTGTATGCTTTTTATCCAATATATTCCCAAGTTTAATGAAATTTATGTAAACCCAGGAGCATTTCTTCCTGACTCGCTCCACATTTTAGCCAGAAAAACAAAGATTTGCGAGTGTTATGGAACTAAATTGTAGATGCATATTATTGTAGCGATTGGTGGAGCAATCAAGTAGATGAATTAAACATCACTTCTTTCTTGAGAGTAATGGATGTCATAAAATTAAAGACAGGTCTTTTTGCCTTAAGTCCAAAGTTTTGGTGAAAAATGAAAAATAATTAAACATAAAACTTACTGTGGCCATTTCTTTAATGCTTCATGATTTTATAGTTATTACAGCAGCGTCTGGCGGTATTATATCGTAATGAAAAAATCTCATTCCTTGACAGATCTTTATACATTTCAAATTGCATGGACCATTTTATTTAACGGATTGGTTGGCAGCCTTTCTTAAAGGCTAACAGGGTCACTTAGGGGTTCCTCACTATAAGGGCAGCTTTTATCCACTAGGGGGCCTATTCCCATACTGGTGAGTTTTGGTGATACTCTAATTGATTTGCAAATCCTAGCAATAAATAACCAAGTTGAAAAACATATTTATGTTTTCCAATTACACTTGTTTAGTCAAAAAATGTTTGATTTTAAACATTGTTCAGTGAAAAGATGTTTAGGTACTATTACATGTAAGTGGAAAAATCGGACTAGGGGGATCAATAATCTGATTTCTGTTGTTTGGTTGCAAGAAGACTGTCACTTAATATTGCTTTTATTCACAGATCAAGTGAGTAATTAACAAATATATAATATATGAATAACAATAGTTTTTTTTGTTTTTTTTTAATGTTCCTCATCATTTCCACGTATTAGTTACTTTTTCTCAGTTGATCTGTGAACCAAATTGCAGGAAAATATTCCTATTAGTACACTGAAGAATTTTTTTTTAGCTAATATTACACTATGTAAATCTTTTTGCTCCATTTCTTGTACCTTTTTGGTTGGTTTGCCTGATTCGGTATTCAAATTGAACTGTGGTTGAACAGTACAGACATTCCACCGAATTTTGGATCTTTAGATACATTTTATTTTCAGTAAAAAATAGCTTCAGCTTGAATGAAATTTCTTGCCGTCTACAATTCTAGCTGCATCCATGAAATGTACAATTTCTTCTTTAATGCCATAGACTCTTGTAAACAGATTGCAATCAGTTGTAACTATTCCATTTTATGATAAAGAGCTTGCGATGTGTTTTGGGTCACACTGCCATTCTTAACAGCTTGCAGTATGTTTTTTCAATTCTTCTCTTTTGTCTTGTCTCTACACCTTACACATCGAGAGATAACAGTCAGGTATACAAGATCACATTGTTGTATATGTAGCTCGTACTGCATATCTTATGCATTTTTCGAAGCAACTTTAATATAGAGTTAACAGCTCTCTGTGAAGAAGTTGCAATCTGTACTAAATAGCTTGCAGTCTGTGTTCACACAGTTTGTGCTGAACAGCTTGCAATCTGTTTATGATCCCACAATCTAGCCTGCTTGAAATCTATTGATATCAGATTGTGCTAAAGAGCTTGCCATTCATTTTAGAGGTGAGAACTGTCAAATGTGCAATTTATTGTACATTTTACAGTTTGTCTTTAAGAGTTTGCCGCCATCACAAGCTTATTTAATTCCACAAACCATCCATCACCAGCTTCTGTTTTAGATTTGCAATTTTTTCTAAAGAGGTTGAAATCTGTTTTTACATTTAATAATGTCTTGAGCAGAAATCTTTACAGATAGTCATTGCCATGAATAATTAATGGGGTGTATGATGGGATAGATAGATAGATAGATAGATAGATAGATAGATAGTCAGATAGATAGATAGATATATAGTTAGATAGATAGATAGACAGACAGACAGACAGACAGACAGACAGACAGACAGACAGATAGATAGATAGATAGATAGATAGATAGATAGATAGATAGATAGATAGATAGATAGATAGATAGAAATGTTACCCAAGCAGGTGGTTAAGTGTGTGTATGCATGTGGTGGCTGAGTGTTGTGTATATGTGTTTTGGCAGCAGCATTCTGAGTCATGCTGTCAGGATCACTCTCAGGGCCACAAATAGAGGTTTTAACCCCTTAAGGACCAAACCTCTGGAATAAACACATGTCACGTGTCCTTAAAAGGGGTTAAAGTGAACTGCACCCAACAAATCAGATGTGTCCTCATTCACAACCCTCTCACAACTATCCACATACATCCCACATTATTCATAGTTATCCACACACTGAAAAACAGATCACCAACAGCTATCACAGCTTCCCACACACATCTGTCACAGCTACCTACACACATGACTTATAACTACACACACGCACAATCACACACCTCACTCACAGCTACACAAACATGTCACTCACTGCTACTCACACAGCTATGTACTTTAATTATAGCTACACACACATCACTTACAGCCCGTTGTGTACATCACATGAAGCAACAAAACGAAACTCGCATACAGCTTCAATACTTACAGTCAACCCACACCTACATAATGCAGACACACACCATTCCTGTTCAACTTATGTAGCTTCTAAATACAGAGAAGAACCTCCAAGGATAAACTCTAATACAATGGCATGTGTACACCAACGATCACTATGTTTCATTACTGTAAGACAGTGCTTCTCAAAGATTTTTTACAGAGAAGTACCCCTGAAGGTCTAAATAAAAGTACTACTGCCATGAGAAAATAATTTTGATTAATTTAAGTTCCAAATGAAATGTGAAGACACTGATTTTTAAGTTAATCCCATATTGGAGAACAAGCCTGACTAAATTTAGTAAACAGTATTTTGAAAACAAACATGACATAATGTGCAAACTGTGTAAGTAAGGAGTTGTGTATGAACTATTCATCTGAGGTATATAACACTGACACACACAGTTACACATAGAGGACACAAATAGTGATGTCGCTAACCATCCATGAACTTGCCACGAACGGTTCGCCGCGGTTCGCCACGGTTCACCACGAACCGTTCGTGGCGAACTCCGGTCAGCTGACACATCCCTGCCAATCTCCGGCAGACCCTCCCTCCCAGACTCTCCCACCTCCTGGACAGCATCCATGTTGAAGCTGCCTTCAACATGGATGCTGTCCAGGAAGTAGGAGGGTCTGGGAGGGAGGGTCTGCCGGAGATTGGCAGGGATGTGTCAGCTGACCGGAGTTCGCCACGAATGGTTCGTGGCGAACTGTGGCGAACCGTTCGCAGCAAGTTCGAGGACGGTTCGCGACATCACTAGACACAAACACACATTTACACACAGAGGACGCTGACACACAGTTACACACGTAAGACACAAACACACATACACATTTATACACAGAGAACACTGACACACATTTATACACACAGGACACACACACACACACACACTTGGTATGACTATCCAGTTAAGTTCTGGTACAAACAGAGCTCACATTGCATTAGAAGAAGAGAAAAAGAAACATTGTTTCTCCTCCACTTATTATTTTCCCTCCTGGCCTGTGATTATCTCTGTATCCATAAAGATATTTAATGCATGTCCTGTGAAGTTTTCTGTGTTGATTGACAGCTACAAAGACTGCTTTTTGTTTGTTTGTTTGTTTGTTTGTTTATTTGTTTGTTTGTTTGTTTGTTTTGTATGTTTGTTTCTTTACAGAAAAGGGCAAAGCTTATAATAATTATTGACAGGGAGCAAAAATGGAGACACCCAGTTACAGGATAGAGCAAAATACAGCAATATGGATTTCTACATTTAATATTTTCAAACAGAACTCACATGCACATATTTGTTAAATAGAAGGAAGAACTAAAGAATCTAGGAAATTACTTTTCACCTTTAAAGGAACCTTTGTAGAGTAATTAGTTTTCTTTAGACATTAGCTTACAGCACCTCAGATTTTTGGAATTCAATGCAGCTATGATATTTAGAAAAAAAAATCTATTTATTGCAGTTCAAAGAGCTCACAATTCAGAGTTTCTAGTAATCCGACTTCTGGCTACTCCCCAACGAAAAAAAACTTGTATCAACCTCTAGCTGGAAGTATGCATAAATCTGTCTACAGTGCGTGTTGGGGAAATGCTTCTGCTTTCATTGAGAAACTTGGATGCTCATCAAATACCATATTAAATACAATTTTTACTTGGTGAAATGGCAATAAATGGGAGATTGACTGACTTTTTATGACTTGGCTAAGAAAGGACATTGAAGAATATGATGCTAAATAAGACAAAAGTTCTGTAGAGTAGAGATGTCAAGCTTGATCATCGATCACTTTGCTCCTGCCTGAATTTTAAGAGTGCTTTCATTTACCTGTACCCCCAAAATATATGCAACACTACCAGTGTTTGAAATGGATCCCCAATTCTCCTATGCGGCAATGCTGTGTCACAATTCATTTTAAAAAAGTGTCTTCATTTAAAGTCTGGAACAGAATGTCCCTTTATTTATAATGATCAACCTGTCTTTCATGATAAGCACGCTAATAAATAATGAGATAAGTCTTCTCCTTCATAAGACTGTTAAGAAGCTTTTAATGTTTTTATTGGTTGACAGAGGGATTTTCAATGGAAACATCTCAGTGTTATCAGACTACAATACTTTTGCTGAATGATTAAAGTTCCACCCTAGTCTAAAATCTGATTATCAGTTTGGCTATGGCATATCATAAGAACGATTGTCTCTGGAGAAGTTCTGCAAATGGGAAGTGAAGGAAAGTGCAAGCAAGATTGTTAGAGTTAGTGAAGTTGAAAACTGTTTTTTTTGTAAACTACAAGAGGATATTCAATATGAGTATATAGTCATTATTTAAAACTTTGTATATGAGAATCCATTTAGAATAGACTCTCAAAGGATGCATGACTGATATAAAGTCATTTCGCTCAGACTGGAGTCTTTGGTGTCTGTTCACTAAAGTGGTGTGAATTCATTCCAAAATATCAGGATAGGGATTTTATTGAATCCATGTGACCCAAGGTAAAACTACCTACTTTTCTTTCTTAGATAACATTTAGAAATAAATGCTGAGTAGTTGCGGAGCTCCCAAGCCTGCATGGACTAGAATAACTAGATTGATCTGCATACATTAGTATATTGGTAGTAAGATAGACTTTGTACTGCATGGAATTCGAATATATTTTAAGCGGTTCGGTCACTTTAAGACATTCTGTTTGTATTGACTTGGCTTTCTAAGAGGAATTTAAATGATAGCATAAAGCTAAAATAGAAAACAAAGTTATCATCAAATTTTCACAAACACCCCACTTTGTTAAACCATTTCCTACAGACTTCTCTTGTTTTCTATGTTTGAAACTATGTTTGAAACTGCAAGAGCAATTTCAGAGGGTGGGTTTTCTCCTATTTAGAACATTTTATAAACAAGGTATTTTATATCTATGTTTATTTTTTGTGTTTTGTTTTAGTCTTTTTTGGCACAGTTTGATGCAATCCAGGTGCACTTGGTACACGTGCTATGCTTGGAATACTTCAAAGAACAAACACCTGCACAGTTTCGTATGAAAGCAGCACTTGTTGACTCATTTTGTTTATGAACAACATACAAAGGGAACAACCTCCATATTGACACTGTGTGTGCCAGAATGGCTTGCTTTTCATTGATGATACATTTTGTACTGATAAAACAGATGAGCCATTTTTAAGATAATTTTTCTCAATAGTTTTTATTCCTCCTCACATTTCACATTTTTATAAATTTAAATAAAAATCCCCATTGATATAATAGATTCCCTTTGTAAAGACACAACTATATTTTCAATGATCTCAATTTCAGCATATGCAACATTCCTGAATGTTGTATTGTTTGTATTGAGTCAATGTCTCACGTTAACAACACTTCTACAGACAGAGTCATGTTTGAATGTGTGAAAGTCGTTATACAGACCTTGCAGAAACAGTGAATCTTTACTGCATGTATTATATTCAGAGATCTGCTACAAGCCACAGTGCCAGTTCTGGGCACTGATACATCTTTTCCATTTTCCTACCCCCTAATCTGCTCAGAATGTAACTATTTTAATGTGTATGCTTGTTTTCTTTTTTTATAATTCTTTATTTCAATGTTTATGTATGTTTGTGTTAATTTATGTTTTCTGTATATTGACAAAACAAAGTTAGTTTATAGATATGGACTATAGGCATTAAAACGTAGAATAAAGAGCATGAGAATTGTAATTGTGACAGGTGTGGCGGTCCACTGAGTAAGGAATTGTGTAAGTCAAAAACAGAACAGACATGGTATCATAGAGGTAGTACATCAAATAAGTACTTATATCATGCAAAAATGCATTCTGAAACACTGGTTATCCACAAATATCCAGTTGCGTTAATGGGCTAAGAGACTCTTAGCTTGATGTCACTGAGTAAAAAAGTGTTAGTTGCAGGGTGCTCAGTTTCTAATATATTATGAATGCGTTCCATGGTTTGTCAGAGTAATTTCTTTTGTTTTGTGGATATTTTTTGGGGTTGAAAATGGCAGCAAGAGTTGTAGTTGGTACTTTATGTGAGTTGGAGGCTATAGTAAGTAATTTGGATTCTCATAATAAATGCTTAATGGTTTAAGTTTTGTAATGGAGATTGTAGTGTGATTCCGGTGGAGAATGAAAATATACTGCAAACATTTTTTATTCTGTATTGCACTTTTGTGTCACTCTGCACTGCTCGGACATGCACAATAGCTGTGGTCAGAGACACATAAAAGGAAACCTTCTAAGGCCACACCGAGACCCCTAAAATGTAGCAAAATGTAGCCGAAAAGAGATAGAAAATATAGGAACTAAAAGACTGAGTGGAATAGCATCCTTGTACTTTTCTGTTAATTAGGTTTCAGTGTATTTGGGGAAGAGGATGAGCTACCTAGCTGCTATATATATATATAATGTCAGCACACCCCATAAAAAATATTCTAAAAGTCATTCTACGCCTGGAAAACCCTAAGCCTACTAAATGACAACCAATCGATGCCGAAACATTCAGGGCCTTATCTGACATGTTAGACACCAAACCTTTTGAAACCCATGCGATAACACGATTAAAACAGCCATATACCTGGCCTTTTATGGGTTCATGCGACCCAATGAACTCACCATAGGGAACAGCAAGGACAAGTCAAATATGGTATGCATTTCACACCTAAACAAAATAGGTGATCACTATACACTGTCATTACGGCACTCCAAAACAAATCAAATGGGTCCACCCCTCGACATTCAATATTACCCTACAGATAATCGTTGGTGCACTGTAATACTGTTCGACAAATTCATGACAGGCTAGGCTGACCAACCCAAACAAACTCCCTTGCTCATCATACATGGTCAACCCCTAATTACCTCGAAGTTCATCAGATATGTAATATTGTTGTTCACAAGAATCAGGTATGATCCCGCGGCATTCACTGGCCACTCATTTCGTGTCGGGGCTGCTACATCAGCCTCCAGCCAAAACATACCGGTGCATATCATCAAAAATTAGGCAGATGGAAGTCATCAGCATACAACTATTACATACCTCAACCTGAGAAAGAGATAAGACAGGCATTTAACCACTTAACCCCTTAAGGACCAAATTTCTGGAATAAAAGGGAATCATGACATGTCACACATGTCATGTGTCCTTAAGGGGTTAAATAACTGGCAAAATAAGAATTCAAGGGTGACTTCATGTATACGTATAAAAGTATGGAACTCAAATTTCTCTTGTGCCCTCTTTATTTACAGGCCTACCCGTACGTCGGTTTTGGCACACCACAACCGACTTAGTTTATTATACTAATGGCTATAGGTCTACAATTATATGGCTTTTTTCCCTGACCACAAATGGGAAGGCGGAGCCTGTAGTTGTGGGAAGGGTTGCAGCCGGCCTATATAAACTCTCAACTTACCTCCATACTTTGCTGACAGCGCTTGGTTACCCCACCGCCACTCCACAAAGATTAAAACTACTAATTGGTGGGCCCTCTTTATTTACAGGCCTACCCGTACGTCAGTTTCGGCACACCACAACCGACTTAGTTTATTATACTAATGGTTATAGGTATAGGTCCACAATTATATGGCTTTTTTCCCTGACCACAAATGGGAAGGCGGAGCCTGTAGTTGTGGGAAGGGTTGCAGCCGGCCTATATAAACTCTCAACTTACCTCCATACTTTGCTGACAGTGCTTGGTTACCCCACCGCCACTCCACAAAGATTAAAACTACTAATTGGTGGGCCCTCTTTATTTACAGGCCTACCCGTACGTCAGTTTCGGCACACCACAACCGACTTAGTTTATTATACTAATGGTTATAGGTATAGGTCCACAATTATACGGCTTTCTTTCCTGACCACAAATATATATATATATATATATATATTCATAGTAATAAACAAAAATAAAAATACAGAAATAGTGCCTTGCCACGCCATTTGGTTAAATTAAATAGTTTGAAAGTATGACTCAGAATGACAGAAATGACACTATTGACTATATCCTCTCTGTAATGCAGTTTAAAGACACACTTCAGTGCCACAAGAAGCTAATTTACATAGACAGAACAGGCAAACACTTTACCTTAATTTAATATTATGTTTGTGTAACTTAGAAAAGCTGTGAAGCTGTAAAATTTCTTTCTAAAGTGCTAGGGGCTGCTTGTCACATTTACATACAGTTGTCTTCAGCTGCCGTCTCAGTTTAATTTCAAAAGTGTGACCTTCTAAAGAAGGAACATAAGTGGATTTATTTTCTTGCGGCCGCAGATCAATTCAGGACAAATGGTATATTATGTTTATTTAGTGCTGGTTTTAAATCATGTTTTGATGTCATAGTTTTAGCACTGTGCTTATGGTGTACTGGTGCAAACTATTTAGATATGCTCTTCAGTGCCGAAGTTGAAATCTTGCTCTGAGAAAACAGATTAAGTTGATAGATGCTGTAGCTAGGTGCTTTAGATGTTAAGAGAGATACATATTTTCAGAGCACACTTTCCCCAGTGAAATCAATCTCTCTTACAATATCTGTATTTATAGGTGTCTAAAGAGAGATGAACAAAAAAAAAAAAAAAAAAGAAAAAGAAATTCCAGACTAAAAAATAACTCATAGAATTTTTCAACTCTCTTCTCAAATTTCTGAGCAGAGATAGGCAACCTTCGGCACTCCAGATGTTATGGACTACATCTCCCATAGTGCTCTTACACACACAATGCTGGCAA
Source organism: Pelobates cultripes (assembly GCA_933207985.1). NCBI lineage: Eukaryota > Metazoa > Chordata > Amphibia > Anura > Pelobatidae > Pelobates > Pelobates cultripes. The sequence goes on from OW240923.1 coordinate 100,093,379, forward strand.
AGCATCATGGGAGGTATAGTCCAAAACATCTGGAGTGCCGAAGGTTGCCTATGCCTGTTCTAGAGCTTCTTAAATTCTAGAGCATGCTATAGAACATTTTATCTGTGAGATTTCAAAGAAGTTGTTAATTTTTACCTATTTAGTATAGAAAATCTGTAACTTTTCTCTTTTATTTCATTTATTCTATCTTTGAAAACGGCTTACACTTTATCATTTAAAAAAAAAAATATGTAACTAGCAGTAATAATAGGATTACTATCTGGGTAGAACTGGCAAACTTTGGGTGGCAAGTACAACCTAATGGGCTTGATTTTCACACAAATGTCACAAATCTCTGTACAGATGGTTCTACTAACACAGCCCACGTGATATATGAGCTTGACAGAAGGAGGCTGCTGTAGTCACTAGATGTGACATTATATATTCCTGCACAGCATGAGGGAGCATGCATAGATCTGGGCGTGTCTATATGATTAACACTGTTTGGTATATAACAATGTAATACTTAATTTCAGCCCACAGACACTTGAAAACACCACAAAGTCATACATACTCATCACAGACTTGCAGGTTGGCCCCAGATACAGTTGTCTTCCAGGGAACATCCAAATGGACGAGTCCATACCTGGAAACCATTTCAAATATATATCACCAGCCCAATCACAAACTCACAAAATTTTGAAAAAGCAAAGTTCCTGCACAATTTGTGCTGGTTGCCTCACATGTCTCTCACAGCTGCCTTGTTGGAGTATGCTGCTAACAGGCATCCTATTGCACCTTGAATTACTTTTGCTCAGCCGAAGAATGGTGCTCTACACTGTAGCCCACAAACCCTATATGCTAGTGGCCTGAGAGCCAATTATCTCCTTCCCCCCGACCAGCCATCCCATAGTTACTGCTGTTTCACCTTTCTAGAACTATGCTTTGATCCTTATTACACTCACTTAATCCTTATTCATTCTTCTCCTTGAGATTTTGAAACATTTAATTTGTATTATACATGTAGAAAATAATACAGGAAGTAATTGTGCAAATCAGTACAGAAAATGTCCAATTTGGGCTTAGATGCATTCAAGGCTTATTTCCCACTATACTTATTCCATAAGAGTAAATAATCTATTCATATTTTTAAAACAGAGTGTAAAAACTTCATATGTTGTATTTGTAATTAACTTACTGAAACAGATATAGATATTATATGTGCTAATGAGCACAAATATTCTAGTAGGCAAACTAAATGTTGGAAATATACTTTTAAATTAACAGAAATAGTAATCATCAGGAAGGATAGGTAAAATTATTGATACGCCATTACGTCCTCAGTAACAGGTAAATAATGTGAGCATTTGTAAAATTTAACCCAAAAGCACTTATAGAAACTGTTCTTTTGCCTGGGTAGAATCAGCTATAATATATTAAAAAAAAATACCCTAAAATTTTAGGTGATCTGTTAAATAAAAAAGACAAAACAAGGTTTTGGTGAAAATGTAAAAATGTTTGAAAAATTGGGAGCAAAACTCATTGTATCCAAAAAATGATGATGCTCTTGCCTTTAGATGTTTCCATGACTACCATGGACGACAGAGGCATATATAGCACTACATTTTGTAATTATGTTTCTCTTGCATCCTGAGATTCACTTACAATGAAACAAAGATATTTATTTTTCATAAAATAATTACCTTGCATCCTCCAGTCAGGAAAACATATAGTTTTTTTGGCACGTGGCTCAAACTCAGCGGACATGTGGTTGCCTGCAGTCCAACTACTGATGAACTCTCATTCATTTTAAATATGCACACTAGATGAACAGGCAGCTGCCTTCTGAACCACAACTAATGTGCAGGTAAACTGATCATGAACTGCAAAATGTTCACAACCAGATTTGCCGTAGGCAGATCTTAAAGTTCACAGATAAGTTACGTATTTATTTATTTATTTTGTAACTGAGTAGCTTATTCCTGTTAAAAACGGATATTTAAAAATCTGTACACGATCACTATAGGGTCAGGAACACAAACATGTATTCCTGACCCTATAGTGTTAAAACCACCATCTAGCCCCCCTGGGCCCCTCATGTCTCCATAAATATAGTAAAAATCGTATTTTATTCAAGCCATGAATTTAGGCAGCCATGACCCAGGAAGGATCTGTAACAGCCATCTGAGGAGTGGCCAGTGTAGTTATCACTAGGCTGTAATGTAAACACTGCTTTTTCTATGGAAAGACAGTGTTTACAGCAAAAAGCCTGAAGGTAATGATTGTACTCACCAGAACAAATTCAATAAGCTGTAGTTGTTCTGGTGACTATAGTGTCCCTTTAAGGAACACTTCTGACCCATAGAGCCCTTTAGCTTGCTGAAATGCTTTCTGTAGCAAAAGTCTGTCCTTTTTTCAATGTACAAAAAGTGCAGATTTCAATAGAAATAACCAGTTTTATAAATTAACTTGTTATACCCCTCTGGCTGTAAATCAGACAGATGGCCCCTTTTACTTCCTGGTTGCTTACCTCTCTGGAGCTAAACTCAAGAGGCAGCAATTGCCCAGAACATCTGCCTTAAAAAGACTTCTCATTAAACTGCATTGGGAAGACTGTGATTGGACAGCAACAGAAAGTCTGGGCGGGGTTAGAAGGAGAGGGCTTGCTAAGGTTTCAGACACGAGATATATACCCAATAAGAGAATGCAAAATTAAATGTAGTAATGTCTTCATTTTTCATTTAGGGTATATCTACTAAACAGTGAGATATATATATATATATTTGGGCAGTAGAGTATCCCTTTGAATCATTTGTTTCTACCCTGAAAAAAATAATAATATTGGTATAAAAAAATCTGTATGTCTTAATGTGTATAGCAGCAGACAGAAAAACAGACATAGTTACATATGTTCAGTAACAGAGACAGGTAGTCCGATTGGTCAATGAGGTTGTGAGGGAAGAAAACTGACAAGTTGATCGACAGGTAGATTAGGCTAAGAAGAAAATAGACAGACAGGTTGACATATAGGTAGATAAATTTAAAAATATTTCCTTCTCCTATTGATTTTTACTTACATTTGATTCACTGACAGGGGGCATACATTAAGTCCTAGCGTACCGTAAGAGCTCTTAATCACTGTGCAAATGTATGTAATTGCATTTTCAGAATAATACATTACATTATTACAACCTTATTTTAATCCCCGGCCAGTCGCCAGAAATATGAACTTATTCAGCAGATTTTAAAGTATTTTTTTTCACTGTTGTGATCTATTTCCTCATTCAAATCATATTTACTATGTATTATTTTTTTGGTTTAGCAAGGTGACTGTGAATGCATAGCAATTGAAATGAAATTTAATGTAAATATATTCTAAAACACGGCAAGTGTTTGTTCATAAAAATACAAAAATAGCAAAGAATATAGAAGCAAACCTTGATACTCCTAGAAAGGCAGAATACTCTGATGTTCTGCATAAAATATGGCACGTCGAAAAGGGGAAAATAACGATTGCATAGTATATCTCCACAACAGACAGACTTACAGTGCTATTTAATAAATTGAGAATCCAAGGGAAATTTAAATTGAATTTCAAATTTAATGTCAAAATATTGAAAATATTCTTTATGTTCCCTATGCTTTCAGTTCAGTTACTCCGACCTCAAATTTGAAACTCACTTTGAATTCTCCTACTAGTAAACAACTATGTTAATCCCAAACTAATAACTGCACACTAAAAATCAAAGGGCAAATCGATGCTGTTTTCACTTTTTGTGCTTCTATAAAGGAAAGGGTCCCAGTCATGCCTCCAAGGATTAGACAAATTGAGAAAAAAATAAATGCATCGAAAAATAAATATTTATTAAAACAGACTTAAAAGGATTAAAATGTCACCAGTTGTTCTGCACTCTGTGGACGCGGCAGTAAACAGTTCAGATTCATGGACTTTAATCACCCGCCTGGGCATGTGGTTTAGGATGACAACACAAAAAAGCATTTTGCTGTTCTAATCAGCTTTATCTAATCTACAACTCTTGTGTTGTAAGTCCAATAAAATATAAGTCCTCCAATTTTACAGGCAGTCAAAACATCCAATCATAAATATATGTCCTTATTCTTAGCAGTTTAACCACTAATTATAATTTGAAGTTCCTGCATTTGCAGTTTCTGCATTGAGCTCCATTGAGACCAGGAGTCACTACGTGGTCTAATAGCAGAACCTGCTCATGAATGGTCTGTGGATCTCTTTTCTGCAAGAAGAGCTCAGTCTAACTTGTGCCTATGGATTGCAGATATCACATGCAAAACTTGGACAAAATTAACACTCTCCTTTTAGGATGCCTTTTTGACAGCTCTGTGGGGCTGTCTTTGAGTAGAGTTAAATTTACAAATGGGTTTAATTAGCATCAACTCTCAGCTGTGCCCTACACACCTTCACTTTTGTAATTATGCCAAGAAGTAATGGTGCAAGCAGGAATGGATATATAGAACAAAATATACTCTTTATATTAGATGCACTTTGAATTTTTAATTTCAGTTTTAAAAATATCTGAAGAGTAGAGGGTACAGGATTCACCGCTGTGCATATTATGTAAAAATATAATCTATACAAACATCAATATGTGCATAATTTCAAACAATAAAACATAAATCGAGGACTTTATTCAAAGTAGGATCAAAGCCAAGCAGGTCACACAGGTACAAGAAGAGTGTGATTTATCTATGTGGGTGGTATTAAACTACAGTGGTATATCCCATGTAGAATGTATCATTTATTCCTCCATTTTGCAATGATACAGTATATTGTTGCCAAATCCATGTCATACTCAGGACTCCTTACTGTGAGATAGACTTTACTGATAAATTAGCATATTCTTATGTTAATAACAAAGAGAATAAGAAAGTGGAAAAGACAAAATGATGCTCTGCTGTTTGTAAACTCTCTTAACTTCACTGAAATTTTAGAGGTAATGTCACATACTGCGACTGTGTGCCATGAAACTCAAATTAAAATATATAGTTACTTTAAGATCAAGTCTGCCTCTACCACAATGGCTGCTGCAAATGTTACCATCCAGCTACCAACCCATCTAGATTTCCTGCCATATTTGTCATTTTTATTTGATTCAGGAAGGCCTATGTATATTTCAGAGCTCTGTTAAGAATATATTATTTTGTTGATACTCTTAATTAAATGAAAGTTGTTGGCTGAATTTCCACAGGAAGAGTGCCAGTATGTATGTACATTTAAAAAATTTAATTATATTTTTAAATTGGAATTATTGAGATAGTGCATAAAATATGAAACGAATTTACTTAAAATAAAATAAAAAATAAAAATTACCATCAATGTTCCAGATTTGTTTTCTAATAAATTGTAAGTAAAAGTAGCAGACAGACCACTCCCAGACCAGAGAGAAACTCCACCAATAAGGATCCTCTTTTTCTGGTCCATGGCTTTTTCTTACTCAATAAACCTTCCTAGCATTAGTTTATTAGACATGTAATGTACTTCCACTCACTATATAGGATGAACAGAGGTGCTTTAAATGTCACAACATAACCCTTGCTATGTTATTTTATTTAAAGTGGCCCTTTACAAACACAGGGACAGATGTTGAAAGAATGTTAAGATATTAAGATCTCAAGATTTGGGGGGATATGATAGAAACATTGAAATACATAAAGGGAATCAACAGAGTAAAGGAGGAGACTATATTTAAAAGAGTAAAAACTACCACAACAAGAGGACGTAGTCTTAAATTAGAGGGACAAATGTTTACAAATTGTTCTTATCTGCTGTCACATTCTATGTTAAGATCTTAACAAACTAGCCTTCAAGTTTCCTAATTCAGCCTGGAAGAATATACACATTTAAAAGTAGCATATCTGCTTAAAGCTACTAATGCGAAGTAATCAGAATATTCTCTACAAGGGTATTTAGGGTCTTCAGAGATCAGCCAGTGATGAAAGTATTTGTTATTATTGGTTCTTACGGAGTTAAATAAAACTTTATGCACACATATTCTATTTGATGGGCACAAAGGGGAGCTACAATTAGGAGCGCAATGAAAAGAGTTGTTGTATTTGGAATTCTATTTGGAAGTCTATTCAATAAATAGAGAAATGTAGTGAAGTCAATGTGCATGATTTAATCTAATATAGTTCAGGTGCAAAACAATTCTCTATCAGCACTATGTGTCTAATGGGGCTGTTTATGTAGGTGTTTTGTATATAAGGTTTGAATTCAGCATCATTCACTACTTAGTAAAGAAACCAGCTAGTCAATTATTCACTTGTACAATCTGAAATGCTCATAATTACCGCAAAGTCCAATAATTTGTCCAGCTTGTATGCAACTGCAGAATAATTAGTTGTATATTAGAGCTTGCAGAAGTAGATAAATTGAAAATACATACAAACAAATAAATCCAAATGTGTTTCATTATACAGTTTATAATTTATTTGCCATGCATCCCTATCAATCTAGGGTTGTGATAGTTGGAGAAAGATTGTAAGACATAAATATCATCTTGTATTAACCACACACATCACAATAATAGGAATTAACTGTACATTAGAGTGCTAATTATTCATGGGTCATCAAATGTCATAGCTGATCCTGGCACCCCATGGGTGACTCAGGACAGATTCCAAGTGATTTGTGATGGCTGAATTTGTTGTGTTACACTGACCAAGTAACACAAATATAGATCAGACTTGGCCATTTGTTTTTGGCCAAATTGCAATTCATCCGAATTTAGTCTTTGGTTTGTCCGAATTCCAAAAACTCCAAAGCGCTATATGGACATATAACTGAGTTTGGCACCTGGTGCCAAAAAAAAAGATTGTTGGGAAAAAGATGAAGTTACCAATAGAAGAGGAAAAAAGGAAGAGTAGTAAAAATAAATAATAAAATCTACATTTCTATATATATTTATATAGACTTTTCACAGTTCCTCCTCTTTTCCCTCTATTGATTTGGTCTGTGAACCATATTCATATTTATATTTTATATATTGGTTGGCCCATTTTCTCACCCTTTTTAATTAGTTGTAATAATTTTTCCCCAAAATTTGTCATGGACGATATATATTTTGGAAGTCCTGAACTAAATGTAATTTTCTGATAAAATTATTCTGCAGTTCAAGTCTACTATATATTATACACCAATGCTAAACACCACAAGCCTGGAAAGTAAAAAAAGACTAGTTTTTTACTTAGAACAATTTTAGCTCAACTTTTACTTTTACATTTTATCATGTCCAATGTTTTTATCCTAAATACGTTTTGCATTTATATCATCACCAACATTTCTTACACAAGGTTCTTTTCCAGAGTTTTTGGATGAATTACAGACAGAAGTATATATAATTAGATTTACTAGTCCCCTTGCCCATAGAAATAAATCCATAGTGTGTAGTAATTGTATACAAAATTGCTTTGCTAGATGTCATTCGAGGTATTTCAAACACTCTTTGATTGGCTGATTAAGATACTAGAGATTAATTGTAGCTGGGGGATGGGAGTCAAAGGTTGTACTAATCCTGTCTAGGTGGGATAGAAAAAGTGATCGACAGGCAGATAGAGTGATATTTAACATCAGTTCACGCTTGTCTGCGGCTGCTACATTCATTTCTGGAATTTTCAGTAGTTACAAGCGTATATTAACTTCAGTTGGTTAGACATAGAGAACCACTGCATGGATTGCCTATTGGCTGGAATTTCAAATAATCTTTCTCACCCAACAACAGAAGTTATTTATTTGGACAGATACGTAGGAGCTGTTCTGATTTCTCCATCTTGATATTCAATGAGATGTAAAATTATTATGTTTCCATAGTGACAGGGTGCCCCTAAAGCTTATTTAGTTTGTCATGGTGTTTTAAACCCCAGAAGGTTGTGGTACTCGCTATTTTTTTCTGTGATGTTAGCAAAGATTAAGAAACAATGTTAACTAGATACTCTGTGTGTGCTTGTTTGACTTAATTATGCATCTGCGGACTATGTAGGAATCCAAAAAGTCATGTATGATTCATAGTCTTATAAGGGGCAGCAGTTAATTAAAGAGATGTGTAAGATTCAATTATATTTAGCGACTCATGGTATTTAACAAAGTCCACATGCGGCAGATACAGAACTATGATACATCGTGATTATTATTAGAATGTTTAGAGCACCAACACATTCAGCAGCATTCTTGAAATATAGAGCTCAGATTTTACCATCATATAGAGTTTGTGGTAGGTAGATGCATATTGTTAGTATTCTTGCTCCAGGACACTTACTGGTGAGGTGGCGTGACTGGGATTCAAACCTGCTTCTAAGAAGGTGATGTTACTACTGCTCTAACTAGCCAGTCATCATCACATATCCACATTGTGGATAAATGCGGAAACCAGGTTCACGATTAGCAAAATGATATCCACTAGCTTATCCCATGACCCCCCACAATACAAGTTGGCAAGTGTGCAATGCATGGTTCTGATCACTTTAACTATATTATCTAAACTGAGTATCCTTCTGCATTGCACAATTAATCCTTGTAATCTAGAGGTTTCACAAAATGTATTTCCAGAATACTAATTTAAGAGTTTAAAAACAGATTTTCTGTCTAAACCAACATTTTAGTCTTGTTTTCCATTGTATTAGTGTTTACGACCTCAGTGGAAGTGATGTACCATCCAAGTACAACTATTTGTATAACAAAATATTCCCAAGTCTGCACTAAATTTCCTTCCCTCAACCTTTTCTGAGCTGTCTTCTTCTTACAAAAATATATTCCTTTTTTTCCCTTTCTTGTTCAATCTCTGTATACATTTGGATGTTTAGTTGTTATTTTTCAAAACATATTATTTTAAATGGAAGATAAAAAAACATGATGGGTGTCAGGCTTACAGTGCCGAACACCCTAGTATAAATCAATATGTACGATTCTAATTACTTATAAGAAAAATAATTTAAAATTAGCAAATAAGACAAAATGTTAAGAAAAACTGACATGGTCATTTCTAAACATTAATTGTCACTTACGGAAATAAAAGGTGGGAACGCTATTCAAAGGGAAGGTCTCAAAAAGTACCAGACAGTGAATTGAAAGGTCATGTGCATTTTAAACATTTTGCATATATTAGATAAAAAAGGGATTGTTTTGAAATCCACATAGAATAAATGTAGTAAATAGTTTGAGTAAATCTTAAATTCTTCATAACATTGTAATTATCTGTCATGCAAAAATGCTTTCATTAACACCAAAGTAGACCACTTAACCCTCCCAAAAATTCCCACTCGGATCGATCCACTATTCAAGTGAGCAATGGCCTAACCAACGTTCTGCTTGGTCCCAAATGCACCACGGCAGAGATAGAAAAGAGATCATTTGGACAATCAAGTCAGTAATGGAGGGATCTGGATGGTAAATGACTAGGCAAAAAAAAAAGAAAAGTGAATGAAGGTGGCATGCAGGGCAAATTGAATCAGTCAGTAATCACATGAAAATGAGCTCAGAAATGAGGTCAGAAAATATTTTTAAATATATCTGTTTTTTCCTAAATTAGCTATGTATGAATTTGGAGCTCTGAAAAATGATGAACAGTTATCACATGTAAACATGTCTTTGTTTGCCTTAGAAATACAATTTGGATAAAGTACAGCTCTGCATATTTAGTAGACTATGCAGAAATATTTGGTTTGTCCAAATTAATTTGTCTGAAAAATAATTTTGATAAGGTTCTAGTGAAAAATAGCATTGTGGTAACCCTCCCCCCCCCAATGTGTACTTCTTCCTTAGCTCTTTCAAAGTTGGGTGGCAATGTTTGACTGAGCGTAAGGGCATTTGGATGGGCAAACGTGAAGGCTCACTTCTTTTTATAACAGAAACTGCGGATGGCATCTTAAGACTTCCACCATAACCACAGCAGTCAGACAGACGAACAGACAAACAGATGGACAGACAGACAGATAATTATCCAGGCATTTACCAGACTTAGGTAAGACACTAAAAAAAGACAAGGTGATTAAATAAGATAAAATTGTTACAAATGCCAGTTGTACTATAAAATGAATGTCGTGGCTCTTAGAAAGAGCAAAAAATGAATCATATGGTTTATTTGATTATTTCTGAATTACTAAATGTATTGAAATAATATATCCAGCTATATGGGTAATCCATATAAAACATATTCTTATTAAAAATCAGCTTGACTTTTTATGATACTTATAACACACTAATGGATTGCCCTAATATTTATGCTCAGTCTGCCTTCTAACTTGCACTGCAAATTTGTCGCATATCTGGTTGTAAATTTGTCAGATATCCCGACTAGCTAGTTTTTTTTTTTTGTCCTCAAATCAGATCATGATGCCTGTGAGTTACATTCATTTTTTTTCTCAGGCAAACTAATCTAAGCTGAATCAAAATTCTATATGTTTTAGTCTAATTATTCTGAATGGAATAGATTTTTAGAGCGAACCTGAAAAAAAAATCAATGTAATTGAAAATGCTCCTGTGCTTTCTAACAGCCGTGTAGGCCTTACAGAAAACCAGATAGTTTGTAGCATCATTCCCTCTTGATTATCCTTCAGAGAAAATTTTATACAAAACATCACACTAATTCAATTACACCTGAAGAAAGGACATATCTGGGTTTAAAAGTTCACATATAATGAGATCTGTTAAGATTTTTTCCCACAGTATATGTTGATATATTCCATACTCTCACTGTATCGATGCCATTAATTGTATTTGTGTTGATATACAACAGACTTTGTCTAAACAAAGCCAATCTGAGGTCACTTGTTGAAATAAGACATTGAGTGTTTCATTCCTAAATATTGTGTTTCATTTATAAGAGAACATCTTATCATAGTTGTCAACATTCTTATAATTCATATTTAGACAATGCCGTCTAGTGGGCTTCTTTTTCTGTTGGTAAATATTGATGTCCCGAACGGTTCATCTAACGGTTCGCGAACGGTTTACCGCGAACGGTTCGCCGCGGACTCATCATTGAGTAAACTTTGACCCTGTACCTCACAGTCAGCAGACACATTCCAGCCAATCAGCAGCAGACCCTCCCTCCCAGTCCCTCCCACCTCCTGGACAGCATCCATTTTGAAGCTGCATTCTTAGTGAGCTGTCCAGGAGGTGGGAGGGTCTGGGAGGGAGGGTCTGCTGCTGATTGGCTGCAATGTGTCTGCTGACTGTGAGGTACAGGGTCAAAGTTTACTCAATGATGAGTCCGTGGCGAACCGTTCGGCGAACCGTTCGGGACATCATTATTGGTAAACCATTCGGCATGTTTGAGTACCGAATGGTGCCAAATGTCCCTCAGGTTTATCTGATACGTTATCATTGATATATTAGGAGGTAGCCAAGGTTTGTTGTAGTATTTCTAGCCTTAATCGTACTAGATAGAAGATATTAGATTCATTTTGGGAATTACAATGCAGTTACTCTGCCAAAGTGGGATTTTTAAATCTAGCAAGCACATGTTACTTTGAAGTTACTACCACTTAATAATGCATTACATTGACAATTCAAAATATAAAAATAAAATTAATAAAAATAAAAAATAAAACGATGCTCACCATTAATGTTATTGCTTCTGCTGGTAATCTACAGGTAAGAAACAGAGAATGCCTCCCAGATTAATCCTGATGTTTGGGTTAGTATGGGGTTTGTATGAGTGGTATCTCATAATCTGTCCAGCATCAGTGTATATGATCTGTTTGATTTCCCTGCAGTGCTAAGCAAATGTTTACAGGGACAAAGGTAAAAAGGAACCTCAGTGTACAATAACCTCTGCAATTAGCAAAGGATACAATAAAATAATTTGTAAAAACATTAAATGTAATGCAATTTGCTTACAGATATCAATGTGATATACATATTTCTGAATATTTTTTAAAAGAAATGAAAAAACATTTATTCTTGTACAGCTTTTATGAGAACTGATGTAAAACGTTTGCTTTTCTTTGTTTAATGATCATTAATTTAAAAATGTTGTATTTTAGGACATTTTAAAGGGAGACTCCAGTCACCATAACAACTTCATCAAAAGAGGTCTCCAGACACATGCTCAACTTAAGGGGTTAAACAATTCTTGAATTGTCTAACCCAAAAGGTTGCCTCCAGTGTTTATTTCCAGGTCACCTGGAATCTCCAATTCATAAGCCAAATGCAGCCTGGGGGACATGCACTGTAGATTGGCACTGTGGTCAATATTTGGGATCAAATCGTTCAAGAACAGTTTAACCTCTGTAAGGTAAGAGTGCACCCGGAGGTCTCCTGGCAGCATAATAACTTCATTGAGATGAAGTTGTTATGGTTACCGGGCTGCCCCTTTAAATATTCTAATAGCAAACAAATATGTTGTAAATACACCTTTTTTGTATTTATTAATGATGTACAGGTACTTTGTATTTGTAACAGTAAACCTGTTCTAAAAGTATTAATGGGACATCCATCAAACTATTATAATTCTTCTAGCAATAAGATATTGAAACAAGTGTCCAAATGCAAACGTTGTTGAGCTTGTATAATATTTTGTAGCCGTCACATACATCTCTTCGCTGAATTTATATTCCTGTGTTCAGCTGTATTACAGGATCCATACTGAACAATAAACTTAAATTCAGCTGCATTTCGAAATTAAAAAAAAAACATTATTAATTTTTATGATGATTAAACGCAAGCGACCTTATATTATTTGAGAGCTACTTACATTTTTACTAATACATTAAGTGATTGTGCCCTCATAAACACAAACAAGAGAACATGCAACATTGCTTAATACTGAAATTCACTATATAGTTTACACACAAGCTGGGCTAGCTTGCCAGTAAATCTTTTTTCGCCTGGGTCACGAACAAATGAATTGGCTTCAAATCATACTGCATGGTCAAAGTAATGTCATGACGGAGCCAGTGCAATTACAGCATCTTTCTATGGAGAGAGCAGAAATTTATTGCCCAATGATTCCTGGTCTTTAATTAAAAGTTTTCAATGTATATTCTGCTCATTGTCTAAAAATAGCTGTACTGTGTAAAATGGGTTTTGTGCGATCATCCAAAACTGCAGTTTACTCCTCAGCATCTTTTGGGAATAGCCTACTTGGTGATTTATTGCCTCGTTAACTGATGTGCCATCATTCGCAACAGATAACAATTAATAAAAAGGCACTCTAGTGGATGTCTACAAGAAAACTCTAAATTGTGCAAGAATGAAGGAAGTACCAGAAATGGAATGTAGACAATTTAATGCAATCATATCTCTCGCTTCACAATTTGTTTTCGTCTGTTTTTAGTGTGTCCATATCATCAAATAAAAGCTTGTTGTATTTGATGGCACACAGGGATGACATGCACAGTACTATTACTTACTGCTATATGTTTTGAAGATTTGATGAATTAAGATACAGTTCGGGACATGCAACTCCCATCCAATAACAATATTTCATTGCACCTAAAGGAAATGTATATCTAAAAATATATTACATGTAATTATCTTTATGGGTACAATAACTCATGCCTACACCACATATTTATGAATGCTTCTGCTGTTTTACTGATCATTGCAAAAAAATCTAATTAAGATGTAAAAGTACTACAATGTGGAAAAAATTACCTTAATGAAAATACTATCTTATAGAAAAGGCAATTTAATACACGGAGTAGTCTCCAAGTGGAAATGCAAGAGGCTAACACAGTAATTAAATTACCAGAGCATTTTAAATTACATTTACTCCAAATTTTAATGCACTATAGAGATAATGCAGTATAAATGTAAATATAAATAGATAAGAGCAAATATTATTATCTTGTTTTGAAATATATATCTTGGTTTTGTTTCCTTCCATGTGTAAATGACATTACCTCCTTAAGGAATATACTATAAGCATAATAACCAGTATAGTTAGCTGTAGTTGTTATGGTGCCAGGTGTGTGCCCTAGCACCTCCTCCCCATAAGTATCTTTCTGCTTGGGGTCCTTTGGGCACATGTCACCACCTCTACTACATGTACGGGGGTGCCGGTAATTCCTGTTTAGGAGCCTCCTTTTGTTTTCCTGAGCTGAGCCCTGGGCTCTCTCATTGGCTAATAATGTCACCTGATTTCTATCAGCCAATGTCTGCACTAAATGGGCTTATCTCAGACAGAGAGATTCTGGCTCCCTTTGGCTGTAGTGGATGCTTGGAGCAACACTTGGTGGACTTCAGGTAAGACGTCAAAGCATTCTAAAGCAGTTTAAAGGACCACTCTAGGCACCCAGACCACTTCAGCTTAATGAAGTGATCTGGGTGCCAGGTCCCTCTAGGATTAACCCTTTTTTTTTATAAACATAGCAGTTTCAGAGAAACTGCTATGTTTATAAATGGGTTAATCCAGCCTCTAAATCCTCTAGTGGCTGTTTCATTGACAGCCGCTAGAGGCGTTTGCGTGCTTCTCACTGTGAAAATCACAGTGAGAACACGCAAGCGTCCATAGGAAAGCATTGTAAATGCTTTCCTATGAGACCGGCTGAATGCACGCGCAGCTCCTGCCGCGCATGCGCATTCAGCCAAAGAGGAGGATCGGAGGCAGAGAGGAGGAGGAGAGCTCCCCGCCCGGCGCTGGAAAAAAGGTAAGTTTAACCCCTTTCCTCGCCATCAAGCCCGGCGGGAGGGGGACCCTGAGGGTGGGGGCACCCTCAGGGCACTATAGTGCCAGGAAAATGAGTATGTTTTCCTGGCACTATAGTGGTCCTTTAAGTACTTACGATGGGAAGGGGAGGGGGAGGGGTGAGGCTGTTCAGGGTACTCTTAAAACACTTTAGTGGTTATAGTGTTTGGAGTGTTCTTTAAAAAATATATATATATTTATTCTGAAATGAGAAAAAAGTTAGTTTTGACCTAAATATAGTTTGTTTTTTTCTCCAGACTGAAATTACAGTTTGTTTTTTGTTATGAGACATAAAGAAAACAGTTTAGCGAAAGATATGTTACAGCTTGTCATTTTTGTCAAGTGGTTGTTTGTTTGTCAATCTAGAAGAATAGGAAGAGAAAGGCTCTCTTGTTTTGGTTTGTCATTTTGGAACTGACTGAGCCTTCTTTAACTAGGCAAACAGAAGACTCTCACAACAGTGTTGCTTTTGGAAGAGAAAAGGCTTATTCAAAGTAAGGACAATAAGGATGTGGAATTATCCTAATATGTTTGAAAACTACAGCTCCCACAATGCTTTGTCATTCTAAATGCATCCTAAAGGCATACAAAACATCATGTGAATAGTAGTTCTACAACATCTGGGGATCTAACCTTTAGCACCCCTGGCCTAGAGTTTGCTTTATCAGATTCTGTAAAGATTTTTTTTTTTTTTTAAAAAAGGACTGAATGTTTTTTTGGAAAAACAGAATAATACAGGATTCAATGAATAAACAGCGAGAAATAGTGTACCCCTTGATAGGGCTCACTCTCTTTTTTCTAATACAGGATTCAACAATTAATATAGGCAGTAACAGCGTGTTGATCCAAAAAGATGTATTTTTTCCCCCTGTTTTTGCCTTGTTTTGGATAAACCACAGAAACTGATTTGTGGACAGTAGAACAAGATAACCTCTATTTCTTTCAAACTAGATTACTATGTTATGTTATGTTATATGCATATATCAGGGGTTTCAAAATAAATATTACCTTGTTTTCGCCAAGTTTTACTAATATTTATAAGAAGAGTTTTATTGTAAATATAAAAATAGAATGCATTTGTAACTGCGCACACATGTAACTGTACGCGTATTATTCTGGGTTATAATATCAAGGACACATTATTTGTTTCATAAATGTTTTAAAACTGCTTGAAATTGACTTATTGACTCAATACCGAATTGCTTCACTTAATAGCATTCATAAAATGTTATTTGTGTTTGCTTATTGTATTTAAAAATATTACATTTTTCATGAGCAGAAATCACAATATTAGAAACATTTTTTCATTGTGCCAGAAATTCTTTATTAGAACAATAAATTAGTTTAAAACATAATTTATAAAATAAATTGTATTTAAAAAATATTAAATGTTAATATAATACAATGGTAGAGTTAAAACAACATTTGCAAGCGAGAATAACAATCTACATATTGTGCTTATAATTTTGGATTTACTTATTTATTTATATTTCTTTTACAGATCCCTTATTGAAAACACCCCCCTAGATTAGTAAAATTATTTTATAATGAACAAACTATTAACATAAGTATATGAACATTAAAACATTATTTAATTTATCAATCACATAAAAGTTTAGAATAAGGTGTCGTCAAACTGAGCTGATCTTGCAATGCACTCATTATCAAGTACATTGATTATACAATCATTAGAAGATTATTATTTAATCATCATAGGACCTTTGGAATGAGTGGGATTTGAGTGGGTGGGGTGTCAGACTGGAAGAAGGAAATGTCAGGATGACACAAAATCCACATGTAGATTGGAATTAGAACATTAGTTTTTTTAGAACAATTTCAGAGTATGGAAACACATTGATAATACGCAATTAAAAGTTGGTTCAGTGATCTATGTGGAGTAAAAATAAAAAAGAGAATAACGTTTACAGGTTCACTTTAATAACCTATTGCTATGTCTGTATTTAGTTTTAATGGGAGTGAAAAAATGTACCGAAATGGAATACCACATTTTGTGAGGTATTGTTTAAAGGGGAAATGTAACTTCTTTAAAAGTTACTCCATTTAATAAAATATCAAAAATCACCTATTCAGTTGACATCACAATACAGTTCAGTCCTGGCACAGTCAGGGCTTAAATTAGGGGGGCAGTGGTTTAAAAATAATATCAGAAAGTATTACTTTACTGAGAGAGTGGTGGGTGCATGGAATAGCTTTCCAGCTGAAGTGATAGAGGCTAACACAGTGAAGGAGTTTAAGTATGCGTGGGATAGACATAAGGCTATCCTAGATATAAGGTAAGACCATTGACTAATGAAGTATTTAGAAAATTGGGCAGACTAGCTGGGCCAAATGGCTCTTATCTGCCGTCACATTCTATGTTTCTATCAAGAGGACAAAGTCTTAAATTAGAGGGACACATTTCACCGAAGGAGGAGATACAAACGTTGCACCTGTCAATTAGCAAAGAGAGAGTGTAGGAGATAGAAGAAGCTGAAAGAACAGAGCTTAGAACAATGATTGACAGGGAGCCAAAATAGATTAGATTCCAGAATGGAAGAGTATAGATTTCAACATTTAATCGTATTTCTCAGACCATATAAACATGTATATAAGTAACATGAGTAAAAAAAAAAAAAAAATACAAAACAAACTTAGAAATTACATTTCACTTTTAAGCTTTTACCATTTAAAATCTAGAACTCTCATAGGATTTCTAAGTGAAAAAAAGACACAATTTGAACATGTTTAATGAACCTTCTGTTTGCATCTCTTTTAGTTTTCTATCTTTTTTTTTTTTCTGTTGTGGCCAGAATCTTATGTGAGATGTAATTATGTTATAATTAGGTCTCACAGGAGCTACCTCAAACTTGATGTTATATTACACCAAATAAAATTATCACCATATCAATCTTAGGGGGAATTTTTTTTAATGATATATAAAAATAGAAAATTTGATATTCAAAAAGAACGAGGTGACCCAACTATTCATTTTTTTCTCTCCCGGCTCTTTAAAATTGCATTTTCCACTAAAAGAACTAGGGAATATTAATAATAAATGGCTCTTGTTGTATAAAGAGGAACATGTCTCCAATGTTTTGCATATGAGTTTTTGAGTTTTCATTAACAATTCTGTTTATTTTCCAGATACAATTGCAATCTCTGTAATTGACTTACCAACTAGAAAAGGGATAGGCAACCTATGGCACTCCAGATGTTGTGTACTATATCCCCCATGCTGCTCTTACACCTATAATGCTGGCAAAGCATCATGAGAGGTGTAGTCCAAAACATCTGGAGTGCCGAAGGTTGCCTATGCCTGAACTAGAACATTGACGGTGCCCTCGGTTGGCTCTCCCATGCCCTTTGTTAATATAATATGTGACAGCCCCAGGGTATGGATCTTCTGTTTCCATGTCTGGTGCCATCTGCAGAATCTCTGTTTCAGCCTTCTTTGTTAATAAAGGATAATTTGCCAGATTCCCAAAGGGATTCCAGCACTGACTTCAGCATAATTTTGTACTTAGGAATGCATCAAACTGCATTATTACTTGGCTAATCAATAAGCTCCAGTGAGGTCTATTTCAGTGATACATGCTATTTTTCTTTAATTAATGAACGTAATAATGTCCTCCATCCCCTATAATACATGTTGTTTTTTTCTGGCAATAGAATAATGAAATTCTCATGGCTTCATTTAAAATGACTTTTTTTTATTAAATTGACCACAAAACTTGAAATCTTTAAGAAAAGAAGGTTTATTTAGTCATCAAACTGATTGTTTTCACAATGTTTTGAAAGTTATAGGTCAAGATATGTTATAGACACATACAAATTTGAAAAATCATTTTTTTTTTTACCTATTTGGAGTTTTGGAGTTTTAGAATGGAGCCACCACAGTTGTTGGAGTTCTGAATGTGGCAGTGTCTGTTTGTCAACCCAAGACAATGAACTGTTTCATGAATAAACTTGTATGTTGCTAACTCATTAGAGGTAATTTATCAAGGCAAAAGTAGGTGCTATTTAAGCAAAGTGTTAAATAAAGAGCAATCACTGTGGAAGTATTGTCAAACTGATTTATGAAATATTTGGTATATATCTTGCTCTGTTGGGTGTCCATGGTCTTTTTGTTATGAATTGGTATGATAAAGCAGAAATGCATACTTCCACATAATCATAACAAGGCATACCAGGTTTAAAGGATAGGCCCCCTGAGACCACTTTAGCTCAATTAAATGGTCATGGCGCAGTGTCCAATGCCCCTTAACCCTGCAATTTTAATTATTGCAGTTTTTGGTAAACTACAATAATTACATCACAGGGTTAACAACACTTCTAGGGGCTGTCTACCAGACAGCTACTAGAGGGACGTCCGGGTGGTTAGGCGACTTTTTTAGGGGACTTTTTATGCAATGCTTTCCTATTGGGGAAGTCCTAATGCAATCCCGGCACTCGCCATGCATGTACATTAGGTACCCCACACTAGCTGATGTTGGTGGAGGAACAGCCTGAACTGCTCTGAGGGATATTGGTGCTAGAATCAGGGAGGTGGTAAATGGTTTTTTTAACCCCTTCCGAACCATGAGGGGGACAAGTGGGAGGGAGCACTATAGGAAGCTATAGTGCTAGGAAAACAACTTTGTTTTTCTTGCAATATAGTTTTCATTTAACCGCTTAAGGACCAAACTTCTGAAATAAAAGGGAATCATGACATGTCACACATGTCATGTCTCCTTAAGGGGTTAAACCGTATTCATTGCTTGTGAACTATCAGCTAACACTCAATCTTGTATGAGGTTGTATGCTAATGCACAAATAACTACTGATTCATCAAATCGACCTAGACTAAAGGAAACCGACAATTCAAGGTCAATGTCAAATTGTTCCTAAACCCAGGGGGGAAAAAAATCTGTTTTACATAAATATGGTTTATATAATTTCATATTATTTTTACTAGCCATTTCTTATCAATGGAAAACTTTTAACTATAATTAAATTTAGGAAAACAATTAAATATTAATTTTGGATCCATCTGTAAATATGTTTTGAATTAAACAGACATCATGTATCTCCTGCAGATGGTTTATACAGTTTGATGAGTGCTTCTTTTGTCTCAAGCTCATTAAAGGGTACAGGGAAATACCTTTCTTTTCTTTGTGCTTTGTGATATCTCCTACTAATTGGCATTTTTAATTAGAATCAGTCAGAGATACCAGAGCTGCAATTCACAAATTGCTTTCATGCTTCACTGGTCTTGCAGCTCTGATGAATCAGGTTATTGTGGAGTGACGGTATGCATACCAGAACATGGTGGCAGCTTGGGAACAGGTGTACACATTTTTTTTTTATAAGACTTATGCTGCTTGCTTCGGAGAATGGTTAAGAAATACGTTAAGTATTGCCAGAGATAAGATTTGGTGAGTCTAGAGTTAAGCTTTAACCCCTTAAGGACCAAACTTCTGGAATAAAAGGGAATCATGACATGTCACACATGTCATGTGTCCTTAAGGGATTAAAGTTAAAGTTCATCATTGGAGTTATCTTAGCTTTGAGTTAACGTTATAGAAATTATGAATATGAGTTTGGCTTAGAAATTTGGGTTATGGGTTAGAGAAGTTAAATTGAATATTTAGGGCTTGGGAATTGTTAAGGTTATTAGTTCATGATAAGGGTTTTTAATGTTTTTGTGAATGACTATGCCCTAAACTGCATGGTATTTATTAAGTTTCAGCATATTTATAATGTTCTAATGGTAACTATTCAACTTCAACAAAGAGTCACACAAAGTAATATCTGAAAAAACTAAAACATAAAGTGAATAAATGCCGCAATGTATAACATAATTAAAGATGTGTTACATACCACTTTGCCAGAAACAGATCTAAATTTGCCATTATGCAAAGTAGGCACCTGCTTATGGGCACAAGTCCTATTGGGTCACCTGTTTTCAGCACTTATAATGTTTATTTTGGAGCTCAAGTGGGTTGGTGGGGAGAAACAACTAGCAGTGGCCTTGACCAGTGTTCACTGTAGACCGATCAATCTCCTATGCTTGATAGTAGAGCCGCAGAAACATTTATAGAGAGATAAAACTAAGTACGTATTGTTCCAGCTCCTACAGGGTCTGTGTGTGAAGCTGGACAGGAAGTGGAAGGGTTACTTCTCACCTGGCCGACTAATAGCCACTTACACATGGAATGCAATAAAGAGACAATAATGAACGATGAACACACTATAACATACCATGCATCTCTGATCAATCACAGGACGGTGAGTACTTTATAATTAACCCTTCTAACTCCTGTACCCAATATATCTATTTCCCCCAACTTTAAATTTATCTTCTCCCCAAACACACAATTCCTTTTCTTAGTCCCCAATTTACCCACTCAAAGAATAACCCCTAAAATTATCTTAATCCGTGGTTTTAACTCTTCTTAAAACACTAAACTCCCCATTTAACTTAATACTAAATGCATCCTAACTCTGACTAAAATTCAATAATCCTAAACCCACAGTGCCCAGATACTAAATTATTCTCCCCTCTAAACAATAACCATAAACTTCCTTTATATCTCAACTTTAAGCCCTCTCAAGCTTTAAATCTTAACGTTAAATACCCTATGTAAACTAACTCAGACTTTAACACCTCTCAAACCTTAAAGGGACACTATAGTCACCAGAACAACTACAGCTTAATGTAGTTGTTTTGGTGAGTAAAATAGTTCCCTTCAGAGTTTTTTCATGCAAACACTGCCGTTCAGAGAAAAGGCAGTGTTTACTTTTCCTCTAGGGTCACCTCCAAGTGGCCACTCTGTAGATGGCCATTGGAGGTGCTTCCTGGGTCAGTGCTGCCGAAAAAGCAGCCCTGACATTCAGCGACCCCACACTCTGCATGGAGACACTGAATTTTCCTTATAGAGCGGCATTAATACAATGCATCTCTATGAGGAGGTCCTGAGTGGCAAAAATGGCATTTGGCTCTGCCCCATGCCAATTGTAGCCAATCCAATGCTTTCCTTATGGGAAAGCATTGGGTTGGCTACAAATCGTCCATTTTGATGATGTCACAAAGGTAAGGTGAGTAAATAAATAAATAAATAAGGTGAGTTTAAAACTTTTATAGGGTGGCCAAGCCACCTAAATGGTGGGTTAAACACTATAGGGTCAGGAATACATGTTAGTGTTTCTTTAATCCCTCTTTCCCCTAACCACTTCTAACATTTTCTGTAATGTTGCATGCATTACATACACTTACTACACAGTTGCATACACTTACTACATAGATTCAAACACATGTCAAACAGAAATATGCACATACCTACCTGTATATACATATGTACTTATCAGATATGTATGGGAATTCTGTGCCTACAGACATCTGACATGTCAATGTGGCCCTGGCCAGATTGGTGAGTGGATAGTAAACCCTGTGCTCCATTCTTGGAACTATAAAAAACAACCCTGCTTAATAAACGTTATACCAACCCTATAATGCATTGCAACAGCCATGAAGCACTCGAAACACATATAGCACTTCTGCATGTGTTAGGAGTGTGTTCCATCTACCTTAGCTCCCTGGAGCTGAGCACAAATGCCAGATGCTTGTCCAGAGTGCTCCTGCCTTGGAAAGACTTCTCATAAGCTGTGATGTCTGCAGTTGCTGTTCATTCCTGGGCACAGACAAGAGCATCTGTAATGTGAAAGCTTTGGATGAAGGGGATGACTTACAGTAGCTGCAGGTATTAGATCTGCAACTATTGCAAGCTTTGTTTTCTTAACCTTCAAAGAAAACCTACAAAATTTATATCTATATTTTCTTGAGGATATATCTACTAAATTGCTACTTGTTATTTTTATTTTTTACTAGTGACCCATTAAGCACACAATGTGCAAGAAAATACAGTATATTATTTTAGGACTGAAGTACTCACTGATACACTGAAAGAAGCACTCACTGTCACACACACATCACAAGCACTCACTAAAATACACACGATGACAGAAGCAATCACTGATATACACACACTGACGGAAGCACTCACCATCACACACAAATCACAAACATTCACTGAAATACACACACTGACACAAGCACTCATTGAAACACACGCACAATTACTAGCAGTTAGTGTCCCACTCACCCTGACACAAACATTGACACAACATGGTTTGAATGCACACACACAATGTAGTAAAAAGTCCACATTCTGACAATGTAGTTTACAGACACTTTTGTTTGCCTGCTCCTGCAAGGGTGTTATTCCTGGATGGAGCCTGGCAGTCATGACAGGGTAGGTGAAATGACAGACACTTGATATATAGAGATATACATCAAGTGATATAGCACTGACCTGCAGTTGCCAGTTGCTCCATCCTCAATCATGTTCCAGGTTTTCACACTCTAGGGCTAGCTGGTGATCAGCAGGGCATGTCAGACCGGGGCACTTCAAGGGATAAAAGGCAGGGCTCTGCTCACACTCCTCTGCAGGGAACTACATGCAGCAACAGAGTCCAGAGATTGTTTCTACCCAGGGACAGGAGGTAGTGGTGGATGGAGCAAACAAGCTTTAATCTCTGTCTTCTACCTCCAAGGATCTAATAGCATCGAATCAAACCTGCAGAGTTTCATAAAGAAATTTTGCAAAAACAGACCTCAGGCACCATAAACACGTCAAATAACTGAAGTGGTTATGGGGCTTGGAGCAACCCTTTCCCGAGTCTAGATCTAGATAGGCCAGCATTCTATATGTGAAGAGTCCTGTCAACACACAACAGGTAATAAAGGGAACCAGAGTTCACTAAATTATTCAACATTTTCTAAGCAAAATTCATGGTGCTGCTGTAACCTCTGTTCAATCTGTTGCATTGTCTGTAATAACCTCCACTGCCAAGGATAACCATCAGCATTCAGTTAAATGTATACACATCACCATTTGTTTTTTGTGGCAGATCTGCATTAATGCAAAATGCTATTGATGTGCGACCTTAAATTTACTTAATCACCTGGCACAAAGAATTTTCCTTTCCAGCCAATTGCTGATGTTTAACGATGAGGGATGGACAATTTATCTCCATTTTTACAGATCATCTCTTCAAAAATAATGTGGTTGTATGATCTGGCTTTATGAGTTTTATGGGTAATAATCATCCTTTAGATTTATAAACTTTGTTAAACGTTATGATGAACATTATGACGAAGTAGAAGCAGGAACTAATTACTACAAGCATATCCCAATTCATTCATAAAGATCACCAGACGTGTATTTTACAATGGCATGAGGTTATTTGGACACAAACAAATATTTTTTATTACTTGCAAGATAAGGGTTTGCAATCAAAGATCTAAGTATTCCCCATTATCCTCTGCTATACACTTTAACCCCTTAAGGACACATGACATGTGGGACATGTCATGATTCCCTTTTATTCCAGAAGTTTGGTCCTTAAGGGGTTAAAGAGAAGTAATCTTATGTAAAATGTACTTTTTGAAGGTTTATTGATTGTATGTACATTTTTACATAGGGAGAGCTTGACATATCTTGTGAATTTCCAAACTAGTTATTTAAAACTAGCCAAGTACTTATTATTTAAAATGAAAAAAAAAAAAAAAAAAATAGGTCATTCAGATGTATTATTTTAGAGAATCTTCACCAATATATATATATATATATATATATATATATATATATATATATATATATTATATATATTTTGCTAAATAATATGCTTTGCTCTCCACTTGCAATACTGTCAAAGTGCCTGATGCTTCGTAAAACAAATTATATTCCCAAAGAATTATAAATCCATACCAGCATTCCTCTAGGCCTTTAATTCAAATTTTAATTTATTCAAGTAATTTCATCATATAGCAAAAAACATTGATGCTTCAGTTCCCTAAGGAACTTTAATCAGGACAATAAAAAAATTACTACAACATGTAGCAATATATAGACTAACTAAATAACTTACACTCCGAAGTGTTGTGTCAAACACCTCCTCCTCCATTTTGCGCACATGTAAGGAGCAATCAGTCAATCCTAATTAGTCATCGGTAGGCAACACCCTCTGCCTTCTCATGTATAGATGTGCCCAGAAATTGGTGTAACGCCATTCACAAACAGAAGGCACCTTCTGTTGCCAAAGTACATTACAACACCACCAAGTGAAGATATAATTGAATGCCAATGTTTTAAAGTTACACGTTTATTAAAGAGCCAGCTTTCTAAAAGTGCCAATTTATTTAAAGTGTCTTTATTCTATAAAGTGCTGTAACCAATGGTGTGAAATCAGTATATTTAATTTCAAGTTCATGTGTTGGATAATATCTGAATTTGATGGTTTTTACTGTAATGATAGCAAAGGCATTTGTCTTTAGTTTGTTTTGTCACATGGCAATTCGGATATCATGTGCCCAAAAATAAATGTGTCTCAAAATTATAAAAAAAACAAACATATTTTGAATTATTTAAGGTGTGATGTTTCTTAATATTTATTTAGTTATTTAGTTATGTGGGTATAAGATTCGGCAGAGTGCAGTTGGGGGGATTGCATGTGTCACAGTTCTCTAGGTGTGGGTATATAATGTCTCAATGTCTTCAGGGCTTAAGTTAATGTAGTGGTGGTACTTTTAGATCATCCCTACACATAATAGTGTAAATATTATGCAGAGACTGTGATTGTTCTTTGACCTGCATCTCCAGTGCAGGTATAATGAGCCTTTGACTGTGATCAGCTATTCAACTGGTAAATAATGACATTGAATTGTTCATCCAAGTATCAAAAAGCAGTTTAAGGATTCATTAGCTCTCGTATCTCTGGGTCCCTTAAATTGAAACAAGATCTTTTGAAAAATGTAATTAGTTTACCTCCAGCCTTCTTTAGAGTGTGTTGTCTGGTGCCATCCATGAATATTAATGGTATATCTTACAGATCAGGAGTGAATCTTGGTGCTTTTAGTAATAGAGCAAACCTTGTTGTACGTGTTCAAAGACAAAGCAGAAACCAAAATGTTATTACCGATCTGATCGGGTCATCTATAAAAATTTAATTATAGACTATTCATTTCTGATACTTGGTTCTTTATGAAGGCATTTGCAATCGGTAGAATGGGATATTAGAATAATCCAATATGTAAAAAGGCATTGTAGGTGTATGTTGCTTATTTATAATTATTCAAGTAGAACTATTATTCAAGGACAGTTAATGTGACCTATGGCAGGGGTGAAATTCATGTTGTCAATATTATTCTTAGATTCCAAGAAATTCCGCTTATATTTCCCCTTTTTTTTAAAATCATTCTGAAGTTTCTTTTTTTTTCAAAGGCCATTCAATAAGGCTTATAGGTCTTGTAATCTAATTGACATGCACATGATAGACTCTCTATTGCTGTTGCATTATTAACCCTTTATGGACCAATGATGAACTAATTCAGTTATGACAATCCAGTCAACTAGTCTTTAAAATTCATATATCCAAATGAAATGTCACACTTATGTAAAGGCAGAATAACTTTATAGATTTGCCAGTGCTTAATAAGCAGACTTTTCAATGTTGCAAATGGTTTTCAGGAAACGTATTGTAATGATAGTATGGAATCCCATTAATCCTTGAGAAATGAATGCATGTGAAAGCGTGGCTTGTAAGAAGATTTTTATTGTAAAGGAAAAAAAAAGAAAAAGGGTTAATCCGCAGGTGCTAACCATGAAATGTTAAAAATAATTATCCATTAATAGTTGTTATTTCATTTGCTTTGCTAGTTTTGCAATTGATAAGCATGTTAATGATAATTACTGCTCAGATATCAATTAAGGATACATTATGTTATTTGACAACTAATCAAGGGCCTTATTAATAGTAAAATTGAAAGGAATACTAAAGCATTAGGAATACAAACCTGTATCTCCCTATGCTTTACTGTTCCTCATTAGGTAAAACACTCTGTGGGTGCCATAAAAAAAAAAAAAAAAGATTTTAATTACACTTTTCCATCACCGAGGCTACCTCAGTACTACTAATCTCTCAGCCTCCAAGTATGCCATGCCGTCTTCCGGTGTTGTAATGCTCTTTAAAGAGGAGCATTGGGGACCTGATACGTATGTGTGGTAAGCAATGTATGTATCCACACTTACCCATAAGAAAGTATTCAATGAATGCAGGTACAGTTGGAGTACTTCCAGTGGCTGTCAGTGTAACAGGCACTGGCGGTGTGTTTAACCCTTCAAAGTAAACAAAGTGACCTGGATGAATTTAGTGATCCTTTAAGTTTCCTAATGCCTTGTGTGAGGGGCCCAGAAAATGGCTATTAGTAATGGTTACTAGTGCATAAGTCCAGAACCAAAACTTAACATACATACGAATTATAGGTACTTTTCTTCCACCAACTGATATGTGATAGTCACATGGGTAACAATCTGTAGGCAATTATTCACTAATTAGTAAGATGTGACATGCTCACAACCAATCTAAAATATAGATCAATATAGTTGGAATGTATAAAGAACATTTTCCAATTAGTCTATTTGACAAGTAAAAATATTTTGAGATCTAATATTTTTGAAAATCGATTTTATATTGCGTATATTCATAGTTGAATTAGTGTTTTATATATAAATACTTATCTTAGGATTTTCAGTTTTATTTCCATTTTTTAATCAGTAACCAGGTATTTTAGACACAGTTAGAAAGAGGGCCTTAACTACAAACAGATCAAGCATTACATGCCTAATCACTATTATTTTACAGAGACCAACGCAGCCAAAGTGGTGTTCCTTACTGTGTGTGCATCTGTCATCGCTGTTACTTTTGTAATGATCATGTTTGTTGCAGTCTAGTTGTAGTAAACATATGCATTGCCTTACATTGTCAGCTATTACAACAACAAAATGGGTGTAGATCTGATAAATGCCAGACATTCGCATTGCATGGTTTTGATTTGTGGTGTCGGATTCCTTTTGTCTGCAATGAAATCCTGTTATTTAAGATTCATGGTAATAAAATATTAGATCATAAGTCACTGGCTGGCTCCAACACAGCTATATCTGTGTCTCTGGCGTATCCTATGATTTGTGCATCTTTAACATCTGGCTGGACCAATCATTTTTCTCAATTTAGTAACTATACGATATGCCGCCAAGTCTGTGCAAGGTTATTAAAGGCTCAGGGAAATGCACGAGTCTTGCATCTTCATGCTAAATGGACATAAACAACATGTACACCAGGACAACATAATTCAATTCCAAAGCTATACATGGCCCAACATGGAGCTATTTATAATTTATCTTTAGTATGACCATTGTTGCAAAATTATTTTCCTTGTGATTCTGTTCATGAAAATAATATACCGTTCATGCACACATTCTTTTGCTATCTCTCATCTGTGTAGAGCTGCCTCACCCGTTGCCTTTTTAGAATGTAGGATAAAATGACTTAAAAAGAACATGCTCTGCTTTGACATGGTTCCATCTGGTGTGCTATTGTTTACAATCAGTTTGTTTTCTTTTCTGGAGAAACAGGATCTATCCAGTGCTGTAATGGTTGCAATGGACATTATTAACAGCTTGTTGATCCATATGAATTCCAGAAACAGATACTTGGCACTGGAGACGAACTGGGATCAAGTGCAGTCCTACGTTTTTCCAGGGCTTCAGTGAACAACACAAATGTTTTAAGGATAATGGGTTATTCTCTGAAAATAAGCCCGGTTTCTCACCAGCGCTATATGTTTCTTTCTATTGATTTTATATATTGTTATTAATGCAAAGGAACTGTAATGAATTACCGCAGTGTTGTAATTAATCCATTTTTTAATTTTTTTTTGGAAGGATCTTTTTATCTTATTTTAAGGCATAATGAATTACTTAAATTTTTTATAAATTACTTATTTTTTAATTTACTTTGAATTAAAGGGAAATGTATGCTTCCCATAATTTTAATATTATGTTGACTTTTCCCTATAACAAAAATGTGTTTGTGAGGTATGAAGACTAAAAATAAATGTATAAATGCACATCATTGTATTTAATTTGATCCTGTAACTAAATGCATCCATTTTGGCTTCCTATAGATCATTGATATAAGCACTTACCTTTGTACCTGTCAGGCAGCTTAGAGACAGGAACAAACAATTTGTGCCCTGGTTGTGCCAGGACCGAACTCAAGTGTGATGTCAATCTGATGTCAATCTGATATCATTAATGTGCATTTAAAAGTAAACAGAGCATTACATGAAAAATGGTTAACACAAGCTATACTTGATTTTCAATATTTTATTCCAAAGTGTAATTTTGGGGTATGGTTCCTTTTTCTCAGCAGCTGAAGGGATGTAAGACAATTTAAACTTGATTGATCTGAGTCTTTTTTTCAACAGTATAACTATGTAATTAAACACATTAATTTTCTTTAAAAAAAAAAAAATTACAGTGCCTGTTTTATTAGAACTTTTTATCATGAGTTTCTACAGAAATGTGGAAAATAAATGCCATCTACATACTTGATCAAATTGTGATCCCATCTTTTTTACAATAGGGGAACCAAAATGAGATCTAAATTCTGGGACAACATTTAAGTCAAGGCACATATCTAAGCTAGTCTGTTAAAGGCAAGAATAAGGCACCCATCGTACAGAGATTTGATGCAATTATCCTTTTTGTCTAGTTGGTAACCCACCTCTAAGCCACGTGTGTGAAGCTGAATCACAGTGCTGTGCATTCCTTGATATTAAAAGGCCTTCTAAAAATCCATATTTGCTTTCATAATAAGTGGTGCTTTCTCTTACACTAGAACTCTTTGCAGCTGAACAGATGAACTGCTGGTAATGTCAATTATCATTAAGCCATAAACAGGTCCTAGTTTATAAGGGACTCTGATACGTTGTATTGATCTGAATCATTAATATCTGCTTATTTATGCACTGAACTATTGAGCATCCGATCCATCCACGGGGATTATAACTGCGAGTCCCAATTAATATTCATGTAGTGTGCTGTGCTACATTCGACGTCCCATAAAATGTTTATAATGCCATTAACTCTTATCTGCTTGGATTGTTTTGTTTTTTTTCTCTGTAAGATCCAGATGTGGGATACTCTGATGGAATTTTGTTTCAAATGATAAATGACAAATGCAGTATAGGGGGAACAGGAGATTATCTAAAGTAATTAAGAATTGCCTACAAGCTTTGCAATCAAGCTTAGACGTATGGGTTTGGTTCCCTGTGGCTGATATTTGTTCACTGAGATTCCCAACTGGAAAGTAAAGACAAAATCACTTAAGATGGCACAGCTGGTACTGCCTATTGCAGTCGGGAGCTGGTTATATCTACTCCTTATGTATTGCTGATGCAGGGTAAACAGCTGCAACAGCCTCGAAAGCGAGATTCTTTCCATTGTCCTTGTGCAATTTTAAACAGTTTGTGTTTTAACCTAATTGATTCTGTTTAGAATCTTTGTTATTTTTCAATGCATCTTTGTGTCTTTTTCTTTTCTTTCTCTGTGTCTCAAGCACCTTTTTTGTTATAATCTATTTTATTTGCTCAACAGCACACTCAACATCGTTTTCAAAAAGGAAATTAATCAATCAAACCAACAGCATTCTCACTACTAGATCATGCAGTCAGTGATTCACACTAAGCATTTTTGTTAGGGGTCTTGTACTTTATCAGTCATGACAGAGATCCTTATACCAAGATTGAAGTTTCCAAATAATCAATTTACCTTTTCTGCGAATGTAGGGTGTGATTGTTATAAGGGTTTATGTCTTAAATGCTTTGGTGTTGGACTGCTCCCAACAATTCTTAGAGGGCATATTGACTATGAGAACCCCTGTCATAACATAGTTTATTCTTTTCTAGAACCAGAATCCAGTTGGGTAAAATATAAGGCATAGTAGATCATTGTTTGAACAAAAAATAATTTGTAGTACATCTTCTGTGTACTCGTATGTTTACACATCTCTCTGAAAATAAATTATATATAAGGAACCCAATTCTTTATATCCCATCTAATCAGAAAAGCCCTATTTGACCACCAACCAACCAATATGTTAAATCAATTGCCAATCTCTTTAAAGGAACACTATAGTCACCTAAATTACTTTAGCTAAATAAAGCAGTTTTAGTGTATAGATCATTCCCCTGCAATTTCACTGCTCAATTCACTGTCATTTAGGAGTTAAATCACTTTGTTTCTGTTTATGCAGCCCTAGCCACACCTCCCCTGGCAATGATTGACAGAGCCTGCATGAAAAAAAAAACTGGTTTCACTTTCAAACAGATGTAATTTACCTTAAATAATTGTATCTCAATCTCTAAATTGAACTTTAATCACATACAGGAGGCTCTTGCAGGGTCTAGCAAGCTATTAACATAGCAGGGGATAAGAAAATCTTAATTAAACAGAACAGGGCTCTCTTTAAAGGAAGTGTTTATGGAAGGCTGTGCAAGTCACATGCAGGGAGGTGTGACTAGGGTTCATAAACAAAGGGATTTAACTCCTAAATGTCAGAGGATTGAGCAGTGAGGCTGCAGGGGCATGTTCTATACACCAAAACTGCTTCATTAAGCTAAAGTTGTTCAGGTGACTATAGTGTCCCTTTAATATTCTCTCAGTAGGCTCTCAAAGTTTAACTCATGTGCCTATTATATCATGATTATGGTTATTAGTATGTATTTATTCTCTTCCAACATGTCCATCGCAAGAATTGACCTGCTTTTTATCTGGATGCCACTACTAACCTAACCTTAATATTTCACTTTAGTAGTTCATGT
Organism: Pelobates cultripes; assembly: GCA_933207985.1. NCBI lineage: Eukaryota > Metazoa > Chordata > Amphibia > Anura > Pelobatidae > Pelobates > Pelobates cultripes. The sequence goes on from OW240923.1 coordinate 100,124,783, forward strand.
TTGGTGTGAGGTACTCATTTGTTTAACATAATAGCAGTTTGGAAGCATATCGGATGTGAACATAAAAAAAAAAAAGACAAAAAAAATCAAAACAAAAAGAAGGATGGTCTACAATACTGTTGATCAAATACATTTCTCAATTTATTAACTTATTTTAACTTCCATGAAGCCAGATGCATCCCATGTTGTCACTACATGCCAGGCGTGTTGTTGGCTATAGGGTGTTAAATACATGTAAAAACTCTGATTAATGAAATGTGATGTCATCTTTAGCCATTAGGGTTTCAGTGGGTTTTTAAGTTCTTAAAAAAACATACCTTACCATTTCAGGGTAGCTTATCTAAGTGATGAGAGCTTGTATTGTGAATCTAAAAAAACTAGTACTTATTTTAAATACACTATACTGAATTTGCTCTACTATAAAATTGTATTTATACTGTCTTATTAGGTATTATCTTGTTTTTGTTGCATTAATTGCATATATCTCGAAGCCTAATGAATGTTGGACAAAATAAAGATATATCCCATTAGTAAAATGTGATAACCAAATGTACTTACTTGCTGTACATTTTTTAACACAGTTAACAGTGATATATTGTTGAGTTTTTCATCTTACTTATCACCTATTAGAAATAAAAGAGGAATGAGGCATGTTCAACTCATATAAATATTCATTTTGGCTTCTGTTTTCCAATTTAAAGTTGTCACTTATCTTGCTTCTCTGTTTACAATTACATCTACATGTGGACCAAATTCACAAACAATTTAACTAATTAAATTCTATTTAATTACTTATATTTCAGAAACCATTGGGGACTCAGCTTAGATCAGAATGAAATATGTTTTCATCAAATTCTATATTTTTACTTTTTTTTCTGCATATGATTAAACTGAAACCAAGACAGTGCGTTCCAAATCTTTGTATCATTGAATTGATGAGTTTCACACATAAAACTTCACATTTTCCTCTGACACTAAACTGAAATTACATTTTTTCACATGTATTTTAGGACTGCAAACTATGAAATTGTTTCCTGGGAAACAGCATCAAGCTAAGGCATTTGAACTAGACACATAACTGCGTGTTGGGTATGATTAAACCTAGTTAACACAGGATGTGTGTACCACCATAATGACCAGTTTCAAGATGAATGCACACTGACAGTTCAAATTTCATCCTTTAAAAAAAGTCAATATTTCCAAACTACCTATCTCATTTACTTAATCATTCTCTGATGACCTGGTAAGACTAGGTTGTGATGACCCAGAAAGATAAATGACAAGAAGATGAACAAAGTGAAGGGGATATAGATGACCATAATTGCATATTAAGGTTGTTGGGTTTAGATGGTGTATTTAGGTGTAGGTGTACTTGCATGGAATCATTACTGATATTCAAGAGAAGGGGAGATTATGGCAACCTAATTACCCTACTTTTGAATAGTAATATGGTTTAAACGACCAAAGTACAAATTCAATAAGACACTGATCATTTTTCAAGAAGGAGAAAATGAGAATCTTTCTATAGTCCTTTGCTAGAAGTGAGCTTACGGTCTAATGGACACCTCTTATGATATATTAGGCAGCATTATTATGCAAGTATCAGAGTAGAACTTTTGTGAATATACATTTTTATTTTATGTTTTACTTTTTCGGTGTGTGACTACTTATAAAAATATTCTTAAAGGCAACAGTTAAAAGGATCTTCTCAAAATAGCTGCCTTTTCTTTGTAATGGGTTTTAAACAGTTCATTATGCTCACTAATAATAATTTTATGGGTGGAAGCCACAGATTTCAGTTAGTAAAGTCCAGAATCCCTTCACCACCCTATAAGTTTGCTGTCTCTTTAAACTATTTATCACAGCCCCCTTTAAATTTGTATTAACTGACAATGTGCTGAAATGATCATTTTCAATGAATATGTTATTGTCTATTTGCTAGTATTAAAACAATAAAAAAAGCATTCTTGGGTATATTGAAAAGCAATATTGTGCATGTTTGCCGGCACAAATCTTTTAAATCTTGGGGGAAATATACAATATGTATCAAGTATGAGGATAAAACAAACTAGTTTATTGATTCCAGGGAGAGTTTCCTTATGATGCATCTGGTTCAGTGTTCTGCTTAGAGCTGCACAATACTGACTTTGATCTATATATGCCCAAAACGCACATTAGTGAAAGGAATTTGTAATCTCATCTGCATATTGTGTGTTCCCAAAAATATTTATCACTGACATGCACACAAATACACACACAGAGAAATGTGCACACATACACACACCTGCATAGCTCTCTATGCAAACGTGAGTTCTATACAAGTCCACTTCTAGCATGCATTGATGTTGCACTTCAGGATGTATTCAACTTGGAATTGTAAAGAAAGTACATCCAAATTACAAACGTGAGACTAAAATAGCCACGCTGTGAATATAGCTTAGTTGGAGAATGTGAGATCTGCTATTTTTGACTAATTTGCACCATTTGGATTTTAATTTGTGGAAATTAACATCCATTGTAAATAATTTGTTTCAGTGCTGTATTTTCAACCTGAGATTATACAGCCAGTAAAAAAGCATCTCTGCTTCAACAACACTCTCATAATAGGACAATAAGCATTAGTATTCCAACGGTAGATTACTGTATAGGGAAAACTCCCCAAGTTCCCTAAAGAAAGTCACAATACAACAAGGTAAAACAGTATGGGCCAAAAACTAAATAAAATAAAAAAATGTGGTTACATGTAAAAGAATGGAAAAAGAAGACTTATAGTGCAGTATTTCTGGGTAAGTGAGAACATACAACAATCATGTGTAAATAACTCATTCACATTTTGTGGAGCTACCAACAAGCTCCAGTTAGACTCACATGTATTTGTATAAACCCCCTAGGGTAAAGTTCCAGTGATCTACATTGTATATTCTCACTTACCCGGAAATACTGTGCCATAGGTCTCCTCTCTCTGTTCTTTTACATGTAGCCATGGACTGTAATACCAAGCTTCATAAGAACCAAGAACATATAATTCTTGATTGACCACTGCATAGTTTGGGACTGTGCCCGTTGGACTTCTTCTTAGAAGTGCTCATAAAAAATAAGTTGTTTTTTGTAATTTTATTTAGTTTTTAACACTCCTATGATAGCATACAAATTAGGACACACAACATTGTTGATTTATATTCTCATATTTATCTGTTATGAATGGCTTTAATTAAACGTTTCAGGTAGCAGTAGCAGAACTAACATAGAGAGGGCCCTGGTACAAGAATTGGCTTGGGCCCCCATCACAAGGTTTGCCTAAAGATAGATCCCCATTTGTTGTACAACTTCCAAAATGCTTTGCCTGTTAGTGATCTAACATTTGCCCATCTTTGCAGGGTTGTATTCAGAATTGAGCAATGTTTGTGTATTTGAATGTAAGCATGTTTTATATGGTGTATGTGTAAGTGAATATAGGGGAGTATATGTGGGTAGTGTTGGAGTTTGAATGCAGGCGTGCATTTCTGTGTACTGTTCATTTTTAAATGCAGTATGTGTTTATATGTAAGTTTTTTTTTAGTACAGAGGTATGTTTGTATATTGTGTTGAGGTTTAATGCTGAGGTATGTTTGTATGTAGCGTTTATGTTTGAATGAGATGTGTGCATATATACACATACACTGCCACACACATACACACTGACACACATGTAGATAAACAAACACATAGGTACAAACACTGACACACATACATATACACAGGCACACAGAAACACACACTGACACACATGTTGAGGCACATACGCACAGCTGTACACAGAGACAAACATACAGATAGATAGACACAGATACAAACACTGACACACATACAGATACATACTGACACATATACAGATAAATAGATACATAAATGCACACTGATACATATATACACAAAACACACACTGACACTCATACAGATACACAGACACACAGATACACAGATTGACACACATACAGATAAACAGACACACAAATACACACTCTGATACACATACACAGATACATAGACACACATATACACACACTGACATACATACAATGATACACATACAGAAAAAAAATGACACACATATAGATTCACAGACACTCAATTACACACATACAGATATGCATATTGATCAAAATTGCAGCCACCCTCAAGTTTCCTATATTTTAGGTGCAGGAGGGTGGTTTGTGCTGGCTGAGGCTTTTGGGAGTTTGAGGCTGGCTGTGGCTGTTTGTGCCCCCTCCTTCAGACTCTGTCTTCTTTTTTCCCTCCTGCGTGGCTCCATGTTAGTTATCTGGGAGGAAGTGAATGACTCTTACTTCCTCCTAGCACTACCAATATGAGAGGGGCCTGGTTGTGCTCTTAAAGAGGCAAAGTGAATGACCAGTCCCTAATCACACATTCCCATCGAGTGTCCCTAAGTGCATGGACCAACCAATGGGCCACCTGAGTATGCAGAGCTGCTGCCTGGTAGAGAGGGTAATTTCTGATCATGCTCATTTACATAACTTGAATCATTGTATCCAAATTCATTGATAGAGTTTACAAAATATGTTTGTTGAAATGAAATTTTGTGGTAAATTTTATTTAAATAAATGAGTGTAACCGTTTTTAGCTGGCAGGCTAATCTTGCTATAAATAGTTTATCAGTGAATTGGATAAATATTGAAACTGTGAAGAAAGCAGACATTTTCTAAAATGATAATAGCATTTATTCTCTAAAGAATAAGATATGGAGACTATAAAACAAATTAGCAATATTTTGGTTAAAACTGGCAAACTGGAAAGCCAGTCTCCAGTTTAGCCACACTGATATTTTTTTCAAAATTGTCATTTTGTCTATCTTGGTGCATGATTGGCTGCCATTTTGTTTATTGTTCTCCCTGCCTACTATTTGCCATTTTATGTCTTTCCATTTTTCTGTTAGCTTTTTTCTTTGTCTATAAGAGTGTTTTCAAATCATTTTCAAAATAGCCACAACGTGTTTATATATATATATATATATATATATATTTTTTTTTTTTTGTAGTGCTTTAAATGCTCTATATTAAATAAACCATCATAAACATTATCGCCTCAAGAAAATTCACAGGTATAAATCATATTTAATATTTATAAAACAGCAATTCTGAGGCAAAATTTTAAAAGGGGAGTAGTCACAATGGAAACCAATGGAAGGGTTGTGTTGATTGTTCCACTTTTAGAATTTGACGTCAATATTGCTATAGCTTCACATATTATATATTTCCACCGAGAACACAAAACGCGTTCTCATTCATAGTACGACAGGAAGCATATTTCTGTAGGGTTAACATGTCTGTTTTGTGACAGCTTAATGAGAATCACAAACAGTAGTAGCTTGGAATGAAAAATTCTGTTGCAAAAATACAGTAATTTTTCTGAAGTCCCTCTTGCATGACTTGGTAGTCTCCTGTTGCATTATACAAGTCCCGTTAAATTTATGTTTATAAGCAGAGTCTACAAAGTTGAAGCCTCTATATGAATTGAATATTTTTTTTATTGATAAGTCTGTGTGCTAGGAAAATGTAGATATAAATCATGAGACACTGCTTTGCATATAGTAGGAGTGCATATGAAAAATATCTATATAAAAATATCATTTGGAGAACATTTTTTCAGATTCCACAAATTTCCATTTGCCGGCTACTAACTGTGTGAGTGTGTATGTAGATAGATAGATAGATAGATAGATAGATAGATGTTTTTATTTATAATTATTTATAATTAGTTTATGTTTATAATTTACAAAGACATACATATTTAAAATAATGCTTTAGAAAAGAATAATACTAATATAGATGAACATAGATGAAATTTTAAATGATCTGAAAAATCTTGATTGTGAATAATTGCCGGAAATATTATAGCATTCACAGACAATGATTTGTAAGTTGTGTATTATAAATTCATTTAAAGGAACAGTACCTCTGATAGAAATTAAAACAAAAGAAAAGGAGTCAACATTCTTAATAGTTCTAAAAATCATAATATAATAATAGTATATTCCCAAAAAGCTTGTATTTCCTGCACAGCAATTTAGTCAACAAATGCATTTTATACCTGATAATTATCATGATGAGCCAATCATAACATATTTCCTTTTTTATCTATTACATTTGTTTTGATGTAGTGACCCACTTACTGCCTGCACCCTTTATACTAAAGCTGGGGTCCGGTCTCCTTAGTCTGACCTATGTTTTTTCTAATCTGTTTCCTCCCCATGCTGGAGGATTGCATTAAGTGCCTTTAAAGAGCATGTTGCTCTCGCACTAAACTCTTGGCTGGGATCGCGGCTCTGACTGTGGACCAAGTGGCACAGATTCCAAACTTGCTTATACTGATAGCTACATTGTAACATGCTAAGCAACAATACAGTAACTCTTGTGGCCTCTTCCCGGTTAGTGCTTGCTAGCCCTTTTTAAAAATTAGAAGATACATTGTTTTTAATTTTGTTTTAGCAGTTCAGCGCAACTGCCTTGATTATCTACACTTTTCTGTTGTTAGGGCAACCAGCCAAAAAGCAAATGGTGTGGGGCATTCCAAAACTTTGGGGCATGCTCACAGCCTTGAGGTGGTCGTGCACCAATTCTGGGTGATCATGATATGCACAAGGGGGTGAATAATTGGTCTTTATTGGTTTTAAAGGTATATATACACTATTTGTTTCTTGTAATGCTTTATCATGATGAAAGGTTTGTGTAAACACTGAAACGTTAACATTTTATTTGTAAAGTGAAAGAAAAGTTGTTTTATTTTATTTTTGTTTCATTTTAATTTAAAACTCTACAAGAATTCCCAGGAGTACTATCATTATTTGCTACTTTATCTAAATTTGTTACTAGTACTGGACTCTGGAGTCTTCATTTGTTTAATTATTTGGCCATATGGCAATTTGGAACTGTGGAATTCAGACAAACCTTATATCGATCAAAATTTGGACAAATCGCGATTCAGACGATACTGAATACACAAATTTACATATATAATTTTACATCTTATTTATTTAACTTGCAATGTTACATAGTGTTTGCTCTTTATTTCAGTATTATTTATAAAGTGGCAACATATTCATATGCAAGATAGCTCTATACACCAGAAATGCTGTAGTGTAGGGGGTTCTCTTCATTATAGAAATACAAGCAGTTTAAATGATTTCCCATTTAGATAGAATTGAATAATCTATTCATACAAGTCCAATAAGGGCTCGTTTGTAGTGTTTTAAGACCCACTTCTGCAATAGGTGATACTGAGTAAATGAATAACTTGTAGAATTACGTTATACGGATAATTAATACAAAACATATTTGTTGTCAAGTCAAATACCGAAAATCTGCAATTGTGTTAAATTACCAACTCGAGGAGACCGTCAGCCAACGTCAGTCCACTTAATACCTTTGTTCATATCCATTTGATGTATTCAACTAAAATAAACTTGATAGTAAATGAAATAGAAAGGCTTGTTGGCTAGTTGAATAAAGGAATCCTTTCTTATACATTTTTAGAATATTTCAGGATAATCTGCTAAAAGCTATAAATAAATCATTAATTTATCGATTTGACTATTGAATGATTAAATTCTTAAACTGTAAAAAAAATTACACAGTATCAATGTATAGTTAATACTATGTTCTAATAAAATTTGTAGCAAATGTATAACTTATATATAATATTTGCTTATAGCAGAATTAGTTAATATAAAACTATCAATCAGTTGTCAAAAAGTAGCTCTCATAGTCTTCGGCCAGTCAAAATCTCAGCATTATAGCCATATAGCTTTCCATAATCAATAGTAACAAGTAAAATATTTTTGAGAATGTATTTGCTGTATAACATTCTTGTCCAATTAATTAAATTAATTGATTAACATTCTACGGTATAAACCAAGAAATTAGATTAATGCTCTGCTCTGATCTTCTCCTAAAACTGAACTGAATGGCATCACGTGCCTTGTACACTATTTATAAAGCAGAAACAGCCTATTTCTCATGAGAATTCCAACAAGACAGAAAGTGATATTTTCAGCATACTTTTTCAAGTTCATCTTTGTTCTCCTCTCTTAATGAATTATCCATCTGCATCAGTCTATATACCTCAGTCTACAAATTACAGAACTGCGCTCACATAGAAATGCAGTTTTACATTTTATAAAGCTACTTAAAATCACCTATCTCAGCAAACACACATAGGGATTCAGTTCAACCAAATGGCCATATTGTGTTAAGCCCACCAGTACTTAAAGGACCACTATAGTGCCAGGAAAATATGCCCCCCACCCTCAGGGACCCCCTCCCGCCCGGCTCTGGAAAGGGGAAAGGGGTTAAAACTTACCTTTTTCCAGCGCTGGGCGGAGAGCTCTCCTCCTCCGATCCTCCTCTTGTCCTCCCCGTCAGCTGAATGCGCACGCGCGGCAAGAGCTGCGCGCGCATTCAGCCGGTCGCATAAGAAAGCATTATCAATGCTTTCCTATGGACGCTGGCGTGCTCTCACTGTGAAAATCACAGTGAGAAGCACGCAAGCGCCTCTAGCGGCTGTCAATGAGACAGCCGCTAGAGGGAATGGGGGAAGGCTTAACCCATTCATAAACATAGCAGTTTCTCTGAAACTGCTATGTTTATTAAAAAATGGGTTAACCCTAGCTGGACCTGGCACCCAGACCACTTCATTAAGCTGAAGTGGTCTGGGTGGCTAGACTGGTCCTTTAACAGTACCCCAATATGTGGGTCCTACACTAATTCCAAAGTGGGAGACAAATTACAAGTCGAAAAATGCAGTGTCAAAACTGAACAATTAAAGTGATAGTGCTTTGCTGTTTTTTTCAGCTTTTTTTCATGTTCCTCTTTGTTCTTCTCTCTTAATAAATTATCCAACTGTATCAGTCTATATACCTCAGTCTAACCCACTTGCCACTAAACTATATCTGTAACTCATGGGTCATATTTCTGACCACAACCAAAGAAATGTATATTTTATTAAAGCTGAATTTCATATTTTACTCCTAGATGTTTAGTTTGAGGGAAGAAAAGTGTCATCACTGTAAATGTAATAAGATGACAATGACTGCGATTAGCAATAGAGCAGATACAAACTAGACATTTTGTGCCAATTTTCTTGAAAACCGAACCTGCAAGAATAGAAGTGATTAAGCAGCTCCACTTTAAAATTGGACTAAAGGTGAAATAAAGTGAGCAACGGCAAGATCAATGAAATTTTTCAGTTTATTCCTCTGGCTTTGGGCATCTGGGAGACCTTAGCATCTCTGTACTTACTGTGTCCTATAAATAGTTCTTTGTATTTGGGATGCAATCTCTCCATGCTCAAGAATTGAAGCAGGGATTGAAACCACGTAAACTGGTTATTAATTGATTGCATCTGTGAGATAAACCAAAGCATGCTAATTTTACAGACTGCATACACACACACACACACACACAGATATTAACCCATTCATGTTTTTTTTTTTTAAATATTGTGTTACTCAGTTTTGCTATACCCTCAAACTTAAATACAAAGTGCAAAGCCAAATACATGGTCTTTGTAAAACATCTCTCATGGTTTTTCATTAAAGTCTGAATGGCCCCCTATTAAGTCGTGCAAACCAAATCTGGTGCAGTATGGGACCTTTCAGACTGCAAATTACAGACATTAGTCAAACCATTCAACTGTGTGTGGATTTTGCAAAACAGGCTCAAAACAAGCCAAAATTGGTCTGGATTTCAGTCGGACCGAATGTTGCCCGGCCCCTGATATGTGGACCCAGTTTCTTAAAATACAGACCCAGAAAATTCAAATCCTGGCTCAGATTTTAAAAATCTGAACTATTTGCCTTCTGACAGAGATAGCAGTCCATGGAAAATGAAAGGGTTAATCATGTAGCAACTAGCCAGTGCTTGCTTACCAGCTGCCACTTTAAAAATGAAAAAAAAGAAAAAGCCTGTGGGTGTCAACATGACTCCCAACATACTATAGGTTTTAAAGGTTTTAAACCTCCCTCTTGCCCCAGCCTCCCTTATTACATATTATTATCATTATTATTATTATTATTATTATTAATAATTCCCAGAATGTCTACACAAAACTAGCTTGCATAAAGAGTAGGATACTCAAAGAGTACGGACAAGTACTTCATTCCTCATTATGAAAAGTTACCATTTTGTTTTGTCAATCAAGATAAAAGCTATGCAAAGCTGATGCATTTACCATTGTTCGTGTGGAAGAGTGAAATAAAGTCCTTGCCTTTTCAATGCCTGATCCTATCTGCTTACAGAGATAGTCTGGTGGAAGCAACAAGGACATATTTATAGTTTTCAAATACACAAACAGGTTTATTTACTAAAGTGAGAATTCAAATTGAAATCAAAGTGAATTTCAAATTTAAGGTCAAAGTAGCTGGACTGGAAAACTTCTCTAAGCCAGCTATGTCATTTCAGCTACGCTTGCCTTAAATGTGAAATTCTCTTTGAATTAACTTTGAATTCTCACGTTAATAAAAAAAAAAAAACCCTGAAAGAAACTGATGTACGTTCTTAGAAATATATATACAAGGAGAATGCAGAGGTGTTTGCCGATACCTGAATATAAGGATGCAAACTAAAGAAGATTCATAAACATGTGGAGATCACAACAGTGATGCAATGCTCTATCTGTAGAGCAACCACTATGGAAACAAAGGGGCGCTAATGAGTACATTATATTAGCAATTATTTCATCTTGACAATTTTGCACCACTATTCGAATCAAGATACATTTATAAATCTCCCCCTTTGTATTTAAGTGAATATATGTATACAATCATCATCTCGCATTCATAAATAATTTATAAAGATATTAAATGTTCTAATCTAAAATAGAAAACAAAATATGCAAATGATCAGTTAGGCAACAGGGTTATAGATGAGAACAAAAACACAATGGTGGGTTGCTAAAAATGATTGTTATTACTGTTTATAAACAACCAATATATCTAACAGAGCCGAATATTAATGTTCTTGAATAGCATATTGAAATATACAAGCTATATATGCATAACAAATACTACTAATAATAGCAATCTCCATTTCTAATGTAAATGGGAAGCTGTTATAATTTGACGACTGAAAGGGAATAATCAAATACGATTTATATACAAATGTTATTAAAAAAAATTTAAACAACAAAACAAACAAATGTAATTTTCTCTTTCTCTATCGTGTGTTTATGATATGTTATAAAAGTATCCATCGTTGGACTTATTATTGCATTGTATCTTTATAAAATAAACCAAGAAAATATTATGTGCACATCTAAAAGTAGATTTTCTTTACTCAAAAAATCCTTCAGCTCAAGCATAAAAATAGCCAAAGTGATATGGGTCAAGACAATGTAAGTATCCTGTGTTAAAAATACATGATCGCAAGATTTTTTTATATGTTTTTACTTTGTTCGTAGGAAGTAATTGTTTTGTAATTTGTTCGACTTTGCCTTTAGTTTTCCTTTGGATGATTTAGTATATTTTCAAATTTTATATTTACACTTTCCCGTCTACAAATCTTTAATTAATTCCTTTAGTAACAAGTAATTAAAAAAAAAAAAGATGGGTGGAATCATTATGATGTGTTTTAGAAAGTATTTTGTACATTTATTTTCATGCCTGTATGTGTTTTAAATGACCAAAAAAAGAATACATTTACTGATTCTTGTTTATTCTTGTTTGTATACACACACATTGAAAAAAAAATAATCAGTTACTGAAGAATATTAGAGTGCGGTTAGCTGTATGTGTGTATATAGTTATGAAATGGGAAGCTACTTGTTTTATGGGAAGGCCAAAACTGCTTTTTTACCTTTTTAAAGTAGCAATCCCTCTTTATTGTTTACTTTTTGCAAACAGTCCCTCGCCGTTATCTTTGGTACCAACAGATAACTAACTTCTCCTATATAAATCAGAGCTCTGGGCTGGTATCTAACTTCTAGGGCTCTAATCCTCCATCATAGTAATTACAGCCTTCCTTTTTACATATCTTTATTTCTAGTAAATAATGGCAGAAAATAAATAGTATAAAGTAAATAAAGAAAAGTAAAGTTATTTACTTTTCTTCCTTGTTTCAGAGCTCAATATCTAGCTGCTGCCTTTTTGTTCTCCTCTGTCAGTGGTGTTTGTGATGTGTGTGTGTGTGTGTGTGCGTGTGTGCATGTGTGTGTGTATGTGTGTGCGCGTGCGTGCGTGCGCTTGAAGTCTTGCGCACATGCATGGAATGAAATGGCACACATTACTCATTCTGTTCCTTCAGTCTGATCTCAACCTTATGAGTAGACAGTCAAGGTAGAAGTAACTAAATCCATCAATTAAACACTTTTGAATTATAGATTTTTGGTAAATTAGTTTGGAAGTGGAAACAATATCTTTATTAAGCTCCACCCACTGCCAAATCATAATCTACCACATAGTACTTACTTTTTCTTACATTTATAATTAAAACATTTTTTAATGAAAACTTAGGAGAAATAGAGCAACAACATAGGATTCATTAAAACAATTTTGTGCAATTTTTAGGTAATGTTAGCCCACCTTTTTGTTCAGAAGAGCAGAAATGAAAGAAGAAATTTGAAATCATTAAATAACAGCACCAGACATAACTTATGTCAGTTATCTCTAACATTATTTTGTGTCAATGACACTTGCTGTGAAATTGTTGTTGGGTTTATGTTTAAAACATTTTACAATGATATTGTACAACCTAAAAAAAATTCTATACCTTACGTTAGAAGAATGAAAATAACACAATAAAAGAAATATAATGTTTACAGTTTTGTAGCATCACTTTTTTTACCATGTGCAAATTGCATTTAACAATGTAGGTAAAATATTTTCATATAATGGGAATTGGTGATGATGTCACAGATAAGACACTACGCATTAAAGTAAAACATTTTCCTTGATCAATACATTTGCTTAGAAGTCTTCTAGGACAAAATTGCTTTATTTGGTACATATTTTAGGCAATGCTTTCATCTGTACAAAACTCCTTTTCATCGCCAATGCGTTTGCACATTGGAAAATCCTTTGCAAATTGTCTTTATTGCATTCAAAACTTTCATAAAACATAACAGACAATATATTCTGTCACAGCCTTGTGCATGAATAGAAAATGAAGAGAAACATCAAAGATTTGGTAGTAACCGGTTTGCACACAACAATGATACTTTCAAACAATTCTCAGCTGTTTGAAGTCTAGTCAGAATGTATTAAGATCAAACCTGTGGAATAATAGACCACTATGATCTCCAACCGCTCGTTTGTAATATCCTATAAAGGTGAATTCTAACTTTTTTGTTAGTGTCAACGCTTTGTGCATGGGGTACAACATGTTGCTGAATTTATGACCCTGTATTTTAAAAAAAATGTACTGACATAAAGGACTAACATAATTTGTTTATATTTTATATGATCCATCAAGATATTAATTATCACAACAATGCATTACTGATTTAGAGAAATCAAAACATTATCAAAATGTTTGATTTCTAAACTAAGGATTTTTGGCTTTTTTAGTGGTTGACCCATCTCTTTTTCAGAGTGTTAAACAACATGTGTGGTATTAGGTGATAGATTTAAATTATTAATTTTAGTATTACTTTCAATATAAAAATCTTCCCCACGTTTCGACAAAGAAAATAAATATATGTCCCCTTACTTTATTCAACTTGGATTCTTCTCTAAGGATATATGTATTTTTTCTTAGTTTATACACTCTCTATATATCACATATGTTTTATATGTCCAGCGTACATGCAATGTGAGGTTCCACCAGGATTTATTTACAATTTCCTCTTCTACTTGAGGCTCTTCTTCACCAATTATTACTGTTTCTCCTGAAGTTGCTGTTAAATTCTAAATTCTCCTTACATGTTATGTTTGCATAGCCTTCAAATACAGTACAGATGTATATGTGCTTCAAGAAAGAGTGTGGAGCTATTTTTTTTTTTGGAAAACCTACATCAATCCTCTTTCATTTGGTGGTGATGCAGTATCTTACATATATATTGTCAGATCAAAATCATGTATTATTTGTGCTTTTACATTCTCTGTTTCTTTATGTAGCAGTAGATCTTCTGCAGTTGGAAGGAATATACTCCTGGACAACTTCTTTGTACTAGTTTGTACCATTTTACTAAGAACTTTCTTGTTATAATGGATGGGCTTTTCTAACCATGATGCCACATCATGAGAACATCTTTTGTCTGGATCTACTATAATTTTTTAGAAGTGAGATAATTCTACAGAGCATCTTTTATGCTTAAGGTTCGTTGCAGGCCAAAATATCAGAAAACCGCAACCATCAACTGCTAGATGATTAGCATGAATTATTTCTACAATTTCTTAATATATGAGCTTTTGGGACAATTACATTAAATGTTGTACAAACATCTACTACATATTCTTTAAAACAGATGCGTGTGATATTTCTGATTGGTTCATCCATTAAGAAATATTGTATGTTGTAACTCTACCCCCTTTAATTGTTTGGTCTATCTTTGTATTTGTGTAATGTGACAATCTGATTAATCTTGTCCATTAATCTACTGCAATTCTTAGTTAAAATGATGTATTGTCTTGATACTGAATAACTGGTAGTCTTTTGTGTCTTTGAAATAATATATCTATTTTTGCCATGTTTGCTTTGTTTTAAATTCTCACAGACATATAATCGTGCAGTGCACTCCTTTTTCAAATTGAGTATAATGCAAATTTCACAGGACGACCTTGCCGTGGTAGAGTAGCAACAGTAGTGTTACCTTGTTCTTAATAAAACTCCTGACATGTACCTGTGTAGCTTAACAACCTGATTGTGACAATATTTTTTGAAATATTGTTAAAAAAACAGTATCCCATGAAATGTGTAAATGTTGTATGGTTGAAACTTTTGTGAGTTGGTTCTTTGGTTCAATTGGTCATATTTTATGCAATATAAGGAACAGCAGACATTTTTGTTCATTACTTAACTTTAAATTGAGCTTTCTGATCCTTTCTTATAGCACAAGCAGCTTTGTATCATACTAGGTTGGGGCGTCTTCTAAAATGTTAGCACAGTCAAACACTAGAATATAATTTGCAATAGGCTTCACACCTTTTGGCTCCTCTACTGCTTCTCTGAAGAAGTGTCAATTCCAAATGAAATAGGCAGGCAGCGAAATTTACCACAGTTTATAGAAGTTGGTAATATAGGTGTTATGTGTATCACAGTCTACCTGGCAAAAAAACAATCTTTGGTATCTAGCTCTGAGAGTAATTTTGCTTGGTTTAATTGAATGTATGTTATGGTAGATGTTGTTGAAGCACATATAGATATACAGTTTGCTTGGTTTCTTCAAAATGGCTGAGCTATTAATACATTTAATTCATTAATGGCTTTCTTTAGTATGTCTTTGTGACTGTTTATTTTAACTTAATATGTTTTCATACAGATTTAACATGTTTGTTAGATGTTAAAGTGCTGAAACTGTATGGTTAACTTAAAATCAGTGTTGAAAGGATACAAGTCACGATCCTGCTGATAGCATATGAGAGTCATTATAGCATTTAAAATTACCTTTAAATTTTGATGATGGTGGAAATTAATCTTGCATTGTCATGAGTTTGACAGCGGCGTCTAGACAACAAAGACAACTGTCTTTTGTCTACTTCCAATGTTAATGATACATACCATTGTGTTTCTGCACTATTTACAGATTCCACATGAAGAATAAGGATGAGCACTGCACGGATTCTATCATCCTGTAGTTATTATAAAGTATTATATATTGTAATATTTATTATGTCTATGCTGTTTGCAAACGCTGGAGAAATGATTTGGCTTTTCACACTTGTTGCAGATTTGTCCAAATGTTGGACCTTGCTTCCTGCCCTTTATGTGTTTATTTCCACAGTAATCACTTTTTGTGTTCTCTTTTTTGACCTTCTGTGATTGTGTCCTCTGTTTAATTTCCTTCCTGGGAATGCACCGTATTTTTCTCTGCATTGCTCAGTTGTGGCAATATCTATGCTGTTTCCACAGACACAAACCAAAATATCATCTGCAAAGTGACTTCCAATCATGGTAGCTTTAAAATTGTTTGTATTGCTTTGGGAGATCGTTGGTATTGATCATTTTCTAGTTCACGTCTGTCATTTTACTGCCTTTGCATAGGTCGAAGCAATAAAGAAACTCTGATACACTCAATGGATATGTATGTGATCACGCCATCATTTACAAAATATATATTGAGGCTGACATTTCTTAGAAGCACGAGCATATCAAAGTAACCCCATTTTAAATGCAATTGACAGGCCTACTGCACAAGCAGGGTAACCTTGAAACCATTGTCTTTCTAGAAAGTGTGAGCTTCTATAAATATGTTTTAGGTGATGGTGTGTACCAAATGTGCTTTATTGTTTAATTTTTCCGACAGAGGATACTGTCTATTAGCTAGAACACACAAGACATTTATCTTTAGTTGCAACTGCTGGAAGAGACTATTGAAGGGTCCCTGTACTTGTTTAAGTGAAAGTATATAACAGGGATGGTCAAAAACTACTTCTCCATTTGTTAAAAAAAAAAAAAAACTCCTAGCATGCTTTGCCAGCCTTATGACGGGCAAAATAAAATTACATGAGATATACTTTTTGGATATATCTGGTCGAACACGTTTGACAGATTGGGCTTTTTTTTCGACAGTGCTTTTTTGAGGTGAATACCACATTGTCCCAAATCAATTCATCATACAAAGATACATATTCACACATCCTTGTAAGCGGCTTCAGTTTTGTGACATATTAATTGGTAGACTCTCAGTGGCCTTGGTGTGCTGTATTAAACTTATATTTTTCTTTTATTATGTTACAAGAGGAATTAAAATGGGTTGAAAAGGTTGAAACATTTCCTTCATATCATGTTTCCTGATCAGACAGCACAAGGTGCTGGTAAATAAATGATTCTTCCTCGTTACTAAGTTATTTATTACCAACTGTGAGGATACAATCTTTATCTTTCCATCTTCCTTATACAGTTAAGCTTCTGTTTCCTAATCCTCTGACTAGTCCACAAAAGATGTTACAAGAAAATTACTAGATGTCATTCTGTCTGCCTTTTCATTACTTGGCACTCGGTGTAGGCAAACACTAGTTGTGTATTTCTATCATTAGATGAATGGACACTTTAGTGGCTACCAACACCAAATTATCTTCCATGCATCATTCTCGTCACATCATGCCAGTAATTTCAACAAACTTTATTTAGGTCTTACAGTATAAACATATCCACAAGCTGTCAGCAGATGGCAGCAATGCTTGCATCTTGTAACAAAATGTATTGTTCCATTTTGGCTATAGCCCTTAAAACACATATTATGTTATTGAAAAAAAGCAGAGGACAGTGTGTTCTTGAAAAATAATTGAGGTAATGAGTCATAAAGGTTTAGACAAATCAGATTTGATTGAACTTCAAAATGTATGCCATTAAGAGCAATGCATTATTATTATTATTATTATTATTATTATTAATATTAATAACATTATTAATATTTATAAAGTGCCAACAAATTCTGTGATGCTGTACAATATATAATATTGATATGATATATGATATGGTATAAGATAGATATGTTCATATATCAATATATTTGATATGTTATATATGGATATATGGTATATATTTGATATTTGACATGTTAGATATATTGTAGCAAAGGACACTTCATTCACTAAATAAATAAATTACAACTTGCTAGAAAAAAAAAGACTCACTCAGCAAAAAAAAGAAATCACTAGTATTGCTTTAAAATTAATTTATGTCTGTTTGAAGCAATATTGATATTTGTTAAGGAAATAAGGTATAAACAATGTTTCAACCTTATCGTATTTCTAATCAGACAATAAAGATAAATGAACACCGTTCAACCTATGTATAAATATTCTTTTTCTGTATCCCTCATGATATGTGTGTATTAGCATAACACAAAGAAAAATACATACCAGAAAATGTCATCTGACACATTTGGAACATTTTAACACATTTCAAAATTAAGTAAAAACCTCTGCCTCAATGATCAAATATTTCTAGAAATATAGATTTTTATTGCAAAAGTGGCAATATTGTGTGGATTGGAATGTTATTACAAGTAAGCCATTTAATCCTTTGCTCATATATAGAACCACTTTCTGGTAGATTGCATGCCATGCTGTGCATGCAGAGTTGCATGTAACCTGAAACAGACTTTCCTGGAAATGTGTTAAATTTTAAATTGAGTTATAAAAATAGGAGAAATATGTGTGTAGGTAATTTGTGGGATTGTATATCCCCCTGTGATTTAAAATAAGAGAGCAAAGCACCGTTGAAACATTTTTGGTACCTTGCATTTTTATTTGTATTATTTTATTTAATATTGTTTATTTTTAATACGATTTTGGGATTAAGCATCCCTGTGAATGCAAATAGATTGAGGAAAGTCTACCAGTCTAACCCAGCTCATCTCACCACTCGTCTCACCATGCCTCATGCACACATGCTGTTTAGTGTGCAATGATCCTGATAGAGAAGCATTGGATTCAACACTTCTCCTTCAGAATTGTGGTTGCAGAACTTACCACGCATGTGCCCAATGTCTAACAGTGCTTCTCTATGAGAAGCATTAGATTGAACCTCAGATAGGGAACTTGGCTAAGTGGTGGATTCAAGGTAAGTTTTTATCTTTATTTTAAATATTTTTAGACCAAAAAAACAAAACAAAGGCGAATAAGTGGCTAGTCCCAAGAGCAAACTTATAAAACTTTTTTTTAATAAAAAAATGGATTTAATTGACCCACTGGAAATAACAATAACAATGGAAATAATATAGCAAAAACTTTGTTTTACTCAGCTTGGAAGTTTTTGACCAAATAACTTTTTATTAACCAATTAATTTTGATGCAGAGATCAAATTCAACCATTCTGAGTTTGAAACATTTTGTGTGCCATGGAAAGAGAGCAGAGCAAGAAAAGCTCAGAGGATAGAGCTCCCTTGCTGCCCTGCTAGCATATTAATGCCTCAGGGGTGCCCTAAAGAGGTCAGGCAGCCAGCTCTTTGGCCCCTCATGGCATAAAATTACCAAGGCATCTACCAGGGCATTTGGGACAGAGTTTTTTGCTTTCTACCTGAAAGGGCCATTCAAGCCTGGTGGTAAAAACAGCCTTGCTAAAGAATAAGCACCATTAGAAGTATAGCATTTAGTAGTTTATTGAGCACCTGCTTGTAACAAATTCCTAAGCTATTGCCAAGTTAGTTATTCAAATTATAGCACATCCTATCCCCATAAAATCTCAATCTTCAGAACCATAGAATATACCATCTGATGGTTCTGGGTAACCCACGTTTTTGTTTTTATTTCTGTGTTTGTTTGTTTGTTTGTGCCTACTGGTAGTTGAAAACTGAGTTGTCCTTTTTTTCCGATCAGTTCTTTCAATACAGATTTGTTGCTACTTGACAGTCAGTTCTGATAAAACTGCTGTCAACACCCAATCTGCATCAACATAAGAGCAGTTAAAAATGGTTTATGTTTGTTCTGTTGACAAAATGTTATATAGGTAATATTTCCCCATCACGAGCCATTAGTGCGGGCATGTAGGTCAGATTTAAACAGCTGCGTTTAAATAATTGTATAACTTTCTTTCAAAATGTATTTAAACTACTTCAGTTTATAGGACAGTCCCCATAGAATAAACCATTTTCCAAGTTGTATCACAAATCGATAAGCAAACTATTAGTTTAATATACAGGATGTTTACTCTAGGTGATGCATACATGTAAGACAAAACAGGAATTGTGTGCATTGGTTGCTGTTCTAGATATACTAATATCTACATTTTATTTTATTTTTCAATTCTTTTTAAAAAGTCATTATCGTATTATTGTAACTGCAATCTTTCCAACAAGTGAAGATAAAATATCATAATAGGCAAAATATCAGTTATGTACAAAACAATAGTCGTAGGAATTATTGAAATGCATATTTCCCAAATGCCAGCAGAATGTAAAAATTATGTCTGTATAGATCATAAATATATATATATATATATATATAAATATATAAATATTTATATTTATATATATATGTAATTAAAGTGCTTGGATAAAATGTGTTCATAGTGAGATGCTGAACAGTTTCTGGGCACCATTACCACTTCATGTCACCAAAGTGGTCATGATGCTTAAAGTAGCCCTGTCAGTTACATTTTTATTTTGTATCTGTAAAGTGCCACCATCTTCCATAAAGCTGTTACATAGTTACATAGCTGAAAAGAGACTTGCGTCCATCAAGTTCAGCCTTCCTCCATTTATGATATGCTCCAATGCTGATTCAAAGTTAGTCATTGTAAAGGACTTAAAGGGTCAAGTTGGGTCCCTAAACCACTTTAACTTGATAAATGCTTTATGTGTGAAGAGTGTGCCCTCTTTTTTCATTAAAAAGTGCAATTTATAGTAGTAATTGGCACTTTGATAAATTAACCTTGTTACACGTGCCCCCCCAGTTGTCAATCAGACACCCAGTCCTGTTACTTCCTGGTTATTTAGCTCAGATGAGCAAAACAAGAGGCAGCAACTGTCCATAGCACCTACAGTTCAAAGACTTCTCAATGAGCTGTGTTGGGAAGTCTGTGATTGGACAGAAACAGAAAGTCTGGGTGGGGTTAGAATTGGAGGGCTTGCAAAGGCAAGAGAAGGTTGGCAAATTGTTTTTAAAAATACTCCCAATTAAAAGCATGCATGTTTTCATTTGGGGTATATTTACTAATCAGTGGTTTTTAATTAATTAATTTATTTTTTCTATTTGGCCAGTGGAGTGTCACGTTAACTGTGAGAAAAAGCAATGTTCCACGTGTGTTTTGTTTAATTTATTTTAGTTTTATATACATACTTTAAAGATAACTCTTTGTTCTTTGAAGAAATGATTGCCCAAATAATAAGCAGACAAATAAAAAACAAAAAAAACAAATATAGGTAATACAGATAAACAAAAATCGGAATTTCCATTGCTATTGCTAATTAGTGACTGCTGATTAGTGATTGCTTGTACAGTTGTCATTGAATACATCATTATATTCTCAATAGTATGTTATCCAATGAGTTATTTATAATTCACCTTGTATTCTTTGCTCCATGCCTTTTATTGATTATATTTTATTACATTTTGTCAGTTACTTTTTTGTTTTTTATACTGTACTATTTATATATTTTATTTTCTGTGCCATTTAGTAGCACTTACAAGCTTAGTTTAAATATTGCAACATTTTCACGATTATTAATTAAAGTGACAATTGTCAGCTATTCAAAGTGAATTTCAAAATAAAGGTCAAAATAAATAAAGTAGACCAAATTCTCCAAAGGAGCTGTGCTTCCAGCTTGGCAAATTTTCAGGAGAATTCAGGAATATTTTCCAGTTCAGCAGCTTTGATCTTAGCCTCTGTCTGGAGTATTAGACACAGAAAGGTGGTTTTAATACACATAGACCATTGCTCTGTGTTTTGTGTTAAACACATTCTGATACTCCTTTTCACAGCTCTGATTCTGTCAGTAGGGTCATCGTGATCACATTTATTTATTTTATTTATTACTGGTATTTATACAGCGCCAACAGATTCCTCAGTGCTGTATACATCAAATTAGTTCCTCTATATTCAGTGATCAGATGCGCCCAGTGTCCTTGTGCTGCAAGCTGTCTACAGTATGCCACATTAGTGTACAATATGCAAAACAAACATAAATTTGGCGAAAACAAATTTAACCTGCAATTGTGCAAATTGCATATACAACGGTATCAGGACATACTTTTAGTACTGTGTATACATTATTCTGGCAGTGGACGACTTAAAAATGTTGTCACTAATTTATGCCATTTGTTTGTAAAGACATGCCCCTATGTATGATATGAAGCAATCTCTTTGCTCTGAACCTTTTGTATTCTGACAATTCTGATTCTGTTTTAGCGTCTACAAACCACTAATGGTAGTATACTTTTATTGAACACTGAGACGCACAATGCTAGATGTCATAGCTTCTACTGAGTGCAAACAAGAATACAATTCACTGTTTGAATTCTAAAGCATTAGCACTACGCATTCATCAACTTTTAAAAACCTATAACGTTAAATATGTTGCATTTTTTAACATGAATAGATCTCTGGAGGTCTATATCGGAAAGAGATTCAACATGTATTACATTTGTATCCTTTATAATAGGCCAAAAGATTTAATCTAAAAATTAGACATTATTTGATAAATTTGCTAATAATTTTAACATGATCAAGAAGGATTTAGACTTTAATTTGTATTATTATTTACAGAGCACCAACATACTGTGTAGTTCTGGACAATCAGTATACAAACATCTAAAAAAAAATGACAAATATTATGGGAGACAAGATGCAAGGAAGAACCTTCAAAAATAATTTTACAATCTATAGAAATAATGCTAGATATCGGATTAAAAATCAAATACAATTTTGAAAAATATATTTGTTTTAATATTTTGTATGCGTATATTGGTTATATATTTTCTTTATCTCAACAATTTGCACCTTAAATGATCAGTCTAAGCATAATAAACACATTTAATTATTGCAAAGTGCATGGTGTATACAGCAGTCTAAACCCACTCTCAATTCTGAGAATTAGTTATGAGGGCATCAATCTATAAAATTGTCCCCTAAGGGCATCAATATATAAAATTGCCCCATAAGGGCATTAATATATAAAACAGCTGCAATAAGACAGGGCTGTAAGTCCAAAACAGTTAGATCTGAGTTACAAATGGAAATTTCGCAATTGTGCAAACTTTCGCACTCATATTAAGGAAGTATTTCTCCTCTTCTGAGAGAGAGAACGTGAGACATGCTTCTTGCCGCACACCTACAGTCTATGGCTCAGCCAATAGTAAAATACATCCTTATTTACTAAACAGTGAATTAGAATGTGAATAAACTGATAGCAATTATGGCATGGATGCTATCAGTTTATCATACAGTTCCAATCGTCTTATGTGATGATTGGAACTGCTCTTTGAGGATAAAGTACTTATACCATAATCCTCTGTGGGTCCAGAGATTAGGGGATAAGATTGTTCCCACAGGCCAGAGTGAGAGGCTCCTGATTATGCAAATCAATGCACTAAGCTATTTAAAGGGTGATAAAATAAATATATAGATCATTTTTTTTAAATGTCATTGTTTGAGTTTTTCAAAGCATTATGTTTATATTGCATTAAAATGCATAGTTACATTTTCTAGACTATCTCCTTAATGTATTATATACATTTTTAGCCCTTTTAGTTTTAGTGATGGAATTAAGTGCCCTAAAACACCTAAGTGCTTATATTATTTTAGCTTCACAATATATAGTCTGTTTATGTTTAGACTTCTTTTCAAATTTTGTAATTTTGGTTCGGTTTTCATAGCAACCAGATTATCTAGTCGTCAGTAAGACTTCTGTTGCCTAGACAACAACTGTTTGTCTTAATATCCAGCTTTAAGCATGGTTCATATATTTTTGTCCTTATGTCCCTATATATGCATATATATATATATATATATATATATATATATATATATATATATATATATATAGTCCACAGTTTTCTTTTACCTTGGTTTGCTAAAAGATGGATTCATTTTTTTTTTCTACCATGTGCTATCATGTAAAGCCTAGTCCGGTGTTCTATTCAATAAATTGAATATTTGTAACAATATAAAAACAGTGGAAATCTATGATAGTCAATTATAAATATCTAGTTGTAAAAACACTAATGCTACAGCAATACATATATCAGACCCCAAATCATGAATGTCCTAGAGGATAAAATAACTAGATTTAGTTGTATCCTTTGAGTAATCTGAACAATAAGTTGTTGACAAGATTTCACAAAGTCAAATTTTGTTGGTGGTGTCTTCTAAGCAGTTGTAATTATGGAAATAAGTATTTAAAATGGATAGTGTGAAACAACTGCAGCAATAGTTATTGTCCTGCCTAACTTTACTTATTAGCCCTTCAGACTCCTAAAATTGACGTATCGACTATAATTGCACTGCTCTGACATTGGAGAAAAATGATAACTTCCTAGAAATAGTGCACATTGTGGGGCATGTACTAACCAGCCACAGCTGAAAAAGAGGACTATTAAAAATGAATGCAGTACAAATGTGATAATGAAAATTCCCTCCTGTTCTATTTTTTTTTTAGCATTTTAACTATACACTACCATTTGTATACAGGAATTATAATTCCCTTTTCTATTTCTGGATTTTATGTAAAACTGTCATAAAGTCAGTGTCATCTTTTTCCCGGGCAGGAAACTCTGTACAAAAAGATAAGTCCTGCGCTTACTCCTATCACTCCTGGGCGGCAGCAATGAACACAGTACACATCAGTCCCAATATATAGTAAAAACCAAAGAAAAAAAGTTACCTGCACTCTCTCCTTAATCCCTATGTATATTTAGACAAATGGAGCTAATTTAGTTACTCCAGGGCCATTGGAGGGAATGCCCGCCTGCCAACGTCAAGGCTGACCCCCTAGGCGGGTCCTACACTGACCCTTCACCTTGCTTCCTTGAGCTTCTGGCAAAGATATCTCTAATGAGACAGAGAGGGGTATTTTTTTATATGCACCCCTATATACTTATTAGGGAACACATGGGATGGGCGGCAGCATTGTAACAAAGCTGTGTGATACAAAAAGTGAATACAAATACAAAAAGATAAGTCCTGCGCTCAGGAAACTCTCTGCCTCTTTTAACTAGAGTTTTACATTTGATTGTAGTGCGTCCACTCAATATTGGAAGCACTGGCCATAATGAGATAACACCACGGTGAAAAATATTATTCCAACCAACGTGATTATAAAAACCCTAAATATGATAATGAATGGATACATTTCTGTAGCGGCTGCTAGGCAATGCAATAATCCATATATTTTGTTGACATTCAATTATTATTATTAGCACTTATCGAGCTGCAACATATTTCGGAGTACTTTACAATTATAGGAAGGGGATATTTTGAGTTGAAGAAGGCCATGCTCTGTCAAGTTTATAATCTATGATTATTTGAGGTAGGTGGATATAGCTCATTAGGTGTCTTGCTCAAGGGCACTTATTGGTGAGGTGGTCTTCCCAAGATGTGAATTACTGCTATCACCACTGCTCTAGCCAGCTGATGCAACATTTATATGGTTAGTTGTAGTAGAGTTTCTGCAAGAGTCATGGCTTACATGTGAAGTGCTATAGCTTAGCCACTGTTCTAAAATGTATCTTTAAGTGGTGTACACTGCACATTTTTTTTGGACCTTCTGCATCTTCTATCACGGTAGGTTTACACACATTTCTGCTTGGCACATATAGTTGTCAAATTGCACCTTGATAAACACTTTGCCTGTAACATGGAAGGAAGGAAGAAAGAAAGGAAGGACTGAGCGAAAAAGGACGGAAGGGAGAGAGAGACAGAGAGAGAGGGAGGGAGGGAATGGGAAAATTAGAGAGGGAGAGAGGGTCCATGGATAAGTCATTGGATAGATAAATTGATTTCTTTCCCGTACCATTCTAAATAATCATGGTATAAACTAAAATCAATATAAAATGATTTCATATTAATAGTCCTTTGTCCCAATGTGACCCTTGCTTCATTAGAAAAAAAAACATCTTGGGGAAAAAAAATATTGAATTTAATCTTTTTTTGCAAAAATGGAAATGCAAGAGCTGGAAGAGACATCTATCTCTTGTTCCAGGATATCTGGCAAAACATAATTGAAGACTAAAAGTGGTAAACGATGTAAGTGCCAAAAGAATTCAAACACCGTTTTCCACGTTTAAGTGTCAAATGAGCAATGCTTTATAATGTGGTAAACGTGAAAAGTGCCAGGTAGTCCTCTAAGTAGTTCAAAAGAGCATGTAAAGCGGTCACTAGTTGTAAGTGTCAGATATGTGCAAAATAATTTTTTTGCGATTTCACAACATTTTTGCTTTTGGCACTTACTACGTTTACCACTTTTAGTCCTCAATTTTTTTTCCTGCTAGAGACTGTTGTATCTGTCTCGTTTAACTTCTCTACTCTCTCACACTTGTAAACTCAGTGATACCATGTCCAAGTAAATTCTAGGGAAATTAGCAAAATGATGTTAAAGGGAACATAGCCCTGTCATGTCTCACCTGTTTTTTTTTACAAACATCACATGGCATTCTATCCAATCTATTCTTTCTTGTTATTAAGACCTGAGCAGTTTACCGAGTCATGATGTAGCAAGGAATAGAGAGAGAAGTGAGATCCTAATACTATACTGTAATAGTAGACAGTGTGTAGCACACAGCACTCAGAAATACAAAAACAGATGTTAACACAGACAAGATATATAAAACAATGACAATGTTAGTTAACATTGATTTTGAATAATGCATATACGAGTACATTGTTTTCTTCAATTAAATTATACTTCTATATGCATGTCAATAATATCTAAGTAATGCTTCTCACATGCAAAAAATGTCCCAACCACTAGTGGGCAAACTCTAACAGTAAAGAAGTAGATTTAAATGGAATGGCCACGTAATGTTTTTGTGTGTACCATTTTGAGATTAGCTGAATAATACAATTTGCGTTTATTTCACTTAGCATATTTTTAAGAAGGCATACGATACACGGCATTTCTTCTGAGAGTTAAACAAACCAGCTGTATATTAATTGATTCAAACCTCCCATTGCTTTGAATTCATTTTGCGAGCCAAACCAGCTTCCAAAAAATACGCTCTTTATCTATTTATGACAAAATGTTCAGATACTATTTGGTTGTTGTACATCTCCATATCAACAGACTGCATGATCAATTTTAATGAAGAATTCAGTAAAAAGAACTACAGTGTCATTGACAGACAAATGATATAGAAAAAAAAAACAATTATAAATTATACCAGCAATATTCCTACTAAGAGTGTAGCTGTGAAGATGGTATTTAAATTAAAGGTAGTACCACTCCCCTGTGATATCATGCACACATTAATTAATCTCAAAGGCAAAGGTCATTTGCATATCAGGTCAGATTGCTGACTTCACAAATAAGGATGGAAATAGATGTTAAACTTTATGCATTCTGATAGAGTTTCCGTGTCTTGTAATGTTACTGAATTCTGGAATGACAAGCTGCCGGGATTTGCACCCTTTATCAGATCCAAAGTATGTCAAAGGACGAAACTCTCAAAATTCTGTGTTTCCAATTAAGAATTAGTTGTTTTTTTTACCGTGAATGTTATGGATTCTCTGATCACAAACGTCTCTCATTACATGTAATATTGTTATTAATAATGTCTAATCTAAAATAAATTAACTCTCGTAGCCCACCTGTTAAGGTTTTACCACAAGTTACCATCTGTTTAACGTCATCCTCCGCAAAAGGTAAATGCAGCACATAAAATAAAAAATAAATATTTAAGGAAAATATGCAAAAGGAAAAAGCAGACATATTTACTTTTGAAAATGATACTCTCAATAAATGGTAAAATTATATTTTAAAAAACAGTCTGCAAAATTTTAACATGTAAAGTCCAAACACTTATTCCTGGAAGGAATTCAGAATTTATCCTGGTATTCATTTAATTCTAACTACTTTGAACTTTAACACAATCCTGAAACCATTCCATTTAATGCTATTTGTATTATGTCATTACACTGCCGTATCAAGGAACATTTTAGCGTGATTGCATCTGGAATGGCTGGCTGAGTCCAGATTACTTCATTCCATAACAAAGAGCTGAGAAGCGATTGCTATATTATAGCTTGGATATCAGCCAGACATGGTTAAAGTTGTTTTTTTTTTTGTCCTTGGTTACCATGGGAACCTCTTAAGGTAATGCCAGAGTCTGCAAGAATGCAGTTTACAAAATCTTTAATTATGATGGGACACCAATCTTATAAGGGTTAGAGATTAGCATTTTGATAGCAACTGCTCATAACTTAAAATGAGGCCAGCCAGGCATTGCCTATAATACAGTGTGCTTAGGATATGCGAGATTGAAACACTGCTCCAATTACATTAATTATAATGTAGCATAGTTATTTTAGACTAGACAAAGTAAATCTGTAGCCGTTCTGCTGTTGGCGAACTACAATTCTCTTGTGGCCTGAATCACCAAGTATCTGCCTGTGTTTTAGCATTCAGCAAACTACAGTAAAGAGCTTAGGAGTGGATGGAGGACAGTGATAGCAACAGAAGGAGGAGAGAGAGAGAGAGAAAGAGAAAGAGACAGGGAGAGAGGGACAAGGGAGACGGTGAGAGTCAACAGCTAGATAGATAGATAGATAGATAGATATAGACAGACAGATAGACAGATAGATAGAGAGATAGATAGATAGATAGATAGATAGATAGATAGATAGATAGGAAGACAGAAAGATAGATGATAATAGGAAGACAGACAGAGGCAGACAGACATATATAGAAGCAGAGACAGACAGACAGGCAGATGATAGATAGGAAGACAGACAGATAGATGATAATAGGAAGACATACAGAGGCAGACAGACATATATAGAAGCAGATACAGACACTCAGACAGGTGATATATAGGAAGACAGACAGACAGAGACAGACAAACAGATAAAGAAACAGAGACAGACAGAGAATATAAAGAGGAAGAGTGAAAGGAGAGAATGCTGAAAGAGGAAAGAGAAAGGGGAATGGGAGGAAAAGAGGGGGAGAGAAGGATGGAGGGAGAGAAAGGATACAAAAGTGAAATAAAGTCACAGGAAGCTGCAGTAGTTTATCATTATTATTATTATTATACAGTTTGATATGTAGCCTACACTGTATAAACATATACTGACATGCATGCATTTTGTAGAATATGTCAATTTTCTTTCCATGCAGTGTAAGTGTGCATCGGATTGCCTGTGTGAGAGATTGCAAGAATAACAGGGTATTAGTGATTTCGGATGTGACTGGTTGATTAGAAGAGGCAATCGCAGAGAAGAACAGAAGCATTGCCTTTTGTAAAGTATATTTAAATGTGTTTTTAAAGTGTCAGTCAATATCACCTGCATTCATATTTTTTTTTTTTTTATCAGTTAACAACACTAAGGGCTTGAAAAACCATATTGCTGCATACCGTTAAATATTGGGAGGTACCTGTACAGGTGGGGGCACAATGATATAATGGGCTCTATTAGGCATTCCCAAACTTGGAGTACTTTAGCCTGGTATACATGTTCCTGAGACGGCAAATTGATTTGGCAGCCAGGCAACTGAGTTACATGGCAAAAAAAGCCCTCAAAATGAATAACAGAGCCCCAAGTATTTCCAAATTAATACTTAAAACACATAAGGAACTTTACCTTGCAGAAGGGCTTTATATGTGAACAGTGTGTCACCTTTTTACATTTTAGAAAAAGTGTAGCTTTCAATAGAAATTTGAATTTTTATAATTATGTTACATCTACCCAGTTGTTAGACAGCTGGAAGGAGTTTGGACCTGGCTAGCAAGTCACCCTAGAATTAAACACAAGTTCTAGCCCAAAGTTCTCAAAGTTCTTGCAAAAACTTCTCAATGTTCTTTAAGAAACCTCATAGAGAGGTCTGTGATGGGATAACCCCTTCTCAACCTTTGATTAGTCTCATTCCTCAGCATAGAGGGGGAGCTCTTGCAGTAGATACAAATACTAGATCTGCAGCTATTGCAATTTACGTTTTCATCCTACTTAAAAAAATTATCAAAAAGGATTACAATCATGTTTTCTTTGGGGTATATGTACTAAATTGCTAAATGTTTTTTTTTTCAGTGGAATGGTCCTTTAATGTTGCCCTTACTCTGCATTTTAAGTTGTCTCAAAAGCGCGGCATGAGAAAAAAAAATGGGACAGTGTTCTCAAAATAAAGACTGTCCTGTAAAGTCCATGATTGTTGGGTGGTATTATGAAATTCAATGATATCTACTTCTATACTGAAAAAGATCAGATCTGCAAGTGGTGGCAATTGCAACTAAACTTTATGTAGCTTGGTTAGATGAAAGTAATATTAATCTTTTGGGAATAATGTTTTATTTACTAAAATCTGAATTTGCAGCCAAGTTGCAAAATTGGTATGTAATAGGGTAATTACTTAAGGCAATTCGTATGCAAATGTGACTACCGTCATTTAATTTGCAATTTTTATTTCAGGGCAATTTTGTTCTGCAGAAAACTAAGATGAATATGATTATTATAGACATTTGGCTATTTATCAAGAGATACATTTTATATGAATTGGCCAGAATTTGTGAAGCAACAAAAATTCTAGAGTGGATTTGGAAGATTTCAGTTCAATATCCCTTGAAGTTTGAATCTAATAAATAACATCAGCGATTGTATGAGCTTACAGAAGGTCTCCTAAACCAAATGAGAGTATGTTGAGTCCTGCTAAATCAGGAGTTAGATTCAATCTCCACTTCCTTTATACGGTATGAAGCAGGTGGTGGAAGTCTATTTAACCCCTTAAGGACCAAACTTCTGGAATAAAAGGGAATCATGACATGTCACACATGTCATGTGTCCTTAATGGGGTTAAACTGGAAATTGTATTTCTCTAGAATTTATACAATTGAAAACCATGAGCAAACACCTATAACTTGTGTTAATCTTTTTTTTTCATGAGTTACTTTGTTTTCTTTTACATTTATTAATTAGTTATTAGTCATAATCTAACTAATTCGAGACAATTCCATGGCACATATTGCAAATGAAGGGGAAAAATAGAAACATTGTTTTATTCTCTTCTCCTCTCATCTTTTCTTCTCTTCTCTCTCTTTTTATTCTTAGTATGACACCCACTACAGGTGGATTTAACTAGACTGCAATGTTTTACAAAGTAGGGTTAATATGACAGGAGCATTTTGCACCTAGATCACTTGTTATTTGTTGAGATGAAGTAGTCAGGGTGATTATTGTGTCCCTTTAAAATATGCACCAAAAGATGATTAGTACAAATGTACAGACTTTGCTTAATGTGTGCCATGGAAATAGCTTTTTATTGGTGAACCAAACTGTACAGTCTAAACCTTTCCATATCACTTTTAAATATAAGTAACTGAAGGCACGAATATATGTCACCATATGAGAATGGCTCTCCCTTATTCCATTTTAACTACGAAGTGTCATGCAGTAGTGATAGATGGGCCACATCATTATAGTCTCCTTATCATCTATGTCTTAGTTATGAACTAAGCTTGGCTTTAGCCTTATAGCTAATAATAAAATAGTAATCCCAAATATTAGCTTTAGCATATTATTTTCTATATGTCTATCTTTCTCAGAAGGAACCTTTACAAGCTGCTATAAAAGTTTGGCTACAAAGTATCTAATGGAAATCTCATCAAGCCCCTTGTAATTATCTATACTAAACTTGAACACATTGGTCTTTGCATTTCTAACAATTATACATTCTGCATTACTGTTTGTTAGATTGTTAGGTATAAAATAGCCCATTTATCAGGATCTTTGTGAGATATCAGTAAATTATATATTTGGCAGTCTATTGTACAAGAAACGATGAATGTCAAAGAGATACTCAAAGCACCAAGATCACTACATCTTAATCATAAATGCTGCCCATTTTCTCTTACAAATGAACTCCTAAACAACATTGTTTACATTTGTAAGAGAACACACCTCTCGTGACTGTCAAGCTAATAGCCATCAAAGGCATCTCCTTCTTTACATTCAGTGTCATCACATATCAAGATGACACTGAACACTTAATATTATTCATAGAAAAAATACTTGAGTCTTTGAGTGCTTTTTTTTTGGAAATCAGCACATTGGTGGAGGGAGGTGATTTCCATGCATGCACCATACATCCACAATACTCCTCTGTGACCAGCAATGGGTTGGACAGAAGTCAAGGATGATGATTTCATTAGTGGTGGAGATGCTGACCCAAGAACACAGACATTTTGCTGAAATAAAGGTTTAAAGTTTTATGATGACTTTAAAAAAAAAAAAAGTTTAATTACCTTATATAAATGAGGGGGGTGCGATTCTCAAGAAACAAAAAATAAAATTCAATGTTAAAAATAAAACATTTCCATTTAACGTTAGAGTGTTCCATTAAGACAATCAAGGTAATATCATGTGCAGAGACCATATGTATAAGTTTGGGGGCCGTATGGACGATGTTAATGATATTATAAGGGGATCATGCAGCAATCAGTAGCTACTTTGTTGAAATGATTTGTACAAATTTCAAAGATTGATTTCCAGTTTAAAAAACAGGTGTGTCACGAGGCTCCTATTAAAACCAAACTCTAATTATTGCTATGGTGTATGTCAAAATAAGATTTGATTATCTAAGGAAGTCATTATATCTCTCTCTGCAATAAAACAGAAGACTTTGTGAACATGCTGCTTTTGTGCCAATGCTAAGAGCTACAGCGATGCACTAAATAATAGATTTTCTTTTTTTGTAACAAGACTTTTTTTTCTGTAAAATGAAACCTTGTTTTGCTTAAGTTGAGGAACCTTTGCGGATACATTTTTTGTTATAGCGAAATCATGCATTATGCATTTCTCTGCTCCAGGTTATGAATGTGCTTTGAGCTTGGTGTAATTTATAAGACTTCACTTATGGCTGATTTATAGGAAATTTCATTAATCTTTACAGCAAAGGGACCTTACAGTGAGCAACATATTGGAAATGAACCCAGGGCTTTGGGTTAGAATGAGGCACAAATGAATGAACAGTCAAAGATTTTTGAATTTCCAAACTCTAAAAGCCCATTTTAACCCCTTAAGGACCAAACTTCTGGAATAAAAGGGAATCATGACATGCCACACATGTCATGTGTCCTTAAGGGGTTAAACAGATAGTCAATGCAATATTTTAGATATCAACAAGAATCTCCTTCAGCAGAAGATGCATGTGGCTAGGTAACAAAATACGCTATTTTTCCAGTGTGATCATTTAAGCTGGTGGGAAAACATCTAAATATCTAATTTTTAATAGTATGTGCATCACATACAGTAGTTTAGAACTACAGTATTATTTTACTATAATTTTTACCATTTATTAATAAAATGTAAATGTATTTGGCATTACTCGTCCATGACGAAAACAGATGCTACAAACCAAAAGGTAAATACAAACAGCTCTCTATAGAAAAGAGTATGGTAGGTGCTCACTCCAATAAAGAGAAAGAAGTTAGTGGGCAGCAGTAACCAATACAAGGATTCCCAACCTTGTAAACAAACAGTTCGACCAAAAAGAGAGAAAGGATCCGCGCCCTAAATCAAATATACGTACATTCAGAGTATTTTTCTTTGAACAATTTTCATATATCCTCAAAAATAAAAACAGAGAGAAAACACAATGGTGCAGTATAGTTAAAAAACTCGGAGAGGTATTTGAGTAAATTAAGATAATTTACACTCACATTTGGTAGAGCTAGCCAGGAGTTCTACCGTAATTCGCATGGGCGGAACAATCCCCGTCTAAGGATATATGTAGAAGCAGATATCTCCAATACTCCAGTGGTACGGCAATGTGAAAGACATAAAAAGAAACTCCAATAGTGCAGTATGTTATAATCCCAATTAAGAGAAAAAAATAATGAAAAATGTGGTACTCACATTTACTAGAGCAGAAACTTGCTCTAGTATATTTGGCTTAATTGGTATAATCCTCACTAAAGGATATGTAGACCAGGAAGTAGAATAATAAATTCCAAGTAAGTAGGTGTATCGCTTTAAAATACTATTTAATGACAATATATAAAAACAAATGGCTATAAAAAGTAACACTTAACGCGTTTCGCCGATCAGGCTTCTTCAAAAGTGTAAAAAATGTCTTTAAAATGTCCTTTATATAGGTAACTTACTTATAAGTCAATGGCTTCCTGGTGTGTTCGGTCCTCTGTTGTTACCATGGAACGCACGCGGCGCACCGGAAGTGACGCGGCGTATCCACATGTGATCGTTGCCACCATGGAACTTTGTATTCCAGCATGGAACGCATCACGGCCCCAATATGGCATCGTGTGCGTTAAGTCGCATCAATACATATCTTTCCCAACAATATAAAATAATTAAACAATAGCGGCAACACAAATAAATAAAAGTTGTATTTCACCAATAGTCTTCCTCCAAATTTCCTAGGGAGCGCTTGTCCGTCCGCATAAGGTGACGTCACTGAGTCCTCATATTCGGCCGGCGGTAAATTCGGCCATATTGGTGAAGGCCAAAAATATGGGCAGAGTGTAGAAAAGGATAAATCAGTACTAATCATTATATATTGGTATAATCTTTTAAATGCATAGCATTTATTTTAAATATTTTCAATAAGTTATAAAGGTTAATATAATAAAATAATAAAAATTACAACTATATAGTAGGGCATTATTGAAAAAAGACTAAATTTTTCCAAAGATATAGCAGATAAAAATATATATATAGCATTTATAGAATATATAATTACAGAACTGTGGTGAAGCATTATAGAAAGAAGGATATGTTTTTACAAAAGTATAACAAGTAAAATAATATGCATATAAGGTTTATAAAATATATAATAGGTGGTATAATTATCCAAATGATAGATGGGTCAGAGATGGAATGAGGGTCAGTTTTAAAAAAGAGAAAGATAAATTACTTTCTCCAAAAAAAAAAAATATATATAAAAATATAGTATTATAAAATAATCTTCATTAAAAAAAACAATTAATTAGTAAAAAACTTCATATAAAAAGTTGAACAAATCAACTTCAATGTTCAGCCCATTAGGATGTAAAGTATTCATATAGTACACCCATTCCATCTCTGTGCGTCCTATTTTTTTAATGTGATCGCCTCCCCTCCATTGATTCTTCACGGTAGATATCCCCATAAAAGTGAGACTTCCAGGATCATTATTGTGAGTACAAAAATGAGACGAGACAGAGTGGTTTTTATAACCCTTTTCTATATTTCTACAATGCTCAGCCACTCGTACTTTTAGGGGTCTAATAGTGCGTCCAATATATTGGAGACCGCATGGGCATTCCAACAGATATATCACGTTCTTGCTATTACTGTAATTATCTCTTTTATATTGTATGTTTTGCCAGTGTTATTGGATTTGAAATTAGATATTTAATTTGGACGTGAGTTTAGTCTTTTTACATGCGGCGCATGTATTGCATTTGTAAAAACCTTTTGTCCCATTCATAAAAGTATTACCTATGGTTTTGTTCTCAACCTTAGTGTAGTTTTTAGTGAGGTGCAGCTTTAGATTAGGTTCTCCCTTAAACACTATTTTGAGTCTTTATTTTGAAAGATTTAATTCCAGAAAGACCCAAAATAGTGTTTAGGGGAGCACCTAATCTAAAGATGCACCTCACTAAAAACAATACTGGAGTAAAATGTAAAATGTCTAGAGACAAAACTAAAGTAACAACAATACTAAAGAAAAATTTAAAATGTCTAGAGACAAAACTACAGTAACAATACTGTAGTAGAATGTGAAATATCTAGAGACAAAACTACTGTAACAACAATGGTGAAGTAAAATGTGAAATATCTAGAGACATAAGTACAGTAACAACAATACTGAAGAAAAATGCAAAATGTATAGAGACAAAACTACAGTAACAATACTGTATTAGAATGTGAAATATCTAGAGACAAAACTAAAGTAACAACAATACTGAAGTAAAATGTGAAATGTCTAAAGACAAAACTAAAGTAACAACAATGCTTAAGTAAAATGTGAAATGTCTAGAGACAAAACTAAAATAACAACAATGCTGAAGTAAAATGTGAAATGTCTAGAGACAAAACTACAGTAACAACAATACTGAAGTAAATTGTAAAATGTCTAGAGACAAAACTACATTAACATCAATATTGATGTAAAATGTAAACTGTCTAGAGACAAGACTACAGTAACAATAATACTGAAAAAAATGTAAAATGTCTAAAGACAAAATTACATTAACAACAATACTGATGTAAAACATGAAATGTCTAGAGACAAACAACAGTAACAATAATACTGAATTAAAATGTGAAATGCCTAGAGAAATTGTGTCATCAAATTTTTAAAAAACGGTATACATTTTTTTAGCAAAGTAGAATAGTCAGATTTAAAATAACCAGCATGATTCCTACTGAACAGTAGGGTCATAAAAAGTTAGCGTGAGGCAGAGTTCATCTGAAGTAGCTTTGCAAAGCAAAGAAACAGGGACAGATGTAACTAGCAAGGTTGATTGAGAATTTTTTTTACCAAGGTACCAAGTGAATAGAAAGCTTCTAATAGTGTTCTAAGCATAAGACTTATAGATACGGTGATACTGAGTTATATCAAAAATGCATTGATGTGAAAATTGTATTAGAACAGTACAGGGATAATATAACATGACACTATTTGGAACCACATCAACCCCATCACAGCCACTCTACAATAAAGGAATATATTGTTCAACATAATGTGTGAACGAAAACATTTTTGATATGTATGCAAATAAAATCAACGGGTTCATTCAAATGAAATGTTTTTCTTCCATAATGTAAACTTCATACAGTACTTCATCTTAGTATTTAACATTGATATATGTATGGCAGAATGCACAACTTTTTCAGAGCTTATGTTTTCTAAGGTTTTCCTTGAGATGAATTGTGGATACACAGATAGCATTTAATTTTTCTCTCTCTCTATGTTAGATAGATAGATCGATATCGATCTATCTTCAGGCCAAAGGCAATGGATCTGTAGGCTAACTAGACCGACTTAGCCCCTTAATTTAAGAGCATTTAGCATGTATAAAATCCTGGAAATCACTCACACACAATCTGATATATAGTATGTCAGATTGTGTGTGACTTCCGGGATGTTGTGTGAGACATAAGGGTGTCAGGGAGACTTGGGATGTCTGAGATAAATAGATAGATAGATAGATCTATCTTCAGGAGAAAGGTAAATGATAGAAAGCATGTACTGGAGCTATAATGATAAATGTAAAAAATAGATAGTACACCTCAGACTCCTGACTTTAATATAACTTGATTGGTCACAGTCTGTGTATAATAACAAATAAATATCAATGGAGTCACGGTAATAACAAATAAATATCAATGGAGTCAATGATATTTATTTGTTATTATACACAGACTGTGACCAAACAAGTTATGTTAAAGTCAGGAGTCTGAGGTGTATCGTAGTCACGGTTTAGTATTGGGGAGGTTTAGCCTAATGGCTGGCGACACTATTTTCACATTGGGATGACCTTATATTCTGGGAAGAGGATTTGGTGTATATACATTTTTGTATTCTAATTATTACTATCTATTTTTTACATTTATCATTATAGCTCCAGTACATGCTCTAATCACTGGATTTGCATATCCAGTGATCCGAACTCTCCTTTCTGTCGACAACTTAGGGGTTAAGCACCAGGACACCCCTGGAGTGTCCAAACAGGTGTCTTTATGGATTCCACAGTGGGTTTGCCCTTTTAGGACTAAATCATTACTAGTGGTCTGCATTATTTCACAAAGGTAAATGATATCTAGGATAACTACCAGAAATGTAAAGAATTTAGATTTTTGTCCAATTCTGCTGTTTCAGACTTGATTTTTAAAATTGATGAAGGTAACCCAGAGTATCTAAATCCTTAAACATTTTATTTATAAAAGAATATTTACTATCACTTTAATAAAAATAGACAGGTACGGGCAATACAACATAAAACTGCTAACATATTATTCATAGTCATAAAATCATTACAAGCACAATTAATTTATGAGTATCATAAAATATTAACTAGGCTGAAAATTTATAATAAGCCAAAAAGGATGGACTGTAACCTGAGACAACCTCACAGTGTACAAATATTGATGGTAATCATACACTCGTACGTTATTTTGAATAATAAACATTTTAAAAAATGGCATTATTTTATTTATTTTTATTTTTTTTTCTACCAAAATTAATGCTCTGTAGCACAACACCACGATTACAATACTTGTACCTGACAGCATTGAAAGACTTGTTCTTTGTCATAAATACCAATTTAAAATCCATAAGCAAGTGGGAAAGAGATTATAATAATATGAAATGATGTGTACATTTTTATGCTGGCTCCCTTGCACTGAAATTGTAACATATTAGAGGCTATTAGTTGAATAAAGGCCAACAGCCTTTTAGCAGTATTAGTATTTATAAAGCAGCGTTTTTTTAGAGGTGTTGTGAACTACGTGCCAGACATAGAATTTCTGAATTTAAAGTTGCCAAGGACAGAATAATACACAGATAATAATACCCAGAGCTTTGAATACTTTGAGCAAACTTGTTTATTCAAAGAGCTCTATATGTCACTCTCTATCAAGGGCTAAAACTTAGCAATGATTAACGTAGTAAAGAATCTTTGGTTTTACCCTTATTACTAGCATGATAAACTCTGCCCCCACCAGATGCTGCTGAACTACAACATTCATGGTTTTCTGGCCATTTATTTCACTCAAAGAATTGTGAGAGTTGTAGGCCATTAACATTGAGGGGAGTTAGGATTTGAGGTCCCTGGTATAGAATCTCGTTGTACAAGAGCTAGTTCCAAGGCCTTCGAGTACAATATATTTCTACCAGAGGGAAAGTCTTCCTTTACATTTACCCTTCTGTTGTCTGCAGGGCCGGTGCAGGGATTTCTGCCGCCTCTGGAAAAAGATCAATTTTGCCGCCCCTTCATGTCACGCACTCACTGACAGACACACACACGCTCACACACATACACTCACTCACTGACACACACACACAGAAACTCACTGACAGACACACACACGCTGACACACGCTGACACACATACACACACTCACTGACACACATATACACACACATATACACTCACACAGACACACAGTTACTCACTGACACACATACTCACTGACAGACACACACAGAGACACTGACAGACATACACTCACACACAGACACTCACTGACAGACCTACACTCACTCACTGACAGACACACACACACACACACAGGCACTCACTGACAGACAGACACACACACAGACACTCACTGAGAGACAAACACACACTGACCGACAGACACACAGAGACACTCACTGACAGACAGACATACACTCACTCACTGATACACACACATAGACACTCACTCACTGACAGACATTCCCTGACAAACATACTCCTCCCGCCTGCTGTTTAGTATGCCAGGGCCGGTATTGCATCATATTCCACCTTTGGGCACCTGGAGGAGCGGCCCAACGCTGAGGGGGGGGGGAGGTTGGCTCTAGAGCCGCTCGCCCAGCGCTGTGGCCCATGACAAGGGGAGCCCACCAGGAAATATCCTGGTGGGTGCCCCCAGCAGGCCGGCGCACTAGGGGAATGCCTAGTTCGCCTAACGGTGGCGCCGGCCCTGGTTGTCTGCCTACTTTCTCTGTAGGTCATATTTTAGGGGTTTCTTTGATGCACAGATAAAATCATTTTTTGCAAATTGTAATATTAAAATATATTAAAAAATATTAAGGGTTTCATAGAATATATTTATATTTTTATTTTTTTCTAATATTGGCCTTATGTTATTATTATTGGATAAGCTTTTTGAATACACTTTTAAAATGATTTAATATTATGGAAACATATTTTACTGTTTTAATATATTATATTTGTTGATATATTTATGTATTTTTTGTATTTGATATATTTTTATGATATTTCAATATTTAAAAAAAAGAAGTTTGTTTACCTAAAAATAGTAATAGTTTGAAAAGCTTATGTAAAAATATTTAATTGAGGCCTGTACTTGGAGCCTTGACCAGGCCCTTAGAGTAAGTACAGCACCCCACCACATACAATTATTGTCCATTAGAAATGGACCGAGATTCTCAGTCACTGAGAAGTACATTATTATTTATTTATTTATAAAATATTTTACCAGGAAGGATACATTGAGATTTCTCTCATTTTCAAGTATGTCCTGGGTCCACAAAACATTGCATTGATACATTAAGGTACAATAAAATACAAAAACAATATTAATGCACAATTTATACAAAATTTAACATAGAACAGGTAGGAAATATATAATCAACCATGACACGTGCATTCTGTTTTGAGGTATGTACAGAGGGATCTCTTAAAGTAATTTAGGCTTGGGGAAGATTTTAAAGTGTGCTGGAGGGCGTTCCACAATTGCGGCACTCTGCAGGAGAAGGAGGATCGGGCTGCTTTCTTTTTGTATTGAGGTAGACTAAATAAAGTGCTGGTACTGGATCGGAGGTCATAGGAGGTGGGAACAGAATTTTGCTCAGATAGGGTGGAAGTTTCCCAGAAAAGCTCTTAAACACAAGGGTGGAAAGATGAAGGGTGCGTCTGGATTCCAGCGACAGCCAGTTTAGTTATATCAGCATGTCACAATGGTGGGTCCTGTAATTACATTGTAGCACAAACTGCCAGAACGCGTTATACAATGTATGAGTTTATTAATGTGGGATTGCAGTGCAGATGCATATACTACATCCTCATAATCATGATTGACATCAGCATTTGCTGTACAATCTTTTCCCTTACTGTAGGGCTTAGGCAGGATTTGTTTCTGTACAGGGCACCTAGTTTTGGATTAAGTTTAGAAGCAAGTTTTTCTATGTGGAGGCCAAAAGATAGATTGGGGTCTAACAACATTCCCAAGTATTTAAAGGAGTGGACGGCGGTCAGTGTGATATTTTAATTTGTTTTGATGGATAGATGGGAATTGTGTAATTTGTGTAATTTAGGTACTGTTCCAAAGATCATTGTGATAGTTTAGTCAGTGTCAAGTACATGAATTGGAAACACACCTATGTGAGCAGTTTGAACAGTATGCACTGCAGCTAGCATGTCTTATGTTCCAAGTGTGAATGTATACATTGTAATAATTTAAAACTTGAGTTGAAGAAGGAATTTTTTTTTTTTGTCTTAGAGAATAACGCAGTGTGGCTAGTGCATACTTGCCAACAGTAACAAATCAGTTGTAAGAGTTTTATATGCTGAGCTTCTGTTCTACATCTTAGTTTTTTTTTCATTGTATCTTATTTCTGAGAACATCAGAAAAAATTTATTATTAAACATGCAGACATTGAGTAATACTTTTCTCTGGTGTTTCTGCTCATATGAAAACACTTTAGCTGTTCTCCTGCCCCTTCTTAAAAATTACCAATATTGACTCCAAGAGTATGGTAGCTGGTGGCAAAACGCCCTTTTAGAGGACATTGCAAGCTATATAATATCTGAATATAACTCGTATAATTATGTTGGTGCTCCTGTTGTAATAGAGTGGACCATTTAGGCATGAAATAAAAGT
Source organism: Pelobates cultripes (assembly GCA_933207985.1). NCBI lineage: Eukaryota > Metazoa > Chordata > Amphibia > Anura > Pelobatidae > Pelobates > Pelobates cultripes. The sequence goes on from OW240923.1 coordinate 100,166,131, forward strand.
TGGATGCTAAATCACTACATTTGTTTAGTGAATAAGAAGAAACATTCTTTTGGGCAACAAGACTAGTTTATTTTTTTGGGATGGTTTTAGGATGTTGTGATCACTGTATAGTATAGAAGATGATATGTATTTGTTTTTTGAAGAGTGTGTGAATTTAAGGATGCATTTTTAATTTGATGGGAATTGGATTCCATAATCCATTTCCATAATAATAACATTCAGTTGCATTTAAATAAATTAGCGACAGAACCAGTAGAACAGAACGCTAAATCTTTATCCATGAAATAGACTAACATTTTTAAATTTGTTTTTATATATGTTTATTAATTATTGCACATTTTTCATATGTGTCAGTGTTGTTGTCTGCTGCCATAGTACAAGCAGAAGATTAAAAAGATGGTGGGTTTATGTTGATATGACCAGGAATTCAAAACAATTAGGCCACAATTATTGTGGTGAAAATATTCTGAAAATTACCTGTTCTTCTAACCCTATTTTTGTTTAAGTTTTTAAAAGTGCTTGACACTAATTTATTGATATCTCTAAATTGGGAATTATCCATAAACAATGAAACCTGGGGAATTGGAAATAACAACCAAGCTTTAACATTATTGTTTAAACAACAGTACCAAAAAACAATTGTAAAACTTGCTATGTTTAACTTTATCTATTTTGACCTACATTTTGCACTTTGTCAATTCACCTTAATATCAGTTTATTAGTTTAGCTCTGTGTTGTGTAATTTTCTCACCATTTATGTACTACTTAGAAACATTTAGCAACATTTTAAAATAAACTAAATTCAGAAATCTTTAAGCATTTTTACATTATTATTTTTGTTTTTAAGTTGTCTAATATATTATTTTTTTTTTTTTTTTATTTCAGACTACTGGAAATCCTGAAGGACCAAACACAAACAAATTATGAATGTTGAACAAGATGATATTACACCCACAGCAGATAATGATAGGTCCTAGGTTCAACAGGGCCCTATTTGACCCCCTTTTTATTGTGCTTCTGGCTCTTAAACTTCTTGTGGTGGCTGGCTTAGTAAGAGCTCAGACCTGTCCTTCTGTATGTTCCTGTAGTAACCAATTCAGCAAGGTCATTTGCACAAGGAGGAACCTACGAGAGGTCCCAGATGGTATATCCACTAACACAAGACAGTTAAATCTCCATGAAAATCAGATCCAGATAATTAAAGTGGACAGCTTTAAACACTTACGGCACTTAGAAGTTTTACAGTTGAGTAGAAACCATATTAGGACGATTGAAATTGGGGCCTTCAATGGCTTGGCAAACTTGAATACATTGGAACTTTTTGACAATCGTCTGACTACCATCCCAAATGGAGCTTTTGAATACTTGTCAAAACTGAAGGAGCTTTGGCTGAGAAACAATCCCATTGAGAGTATCCCATCCTATGCTTTTAATCGGATCCCTTCACTTCGCAGACTGGATTTGGGAGAGATGAAACGCTTATCATATATTTCCGAAGGAGCATTTGAAGGCTTGTCAAATTTAAAGTATTTAAACCTTGGGATGTGCAACCTAAGAGAAATTCCCAACCTTACCCCTCTTGTAAAACTAGATGAGTTAGACCTTTCTGGAAATCACTTGTCTGTTCTCAGGCCAGGATCATTCCAAGGATTAACCCATCTGCAAAAACTGTGGATTATGCATTCCCAAATTCAGGTGATTGAAAGGAATGCCTTTGATGACCTTCAATCACTGGTGGAACTCAATCTGGCACATAATAATCTAACTTTGCTGCCTCATGACCTTTTCACACCTCTTCATAACTTGCAAAGGATTCAGTTGCACCATAATCCTTGGAACTGCAATTGTGACATTCTTTGGCTTAGCTGGTGGCTCAAAGAAATTGTCACCACTGGCAGCACATGTTGTGCTCGTTGTAGCACTCCACTCAGCTTGAAAGGAACTCATATTGCAGAATTGGATCAGAATTATTTTACATGTTATGCACCTGTGATTTTGGAGCCACCGGCTGATTTGAATGTCACAGAAGGAATGGCTGCTGAGCTCAAATGTCGAGCATCAACATCATTGACTTACGTTAGCTGGATTACTCCAAATGGATCCATTATGACCCATGGGGCTTACAAAGTGCGTATTTCAGTGCTGAATGATGGCACATTGAACTTTACAAATGTAACAGTGCGTGATACGGGCTTGTACACATGTATAGTGAGCAATTCCGCTGGGAACACCACTGCCTCAGCAACACTGAATGTGACTGCCAGCGATAATGGTTATACATACTTTTCCACAGTCACTGTAGAGACTATGGAACCATCTCAGGATGAGGCAAGGACCACAGAACATAATGTGGGACCAACGCCGGTCATTGAATGGGAAACCACTAATGCAACCACTTCGATCATGCCACAGAGCACAAGGTCTACAGAGAAAACCTTTACTATACCCATTACAGAAGCAAACGGTGGAATGCCAGGGATAGATGAGGTTATGAAGACTACCAAAATTATAATTGGCTGTTTTGTGGCCATCACTCTCATGGCAGCTGTAATGCTGGTCATTTTCTACAAAATGAGGAAGCAGCATCATCGGAAAAACCATCATGCTCCTACACGGACTGTTGAGATTATAAATGTGGATGATGAACTCACAGCTGACACTCCAATTGAGAGCCACTTGCCCATGCCCGCTATTGAACATGAGCATCTAAACCACTATAACTCTTATAAGTCCCCTTTTAATCACACAACAACAGTGAACACAATAAATTCAATACACGGCTCTGTGCATGAACCTTTATTGATTCGAGCAAGCTCTAAAGACAATGTGCAAGAAACGCAGATCTGATAGTCTACAGTGCACCGGATTATGAGCAAAAACAGACAATTTATAAAAGGATGAAACTGACTGGGCTAAATCTACTGTTTCCAATAAAAATGTGTCTTTACAAAAAAAAATGAAATAATAAAAAAAACAAAGAAATTTATTTATTAAAAATTCTATTGTGATCTAAAAACTAGTGAAATCCTGTTATTACTTTAAATTTGCTACGCTTTGTTTTCATCATATTTTTCAGGAATATAGGGTGCCCCAAGAGATCTGGTTTTAAGGTTATTTTTCTAAAAAAAAACAAAAAACTGTTTGCTATTTTCAATGCCCAATCTTTGGAGTCCATCCTATTCACCATAATTTCATAATTTTCATTTAGGAAGGAACAGTAATGCTTAACAACAAGTTGTTTTTAAATAAAACAATATTTTCTAAATTTCTCCACACGACCGCTTTCATCTCAATATTAGTAATTAAAAGATTTTGATGATTCCTAAAGTCATTTTAAAGTATGTTTATAATATGAATAAAATGAATATTATATCAAGTATTATAGGGAGGGGCAGAGATTGTGGGTGTCAGACAAACTCTAAGAGACTGGCAGCACATTCAATTCTCAAGTCAAATCCTGAAAGCTAGATAGTTTTTGGCAAATTAGTTGAAAATGTAATTTTTTATTTCATAACAACTTGTGTAAGCATTATTGATCTATAAAGGAACCTTTCAAATAGTGGGGTATATTTTTAAATATCCAAACACATTACATGTGCTGTTCAATTGTGTTAGCTGTCACAATCTCCCACTTGGCATGGTTGAGATCATTAAAACCTCTATAGCATGAGCTGCCTCCAAAGATGTGATTGTACAACCAACAGGGAATAAAGATCGGTGCATGCAGTGGTGCTGATCTCTCATAATGCACTTTATGATCTAGTGCAGGGGTAGGCAACCTTTGGCACCCCAGATGTTTTGGACTTCATCTCCCATAATGCTCTTACAGCCACAATGTTGGCTAAGCATCACAGTAGATGTAATCCACAACATCTGGGGTGTCGAAGGTTGCCTGTCCCTCTATTGTTTTTTGTTTTGTTTAATTGAGGGATAGTGCATCAGGCTGAAAATCTTTAAAGTTCCAATTCACGTACCATACACAGCACTAAAACATTAAAGACCACAAATGTAGATCTGCAGATGAAAGTAAGAAATCAGATCTCACCTACTTCATAGTTTGATTTGCAAATATAATGATGGCTCCAGAACACAGAATGGTTCTTCATTTTCATAAATGATATGGGGTCTTACCTAGAAGATTCCAGAATGGCCCCTACAATCTGTGCTATGCCTTTAAAATTAGCTAATCAAATTTTAATATGAAATTAATCGTATAATTGTAAATAAGAGTGAAATTACAATTTGACATGCAGTTTAAAAGTTATTCAGTTTGCAATCTGTCTATAAAAATCACAAAGTATTAAAGAAAACAACTGTATTTAAAACAGTGAAATAACTGAAATATTTATAGTGTTAAACTTTTACAAATATACCCCACCATTACAGACCATTACAGAGTTGTGACTGGCTTATATGAGGAATTATAGATTGATTTGACAGGAAATAATGTATTACCAGTAGATTTATAAAAAAATAAAAATAAAAAGAAAGAATACAATAAAAAAAAATCTTTATTTTTCATGCAATGAACAATTCTGTAAATTGCAGAAATTCTTACTGTGGAAAAGCATACAATAAACCATATAAGAATCTATAAAACAATTATCATTGCAACTGCTCTAGAACAGCCTGAATTTGTAGCCTAAGACACTATAATAAGGTTATAAATAAAAAGCAAATTGTTGGTTTTCTGAATTTGGACAAGCTTATTTGTCATCTAGTTGATGGTGTTGATTTAACCCCTTGTATGCAATGTGTCACATGAAATCCCACTGGACCAAGGATTGCTACTTCTAAAAGACACTAATATGGTATGTACAAAAATTCCTTGAGTTGTCTTGTGTCATGTTGAAAGAAAGCAAAGGTATGACATCAGGCTTGTTGAACGGTGATTGCGAACCTTTGTAAATTCTGCTTCGTACCATGTTCTGCAGCCTGACTGCTATGGTATTTTGCCATCTAACTTACTTGCTGAGCATCGTGAAAAATATATGTCATTGCATCCAGCAGAGCAAACAATCACCACCACCAAAGTAGAGTAATGCAAGATGCCATACACTTTATTGATACACATGTGGCCAGTATCTAGGTTTAATTTTTAGAGCATGATGTTGCTAAAAAAAAATCTCTTTTAACAATTAGTGTTTATGTAATACATTTTCTGGAATTAACCTCAAATTAGATCATCGTATTTTGAAAAAAAAAAAATTAAGAGTTCTATACTTACAGAATGGTTAAAAATTGAATAGTGAAATACATGTAGGTTATATATATTTATAAAAAAAACCTTTGCCTTTCTACATATTATAGTATAATCGTATCTTCAGCTATTTTGTTGTTTCTAAGTTAAAATTTTGACGATGGCTTGGCTAAAATATTGTAAAAGAAAGAGTAAGTCTTCTCAATAAGTAACCTTCAATATCAAGAAATTGACTGGCTAGACTAACTAATTAAATTAAAAATGTATATATTCTCCAAGAGTCAATAAGCTAAGGCCTCAATTTAATATTGTTGGATAAGCATTAGAAATATTAATTATTTTTGGTAACATTTACAAAAAATTTAAAACTGTAAAAATATAAAATAAAACTATAATATATTAAAAAAACACAATATCTCAAAAACTATAAACATATTACTAAATTATTATTTTTATAATATTGTGTCATTTCATAATTTTATCCAAAATATTAAATATATTTAAACATTAACTAACAATATTAAATTGATGCCTAAGTAAGATCTAAAGCAAGCCCCCTGCAGACTTATTCATCATGGATGGAGCACACTTGTCATATTTACTAAGTGCCAGATAATTTTTTTACTGTACTGATTTACTTATTGCAATGGAGACCCTACTAACAATAAGAATATTTTGAGTGTTTTTTATACTTCATTGTATGATATTTATTATAGGATTTATTATATTAATTTTAAAGAAATGTTCAATGAAGTAATACATTAGGTCTTTACCATAGAAGAATCGCTGTTTTAGATTTTTGAAAAAGAGAAGCGTACACACAAATTATTCCAGCAAAAGGATGAAAAGTTAAGTTAAACTGTCCACAGACTCAAATCCTTAATCTTAAAATACTACTCTTTTCCACCAAACACCATCTGTCAATTTGTTACTAGTTATATTGCACCCTACTTAGTAATATAGACACAAATTATCACTATCAGAGAAGAGAGAAGCACAGAGCCATCGTGCCTTACAGATTAATTGTGGACTGAGGTTCCTTTTTTGCTAGCTGAATATACACCCACTTAAGTCACCTGACATGTACAACTATGCCTCAGATATAATTAAACATATTTTTTTTTTAAAGAAAATATTAAAAAGGATATACATTGAGTGAAAAAACACAAGGGTATAAGTAGGCTTATTGAAAATGAAACTATGTTTAATGGATGGTTCTATGGTGCCGTTCAAAATGAGTGTCAGCTCACCTGTGCCTTTATAAAGGATACAATTCAGTGAGACCGGTTACATATTTATAGAATGTTAATTACCAAGAAAGACTGTAAGGAAATGTGTTTTTTCTTTGTAATTTGTTGGTAATCTTCTGTCACTCAGCATATTATAATAATACTTTTTTGATTACAAATGCAATCTTCGGTGATAGAAATCACAAATTTACAGATCATGATGTAATGGATGTCGCCTCCAGCTTATTTCATTAGAAGAAACAGATTTGTTTGTAAGTTGTCTTTTAGTGCAATTAATACTGGATATTAAGATGTTTTATCCTAAGGCTATTCATCATAACTGTTTAACACATGATCAAATATCCTTACATAAAGATAAACAGGTTCCGATTAGCAGTCCTAGGATGAAAAATTGTTGAGGTAAAACCTATGATGAGCACCTATGTTCTAAATGATACCTGTTATTAAATGTTTTAATGATGGAAAGGTTGTGTGATAAGCATTCCTACGAAGAGCAATTGGACATTAAGGTGTTATGATGTGTCTAGTACTGTGATTAACTATTGTTCATAACAGTCCTATGATAAATAGTCCTGTGATCAATTGTACCAATGGTCATCATTATGACGAACAGTCCTGCGATTAACCATTGTTCACTGTTGCCCTGTGATGAATAGTCCTATGATTAATGCTTGTTCATGGTAGCCCTATGATCAATAGCCCTATGATTATCAAATGCCCTTGTGATGAACAGGTTATGATGAACAGTTATACAAAGAATGGTTGTATGTTGAACAGTTTGATGATGAACACTCTCATCACTCTCTATCTTAAACACAAGTGCAAGTTCAAGTTGAAAATATAATTGAATGCAGGTCACTGGGAAGTGGGTTATGCTGAAACGATTTATGTAGAATAAGGTAGGGCTACTATAAAATTACAAAAAGTTCCTCTGTGTAGCTCCTTTAAAAAAATAAATGACCTCTTAGTGAAATGTGGATTCTGGGAAATAATTAATATAATAATTTCAACAAATAAATAAAAACAAAATATTAAACAAAAAACAGTATTATTTGGATATAAATCTGTATTTTTAAACTAAAATTTCTTAAAATAAAAATAAACAATAAAAGAATTGCTAGAGCCAAATATATTTTTTGTCTATTTGCACCTGGAGAAGACTTATATCCATGTGCAGTGCTGCAAATTATTATAATTACTATTATTATTATTATTATTTTTATTTTAGAATTCCTCAGTGCTGCAAATTATAATACTAATTATTATTATTATTATTATTATTATTATTATTATTGTTATTATTATACATGTGCAGTGCTGCAAATTATTATAATTACTATTATTATTATTATTATTTTTATTTTAGAATTCCTCCCATTAAGATCTCATCCAGACTGTCTGATAAAGTAAATATCAGTATGGGTATTAGGTTTTACTGCTGGGGTTTCAAAGTGTGCGTATTCAATCTGTGATCCATAAGCAGGTAACTACGGCATCAGCCCTCTGACCCCATAGAGTTAAAGGTGCTCTTCCTATTAAGTTCTTTCAACAAAAAATCTCTCCCATTTGTGGAGTTCTCTTTTTTTATTGCTTGAGAGAACAGAAGGTAATTTTTCCAAGAAACACATCAATAACTTCTTGAAGAGGCAAGAATACTTAATAGCATCCCCAGGTTATATATGAGCACACACAACTCAAGCCTATTCAGTAGCATTTAATCGAGGCACATTTCAGACTTTGTAAAAGTATATGCAAGCTGCACATTTAACTCTTTCACTATCATTATACAAATATGATTATATTTTAGTCATATAAAAGGTTGAAGTGGTTACACACTAGGATAAAGTTTTCTTACAAATTATATATTACAAATGAAGACATGTTTTTACATTTTGGCTTATCAATATATATATATATATATATATATATATATATATAAAATATCTCAGATTAGCAGAACTTCCAACTGACATCTGAATAAGCCACAATAAGAACAAATGTCACACCATTCGACTCTCAAACACTCTTTGCAACAATGGAACAGGAGAGATGTAGGAGCAACCCAAATGTCCTATTGCTCACTCTCAGATACATTTGAGCCACTTCAAACAATTATCATTTGAGCACATGCATGTTTGGGTATTCCTTCTTGAGTGCTGCAGTGTTAAGTTAATTTACATGGTATGCCCTGGCTGTGCCAAGACAAACAATATCAGAATGTTAATTAAAAAGCAAAAACAGAATAATAAATAAATAATGCAGACCGCATAGCTAACCTAGACCTTGATTTGATATTTTTGCATAAGATTTTAAAATTATTTTATATTTTTTGGATAATTTTTTCAAATATTTTTGTTCCTTTAGTAATTAAATATAAAAATGTATCATATATACAAATATTTCAATGTACAAAAAATACTAAAATATTTTTAAAAATATGAAATCATTGTATAACTGTATCCAAAAATATTAAAGTGAGGCCCTAGTTGTTGGATTGTGCAGAAATATCATGTGTGACGGTTCTGCTTTAACAACCTTTAGACTTTGTGGTTGTGCTGTTAAATTTTTTTTCAAAACCATGTTAGGATATTTATGTCACCTACAATACTCTATATATGAGCAAACAGAGCAAGAATGCTATAAAGCTGAGGCTAGTGTTCTCTCTGGGTAAGTTGTCCAGTATTGGATCTGTTTGTCTGTCTGTCTCTACTTATCAATCTATCTGTGTTTGTATTACAACAGTTACACAGTTACAAAACAACAGAGCATTGCATATTGTTTAATAATATTTTTAAATTTAGAAATATTTTACGATGATTAATTTTCAGGAGATGATGTATAGAAAAGCACTAATGAACAACAATAAATCAGTATCTGAATATAGATACATTTGAAATACTTGCCAGAGCTATATTGTAAATATGTAACTCTCATTTTGAAACAGTTCTTTTCTGGTTGCAAATCTGTATTGCTCTGATTGCAAAGATCATTAAACTGTGACATCAAACAAGCCAAGGTGACAACTATGTGCAGCTAATTTTAGCCAGAGGCACTAACATAACCCAGCTTTAGTAATTGAGATATCATGAAAATTAATTAGACACAGATATTGTACATGGTCCTATTAATGACTACTGTATGCTCTATTTCAATCCCGGGTAGTCTCAGAGGCTTTATAAAACATCCATGAATAATTTGTATGTTGGAGAAGTATGATGTATTATTTCAGGATAAATTAATGTAAATATGTTAAAGAAGGAAGAAAAATTCATTGGAGACATTTTCTGCAACTCCAAGGGAGAAAGAAAAGCAAAGGTATAACTAGACTAAAATTAAAAGGAGGCTACACATGGATTTACTTTAAAATGTTTCTCAAAATTTACCTTTGTGTCTGGAAACTGAGATTTCAGTAAGGTTCGAGAGAATGATAGTGGATTTTTATTACATTTAGACATCTGTGAAAACATGCTCATGATTGGGGTGACTGGTGGACTCCAATCCCAACCATTGTACTGATTCACCAAGGGTCTGGCATGTTCAGTCATATGGCATTACGCATATGCATAATTCGAATGAGACGCAAGTTAGAAAAATATGTGCTCCTTTAGACACAATGATAAGTGATTCTATATTGTCAGCAAAGAAAATAACAAAACATTAAAAGCAAGTTGAATCAAAATTAACTGCTTGCAAAGCCAACAACTGCTGTTAGGTGAAGGTAAGTCACCAGCGGAAACAGTCAATGATTAAAGAGATGGTATGTGCACCAAAACAACTTCAGCTTAATGCATCAGTTTTGTCATATAGATCATGTTTCTGCTGTCTCACTGCTCAATTCTTTGCTATTTAGTAATTAAATCACTTTGCTTATACTATCCTAGTCACACATCCCAGCATGTGACTTCCGCAGCTTCCTAAACATTTGCTTAAATAGATGTTCTATGCTCCTTTATTGCACATGCTGTCAAATCTAGAATTTCGTATCTCCTGCCCTGTTAATAGCCTACTAGAGCATACACAAACCTCCTGCATGTGATTAAAGTTCAATTTGCAGAACAGGGCATACAAACTTAACGTGTGATTCAAAATTAAACCTTTTTTTCATGCAGGCTGTGTGAGTTACAGCTAGGGGAGGTGTGGCTAAGGCTGCATAAGAATAAACAAGTGGATTTACCTCCTAAATGGCAGAGAATTAAGCAGTGAGACTGCAGGGACGCGGTCCATTCACCAAATCTGCTGTATTAAGCTAAAGTTGTTTTGATGCCTATAGTGTCGTTTTAATGTGTCTAGTCTGTCACATTATAAATGATCAGCTTGTATAACTGGTGGATGTATCTTCTACTATCACATGCTGGTAAGTAATCCCCCTCTGAGCAAGGCAGTGAGTGCATTCTGCTGGCCTATTTCATATCATCTTAAGTAACCTGGACTGTGAAGATCATTGTAAAAGGTAGGTGCTGCTACATCGTGAGTTATGCTGTGAACATGACAGCTTCTGTAACAAGACATCAGGGGCTGAAATTGTGAAAATGCCATGCTCTTAAATTAACAAAATTGAATATATTTTGTTTTTCATATGTCTAATGCAACCATTCTCATAAGCTTCCTAAAGGCCAGCTTCAGGTAAATGCCTGGTGATTTAGCTGCCATACACGTAAAAAAATGAGATGTCATTTATATCATGCGCATGAACCAGTAGTGAACATAGAATGTATCATGAATTCAAGTCAATTAGTGGGAACATCTAACTACCGTAACCCTACAGTCAAATATGTATCTTTCTTTAATTGGTTTAGATGCTTTAATATTGACCCAATTTACAGCCATAGCCATTGATAATTGAGATTTTTTTCATCAGGAATGTTCCAAATCAGGGCACATTGGACGATATTTGTATCATAAAGTTGTTATAGAATCAGTTTATCTGAAAAATTGAAACACAACTTTAATCTTCTCGGGGAACAGAGCTTTAATGGTTATGACTTCTTACCATTGAAAAATACATTTATTATCATCTATAACTTGTGTTAACTATGTTCCGTGATGGAAAAGCTAGCAATGATTCATAGGGAGCCAATACTGAGACACTCAGTTACAGGATCGAGTGAAATACAGGGGTGTTGGTATTTATATGCAAGTTCATTTTATAGACCATACAAACGCATATTTCTGAAATATAGGAAGATAGGTGATCTGAATAGTAAACGTCCTGGTAAGTAACAGATCCAATGTAACCAAAGCACAGGCCAAGAACGCCTATCTGTCCCCAAAGATGATACTTTTTATTTCAAGTGCTAACATTATGGCTAAGTTAATAAAATGTATTCATATATTTTTCTGCTATGCTGTTCTAGCACATGATGCAAAATTGCCGACATAACTTCCCTAAATTCCTTTAAACTAAAACAAACATAGCTAATTCTATCCATAAATCTCTTTAACTTAAACACTTTCTAACCACAACATCCCCTAATCCTAATCTTAAACCTAGCGTCTTCATTTTAAATATTGCATTTTTAACTGCATTGTACTGAACTCAATATAGCAACATTTCATTATACCCGGGCAATCCTCGTCATCTCAATTTCAGTTTCAAATTTGATAACTAATAATAAATTTGTGCAAAAGGACAATGTTTCGGCACTGGTTAATTGAAATTGCATTTTGCTGTATCATTTGTACATCCCACCATTTCATTGGAACACACAATGCTAATATAATCTTTAAGATTAACTCTGTGCAAATATCTATTTCAGTATCTGATCTTAGGTATTTCTTAACATAAATATCAACCATACACATGTACACTTTGAGAGACTGCTACATTTAATTAGCATATATTTTCCCACAGTTTGAGATGTATAAATATTTAGCACCTAAGGGTCCATTTAATAGAAATCAAAGTGGAATAAAACAGCTAATATGAATAATTACTGGCTTTACATCAGTGATGTAAAGCAGACCATTCATTCTCTTAGCAGTAACCTTGAACATGAAAGGACACATTTTGTAAAAAACAAGAACAAAGAAAACACATATTAGAAAAACAAACAAACAAACCACTGTACCAATACATAAAACCACTAGTGATGTTCCGAATGGTTCGCCGAACGGTTCGCCGAACGGTTCGCCGAACGGTTCACCACGGACGGCGAACATAAACATAAACTTTGACCCTGTACCTCACAGTCAGCAGACACATTCCAGCCAATCAGCAGCAGACCCTTCCTCCCAGACCCTCCCACCTCCTGGACAGCATCCATTTTACACTCATTGTGAAGCTGCATTCTTAGTGAGCTGTCCAGGAGGTGGGAGGGTCTGGGAGGGAGGGTCTGCTGCTGATTGGCTGGAATGTGTATGCTGACTGTGAGGTACAGGGTCAACGTTTATGTTTATGTTCGCCGTCCGTGGCGAACGGTTCGGCGAACCATTCGGGACATCACTAAAAACCACATATAAATCATAAAAATGTGACTTACTCTACAATGGTTTAATGAAACAGCTGTTCTAGATCACACTAAAATGGCATAGAGAAACTTCCAACTTTTATAGTTTTTCTTTATTTATTTTTAGTTAATGATTAAGATTCTGGGTTAAGCCCTTCCTTTACCATTGCTAGTGATGGTTTACACCTGACTATTTCTGATATATTGAGCATTGTGCTCTAGTATCAGTAATTATGTACATAAACTAAAATGAGGAGATTGCCAATTACAATGGAAAATATATTTATAGCCCAGCTTATAGCTGTGTCATCTACAATTTTCCACTTCACAGCATGAGGAGTGATCTAGAATAACAGTCATTCAAACAGATTCCTCGGGTCACATCAACACCAACATTTTGGTGTTTCCCAAGTCTGTTGGGGATAACGATAAAATCTGGTTAACTGGTGTGCCTTAACAGCTGGGTTGTAAATCACTGCTCCGAGTGTTAGGAATTATGGTTAAAGGACCACTAAAGCAACACAGACCACTGCATCCCACTGAAGTGCCCTGCAATAACCCTGCAATGTAGACGATTTCTGTCTAGTAGATACTGCAATGTTTCCACTGCAGGGCTATATGCACCTCTAGTGTCTTCCTGATTCCTCTTTGAGAATTGAGTAAGACTCATAGAGAGTAATCAGTTGGAGAAGTGCAGCACTCACCACATACATGCATATGCACTTCTTGTCCCAAATGCTTCTCTGTAAGTATGGATGACAGCACGCGAGGAAGAAGGGTGAGTCTCACTAAGTTAAAACCTTTTTTTCTTTTTTTTTTAACTTATTTGAGGGGGGGACTCTAAATCTAAACAGTGAAGAGTTAGGAATACTTGTTTGTGTTCCTAACACTTTAGTGTTCCTTTAAGCTAAGGGTTTGGGAAGTTATAGATACATTTTACCAGTCGGATTGAAGATATGCAGAGTTATTCAATAACCTGAGAATGCACAGTGAATTCAAGACAAATTTAAAAGTTAAGGTCAAAATAGCCAAACTAGAAAAATTATCTAAGTCAGCTCTGCTTTCAGTTCAGCTATTTTAGCCTTAAATTTGAAACTCAATTTGAATTCTCACTTTAATAAATAACCCTAATGGAATTTAGAATAAGCCTTCACCTTACTAAGCAAAAGCTTGAGGTAAAAGGGTTAATAGACGGCTATGGAAGTCAGAATTAGGTAGTCAGCATGTGAGGTTTTGCTATGTGTTAGATAAGGCTTGGAGACCTTGGGATCTTGCACTTACAATGACTTAGTGTGCCCGAACAATTATTTTTAGGTAGACTTTACTTGGAACATAATAATGGCAGTTGTAGTGCACAATATGTTAAATTCACTATCTCTAAGGTAATAGAGATCTACTCCAAATGCCATACACATTGAGAGTTTCAGGCCACAAAATTGGAAAACAAAGCTTAGTTAGATGTTTAGAGATATGATGGTACATTCTACATACATGCTGAGTCCAAAATACAATGAGACTCTAACAACAGGGTAAGCAACCTTTAACACTCCAGATGTTGTGAACTACATCTCCTCTAATGCATTGCCAGTGTCATGGCCAAATGTTGCCTAATACTGCTCTAACACATGCACACTCAATGCACAGTTGTTTAAACAGGAGCTCACTGAATGACTTTATAGTATGGTATATGCATAGTAGAAGAGTTCTGTTCAGGCAAACCATTGTTTCTGAAAAATAAATTTTGTTTTAGACTTCTGACACTTTTTGTTGGTTCAGTTGATCTGAATATCATCCATGTAACATATTCAGAAAAATTATTTGAGCAAAGAAAGTTGCAAAAATGGACCATTCCGTGAACTGAGGAATATGTCACCTGATCCTGAGGAAGGTCACTGTGTGAACCGAAACGTCGATATTTTTACTTGATGGAATAACAACTTTTGATTATAAAGTGAGTGCAGCCCATGCGTCTACATATGTGGTGTGTATATATATATATATATATATATATATATATATATATATATATATAATTGAGATAAATATTATTATAAAGTTAGAATATAGGTTAGAATATAGGTGCATTTCCACCATTTGGTTCACAGATCACAAAAAAGCAACCAATAGAGGAAAGTGGGAATTAGGGGGAAAATAACCTATATTTCTTCTTTTGGTTACTTCTCACTTGATCTGTGAATAAAAACAATATTTGATAACTGTCCCCTATCATCAAACATATTTTTTTTTCATTAATCTTCTCTTTTTTTAGGTATCATGGGCAGAACTCTCGCATTGCTCATCGATTGCGCTTGTCATTTCCTTGGGTTTATAAATCCATATGATGATTTGTAGATACGGAATTTGGCCAAACTGCTGATCAGCCTCGACGAATTTCACTTCGGCCAGATTCAAATGGACAATTATAATGTGAACTCAAACAGTGATGTAATGTTAAAATAGTGTGCTACTATAAAATTACAGCAAACCACTTGTTCTACAACTGACTTTACAATATGTTACCTCCTTTATGTTTACCCATGATTATTTTTCATAATAATCTTATCCACTGATGTTCAATTTCCAAAAATAAGCCACAGTCCATTTCTTTTCCGGCTCAGCTCTTGAAAAGTGGATGTGGATTTCTGTTTTATTCTTCAATAGCCTGCTGACTCCATCTTGTCTACAGCACTATTCATTACATTCTTTTATGGCAGCATAGAGGTTAAATAGATTCTTGCTGAGCAATTGAAACGAGCTAGTTCAGCACAATAGCAGGCACGCTTGTCAACTTCATACAGAGCTTTGCAAAAATATATCTTGCTATTGCCATTTTTTAGACCTTGGATTTGAGAAGGAATATATTTTCTATGATTTGGGGATTTTACAAAGTATCTAAGTAAATTTCATGTTTTTTTTGTTTAATGTTTTACAATAGCACTTTATATTTAAGTCACCTGTTTGAATATTTTCTGTGTTTACAAAAAGCTGAACACAAACAATTATTTTTAAAGTAGTTGTGCTATGTTTGTATATTTAGCTTAATAACATTATAAAAATGCATATATATGCCAATTATCTTAGATATTCATTAACAAAGTGTTTCTGGTATTAAAGTTTTTTTCATGTAAATGAGAAAATAAAGAGTGCTAATATACAGATTTCATTAACTAAAGGAAGACAACTATCCCAGTTCAAAACCTAGAATGTTTGTCTTTTTAAGTGACCAGAATAGGGCTTTCTTTGAATATTCTATATGTATACCACACACATTAAATGTGAATAGAATTTTAAAAATGGAAAACAATGAGTTAAAAAAGCATAAAATAGATTCATGTATTAGTCCTGATCTATGTCTAGGATCTATATTAATTTTTGGTAGTTAAAACTAATCCTGTACTAACCCCCACTAATGCTAACCCCATGTTTACACTAACTCTAGCCATGTATCTATGCTAAACCTACTCGTAACCTTAACAATACACTATTCCTAACCCTAAAACAGCATTAGCCCTAACCCAGCATTAACCATTACCTTACCCTAACAATAAACCTACACAAGCCCTTATCTAGCACTAACCCTACCATATTTCTTCCCCTAACATTAAGAATATCCTCTGCTTATATCAGTACTGATATCCGCAGATGGGTTTTCTAGTTAAAACAGTATAGTGTGGTTTTTTTTCAGAATTTTAGAGAGCTCTATGTAATGCTGAAACTCCAGCATGCCAGTTACAAAGTGACTAGGCAACTGGCAAAGCCCAGTACTAAGCACATTCAGTATTGTGGCAAGCATGGTGACTCTGTCAAGGTCTGTTCAGCCCATAGGGGTCTTTCTTGAGCATCTATCATCCCTAGAATAATTGCTGAGCGCAATTTAAATCGGCTCACACCACATTCCACCAATTGAGATTTAAACAATTGAGATTTAAATCCCTGTTTAAAGCAGAGGAATAAAAAAATGAAATTATTTATGTCCTGTAAATCTAACACATACAATAGTTAATTGTAAAAACACACCATAGATACTAAGGTAAGTACTGATGATATACACTAGAAAGCAAAAATACACAAAAGGACCTCAGGGTCTCCAGGGTCATTTTATGAGAAATGTTTGATGAGTTATGTAATCCCATAGACCTCCATTAAATGCAATATGTATAATGTTTGAGGAAGCTACATTTGCAACTGACTGGACGATAACCCAATCAATAACAATGCAGAAGAGTAACACATGACGTAAAGTCACAAAATAAAGAGTTAGAAAGGTTATTTTTTTACCAATCTCTAGACTATAATGACATAATTATTTGGTGAAACGTTTTTAATGAAAAGGTCCTCCTCTTGAATATAGCTTCAATTGTCAATTTTCAATAGAACTTAGTAAGGTTAAGTACTGAGGTCATGGTATATTATTTCTTAATGTGAAATCAAACTGAAACACATTAGTATTGGACGCTGCTATCATTGTTTTCATTAAAACAATTCTAGATTAATTTGAAGGCTCTTTACTTGCCTCTATTTGACATTATGTAATTTAACAAGTACCATGCAGCAGATGATGACTTTATGGGAATGCACGTTCCTTTGGTGGCTCTAAGATTAACACTCATTGGTCTATCATGCCAAGATTGCACATTATTATGCTTGCTTTAATTAGAGTGCTATTTTACACATCTAGTAGGGTTTGATTTCCAGCAGTATATTAAAAGACTATGTTTTTAAGAAGACAAGCAAAACAAGAAAAACTAAATGTAAGATTTTAACAAAAAATAAATACATTTCCTCCACCAATCTGCCACCCCACTTAAACCATTTACCACAGTTATCCCTGATTGATACAAATTGAATAATTATTTGCAAGCAGCAATGACACTAAAACTCTACCACAAACTGCAAATAAAATGTGTGTGAATTCACTGAATTGTGAGCTGTGGTAAACTGATGACCAGCTTACAAACTCAAAAACAACTGATTTTGAAACATATTTAAAACCCAACAGAACTGCAGACTTTTACCAATATTTTGGCTGCAGATTAAAAGTAAAGAGGTATCACCACAAATATTTATATACAACTAGTAGTAAAATATGTTCAATAAAAACTGATATAACAATAAAAAAACTGAAGAAGAGAAAAGATATAGAAAAATAAAATTACCCAATAAATAAAAAGTGCAACTTGCAAACAAACAGCCAGATCTCATGGGAGATGCTATTCTTGTAGGGAACATTAGGTCAGAAGTAGCTTGGAATCCATAAGAGAACAGAAAAAATCCCAATGGTGTAGTATATTACAATAATTTTAAACTTTACCTGGTTATAAGTCTAATGCATTCTTGCCCATATTTACCAGAGCCAGCACCAGCTCTAGAGTAATAGCAGTATGGTGACAACGAGAACCAAAATAAAAGAAACAGAACAACAATGGTTCTCTCTGTATGAGATAAACCAGGAGAAATAAATATGTGTTTACTCACATTGAATTGAGCAGGCAAACTGCTCAATTGATAGGGCGTAGGTGGTATGATCCCCACCTAGAATTCTTTAGTGAAGTCCTTACTGGAAAAACAACAGGTTGCCAGGCAAATATGATAAAATAAATTAATAAAAAAAGGAATGTGGCACAATCTCAGTATAAAAGTAACCAGTATTCCTTTATTAAAATAGCATTAAAAATATCCACAGCGCGTTTCACCACACCGGGCTTTAGAAAGTAAATAGGTGCTCTGTTTCCACTTGATAAAGCCATGTGTGGTGAAAATTGTGAACCAGATATACATATACATAATGTATTTCCTTTGGTTAATTTGCGTTACACCCGCCCGCCATATTTCTGAATACTCATTCCAACACAGTCGAGCCCCATCTTGGTGGAACACTAGCATTAATCTTGTTGCTCGCCCCCCCTAAAAATCTTTATTTTTAAGTTCCTTTGATATATGGAGCTTATCTCTTATCCCCTCTACACCAAGGAGTCTTTATTTTAATTGTTTAAATTTTATTTTCAATGCCGCGCCGATCATGTGTGCTCTACCTCTGAGTATAATAAGTTTTAACTTTAAAAAAAAAAAAATGTATGCTAAGTAATTTCAGCCATGTGACTATGACATCACATGACCGTTATTTTCAAATGTCTCATCCCTATATAAGCAGCATAGGTCCCATATACTCTGTAAACACTTTTGAGAAAAAAGCCAATGAAATGTGAAACGTGTTAAGTGTACTTTAATATAGGGATTATACCACTTCACACACTTTTTCTGGAGCCAATACTCCCTAATATTGAGGCAATGCTCCATAATATGTGAGTGCACATTTTATATATACCTACCCCTACTATCTAGCTCAATATAGTACACTTTATTTTTTATTTCTGTTTTTTTTAATATTTTTATATTCCTATGAGTTTACCTCCTTCAACAAGGACAACTTGAAAAAACTGCACTACACTATATACTAGAAAAGTGCACATTTTTACACTATCCTTATTCCATAAAGACATTTTAACATACTACACTATTCGTTTCTTTTGATTCTCCTTTCTTTTTTGTTACATATTTTACTACTAGTAGTATATAAATATTATTGGCACTGCCTTTATTCTTAACTTTCACTTATGCTATTCTTTTTGGAGTTTGTAACTTATTACCCAAGTTGTGCTGTCTTCTACCTTTTTTATACATTTAATGTGGCTAGATAGCGCTGACCCTCTGCTCTCTTTTTTTGTATTCTTTAATAAACGTTAATAAAATGTCCAGTAATATAATGGTGAAATGGTGAAAAAAATGTGTTTCAGCAAAACAACTTTGCCTGAATAATTATTTTTTTTTCCAAATTTGGGATGGTCTGTATAGCAGGTCAGCTTGCCTGAATTTTGTTAATGAATCAAAATGAATCAAAAGGGAATGAAAAATGAGTCAACAATGTACCTCAAATGATATACTTAATATAAATATTACATAAATATTTAGAAGTACACTGATAGGGGCATTTTGGTTTAGAGATGAAGTGATAAAAAGAAACCAATAAAAGAAAAAAGAAAAAAAAGGCAAAAAAAAGCTATAGTTATCCTATTAAATGTTTATTAACTATACAATATAGAAATATAGATTATTTTTTACTGCTACTTTTTATCTTCTACTGATTATTTCTTACTTGATCTGTGAATAACATCAACATTTAGCGGTTATCCCCCAGCCATCAATCACATTTTTCCCATAAATTATTGCTTTCCTGGGGGTCATTGGCTGGAATTTTGAATCAAAATCAACATGCCTGTTCATTGCACAATTCAATTGGTTTGTTATATGCTGCAGTTCAACTCAGAGTGCAGGAATTCATGCAATCAAACTAACTGTCCCAAATTTGTGTGGAATGTAGCTCTTAATGAAATGACCTCCAAGTCTACTGTATAATTTACCCAGATTCTCAGGGATGACACCTTGCAAGAGAGAGCAGATTAAATGTGTAAATCCCCAGCAGCAAAGGTATAATATTAAACATATTTCATATATCTTTTACATTGAGCATTAAAACCCTTCTTCTTGCAAATGACTAAAGATATTGTGACATTATATCACAAATCAAGGAAATATAGAACATTAGAACATATTTTTTACACTAATTTAATTATTGAGCTTTTCCTAAATACATGAATAGGTACAAGCAAATCAAATGGTTCATATGAGTATAGTTTACATAATATGGTAGTATAATCCATAAAAATAATTAAAAAATCCAAAGTCAAAGCTTTAAAATTTGGTCTTTTATAGCTGTTTAAGTCATGCACTTATTGAGTTTCACAAAGTGTTAAGTAATCCCTTTTGGCTACAACCAGGCTTTTGTTCATTTTTGAACATCTGATATAACTAATGTCTTCTTATTAACAAGCTTTCATAAATGAGGCTAATTCACCAACTCATTATACATCTTCATGGGAATAATGTAATTCATCCAACGCTAGGCACAAATGTCTCAAAACTCATCAAAATTCCACAGCTCTGACTTGCCCATCAACTATGAAATGGCTTTTGCTCTGTTGAAACATTTATTAGAAAATCAGATGGAACAGTGGCTTTGGGAATGGTTGGCTTACAATCTGTGAGGTTCCTGTAATTTAGCCATGCCTTGATAAACCACAGATACTTGATGAACTACCCTGTTTGGCAGTGTTCATTAATCTGAACAAAAATAATTTAGTGATGGACTGAAAATATTTTGGGAAAAAGTAATGAAAATATTGATGTTTTATCATTGAAAAGAAATCAACCATTACTTTCCCCAGACCACCCAAAATAAGTTTACATTAGATGCTTAAATAAATAAATGAATACATCCATTTACCCATGTGGAGAGATAAACAGACAGGTAGACAAACAGATGGACAGACATATTTATGTTTTCATGTATTTTTGAACTGTATATTATTTATTTGCAAAAACAAACAAACAAGGTAATAGGGATAAGAATGTATTTAAGTAATCAGGGTTTTTTTTTTTCTTTTGAGAAAAATTAATGTATAAAGTTAAAATCAGCTGTAACTGCTAAAACACAGTTGTAAATGCTTTGCAAACACTTCTACTTTCTATTTTAACATCAGAGGTAAAACTTACACTTACACACGAAGACAAATTTAGACACAAATTGTTCATTCAGACATACAAAATGCCACCCACTCCACATCTTCCCTACAAAGGCCTAAAAAGTGTGTAGGCGTTTAGAAAAATATCCCCTCTGTCTCAATAATGACAATTTTTACCTGGTAGCTAAACACAAGCAGGACTCACATAAGAGGTTTTTCATTGATGTTCAAAGTTGAAGGAACAGTGGTAACACTACCTGGACTGACCATATAGAGGAAGCTATCAATGACTGCAACCAGATTTCTGAGAAGGCAGGTTGTGAAAAACCCGTGAGTGACTGCAAAACATCTGCAGCAAAAGTTGGTGGCAACAGGCACTGAGATTTCAGTGAGAACAGTAAGGTGCGTACAAAATGCAGAAGGTTTCCCTGCCAGATTTTCAAGACGTACACCTGTACTGACCCAAAAGCACAAGAAACATCAAAATCAAATAAATAAGCCACATAAGTTTTGGGATTCTGCTTTGGGGAGTGATATAACAAAACTAGAATATTTTGGCTCAATAGCCTTTTTTTCTGGAGGAAGAAGAATGAAGCATATGCTGAAAAGAACACCCTGTCTACAGTTAATCATGGTGGTGGCTCTGTGATGCTCTGGGGTTCCTTTGCATTCTCTGGCACTGGAAACATGCAGCATGTGGGAGGCAAGATGGATTAATTGAAGTATCTGGAAATCCTTGGAGAAAATGTCATACCGTATGTGAGGAAGCTGAAGATTGGGTGTCATTGGACCTTCCAACAAGACAATGATTCCAA
Source organism: Pelobates cultripes (assembly GCA_933207985.1). Lineage (NCBI taxonomy): Eukaryota > Metazoa > Chordata > Amphibia > Anura > Pelobatidae > Pelobates > Pelobates cultripes. The sequence goes on from OW240923.1 coordinate 100,188,421, forward strand.
GCATACCTCAATCTCCACCAAGGCTTGGTTGCAGACTAAGTTCTGGGAAATTCTACAGTGGCCATCACAGTAACCTGAATTGATCCCTATAGAAAATCTCTGGTGGGATTTGAAAAAGGTGGTTGCAGCACACAAACCCAAGAATATTACTGAACTGGGGGCCATTGCTCATGAGCAATGGGCTAAGATTCCTCAGGAACACTACCAGAAGTTGGTGTCTGGCTATGCATCTTGTTTGCAGCAGGTCATAACAGTAAAAGGGTGCTCTACTAAGTATTAAAAATGCTGACCATGAAGGGGTTGAATTATTTTGAGACTGGAGAATTCATTATAAGTTGCACTTTTAGTTGAATTTAGGGAAACCACCAAGTATGCATTGTGTTAAGCTATTTCAATAGCTTTTGTTTGATTTGGTCATAGCAAACAGCTGAAATTCTGTACATTCTAACAATAAACTGATTTTCAGTGGAGGTTGAATAATTTTTATTACAACTGTACATATACACAAACATATATAAATATGTTACACAGAGACATACATACACTGATGCAGATGCATAGAGACACATACAAACAGACACAAAGATCCATACAGACACATATAGGCACACAGATATGCTCACTTGTTGCTTTTTTTCTTGGTACAGCACCTAGGACATTCAATGTTGAGATTGTCAAATCAGTTTTTATTGCAAAGTGTTGTTAAATACCGCATTTGCTCGATTATAAGACAATTTTGTTTTTCAGAAAAAAACAGGTTGTCTTATAATTGAGGTAAGCTTTGGAGCAGGCCTGTTTGCAGTGGTCTTGAGTTTAGCCATCTTGAGTTTAACCATTGCGATCTTCCTCGCAGAGGTCACATTGTTTGAGAGTCTAAGACCGTATGTCGGGCACGAGGACGCCAGGATGATTTCATAGGTTAGTGAGGTGGAAAGCCTGAATTGCAGCTTCCTCCAGATATCCTTGAAGAGGCTCTCCAGCTTGGACAAAGCTCTAGACATCTCTCCCTGTTTATTGAGGAGGCACGAGGCAACAGATCCACCCAGTGTTAATCAGTCCTCAGATTTGCCCAGTGACCGATAGGGCAGTTAGGAAGTCAATCAGGTGGTCCATTCAGTTAGGGTCACCCAATGGCAAATGTGTTCTTAGGGGCCCGGTCAGCGCTGTGGCCTTTTATGTGTGTCTGTATGTGTGTCTGTGTGTGTCTGTCTATCTGCATTTGTGTCATTATATGTGACTTTGTATCTGCATGTGTGTCAGTGTGTTTCTGTGTCTGTCTATGCACCTGTATGTGTTAGTGTGTATTTACATTTTTTTCCCGTAGGGTAAGTCTTATAGTCAGACCTTTTCTTTTTTTTTCCAACAAGCTCCAACATTTTGGGGGATTGTCTTAAAATCAGGGTCATCTTACAATCAAGCAAATATGGTAATTTGCCCATTGCTATAGCAAAGAAATCTTGAAATATCTATTTATGTGAAGTATCGGTAAAGATTGAAAAATAATGCCAGTTGAAGGGTTCTTGACCCATCATAACAAACAAATGATATATGATTAATAAAAAATATATAGTTTCATGATATAAATATACCTAAAATAATAAAAATATAAAAGATAGCATTACTTTCCCCTAATGCACACTTCTGTATTATGCATGCTATTTATAAGACACTTCAAAAAAATCTAAATAGGCTCGAATTCCATTAATCTTAAGGCAGCCCTGCAATTGGGGAGTTAGACTTAAAGACAGCAGTTGCTATCTGCTTTTGCAATTCTTAATACAGCCCATCTCCCTTCAGTGACATTCCTTGATTTCATATTAATCAATAATTAATATTGTTTGATAAGCTTTCCAATAATTTAATGTTATGACAAATATTTATATCGTACAATATATTGATACTTTTCGATATACTAATTTTTATCAAAACATTTTTTATATGGTATATTTTTGAATATTTTAATGTTTTGAAAAAATGTTTAAAATGTATACCCAGCAATATTAAATTGAGACCTTAGTGAGGAGCTGGAAGAGACAATTGCAATGCTGGGTATATAATTGCTGTATTAAATATATAACCGAATCACCATGATGCAGACAGCATTCTCATAAGTCTTTCTTAAAACATTAATTTCTAATTATATAGTTCTGATTTTTGTGCTGAAAATGTAATTCTTTCTGAAGGATAACTAAAATGATTGTACAACGGTGGTGTTCTACCACTTTTTATTTCCTGCGCAAACTACATTCTATTGAAATATGTAGTAATACACTCTGAAAAAAGCATTACGCCATTAAATGCTGGAAAAAAGGCATGGTAGGACATGGGTGTGGGTAATTCCAACGTCTACAACTATCAGATTCCCCTTCTCTGTCATATACTGAATATTACTAAATAGCCTTTACCCTCAACTTTCCTACTAGAAAATGTTATGTCAACATAATGAGGTGAGGAAGTAGTTAAAATATGTGATTCCATAATCTAAGATCTCCCCCAGAGCTTCTTATAGTTCTGCAGAAATCATGAGAGAGACGACACATGTGGCTATTGTCATTTTGCCAATCGGTTTTGAGTCTTAGGTCACTATCTCAAATCTGGTAAAGTGTTTGGTATATACAAGTACACAAAATAAATGTATAGGTGCTCAGTATCTATCAAGTAAAAGGATGGGCAGCAATTCACCATACAAGGATTCCCACAACCTTGTAAGCTAAAGGCATCCAAAAACAGTAAATGATGCTGAACAGTACCTATAACTGTCTAAAGAAATAAAGTTCCCTGTCTAAATAAAGTGCATATTTATATATATTAATTCCAGTACATAGAAAGAATATAATTTCGGAACATAGAATCAATATATCTTGTTATCTTGATAAAATGTAAGAGTCAAAAAATAGTGCAACATGATATGTGCAGCATGTGATCGTGAGACATTGCTTCTGGGCAACATTTAGTGAGCAGTAAACAGGAAGCAGCCACAGACACACCACGGCAATCAATTAACAAATTATAGAATCAGCAGCTTTTAAATACTGTGATTCAGCAAAATATGTACACGCGTTTGAGAAAGCTTGGTGAAACACATCAAGTGTTTCATGTGGACTGATATTGATGTATTTTATCATTTGGTTTCCTGCTTTTGATACATATCCCAGGTAAAGATCATTCCACTAATGCTCCCTATTACCAGAGCAGGCCATTGCTCTTGTCTGTGTAAGTAAGACTTTTTAAATATACATTTAATTTATATCCATGCATATTGCACTATTTTGTTTCTTCCTTTTCAATATATATCATCATCATATGATGTTGAGGCATCTGATCCCTATTGCCTATATCATACATCCATAGACGGGGATTGTCCCATTTGTGCTATTTACAGCAGAGCTCTTTGTAGCTCTTTGAATTGTGAGTGTTCCCATTGCAGTTTTCTATACTACATATTTATTTCACGTTTCCCATTGCAGTATTATTTGTCTCTCTTCCTGTTATTAAGATATATTCTTCCGGCATACCGTTAGTACTAAATGTATGTTTATATATATGCATTTATATGTGTGCACCTTTAGTTACTTTATTTCTTTAGATAGTTATAGCATCTCTTAAAGGAGCAATTCACCACCATGATCCATGTTCTGGTAAATCATTAATGTAGTCTCCAGTATTGCCACAGAATCATAGAAAATACCTTGCAAGAGTTCTAGATGGACATGGGCTTTTATTTTTATTTTTATTTTTATTTTTAATTGTATGTGTTATTCTAATTGTTAAGGCATCTCTTTGTGAGTAGAATTTTAATTTTAGAAAATGAATATAAAATCTTTTCCATGTATAGTACAACATTATTTATATTTAATATTCCACAACATATTTACTGTAGGATGAAGAGGTCGTTTTTCTATGATATCAGGTTAACTACTTTATGTTTCTTTCAGCTTGATGTTGATTTCAAAGCAATGCATCTTTTTTTACTGCTACAATATAAACATCTAGTTAAAACTAAAATTGCGGATGAAAGAATTAGATTTTCAGAAATATATGCTCATTTCCACTGACCGTCAACAGACTGCTGGCAAAAAAATCTTTAACCTGTAGAATACAAACAGATATTTAATAAAACTAGCCAAAAGACGTCTTCAGATGACTCCAAAGTCATACTACAAGTCAACATCAGAACTAAAAGAATATTTTTTTAACTAATACACAATAAATGTTTTCTGAAGCCATGTTGAATATTTGAAAAAGTGATCTTTCGCTTAATCATATGTAGCAGATTTAAAAATTATTGAAACAATATATATTTGAAATTTCAATAAAGAGCTGCCATTTTGAATCATCAACCCAAACACAAAAGGAATATTTTGAAAGTCAAACTTGCTCAATAACTTCCCAACACTTTGTACTGAAGAATACCACTGTAAGTAATATAGAGTTATATGTTATTCATTTATTCCTGGTTAATAACCCTTATTAGAAATAATGTTTCCATTCATATTTTAATAAAAAGAAAAATATTATAAAATTATTAATTTTAAAATACGTGTTGCTCACTCTTTCATAGGCCTTGATTTAATAGACTTTCTAAATGATTCAATACTGTTAGAAAAACTTTCTAAATGATTTATTTACAGAAACCTTGGGAATTTTTGTAGATAAAGTATTTTAACAGTATTTCTAACAGTATTGAATCATTTGGAAAACTTATTAAATGTAGGCCAAAATTGTATGTTCAGACCAGAATATACAGTGTTAAAACGTTTATTAATAAACAGTTAACTGATTGCCCAAATGTTTCTATCTCTGTCGGGGACAGCAATCTCTGTATTGTGAAGATGTTATTTCTCCCAGAGGAAAAACTAACTGGATTTTGTTAAAATATTGACAGAGAATTGACAAAAGGGTCGTGTCTTCATTCAGCCTAATTCTATCCAGCTGGTGTCAGTGTGACTGAAGGGAAGATGTGTGACCTTCTTTAAGGTAATAGAAATGTGCCCTGTTTTCAACTCTATTCAATATCTCACTGTTTCAGTCCTCTAAAAAAAAAAGAAGCAATTTTTGTTCCATGTGTGTTATTGGAATGAGTTTTAATAAAAAGAAAAATATTATAAAATTATTAATTTTAAAATACGTGTTGCTCACTCTTTCATAGGCCTTGATTTAATAGACTTTCTAAATGATTCAATACTGTTAGAAAAACTTTCTAAATGATTTATTTACAGAAACCTTGGGAATTTTTGTAGATAAAGTATTTTAACAGTATTTCTAACAGTATTGAATCATTTGGAAAACTTATTAAATGTAGGCCAAAATTGTATGTTCAGACCAGAATATACAGTGTTAAAACGTTTATTAATAAACAGTTAACTGATTGCCCAAATGTTTCTATCTCTGTCGGGGACAGCAATCTCTGTATTGTGAAGATGTTATTTCTCCCAGAGGAAAAACTAACTGGATTTTGTTAAAATATTGACAGAGAATTGACAAAAGGGTCGTGTCTTCATTCAGCCTAATTCTATCCAGCTGGTGTCAGTGTGACTGAAGGGAAGATGTGTGACCTTCTTTAAGGTAATAGAAATGTGCCCTGTTTTCAACTCTATTCAATATCTCACTGTTTCAGTCCTCTAAAAAAAAAAGAAGCAATTTTTGTTCCATGTGTGTTATTGGAATGAGTGACACATTTTCTGACATTATATTTAAATAGAATCTGACAATATCTTAAATAGAAATCTATCTATCTATCTATCTATCTAATAACATAGAGAATATAGTAGTGTCATAGTGTAGTAGTGAAGGGGCTAGATTCTATTGAAGATATTTAAGATAATTACAGGTAGCCAATACATTGTTAAACACAGATTTGCACACACCAGTCAAGCCATAAGACTTGCTTTTCCCACAGAAATCTAAAACTTGCAGTGATGTTACTACTGCAAAGGATTCGTGGTGGGCATATGCAAATGTGTTCAACAAAGAATCACTATTTTGCTTCATTATTTAATTTTTAATGGATTCCTTTGAGTTTATGTTTGTTGTATACAAAGGCTTCAAAACACAACTCAGGAAGAGATGTCGAAACAGCTGTACATGAGTGGTTCACTGTCTATAACTACTTTGATATAATAATGTAAACATTTCTTGAAATGCATTTGAATTCCAGACAATTCAAACCATACAAAACACACAAAAAGTTTATAACTTAACCAGTGCTTAATTCTTGCTCAGGTATCAAATACATGTTGCCTTCTTTATTATCGTTGAAGAAACCATTTGAATGTCAGGCACAACTCATACATGGTAAAAAAACCTCAGACAATCATTTTGGTCCTTCATAAACCTCTTCAGTTTAACTTTGTTTGGATACCTTTACAACTGTTTTTGAACTTTGTTTGGATACCCTTACATCATCTGATGGCAACTGATCCCTATTACAGGCATAGAGAGCAATCTAGGTTATACTTTAGGCTTAAGAAGTCTCTAAAAACATACAAATAAGCTGTCATAGTTGCATATTTCATTCAGTGTTCCATTGCACAGTTTCTTTGCAATTCATTGCTCCAATACATTTTTGAGAAAATCAATGACACTAAGAAATTTACAGTAATGCAACGTTCAATGCAAAAGAAAATTACTAGGACCACAGAATTATATGCAGCGAATCTAAATGATATATATTTTAATTAATCATTTTCAGCGATGCCATCTTCTGTGAAAACACGAGGTTAGAACATATACAACTATAATGTTATATTTTGTCTTCCCCTTTACAGGTGATACTGTCAACTAAGAAGTAATAAGTACATCTATTGACATCTACTGTGTCAATTTCTAATCTAATATTATCTTTAAAATAATACTCCAAACACCATAGCCACTACAGCTTGCTATAGTGATTATGATGCCAGGAGTGTGCTGATATTCTCTCATTGTATGTTTTTGAATGGGTTGAGTTGACCTGGGGTCTTCTGGAAGCTGCTCTTTCCACTAGTAATGCTGTCAAGCAGGAGTTCCTGAGCAGCTGTTCTGAGCTCAGCCTTGCACTGCATCAGCTGATCACTCTAGCCAATCAGCTAAGGCCTGCACTGAAGGGTTTAGCTCATTATAGATAACCATGATAGATAATCAGAAGCTGCTGCTTAGGGGCTTTAAGCTCTCTGGTGTTAGTATTGGAGTTGGGAAGCAGTGCCCCGAGGAACCCAGGTAATAACTCAAACCATTCACAAATGGCTTCACTACTTACAATGGGGGGATGCTAGGGCACAAGTGCTACTATAAACACTACAACAAACTGTAGTTGTTATGGTGGTTGGAGTATTCCTTTAAAAAATAGTAATAAATACACATATGCTTGCCTATGTTTTAGGACATGTCATGCTGTACTAAAATTCTTGAAATATAGCAAGTGTGGTAATATATTTATCAGGGATTTACACTTTGCTTGACTATGTACAGACATACATCAGCTGATTAATACTTAAACAATGTTATTGTATGTTTATATTTCTATATCTAATGGGTGCAAAGTACAAGAAAAATAATAATGAAAGGCTTTTGCCTGGGTAATGCAAATAAAATCGTTCATACAGAGACTCAGTAAGAGATGATTATCCATTGTGCATATTATAACATTGTTGAAGAAAAAAAGATAAATTATTTTTTTTTCACTAGTAGAACACATTACTTAAAGTGATTAACCTTAAATGTTCCCTCAGCAACACAGAAAAGTTGGGTAATGCTAACGTAAGGATTATTATATTAAAATAGTATTAAGGTGACAGGTTTCCTTTAACTGCTAATTCATAAATGCAACGTTCCACATGACATCATGGATCACATTGGAAGAATTGGCATGGATTTTGGTTATTACTGTTAAACTTTTCTGTGGGTATTTTCTACCCTTTATATTTTTTTCTATGCTATTACAAGAAACATTTAAGTAAATGACGGGTTACTAGCCTCTGAATTCCAAGCAATACTCTTTTAGAACAGAAACACATTAATCGGATGTGCAACAGTGGACATGTCTAAACTATCACATTTTCATCAATTTGATATTTTTAATTAGAGTACTAATGGAACATTTAATTAAACCTTTATACAGATATTAATATAAAGCAGTTACTTGTAGTTACTAAAATAACTACATACATAAAAAAAATTCTAAAGAAAATTGCACAGTAAATACGTGTAAAAATACAGTAAAAATGCACAGTACATATGTACTGTGAACACAAAATCATTTGGCATTTACCATCTCAGGGAAACACCATGAAAACAATTCCAAAATTATTCCCAAAGGAAGTCACTAACTGGTAAGCTGTAAACTGCTGGGCAAAATAGTTGGGCTTGGAAAAAAAAAATCTCTAACAAAGTCGTGCTGTAGATATCTTCAAAATATTAATTTTATCCTGAACTGTGAAAGCCAGTTGACAGTGCCACTGAGAGAGTGGATCATTTCAAATTTTTGGCATCTCATAATATTTATTTAGCTACATTTAGCAGTGGTGGATATACCAATCATTTATTGTGCAAAGAATTCCATGATTGTTTGGGGTTAGATAAATCCAGAAAACAAATACAAAATACTTTATTTAGCATTCAACCACAAGTTTTATATGAATAAAAAACACATGAGTCTAAATAGAACTCACAAAGAAATTATAACTCCTTGATTAAAGGGTCAGTTCAGGTTGCCAATGTGGGTGAAATTGTAGTCTGACTTGTGAATGTCCATCTCTTTTCAAGTCCATAAGTTAATCATTCGTGTTCCTCTATGTACCCTGCCGGAGGTATTCATGAATTACTCAATATGATATATAGCTTCTCATCTTATAAGAATATAATTACATAATTACCCTTGTACCTGGGAGTTGACTATCACTACACACCTTCCACATTGTATATCCAAAGCCAGGGTCATTGAGTATATCTATAAAAAAAAAAAAAGCTTTAGATACGCACACGGACACACACATACATTATATATACAATTCTACGGGATATCGCACTTGATGAGAAGGTGTCACGTATTCATCCGCTTCTAAAAATTTGATTAATGGAATTTACTGTTTAGACAGGAAAAGTTGTGCCAAGCAACATTACTGTCCTGACAGGAAAAGTTGTGCCAAGCAACAATCAATCCACAGTAGGGATTATGCTGAGCAGCAATCATGCAAATAGGATCCTGGTAACTGCCTTTGGGGTTAAAGGCCGGTTACAACCAATCAGATCCACAGGCGGGGTATTTAGGCCCAGTTCTCATCCTGCTCAGTGCCCTGTCGTGGTTTCCCTTGTGGTTGTCCGAGAGCGCGTTATTGATTCTGGTAATTCTGGTTATTTGACTTTGGCTTTGTTTTTGACTTCCCTGTTTTCTGGCATCCCTGACTTCTGTCTTTTTCCTTATCATTGTGTCTCTATCTGTATCCTTTGAACTTGGCTATTCCTGACTATTCTTTGGTATGTTAGTTCCGACCATTCTAAGGTCCGGTATACGTTACCTATCAGTCCTCTGTGCTACCCAATTCTACTTGCTGGATCATACCGTAATCCTGACAGTAGGTAGTTTAAATTGCCGGGGTTTAGTCTGAAAGCCACATTCACATTAGCAAAAGAAGAGCACACAACCCGGATTTATGCTAGAAATTGTAGTTGCTGCTTTTTTTACAGGTTAAGCAGAGAAGTGCACACGCATCAACATTTTAGTATCCTGATGAAAGTCCCTGCAAGGGCTGAAACGTTGATGTATCTGAACATCTCTGCTTAACATTTAAATCAAAAACTTTATTTTCAAGCATAAATCCAATGTGAGTGCCGTTCTTTGGAAAACATAAACATACACGTGTGTGCACACAACCAAAAATCTTTGTGCCATGATATGATTCTAACGTAAACATTTGTGTTTTTTGTTATACATCTCTTACCTGTTATAGCAGTTGTACCAGACAATCCTGCAGTGAAATTATTTTTTTAGCTTGTTTAATACATTTTAAATATTTACTAACTAAAATAGTGCTAATGTGTATGAATAACATTTAAATATTGCATTTTCTTTAGTAATCTGTCTCTGTGTGAGGAACAGAACCTGTTTTGTGTAATTTCAAATTTCTAATTATATAAAGTACATTGTACAGAAAGTATTAAGGAGCTACAGGGGATGTTTTATCATGCTGTGTATCCTACATAGCTCAGAAAATGTACCGTTATTTTTCATAACACTAGCATTTATTTATAAAGCCTCGATGAATTTGAAAAGCAAATTACATTGTGTTATCAACATCGTGTAGAACACAAAGGTATAACAGGGTTCATATAAAGTGGCACACTGATATCCAGAGTTATTTTTACCATTTTATTTATCACGCATCAACATATTGTACAATGCAGACATAAACAGCTAGATTATCTTAGACGAATACGGATGCACTCTGCTTAATGAACAGCAGTTTCTTCAACAATATCTATGGAAAATTACTATACAATAAGCTGAGTAAACTCTGTAACTCTTCTAAGAGAATTCAGACCAAAGTAACAGGGTATTTCCATATAATTTGTATGTTATTGATATAGCACTAACAGATGCACTAAAAATATTACAGTAGATGAAGGGGAAGTACAGTAGTAATACAGTGTTTGCATGTTTCTTTACATAGTGCTAAAAGATAGACTTGGAGATTTATTTTATTCCCAACTGCTATTCGTACTAATTTGGGTGATCATACGCAATTCCAAGCTCTGAGCCAAAATATGACTGAACAACAAACCGAACGAATCACGCAATGGATGAGCATATTCATTTTGATTTAGGATTTAGAAACTCTGCCCACATGGTCTAAAACAAAAATGATTTATGGTAAAGATATTATTGGTGTCCAGGAAACAGACACTAAATGTTGATTTTATTCACAGATCAAGTGAGAAGTGACCAACAGAGGTAAAGAGGAGGAACACTGAAAAAAAAATCTACATTTCTTTATGTTCTTTTTTATCACCTGACCTGACCAAATGTACCTATAGTGTACTTCAAAATATATACAAAATATTTATATTTGGTATGTATTTTTCAGTACACTGATTGGCTCATATTTGTTCCCTTTTAATTAGTCTGATTCATTTTCCCCAAATATTTTTTAGTTAACAAAATTTGGGTGTGTGAAACCACCAACAGAAATTCAGCTGCCCCTCAACATAATTTATTCTTGGACAAAGCTGTTCGACCAAAACAAATGTATTCACTTAACACAAGTCTACTAACAGGTATATATCTAGCAATGTACATGTCATGCAAGATTATAGGGGAGGTAAAGCTGTTAAATAGTTATAATATGAAAACATAGATCAACTGACAAAATGAAAAGTGCTATCATGAGAATCCTGCTTGATAGAATTCACAGGCTGTTTGACATTTGCACATTTGCAACAACAGCTGCCTTGTTAGAATAGAGCAATAAGAGATTAAAGAAATATTCTAAGCAACACAGACATTGCAGTTGTAATGTGGGCATGCGTCTATGAACACAATTTCCAATACCCAGAGATAGCAGTGATGGATTGAAGGTGCTGGTCCAATGCACAACCTCTCCTCACCATCAGATTGGACAGAATTAATATCACTTTGTTTATGCTGCACTAGTCACACCTCCAGTGACTGTGAGTCTCACAGCCTCCTTACAAACTTCCTGAAGTTTGCTTTTATTTTTTATACATTATGCCTATCCCTATGCACATTTACTTAACTGGAGATTTTTTTAGTATCACTCCCATGGCCATTCAAGTGTAAGCTCACCTGCCCAGTCAAGGCAAAATCTCTTAGGCGAGTCCTACACTTACAATTCACCTTGCTGTTTTCAGCTAAAAGGTGAAATCTCTAATGAGACAGAGAGGGTCATTCTTCTTAACCCCAACACATTTACTGTAAATATTGGGGCTGATATGAGCTATAGGCATTGCTGCCACCCAGGAGTAGGAGGAGTTTGAGTGCAGGAGTTAATTTTGTATGTTAATAAAACAGTGGTTGGCAGTGAACGGGAAAAAAAAGACTATATTATTATGTTAGTACAGAATAAAATGTTATCATTGTTTAGGGATTAATTTGCTGAGAGTAGCTCTTATTTTAAAGATTTTGCTATCTGAATATCACTTTTTTAAAATATATAACTTACACAACACCTTAATGCTGTTTATTAGCAACACAGTTACAGTTTCAGTAGAATTCTGTTTATTTTATCTTCCTCTTATTTAATCTTCGAATTAATCAGGATAGGCTCCTCAAACCTCAATTAAAAAAATCTAAGTTAGCATTAATTATATACAAGTGGCAGATGTTAATAAATCTCAAATACCTTCGCCTTCCAGCCATCCTGGGGCTGATTTAAACACAGATGTTTCATTCTTTAAATAGATGAGGTGATCTGGTGTGAAGCGAGCTAAATCTGTATGGAAAAGCAATTTTGGAGATTTCAATATATAATGCTATATAATACAAATTATATAATTGTAGAATGATTATCAATGAATATATATACACACACACATATTTATATATATATATATATATATATATATGTGTGTATATATATATATATATATATATATATATATATATGTGTAAAAAACAGATAATTATTTAATGACAAGCTTTCGGGAGAACCTCCCTTTCTCAGAATTTTGTAGTGACAAGCTTTTGGGAGAACCTTCCTTTCTCAAGTCTACTGCATTTCTGAACAAGACGACACATAGAATTCAAAGATGAGTTGTGACACAGAGGTTAAAGCGGCATGTGCAAATAAGATATAGGTTTCATAGAAAATAGACACCATTCTCGCAGAGGGTCGTGAATATCTTGTGTGAGGATCACAGAGTGAGGGGGGAGAGATAGATAAAAAAAAAAAAAACAAGCAAACAGTGCAGATGATGGTGCTAGAAGGGGAGAATAATAAGAAAATAATTACTTATATTAAGAATGCAGGAATTCCCATCCAAGAGTTACAGGATATGCATGAAGGCCTATATCCAGCATACACAAACACACACACACATACAATCACACATGTACATATATGTATATACAAGTAGTGTATATGCAAAAGTATACACAAGCATAAACACAATATACATAAGTACATACAAAAATATACATATAAATACAACCGTATGCACAAATATATGTACATGTACACCTATACATACAACCACACATAAGCACTAATACATGTACCTGCACATGTACAAATGTGCCTACACATACATAGACATTCAGCTTCATAAAAGACACAACAGACTTCCTTAACAAACTCAGCCAAATCACCACTGTGTACTGTGTTAACCTCTAACACTTTAGCTGGAAGGCTATTCCATGCATCCACTACCCTCTCAGTAAAGTAATACTTCTTGATATTATTTTTAAACCTTTGCCCCTCTAATTTAAGACCATGTCCTCTTGTTGTGGTAGTTTTTCTTCTTTTAAATATAGTCTCCTCCTTTACTGTGTTCATTCTCTTTATGTATTTAAATGTTTCTATCATATCCCCCTGTCTCGTCTTTCTTCCAAGCTATACATGTTAAGATCCTTAACCTTTCCTGGTAAGTTAAAGCAGAATATGCATGAAGACCTATATCCAGCATACACAGACACACACACACACACTCACACATGTACATATACATATACACAAGTAGTGCTTTAACCCCTGTTTTACAACTCAACTTTGAATTCTATGTGTCATCGTGTTCAGAAATGCATTAGACTTGAGAAAGGGAGGTTCTCCCGAAAGCTTGTCACTACAAAATTCTGAGAAAGGGAGGTTCTCACAAAAGTTTGTCATTACAAAATCCTGTTGTCCAATAAAAAAGGTATTACAAGATACAAATTATTTTTGTTTTTTACATCTGCATCACTGGACTAATACGACTACAATCTCTACTTGAACACTTCTTTTCATATGATATTTTTGCATTTGAGATTGATTCATACACAAAAAGAAGGGGTAAGTGTTATCCCCCATATCACTTGAATACTTGTTTTTTTTTATATTTAAGCTCTCCATATTTTGATATAATGGTATTCTTCACTTATATATATTTTTGTTGTATTTTAATGGGTTTGAGAAGGAGGTATCCCTTCACGTGTGTTGGTTAAACGGCTGGTCATAATTTTTCACTTTGATAAGCGCTATTGTTACACATTTGATATTGTGTCATCTAGAAAACCGAATAGTTTGCAACATCACAAAAAAGGCAAAACATTTAATACATTTGCACAAATGGTATATGTGCAGAAAACTGAAACAAACTGAATGTGACAATTTTACTGTATTAACCCCTAAGTTTCCTTATATGGCCCAAACATTTATTTCTAAGAGTTAATGTTTCAATCATACCCATATTCAAGTTTAGTAAAATTTAGTCTATAGGATTTGGCAATAGTAGTTCTCACAGCAGCGCATATTCCGAAGATCAGCTGAAACAATTCATTTCAAACACCTATTGATTGGTAGGGGATAACCATCGGTCCAGCCTTATTTATTTTAAATAATATTCTATTTAACCAAAAGTATCAATACTTATGTTTTATGTATATGATTGCACCCAATCTATAGATGACTCCAGGGGTGTATTAAATACATTAGGTGATCGTTTAGATCCAGTTAATAAACATGTACACATTGTCTGTGTATGTGATTCTTAATCATGTCCCTTTAATACTCTTATTGGAACTTAGATTTTCTGTATTTTTATAGTAGGAAACATGGGTTATTACATATGCAAATATGTTAATACATTCATTGAGCACTGAAAAAAACAATATCAATTATTCTACTGCAAAATTACAACTGCACATGCTCATGATTTTAATATGGAACTACATTAATATGTGTGTCATCATCACACACACACATTGTCTACAAATATGCCTAATCTTACAGAACTGCGATGTAGTAATTATGCATTGCAAATCAAAATCTCTACATTTTCATACATTATGTAACTAATAGTTTTGATACCTTTGAGTTTCAAGCTTCTATTATCTTTCTTTCTATGAACTGGAATGCGGTTTTGATGCCTTACATTGCATGATTCAGTATCAAAGATGCAAGGCAACGGTATATTTAGCAATAACAAAACTGAAAGACTATTTGTCCTTTGGTGGGCAGTTAAATCTGAAATAGTAAGTACATTGTGGAATGTAGTAATCAATTTTGTTTTTAAAGCGAGTACTGCCTAAAATAAAAATAGCATTCTTAAGATTCAAAAATATTGAAGGTTAATGCCAATATAAGTATTAAAATAAGTCAAAATGCTGAAGTTTCTTATTCACAGTATAAATTGATTATACAGATGGATCCAATTCTTGAGAAGATCGAGTGGTGCCTAGTGTTATGTCCTCTGGTCATATATGCATAGATCAACTGACAAAATGAAAAGTGCTATTCAGATAAAATCAAAACGTAAAAACCAATGATGCTGGTTCAAAATTTTACAAAATGTGGCTCCACAATAAAATGCTTCCAGATGATTAATGGTTACCTATGTGTTTTAAGACATAGAATATTGATCTGATGCTGATAGGAAGTCCTTTAATGAATAATTTGTCCATTTTGTTAACCTGATTTACTCTTAGGACTTCTGGTAGCATATGTGTCACCTAATTTGATACTTTATCCATTAACTCATTCACTTAAAATTGTGCCATTGGCAATTGTGTCCACAGAGAAATCTTCTCATGTTTGTAGCTGGTTTTGTAGGTGCATTAACTCCTTATTCTCCAAAAAAGTTCAGTACATAACCAAAATGTGCATTAAATGTTACTCTAAACTAATGTGTCTAATGTGCATGGCTAATGTGCATGTGACTAATATGAATGGCTGAAAAATTGGTGGTTAATTTAATTAAAAAAATAACAGTACAGACATTCATAATACATACATTTTAACAGTAAGTTGTTTTTAAGATTATATTAATTCAAGTGAATATATTGCAGAAACATGTTATTATTTACCTCATTCACCAGGGATTTTGAGACATGAGTAGGTTGATTTAATAAATATTAAGATATGGTGACTGAAAAGTCAACATACAAATTTAGGCTTAAATAGTCAAGTTCAATAAAATATAATTTGGAATTAAATTGGAGCTTTTTACATTTTTTTTGCTAATTTTTTCTTACTTTTATTTAGATTAGTTTAAAGGTCACCACTGCAAACTGATTAATAGTTTAGTTTTCGTTTCAATAGCAAACCATACATTGGCAGAAATTATAGCTTTTGTTTTGCGTACTTAGGAAATATTGATACATTCTAAATGCAAGTGTTCAGCAGTTAACCAATGTAGGCAGCTATCCACGCCAAATGGCACAGAAGCTTGTTAGAAAGGCTAAAATGCTGTGATCTGTACAGATGTGATATGATAATTCAACGTTGAATAATAGCTGGATTCCCACTGATGGAAGCAATGAAGATGAGTCAGAATTAAGTTTTGATTCCTACAATAATTGTTTGGCTTTTACAGTCTTTTAAACCTAATTTTTACAGTTATTATGCAACGTGGCCACCGTCCTATATAAATCTCCTGGTGATTGATTACAGGTTTTGGTTGTTGATCATCACTATTTTAAATCATGAGATTATCTTGCTAACAAATCAATCGAAGACTGAACTGATGTAAAAAATACTTAAGAAGATTCTAAAAATTAAAGTTATTTGGAATTATTTGTCTTCCAACAAATATACCCAAAAGGTAAAAAATTTGACTTTTTATACATATACTCATTCCATAAAACACATCAATATCATTTATGAGAGAATATATATATAAACTCATGTCTACCCCTCTCCTATTATCTGTCTATAAAACTTTTACGATTCATGGATGGCTAAGTGGTAAAAGGGTTCAATCCTAAACAAAAGTAATATCAAATGCATTAAGGTCCTCTATGTGAACACAGACTTTTGTAACCTTATTCACTTAATGACCTATGACATCACAGAAAGCCATGATGTAAGTGCTCTTGAACAGATGAAAATACAGCACTGACTTCAGTATTTGTTGGAGGTGTAATAAATAAAAAAAATTGTATAAAAATATATACTTAGTAGGGGTTGTTCATTCTCTTGCATGAGTTTAAACAACCTAAGAAAAAACACTGAATTTATAGCAAATCAAGATTTAAAAAAAAAACATATTAAAATAGCTATATTGCTCCTTTAATCATAAATGATTGTATTTGCATTTTATTAGCTTGTCACATAAATATTGGCTTATAGAGAAAAAATTAGTGGTTATAGATGCTGTACACTAAGGTGTCCTGAATGCAGAATGTGTCTAAATGCAGAATCAATTAGAAAAATGCATTGGGTTGTTTAGATTTTATTTTATAATTCTATGTTTTTGAACTAACTCTACACCCACTCGAGGGTACCTGTAGTTAGCTAGTAATCATTACGGGAAAATGATAACCATAAAGGACATTAAATTGGCCAGGGGGTTTTAGTATTTATATATACAGTCATGTAGGGAGAAAACACTAATGAAGGTTATTTTCTAAGAGCTTTGATAAAAATCTTAGATTGTAATCTCTGCAGAGATGGCTGCTTTTTGCTTCATTGGTTTTCTCTACTCCCAGTGATAATTTTAAAATAGCATCATGACTTTGTATGTTAAGTGGCCTTCAGGATAAGTGTCTGTGGGCTGAAGCTTTTCACTATTTCCCAATTCCATTAAAAGATTAAGCATTATGGAATAAATATGCATTTGTGCCCATGGTCTTTACAAAATGGGAATGATTGTTGTGGCATTGGTCATCAATGCAAATGAATTTCCAAGACTGTACAGATGCTGACTGCTGTTATAAGGTATTTACACCTTTATAATTCCTTTTATACATTTAAATTAAATGAGAGGACAAATAACACAAACTGACTCATCTAAATTTCAGTCTGTGAGATCAAGTGTTGCTTACTGAGGTCTGCAGCAGAGAAGAGGACATTAGTAATGGCTAGATTTTATTGCATAGTGTACTACGTAACACATATGAGCATTTATTATCAAAAATGCATTCTGTTAGCCATAGACCCAAATGTAGCATTTTATTTTCATTTTATTCCCCCCTATTTATTTGGTATATTACATCATATTATATGGCTAGTGTTAATTTAAGGTAAAGGCTAGTGATAGGCAGTAGCGTACTAAGTGAGAGGTGAGCAGGAAGCGGTCTGCCCCAGGTGCCACTGACCAGAGGGTGCTAGTGGCCAGCATTCCCTTGTCCCGGAATACCATCGCCTATGACATGCCGACCTGGAGGGCACACAGGGTGGAATCACAGGGTAAATGGCAGGAGGGGAACCGCTCCCCTCCTGCTGGTCACAGAATGTAGCGTGGCAGAGCAGGCAGACCATAGTAGACTGTGGTAGAGGAGCTTCTGGGGATATGGGACACTTAAAGAAGCTGGGGGTGGGGAAAGGAACACTTGAAGAGGCTGGGGGGTAGGAGGGAAATGGACACATGGACTAAGAAGAGACTAAGAAGGGAGCGGGAGAAAAGGGACACATGGAGAGCCTGGGAGTGTGATGGGTAGCAAGTAGTGGCTGGTGGGATGGACACATGGAAATGCTGGGGGGGAATGTGACACAAGAGGAGCCAAGGGGAATGGGACACATGGAAAGGCTGGGAAGAGGCTGGGGCGGATGGGACACTTGGAGTACTAGGGAGGGGGAATGGGACACATGGATGGGGGAATGGGACACATTAATAGGCTGTGTAGAGGAATGAATGAGACACATGAGGCCCTGGGGACATGGGACATATGGAGGGGTTGAGACACATGAAGGGGCTTGGGGAGAATGGTAAACATGTAACAGCTGGTGGGAAATGGGACACATGGAGAGACTGGGGGTAAATGAGACGCATGGAAGGGTGAATGAGACACATGGAGGGGTGAATGAAGCAATCTAGGGGTATTCACCCATGCATGCTTAGGGAGCTTAGTGCACCTTTTTTTAATTGTTCAGGATTCTTCTCTTTCGTGAATTGTACCAGAGGAATCGAGAAAAGCAGATTGGTGTCATCTGGAAATAACAGACCCATGAGCTTAACATCTGTGGTTGGGAAATTATTTGAAGGGCTGCTAAGGCATACTACTATGGGGTTCATACTTGAACACTTTATTAGTGGTTTCTATTGTTTCTTTTAACTGTACTGTTTGGAATTTTAGATGGCAGCACTTTAACTCTACTGTATTCATTTGTTGCAAGTAAGTTTTTTTTGTGCAATAATTTGGTGTACTAGCAGTTCATTATACATGGTTCTTATAGACCTGATGTAGTAACAGCACCCTGTACTTACCATTGCATGATTTACTAATAAACCCAGTAGGTGAGCACTTGCTATATTTGTTTTTTTTTTACATATTGCTTTTCTGCATAAACAGAATATTCAAGGATATCATTGATATTTATGTAAACAGGTTATTGATCCAAAGAGAAATCTGTTTGTCATTATGGAGTCAATAAAGCATTTTTTCCCTTTTATGTCATATTTGGAAATAACTACAATTGGCTTTTTTTTGCTTTCTTTTTTATGTTAACAGCATAAATGAACAGGTTTCAGTATTGAACTTGATGGACTTTAGTCTTTTTTCATAACATACAGTCAAAAGCACACTATGACTTTGTTTCTGTATCTATGTGTCATTTTGTGTTTCTGTGCATCAGTGTGTTTGTGTGTGTACATATATGCACGTATCATAAAGTGTATACTTCTGTTAATCAGAGTGTATATATGTCTGCGTCTATTAGTGTTTGTGTAGGTGTGTGCATGTTTTTAGGTGTTTGCCTTAAGAGGCAACATGGCTGCAATGTGAAGGTGATTTCGTATGGACCAAGTCATAATAATGTGGCAAGATATACATAGAAACATAGAAACATAGAATGTGACGGCAGATAAGAACCATTCGGCCCATCTAGTCTGCCCAATTTTCTAAATACTTTCATTAGTCCCTGGCCTTATCTTAGAGTTAGGATAGCCTTATGCCTATCCCACGCATGCTTAAACTCCTTTACTGTGTGAACCTCTACCACTTCAGCTGGAAGGCTATTCCATGCATCCACTACCCTCTCAGTAAAGTAATACTTCCTGATATTATTTTTAAACCTTTGTCCCTCTAATTTAAGACTATGTCCTCTTGTGGTAGTTTTTCTTCTTTTAAATATAGTCTCCTCCTTTACTGTGTTGATTCCCTTTATATTTTTAAATGTTTCTATCATATTCTATCATATCAAATACATGTACCATTTTCTTATCTGTAACTTTTTTTTAATTTGCCTTTTTCCAATAAATATTGTCAATACATACTAAACATTGCCCACAGCTACTAAAACAACAACAGCAAAAAATAATACATTTAAACACTACTTTTCAGAACACCCAAATACTCAGAATCTTGGATTTTTTTTTTGCAAAATGTTTGGTAGTGTTGGGGTGAAGGAGATGCCAGTGTGCATCAGTAAACCATGAGTCTGACCTTTGTGCTCCTACTTTGTAGCTTTGTATCACCTATTAGGGTAATCTAAAATCTTTAGCTGTATAAGAGAATCGACAAAGCATGTGTGCTACCCACAGTGAAATTTCATTCATGAGACATCGTGAATATGGAGTTTAGAGTTTTATGGGTCTTTGAGGCTTAATTGGTAGATGGTTGATGTTGCTATAGAAACATCAAATGTATTTTACAATTAGCAGACATTTCATTGCAGTATCTAGTTTATACAATACATGATGTGAACATTTAAACAATAAACCTTGTTGCTATGGATATAATGTTGTAAGATGTGATGGGAGCATTGATTTTGAACCTGCAAAAGCAAGTGGGAAATTGGAAATATGTCACCTACTTCATACCTGTTGTCACATGTATCATTATCATTTATTCATAAAGGGTCAACATATTCTGCAGTATAATATTAAAGAACAGTGCAAACATGTATGTGACATATTAAAACAAATATAGTCAGACTATGTAAATTCCTAATTTATACAGCTCATTGTATACAAAGGAGGTGGTTAGAATATACTTTACTTGTACATGTCTACCTTATCTCTCCTGACTTTTTACTGTCTCTAATATCCATTTTTACCAACAATCTCTTTGGCATGTCTACCTTTACGTGTCCTCCATCTGCATATACAATGCCGTTTGTAATAATGTCTATTATCATCACCTTTCTTTAATCTGCTCCATATTAGTCTTCAAATTAAAATTTATCTCACCTACAATCTACACAAAATGCTATTGCCCAACCCATCTTCTTTACATATTGTTTATATTCTGATGCATTCTATAATGTTCTCTACTCGTTCCCTGTCACATCTTATCAACAAAAACATTTAAAGCTGGAGCAGTGCATGTGCTATTAACCCCTTAAGACCGGAGGGCGCACAATAACGCCCTATTTTAGGCGGCTCTAAACGCTGCCGGGCGTAATTGTACGCCCTCCGGTCTTTCATTACTTACCCGGTCGCCGGCAGTCCCATGCCGGTGATCGCGGTGGGGGGGACTCCCAGGGAGCCCCCCCCCACGGCAGATCCTCCTCTTCCGGTGGCCCCCTGCCATGTGAGAGTGAGGTCCTTGCGAGGACCTCACAATCACATGGCCGGGATAGCTGGCTTCTGTATTGCCAGCAAGGGGGCTGTCTGTAATTAAAGGTGGTCCCCCTGCTGGCTGAAAATAAAAATAAAATAAATGAAAAAGTGTAAAAAAAAAAATGTATACTTAGATCATATATATATATATATATATTATATATATATATATATACACATAAACATGCACACACACACACACTGTACACATATACATACATACACACACACACACACACAGGTGTATTTTACTATTAATATATATATAACTATATATATATATATATATATATATATATATATATTAATATCAAATTACACTTAGACTGATACTGATTAAATATATATATAATTATTGTTATATATATATATTTATATATGATATAAAAAAATTAAATATGTAAATACGTTAAAAAATAAAATTAAAAAAAGAATTTAAAAAGAATAAAAAAATATATAGATGTGTGTTATTTCGTTCTAACTGTATTGTGATATTAATATATATATATATATATATATATATATATTTATATCAAAATACACGTAGAACGAAATAATATATATCTACATACATAAATATATACGTATATATCACTATATATACCTATATATAAATAAAAATATTTTAAAAATTACATATATATATATATACACATATAGATTCACATATGTATATACATATACATATATTAATTCTACATATATATTTATGTAATATTTTTACATAAGTAGGTATCTTAATTAATTACAATTAGCGGGACCTGCCTGACAACCCATGCCGAAAGTAAAGGGAATTTAATTTGCTAGCACTATTTTTAACCCTATAACTTTCCAAGACACCATAAAACCTGTACACGGGGGGTACTGTTCTACTCGGGAGACTTCACTGAACACAAATATTAGTGTTTCAAAACAGTAAAGTGTATTACAACGATGATATTGCCAGTAAAAGTGAAGTTTTTTGCCTTTTTCATGCACAAACAGCACTTACACAGACAATATTATTGCTGTGATACTTTTTACTGTTTTGAAACACAAATATTTGTGTTCAGCGAAGTCTCCCGAGTACAACAGTACCCCTCATGTACAGGTTTTATGGTGTTTTCAAAAGTTACAGCGTCAAATATAAGGCTTGCGTTTCATTTTTTTCACATTAAAATTCGCCAGATTGGTTACGGTGCCTTTGAGACCCTATGGTAGCCCAAGAATGAAAATTACCCCTATAATGGCATACCATTTGCAATAGTAGACAACCCAAGGTACTGCAAATGGGGTATGTCCAGTCTTTTTTAGTAGCCACTTAGTCACAAACACTGGCCAAAATTGGCTTTTTTTTCATTTTTCACACAAATAAATACTAACGCTAACTTTGGCCAGTGTTTGTGGCCAAATGGCTACTAAAAAAGACTGAACATACCCCATTTGCAATACCTTGGGTTGTCTACTATTGCAAATGGTATGCCATTATGGGTGTAAATTTATTCCTGGGCTACTATAAAGTCCCAAAGGCAACGTAACCAATCTGGCGAATTTCAATTTCAAATGTAACGTGCTATATTTGACCCTGTAACTTCCCAAAACGCCATAGAACCTGTACATAGGGGGTACTGTTTTACACGTGCGACTTTGCTAAATACAAATATGTGTATTTTATTGCAGTAAAAGCAAACAGTATTATGACATTGACAGTTAAAATGTCATGTAGAACTAAAAAAATCAAAAAAATCTTACTTTCTCTCATTTTTTTCATATTAAATTATGTTTCATAGCTAAATATTTGATATTAAATGAAAGCCCTGTTTCCCCTGAATAAAATGATATAAAATAAGTGTGGGTGCATTTAATATGAAAGAGGTGAATTACGGTTGGACAGACATGTAGCGCAAATGCCAGGTTTTGTTTACATTTTGTTTCGTTCACAACGTGTACATTTGGCTCCGTCCTAAAGGGGTTAAAGATAGGCAAAATGCAATCAACTACAATCATGAAAATAAATGTCAGCAAAGGAGAATGTCCTAAACAAGAAAAAAAAATAAGAGTAAATAAATAATGTCTGGATGGTTATGTATGTCATGAAAAAAGAGTGTAAGTGTTGGAAAGGAGACAGATTTAACTATTATGAACAAAAAAATTAAGGCAGAAGTTTAGGGTAGCCAAATGACAACTGTATAGCTAGTGAGTGGACACCAAACATAATACTAAACAAGAGAGGTCCTCGCACTAATAAGTAATTGGGTTCCACCTAAAATATATTGTAAGTTAGATGTAAAAAAAATGCATTTGAAAAGGTGGAGCTAGATTGCCTCCTCCATGTGCCCGTTCAAAATGTTATTCATTAGCAATATGGAAAACATGTCTAGTGGAAAGAGGGTGTAGTGCCTTGATATATTCTTAAAGGTGGATATACTCTTGGTGGTAGTTGTATATATAAAAGAGAAGAATACAGCAAAATATAGTGTAGTATGTTCTGTACGTCTGTACCAGTAAATATAGAAGAACAGATGCAATGATAGGTTGTGGAAATCCAAATGTCAGAATTCAGAGCCAAAATATACCAGAATTGCAGACCATCTTAACCTCACGACAATGAACATGATGGGGACGGTCAACATTTTGTATTCCGACATTAGTGCAAAAAAAAAAAAAACAGATTGATAGGAAAAAAAGATTGTAAGAGCTATTAAATATTGATTTTATTCATAGGGAGAAGGGAGAAGTGTGCTATGGAGGGCAAAAAACAGAAGGAGCGGTAAAAAAGTTTATATCACATTTAATAAACATGTAATATATAAATATGTATTTTTTTTTATAGCTCCTGCTGTTTTTCACTTCATTAGTTACTTTTTCTCACTTGATCTATGAACCAAATGGCAGGAAAATACCAGTAGACATAATATATTGTGTATATATTTTAAAGCATACTGATTGGTCCATTTTCTCACCTTTTCGGTTTGTTCTCCTGATTTGGTTCCTAAATCAACATTTGGCCAAGCCGAAATAACATACGGCTGAATTTCGGTTGCCCAAAAAATGTTCTATCCTAAAAAAAATGTTTTCTTCAGAACCAAAATTTATTGCCATTTACAAATCTACTTATTTGCAGAGCTTGGCAAAAACAGTTTTGTTTAATAACACACTGACATCTGAAGTACAACCAAATAAGTGTGGTAAGGTATTGTCTCAGATATTTTTACTTAATAAATCTTTTATGACATATACTGATCAATATCCAATCATAATATCAACAGCACACAATATATTTTTCAATAACTATGAATAATGCATGCACGTTGAACATTTAACATTGTTAAATTATTGGAACTAAATAAATATACTGAATCTCTAATGAAACAATTAAAGTCTGTTTCAGCTGCAAAACCAAATAGGAAATGGGGTTTACAATATAAAGAACTACTTTGTTTCATTTAGGGACACGTTTTACTGAAGCCACTTCCTCGACAATGATTTTAAACAAGTACATACTGGCAGATAGATTTCATTACTCCATATAAATGCATAGAACTGTTTCTAATCAATTTACAAAATACAGACAAACTGCTCCCAAAATAGCCATTATCTTGTTTGTTCTTGTCATATATAAGAGAAATCGGAATGTAAAAACGCAACACATTAAGATAAACAAAGATAGTTTTTCCAAATTAGCTCTTTTGGCATAACTTTACAATTCCCAACTATTGTTACAGATACCCCATACTCAAAACATTTTTTTAACAAACCCAATAATTAATTTCAGGTTTGTTTTTTACACTCAGAGTACAAGGAAAAAGGTTATACGACAATAGAAAAAAGAAAAATCTTAAATTCTATTTTTCTTGTGTGCTTCTTTTGGGTATTTATTCCCTAAACCAACAAGTTGTGCCGAAAAGGTAAAATCGAAATATTATTAACATAAATGTTCATGAGTGTCCATATCTCAAAGGAAATTCTATTCACAGCTCCCTTAAGTTACGTACATAAATTAATTAATTAACAAATAAATAAATAAATAAAATAAAGACACATTACATCTATAGTGTAGTATGCAAAGTAAATGTTATACAAAATATAAAATCAGTAATGTACCAAAAGACCTAAAATATCTAAAGAGGATGAAGAGACACATCTCCAGCTATAATTAACTGAATAATTAACTGAATGTGCCTTGTTTCTCCCGGTGTAGTGGTAGGTTCTGAGCTGTTGAGATATATCTTTAGACTGGTGGGATTCTGTCTTAAAAACAGATGGTTTGAAATTAACTTGATGTGATTTGTGTTTTCATTTGCGAAACATCCCGAGAGGAATCCCTACTTGCATTGTGAGTGTCTTTCTCCCAAAATGCTTAATTGTTTTTTTTTTGTTTTGGTATGTGCGTGTTGCATATCTATATTTTGTATTAGATGTACTTTACATACTACACAATGTGTATCGTGTCTTCTTTGTTTTGTATCATGGAGAAAGCATCACTTTATTATTTACTTTAATTTGGGGATTCATTAAATAACATTTGTTGAATCAATAATTTTGTTGTAGATTTTTGAATAATAATTTACTTCAAAGTCACTTAAAGTACTCACGTTAATAACCCTGTTATAGTTTTACCTATTTGCCATATTATATACACTTTTTGAGGAACATAGTAATTTCAGGCAAGTGAAATACCAACCACAAACATTCTGAAAACATACATGGAATTTTGAATACATCACTGAAACAACCTTTCTTATGTGAGATTTGCATAATGTTCCAGTTCATATACCAATTATGTTCTAGATCCATTTAAGTTCAAATAGACCCATTTCAGATGCTGCCAGGCAAGGAGCCTACATTCATGACAATCACTTTCCATTACTCATTTTGCCTACAGGATTTGCTGAAGCCTCATTACTTAAATAATTAACATGTAATGACTACATGCTGATGGGAAATGAATTGTTTTACCTATGCAATGCTTAGTGAACATTCCCCTAGACATATAGAGCTATATAAATAAATATATATTAACTTATGGATGTATTGCATAATGAGATGTGGATTAAATAACATATAATATCCTATATCTACAAATATCTGGACAGGCCCTTTTTGATGGTTCTGTTGGTGGCGAAGAGGACAAGGAAATAGAGGTGAAGAAATAATTAAAGTCCCACCGGTAATTAGTATACCTGGATATACCTTGCCACACACTCTCTAATACAATGCCAGAAAAGGGGACTTGTCATAGATACGGGTAAATAAAGGGTTAAGAAGGGCCCATGTCTTAGTTTAGTCTTTCCATGTCTACAGGGGTTAAAAGCAAGAATATTCTCCCCTGTCTGCCATCTGGCAACTACAGGGAGTGCAGAATTATTAGGCAAATGAGTATTTTGACCACATCATCCTCTTTATGCATGTTGTCTTACTCCAAGCTGTATAGGCTCTAAAGCCTACTACCAGTTAAGCATATTAGGTGATGTGCATCTCTGTAATGAGAAGGGGTGTGGTCTAATGACATCAACACCCTATATCAGGTGTGCATAATTATTAGGCAACTTCCTTTCCTTTGGCAAAATGGGTCAAAAGAAGGACTTGACAGGCTCAGAAAAGTCAAAAATAGTGAGATATCTTGCAGAGGGATGCAGCACTCTTAAAATTGCAAAGCTTCTGAAGCGTGATCATCGAACAATCAAGCGTTTCATTCAAAATAGTCAACAGGGTCGCAAGAAGCGTGTGGAAAAACCAAGGCGCAAAATAACTGCCCATGAACTGAGAAAAGTCAAGCGTGCAGCTGCCACGATGCCACTTGCCACCAGTTTGGCCATATTTCAGAGCTGCAACATCACTGGAGTGTCCAAAAGCACAAGGTGTGCAATACTCAGAGACATGGCCAAGGTAAGAAAGGCTGAAAGACGACCACCACTGAACAAGACACACAAGCTGAAACGTCAAGACTGGGCCAAGAAATATCTCAAGACTGATTTTTCTAAGGTTTTATGGACTGATGAAATGAGAGTGAGTCTTGATGGGCCAGATGGATGGGCCCGTGGCTGGATTGGTAAAGGGCAGAGAGCTCCAGTCCGACTCAGACGCCAGCAAGGTGGAGGTGGAGTACTGTTTTGGGCTGGTATCATCAAAGATGAGCTTGTGGGGCCTTTTCGGGTTGAGGATGGAGTCAAGCTCAACTCCCAGTCCTACTGCCAGTTCCTGGAAGACACCTTCTTCAAGCAGTGGTACAGGAAGAAGTCTGCATCCTTCAAGAAAAACATGATTTTCATGCAGGACAATGCTCCATCACACGCGTCCAAGTACTCCACAGCGTGGCTGGCAAGAAAGGGTATAAAAGAAGAAAATCTAATGACATGGCCTCCTTGTTCACCTGATCTGAACCCCATTGAGAACCTGTGGTCCATCATCAAATGTGAGATTTACAAGGAGGGAAAACAGTACACCTCTCTGAACAGTGTCTGGGAGGCTGTGGTTGCTGCTGCACGCAATGTTGATGGTGAACAGATCAAAACACTGACAGAATCCATGGATGGCAGGCTTTTGAGTGTCCTTGCAAAGAAAGGTGGCTATATTGGTCACTGATTTGTTTTTGTTTTGTTTTTGAATGTCAGAAATGTATATTTGTGAATGTTGAGATGTTATATTGGTTTCACTGGTAATAATAAATAATTGAAATGGGTATATATTTGTTTTTTGTTAAGTTGCCTAATAATTATGCACAGTAATAGTCACCTGCACACACAGATATCCCCCTAACATAGCTATAACTAAAAACAAACTAAAAACTACTTCCAAAAATATTCAGCTTTGATATTAATGAGTTTTTTGGGTTCATTGAGAACATGGTTGTTGTTCAATAATAAAATTAATCCTCAAAAATAAAACTTGCCTAATAATTCTGCACTCCCTGTATAGGCCAGTAAGCCTTACTTCAGTAGTGGGGAAAGTGATGGAAACCATGTTAAAGGATAGGATTGTTGAACATCTAAAAACACATGGATTTCAAGATCAGAGACAACATTGGTTTACTTCAGGGAGATCATGCCAAACTACTCTTATTGATTTGGTAACTAAAATTATAGATCAAGGTGGTGCAGTAGACATTGCTTACCTAGATTTCAGTAAGGCTTTTGACACTGTTGCACATAGAAGGCAATCAATAAACTGCAATCTTTTGGATTGCAATATTGTTGAATGGGTAAGGCAGTGGCTGAGTGACAGGCAACAGAGGGTTGTAGTTAATGGAATATATTCAAAGCTTGGACTTGTCACCAGTGGGGTACCTCAGGGATCTGTACTTGGACCCATTCTCTTTAATATTTTTATTAGTGATATTGCAGAAGGTCTTGATGGTAAGGTATGTCTTTTTGCTGATGATACTAAGATATGTAACAGGGTTGATGTTCCAGGAGGGATAAGCCAAATGGCAAATGATTTAGGTAAACTAGAAAAATGGTCAGAATTGTGGCAACTGACATTTAATGAGGATAAGTGCAAGATAATGCATCTTGGACGTAAAAACCCAAGGGCAGAGTACAGAATATTTGATAGAGTCCTAACCTCAACATATGAGGAAAGGGATTTAGGGGTGATTATTTCTGATGACTTAAAGGTAGGCAAACAATGTAATAGAGCAGCAGGAAATGCTAGCAGAATGCTTGGTTGTATAGGGAGAGGTATTAGCAGTAGAAAGAGGGAAGTGCTCATGCCATTGTACAGAACACTGGTGAGACCTCACTTGGAGTATTGTACACAGTACTGGAGACCGTATCTTCAGAAGGATATTGATACCTTAGAGAGGGTTCAGAGGAGGGCTACTAAACTGGTTCATGGATTGCGGGATAAAACTTACCAGGAAAGGTTAAAGGATCTTAACATGTATAGCTTGGAGGAAAGACGAGACAGGGGGGATATGATAGAAACATTTAAATATATAAAGGGAATCAACACAGTAAAGGAGGAGACTATATATTTAAAAGAAGAAAAACTACCACAACAAGAGGACATAGTCTTAAATTAGAGGGACAAAGGTTTAAAAATAATATCAGGAAGTATTACTTTACTGAGAGGGTAGTGGATGCATGGAATAGCCTTCCAGCTGAAGTGGTAGAGGTTAACAGAGTAAAGGAGTTTAAGCATGCATGGGATAACTATAAGATAAGGCCAGGGACTAATGAAAGTATTTAGAAAATTGGGCAGACTAGATGGGCCGAATGGTTTTTATCTGCCGTCACATTCTATGTTTCTATGTTTCTATGTTTATGGGTTACAGACCCTGGAGATTTTTGCAGCCTAACACATGCTTTGAGTTTAATTTATAGATGTAAGCAATACATTTTCCTTATTTCCAATATAGAGTTTCCTAACCTGGAAATGCTGAAGCCAATGAAAGTTTGAAAACAATTGAGATTCATAAACTGAGTAAAGGAGAGCTAATTAGGTATGAATGCATCAGCTATTCATTATAATCCATTGTTGGACCAAGGATTGTCCAATGGAGCAGTAATAACTGTTTGTGTGATTGGGTTTAGGTTAGAGCCAGTAAAAAGTCCTTTTTAAGCAGTGACCAGCTTGCCAAGAGAGAATTTGCCATATGGCACAAACTCCAGATGGACAAATAGGCCTCAAAAGAGTCTTGCGATAAATTATATTAAACAAAAAGTACCAAAAAAACAACTTGGGCATAAAGTCTAATATGTTAGGTTCGCTGGTGCCATGAAAAAAATAATTAGAAGGAAAAGAGTAAAGCATAATACAAAGTTTTAGGCATACTTGCCCTTCATCAATGTACATTATTTTATACTCCATTAAAGGTTTCTATCATGTACTGTAAGTTTTTTATTTTTTTTTTATTTCGATGACTTTACACAATGTTTTAAGCAATCAGTGTTGACCTTGTTGACAGCAGACGTTGTGTGACTTTTTTAGGTACTGAAGTAACTTATTCCACAATCTTTATTTGCAGATTATGACTATATTTTCATGCTACTGACTTTAACAAACCTAGGTTGCGCATAGAGAATGCAGAGGGAGTATGTTTGTCAACCATCTGAAGGGCTAGAGTAAGTCATTATTGTCTTGTACAAATGATGGTCGTAGATCTATATGAGAAATGTAAAATTATAAAACATGTAATCACTTAATATGGTGAAAGTAATCAAAAAAGTTAGACACATAGACAGAAAGGAAATAGTTCAGTAACAAACAGTTTCAGCTATAATAATGTATTACTCAGCACAGGTTGCTGCTCTCTGAAGTGCACTCACAATAATGTATAAGTATCCCATACAGCTACTTAAGCCATTATTGAACTGCAAATAGGAAAGCTTCCTAGCATAATTTAAGTGAAATCACGTATAATACAGTACAAGAACATTAGTAGCACATATATTGATTAATAATCTATACGAGTGCTTTATCAGACAGAACATGATGAAGGAACACCAAAAATAATTATGAAGCCTAAAAGCCATCATTTATGAAGGCTTTATATACATTTGTTGCAGTAATATCGTTGAATCATTATACTGCACACAAGTTAAAAGCCCTCAAAATATAAGATACTCTAGCAGCACAAATATTTATATCATCTAGAGTATCCAAGTCAGAGGGATAATGCAAGATAATGCAAGCTTTAATCAAATATCCTTCAGCCATTTTAAACTACACTTACCATGGTGCTTTCCCAGAGCATAAACTGTGTACGAGTGTAACAAGTTGTCACGGCTACTATATGACCCAACACACAAAACTATGATAACACAAGCAATGTATACCGGGCCTTAGAATGGCCGAACGTAAAAGAGAATGGTCAAAATAACAAGACAAGGTCGAGGGGACAGAATGAGACAATACGAATATATTAGCCAAAGGTCAGGATACCAGAAGTCGGAAAAGTCAAAACATAAGCCAAAGTCAAAAACCAGAAAAGATTACCAAGAACGCCTTTTCTGACAACCAGCAAGTGGAAACTACGACAGGGAACTGAGAAAATGAATTACAGGGTTTAACCCCTTAAGGACCACACTTCTGGAATAAAAGGGAATCATGACATGTCACACATGTCATGGGTCCTTAAGGGCTTAAATACGCCTCACAGTGCTGTGATTGGTCAGTACAAGGCCTTTCACCCCAAAACATGCATGTACATCAACATCATGATGTCACACACATGCCGGTTCCATCTTTAATGTGTGCAGTGTGCCCTTTATTAGTAAGAATGGGACCGCAGTGGCTGGTGTTCCTTAGAACGCCGCACCAGCTTGGACCTGTCTTGTGGGGAGATCGGACGACACTCCGCCGCGATCCAGGTGAGTTAAACTGTCCCTTTTTGACGCGACTGCTCTGCTCATGTACTTACTTTTGTCTGAAGTATCGGTGCAACCACACTGATCAGGTGCGGTCGCGTCACTACAAACCCCCTGTGCTGTGACACAGGTTGTGCGAGGATGCAGAGGTGTATTTGTGTGTCCTACCTGTGCGTGCACAAGTGTGTGCCTGATTCTACATGCATTGATTTTATTTTCCTTATTATTTCCACTGGAGAACAATAAAACTGAAAGCATGAATGGTGGGCCCAATTTGGTCCCCTTTTGTGTCTGTTCCTACACTGGTGTACTGCCCTAGATGGAAGCAAATTGATATAGTGCTGGAATAAACTGTATTTGAAAATATGGGTATATTTTATCCTAGATGTCCTTACGACTATGCACAGAACACTGAGCAAGATGGCCAGAATATCAGTTTCATTGTGTCAACAATTATCAACATGCAAAATGCATCAATTGTGATTTATAAAACATCTTCGAAAGAATGTAGTCTGGCCCATAAACCTTCATCATGTGTTTTAAATATGTTTAACTCTCTGGGTCACTTCTTTAAATACATGTTGTTCTTGAGGCAAGACCATCATTGTAGCTCATATCTTCAGGATTTGAACACTTGCTTTGCAAGGAAAAGCACTTCATAATTTTGCTATGAGTAACATGTTTACTGGGAAAAAAGATAAGATTTTAATTGCAATCTTTATTTTGTGTTAACAAATAACAGTAAACTGCAAGACGTGTATGGACTGGGTCCTCAGTATTGCTCTAAAAATATAAAAATAAGTGCATAATTATTAAGGTTATTCTTTAAAATACATACAGTAACTAAAAGAGAATAATCCTTTATTAAGTCATGTTGTATCTACTACCAGTTATTATCATCATTTATTTTATTAAGTGCAATTTATTTCTACCATGCTAGATACAGAACATAAATCATATATTATCAATATATGAGAAACAAATGCATAGATTAAATATAGATGCAAAATATTATTAAGTATTGCAGTATATTTAAATACCTTTTTTATTGTGCTAATTGTAATTTGTACTGTCGAGATTTCTGGAGCTCCTCCCTTTATCAAGTCTAAAGAATTTTTACGTTAGACTTGATAAACGGAAGAACTTCTCATGCCTACACATTTCTATTATTTGAATAAACAAGGTACAGGAATAACACATCCTAACAACTGGACACTTGCAGGCCATTAGGCCGGCACCATGTATGGATCAAATTAGCAACACAACAAACATGGACATGTGTCATGAGTGAAACAAAGTTATTCCGCATTGTTTGTGACTTCTAACTAGTACTTTTTCCACCATTAATCTAAAGAAAATTAAATTTGATTGATTTCTGAGTTTTAAAACCATTTCAGCACAATCTAGTGTAGCTGTTTTTTATTATGTTGTTACACTTCAATGTACCTCTTCCTGAGAATTTTGCCTTGAAAAGATCGATTTATGATTTATGCGTTCTTTGTTCATCTACCACTTAGATAATCCTTCAATGAATCTAGAATTCTAATATATTTCCTCTCTGTTGATTTTGAATTCCACAAGCTTCCTGAAATTTTTCCTCAAGTCACACGTGCTGTGCGCTGTCCTCCTACCTGTCCTTGCTTTGTTATGTACTAGAGTGAACTGCAGAGACATCCTTTAGCTTATCAGCCAGCTCACAGCAGTGTGCATACATGTGGTATGTTCATTATGCTCAGAGTAAAGGACAATTGGCAAGTTTGAAGCTCAGGCAAGATGCAACTAAACATGACTACCTGCTGCTACAACTCTTGGGACTGGTATACTGATGATAACACTTGCATTGTTCCAGCAGAGCTTTTAGATTATTACTAAATTATATTAACAAAGTGTGTACATTGCCATTATAAAACCTGAGTTACTAATGAACACATTGAAAATTATGTTGCTAGAATGATAATTTTGTTATTTTCATGCAATTATGAAAAATAGTGCAGATGGCAAAAGGAAATAAATTAAGCAAAGTAAAGGGTTCTTAAAGCGGCACTGTCATGGCCGAATCCCGTTTTTTTTAACCCCCGTCCTGACTCCACTACATCTAACTGACCCCCTAGTCACTCGCAAATGCCCCTAAGCCCCCCATATGACCTATTTTTATTCTTTATTTTCTGCCCCAATCTATATTCAGGGCGCCGCCATCTTTGTGTGGGTAGAGGAAGTCCCTGTGGAACACATGATCTGCCCACACTAGATAGCACTGAGATTCCCGCACATGCCCAGTTAAACACTTGGGCATGCAAGCGGGAATTTCATCTATTCATTCATTCATCAGAAAGACGAATGAATAGCTTTGTCAGACGAACAAACAAACACGTCTCGGGTTTTTTCTTTTTCGTCATGTTTTTTTTTTTTTGCACTCTGGTTTTTTATTTTATTTTAAGTTCGACGGGTATGATGGTTTTTTGTTTGGCCTTTTTTGGGGGCTGAAAAATGAAGATTTTAGAAAAAAGAAGACGTCAAATGGTAAATTAAATTTTTCTTTACAGGTTAGTTATTTTATTTCCCCCCTCACTATTTTTTAGGGTGAGAGGGGTAGGTAGGGGGTAATTTTTTTTGGGTGGGTGGGGGGTGGGTGACTAGGGGCTTGGGGACCCCTATTCACCTTTGATGGGGGGGATTTGTCTTAGGGCCCCTACCCGCCGCCCATCGGTGGGGGCTGGGTGGAGGACATTAGGTCCCCCCTCATTATCTTTATGGCCCCCACCCACCACTCATGGGTGGGGGTTGGGGGTAGGACAGTAGGTCCCCCCATTGTAATGTATGGCCCACCGCGCAGGGGTGGGGGCCGGGGATGGAGGACAGTAGGTCCCCCCATTGTAATTTAGGACAGTTGTTCCTCCCCTCATTATCTTTATGGCCCCCAACCACTTCCCAGGGTGGGGGCTGGAGGGGAGGACAGTAGGAGGACAGTAGGTAAGATAATGGGGGGAACCTACAGTCCTCCCCCCAGCAGCTCCCCCCATTGTAA
Source organism: Pelobates cultripes (assembly GCA_933207985.1). Taxonomy (NCBI): domain Eukaryota; kingdom Metazoa; phylum Chordata; class Amphibia; order Anura; family Pelobatidae; genus Pelobates; species Pelobates cultripes. Next base: position 100,223,362 of record OW240923.1, read on the forward strand.
TTTAGGACATTAGGTTCCCCCCTCATTATCTTTATGGACCCCACCCACCGCTCAATGGTGGGGGCCGAGGGGGGGAGGACCATAGGTCCCCCATTGTAATTTAGGGCCCCCACCCACCGCGCAGGGCTGAGGGCAGGGGGGAGGACAGTAGCTCCCCCCCGATTGTCCATCATGGCCCCCACCCACCACTCAGGGGTGGGGCCAATAGTTTTTTTTGTATAGGCTCACTGTTTAGTAGATGTGCCCCTACTCGCGGTATGGCGAGTAGGGGCAGATCATTTACTAATACTAAGTAAACTTTACTTAGTATTAGTAAATGTGGGTGAAAGACCAATTTAGGTCTTTCAGCCTTTTGGAAGCTAGCTCCCTAATACCGTGGGAATTAGGGAGTTATCTACTAAGCGGCTGCAAGATGCAGCCGCGGCACAAATTGAATCAGAGTTTCATTCATTCAAATTAAATTCCGATACGAACAAAGTGCCAAATTGAGTTCTAAAAAAAACCGAACATACTGTTCTCATTTGGTTAGAACGCAATTCGTCAGTTTTGTCTAAAATGACAGGAAGCATCGCAAGATCACAGAGGAAAGGTAAAAATTATGGGAAAATTGCTCTGACCAGCAGAAATGAAGCACACTTTGCTCCTCCGCTGGTCAAAGCTGGTCAAGCGGAGGAAACCTCCATAAGGCAAAGAGTCCCTACTTTGTCATGATTTTAAAGAAAACTAAAGAAGACAGGAAGAAAAGAAGAACAGATCCTGAGAGAGGGGGAGAAGAGGAAGAGATTGAGGAAAGGTAAGTTCAGCATGACAGTGCCGCTTTAATGACTTTACAATAATTGAAAAATATATACTGGCAAAATGTTATGAGATTGACTGTCAACTTGCATAGCTATCAAGATCAATATATTATAAAGCTTGATTAAGTCTATACTGTTAATGTTCATATTTACACCAAACACTGGCTAGATATGGAAACCACTGTATTATTGTATCCTTGCGAGAGATAAGTTACATAATAATAGACGTTGATTAAAGTCCATAATATAGGTGCAGGCATTATGATATAACCTACTGTCCCTAAAATAGGCTTGTGCACAGAGGAAATATTTATTTTGGCCAAACCATTTAGTCCAAAAAAAAATTAAATAAAAAATTGAGATTTCAGGATTTTGTGCATGTAGTGTTTCGGCTCATCACAGTTTAATTTATTAAGATTCAAGAAAATGAATCACACAAACCAAAAGGGCGTAAAAATCAGCCAATCAATTTACTACAAAAGATATACACAATGTAAACAGGCACATTTACCCACCATTTGGCCAGATCAAGTGATAAAAAAACACATAAAGAAATATAGATTTTTTAAAAATAATTTTGACTTTCCTCCTTTCCCCCCCTTTGTTGGTCACTTTCACTGGATCTGTGAATACAATCAACATTTAGTGTCTGTCCCCTAGACATGAATCATATTCTTCCCATCAATGATCTATTTTTGGGGGGTAGCATTTGTATATTTGGGGTATAGTTTCCAAATCACGATTTAAAATAAATATGCTCATCCACTGCGTGATTCGTTTGGTTTGTGATGCGATTGTATGTACGGCTGGGAGTTTGGAAATATTATTGTCCCTCCCTGTACTGTAATATTTTAAGTACATCTGTCAGTGCTATATAGTTTTCACCATTTAGTGCACAGATCAAGTGAGAAAGGGTAACCAACAGAAGGGAAACGAAGAGGAGTAGTAAAAGAAAATCTCTCTCTCTCTCTCTCTCTCTCTCTCTCTATATATATATATATATATATATATAATATTTGGAGAATTGATCATTAATTCTTTATTGGAACAATCATTATTCAACAAAATGTGGGTGTGGCGAAACCGACCTCGCCACTGGGCATTGGAGAAGACTGATTGCCAGCCTCCTGTCATGTGACTATGGCCCCTGGGATGTATTGCCCTTTAAAGACATGATTTGGGTATAATGGATTTGTGTTGTGCTGCTACTGGCCCTTTAAGAACCATCTGGGGACATACTGTGGAGTTACTGGGTGGCCACCATTTCCTGTATCAGATGCACATGGGGAGAACAATGGATGAAGCACATGGTAAGAACAATGGATGGCGGCCATTTTAACTCACAGACACTGTTTGGACTTTTCAACACGGTGCCATCTTGCCGGTATTTGGTGCACAGAGACATCATGCAGTGGTTTTGGACTATACAACAGGGGACACATTATACAGTAATTGTTTTTCATTTAGCCTGCATATGTTCTGTGGAATCTGCATTAAACTGTATCTTCCAAAGTACTGAATGGATCTGGGTGAATTTTGGATATGTGGTTCACCCAGATCCCCTGGTTCCAAGGATATGGGGTCCCTGTGATGTGTTTTATGATACACTATGTCTCTGCCTGTGATAGTTAGATTAACCATTGTGTTCAGTAATCATATCACAGGCAGAGGGGAGGATTTTGTGTGGGAGTGTCTGTGTGTATTGTACAGATTGATTGGTTGTTCTGTAAAACCCTGTGGGCAGTACTAAGTTTGTGGATTGGGAATAAAAGAAGCCAGTGTGTGGCCATGACAGAGAGTTCCTGCTTAACCCTCAAAGTGAAGTGTCGTCTCATTATTGGGGGAGGATTTATTGTATGCTGTTCCAGTTTAACTGCTAGGAGTGTAAACCTATTCGCATGGTTTTTCCTATTCGGCTGTATACAACATTCATATGCTTGAGAGCATTCATATGCTTCTCCGATTCAGTGGTTGTGGTGTCTGGTGCAGTGCTTGGAGTCCTCAGGAAGCGCTAGGAGCATCCTTCAACGGAGGTACCCAGTCGGGGTGCCAGGTGATCCGTTACAGTGGGCCAATCAACAATTCAGATCAACAAACTCCAAGCAGAAATGTGAACTAATACTGAAGCAACTGAAATGCCCAATGGCTCTTTTATTTAGGATTAGGAGTTAAATATTTGCCTACATATGACCCTACATTACTTCAAGGGAGGTTTTATACCTTCCCCATGCTTCCACTCTCCATTCCTCAAGTGAGGACAAGTCTGTTAACATCATTGTAATAAAGGACTAATGATGGAGCAGCTATTGCTGTCCATTCACTAGTAAAGTACTCACCCTGTGCTCCCACCCATGGGCAGTGGCTAAAATATAAATATTAATATTGTTGAAGCAGTTTTTGTCCTCCAGGTATGACAGTTTCAGCAGAATCTCATCATGAGTCTTCATTGTGTCCATTTTAATAGCGAAGATGAAGGTCTGCTGGGCTGTGCACACCATGAGCATCTTCCTCCATTCAAAATATTGACCCCTTTCCCATCTCATTACAGATTATTGTGGTTAGTATGTAATTCTTGTATATTTCTGCTCTGAATTTGAGAATTGTGCTGACACCAGATCCCACCAAATTGCGATGAATTGCAGTTCAGTGCAAAACAAATCTCCAGGCGTACAATTCACAATAATTACATTTTTAGTAAATAAGCTCATTATTTTTTACTTTCATTTATTTTTGCTTTCCATAAAAGCTGTTAGTAAGATTGGAACCTTTTTTTATTTTGATTTACTTCTTTGAAAATAAAAGTAGTCAATTAGTTTAGACAGTTGTTTAAAATGTTGTTTTTACAAAAAAAAATCCCGGTTTTCAGGTTTAATTGCAGTGTTGACTCTTTGAGATTAATTTGCTTGTTTTTGTTTTAGAGTTTGGGCACTTGGACTCAAAAAGGTTCACCTTCACTGCTTTATATTAAAATAGAGCACTCCATTATTTGATTTTCTATTTCTTTATTGGTAATGCTTGCTATTGCTTCTATCCATTTAGATGTTATCGTGTGGCAGCATTGTCTCAAGGCTTTTGGAATACATACAGTCATGCTGATGTAGGAAAACTATATTCTACCCATTGGAAACAAAAAGCCATGTTATAGAAAGGAGGAAAACTTTTTGTTTATTAACAACTCTAGAAAGTAGACATACAAATGGATGATTTTGCTCGTTATCACTGCAGTTAAATCACTTCCAGGTTTATTTTTTAAGTTAGGATTTTTTTAAAATTTGTCAGAAAATTTAAAAACGACTGGCAACAGCTTAGTATTCACTGCATAGAAGAAGGGCAGTGAGTCTGGTAACTGAATAAATTTTTTACAGTGAAATGAGAAAATGAGGCTTGAGCAATGAATATTTTTTTCAGCAGAGTGTTAAAGACAATACCAAGCTGTGAATCATTTGGATTTGCTTCAATAAAGTCTATTTGACTGGAGTGATCAGAAGCACATTATAATACGCAGTAGATTTGTACATGTTGAGATTTTTCGGTTCTTCTAAACAAAATTTCTCAAATTATACATTTTGTTTGGAATATCTGATGCCTGCTCACTTCGGTTGAAACCAGACACCTCAGTGATGCAAGTGCTAATCATTTGGCTTCTGATAATTGTTTATTAACCAGCAGTAATTTTAAAGAGTTTGTAGCAGTCAATATAGTCTTCACATTAGTGAATGGGAGGTATTATACTTCCCATGCCCTCCTTTAATCATGCCAAAATGTGGGACAAGTCTGATAAACAGTAAGCAACAAATGGTTGCTCATTCCAATAAAAGACTTATAACAGGATAGCTATTGCTTCCCGTCGCTAGTAAGGAATCCTCTCCCTGGGAATCAGATGGCAGCTTTAATTTAAAGAATTGGGAACAGATAGATCACTGTGCCTCCACAGTGGGGCCATTAATTAAATAAATATTTATAGTACCCACCTTGCCCAACATTCGGATATAATTAAATTATAATGTGGGTGGGGCATATTGTCACCCACATACCTCCACCCATGGCCAGTGGGTGGGAGCTAAAATTTAAAATGAATGGGGGTAAATATTGTTTCCTCTCAGTCCCCACCCATGGGCATCTATAATTTAACATACTTAGCCTCCCTCAGTCAAATAATAGCGATGGGAACCACTAAAACGAATCTCTGTTATAAAAAAAATATACTTACCATCAGACATCTTCTTTATTACATATTTTGACCATATACCCAGACAAATAACCAAATAAAAATCCATAATAACCAACATGACTATTACCATGACACCTTATTCTCAAAAAAGCATGACAAAAAAATTTAAATTGCAATGCATAAAACAAATAATCCTTCTTCACCCACGGAGGGCACAGCACAGAATGAGTTTGCATAGTGTAGGAGCGCTTGTGAGGGCCTCACCATGCAATGCAATTGTAAGCCAACCAATCAGAGTGCTCTGACTGAAATTGCATAGCTGGGTGACTGGAGGAGGACTCTAGATATATTAGAATGTCCACCTACCACCCATGGGTGTGGGCTTGAGGGACATTATATCCCCACAGTGTATTTATATGACCCATGTTTTTCTGACTGTGGTTGGAGGCCAGTGGGGATTCAAGCCCTCTCTCCCCCCAGTGATTTTATTATAACGCCCACCTGCTGGCCATTGTGAGAAACCGTGGGTACATTATGTTCCCCCATATTATTATTTAATTAGGGCTCTACCATGGAGTCGTGTGGGGGACACTTTGTGCTCCCTGCTTTTATTTTTTTTAAAGATTGCCCCAACTTAGGGCACACCACCTATTTTTTTTAATAATTATAGATCTACTAATTTAAGTTAGCAATACCCACACATTTTCATAACGTGACATACACATGCATTTCCATATATGTGGGGACATTAATAAATTATATATAAAATGATGGATGCACCATCTTAGGTAGAAATTCAAATCATTTTTGTTTTACATTTTTCTCAATTTGTTTGCCAAAATTAAAAATAAAATGGCAAAAAAATGATAATTTGCTGTAGAAATTTGCAGACTATATTTAATTGTGCATTATGATGAACAGACTAGATAAAAGTGATACATATTTCCATAAATGCAGTATGAAATTATATATTTAGAGAAATTAAATTTTAATGTAATTCCTTTTCACATAATTTTTTATATAGTTACAGAAAAATACTGTATATATAATAGTTATATTTAAAACTAGTTTTATATATAAATCTATCTTCTGTCGTCATCTTCATGTAAATTTGAAAGACATAAATTAACACCAATGCCCCCAAATAATTACAAATATATTTTCAACAGATTAATACAGATGTACTTGCAGCTGCAGACTCAGAGTTTTATTCTCTGCAAAATAATTACTAAAACTATTTTGTGTCTTTAAACATGCATGGGCTTGAATGGTGCATTTGATATCTTGATGTAGTATAACAAATAGCGCACCTGTGTTTTTAGCAGGGTAATAAATATAATATGTTTATTAAATGATACATATTAGAAGTATTAGTAAATTACTGAAATTGTGCGGGACTATTCTTTTTCTGTTTTTGCTACAGTTTTATTTTCATTCAAGTGATAATTGAAAGTTTATGCAAACTTGATACTTCCTTCAATTAAACCAATTATAGGTAAATCATTATATTCATCCAAGAAATGTACATTCCATTGTAGTATTAGCATCAATATATTAATCAAGTAAGAATAAGGAAACATGGTATTAGATGGTACTTCTTTTATCAGCCTTTTATTGATGAAACTCTGATTTGACATTTTTGGGAACAAAACCTTTGAGTCTGAGATATTGAAGCTAGATATATTCACTGACATGCCTTATAAAATAACACATGTTCTTTAAATCAACAGTATTTACTCACAATATCTTTGTTCGTTTTTACTTGCACTTACAGGCAGTTATAATGAGATGGAGTAGAAATTACTTTTAAAAGAGACTCATTTCAGAGTTTGGGACTTTGCCCTCTTAGTTAGAGATAAGTGCTCATTGCCTTAAAAAGGGGCTATTTTCAGGATTTTTTTGTTATGGGGATTTTGGGAGCATTGTTTGGAATTTCTTTCCCTAGGGTGATTGTCCACAATATCACAAAAATGAAATAAATCAAAGAAATTATGTAATACCATAACTAGGGGCTTTGCTTTGTAACAAAATATGAAGTTAAAAAGTAAGTAATTTCTTTCTCAATATTACAAGGGACTTGGAGCAATCAAAGGGTCCCTAAAATTTATGAACAACACTTTTATCTATAGTCCAGGTTAGCCCCTCCTTAACAACACCCTTGACTACAACTATTTTCTGATATATTTAATTTAATATAAAATGTTCTCACCATAAAAGTGAATGTTACTCTTTAAATAAAAATAAAATGGTTTATAATGTTTGTATATTTTTAGGCATTTCTAGTATTTATAATAATCTAATTTGTTGTTTATTTCAAAAATAATATTGTTTCGATAATATCTGTAATTGCAATGCAATCTCTTTTAGAAGTCATGTTAAACAACAGCTGCAATAAAGCTTAGATAAGTCTACCCAAAAATATCTTTAATAAAAAAAAAAAAAAGTATGCTAAGTTTTCTATCTCTCACTAGATATTTTGGAAATGTGTCAAAATAAAAAAAAAGAATCACTGATTGCAATTCTTCCTACTGTTCCTCTAAGTATATTCTGGCACCATGTTGTGAACAAAACCTAAAAATTTATGCAATTCATTTTTTTTATATACAAAGATTGACATATTTAATTGCTGTTCATCCTACATATGATTTGATTCTTGGCATTCTCGTGATTAAATTGGGTGCATTAAAGCTCTGTTAAATTACAACTACAGTTGAAGTATAGGTGGGTGTGAAAAGATGACTAACCCTAATTGAACATAAAATATACCTCTTATTTTGAGCTATAAATGGACATGGATAATTGTGAACAGTAGCAATATTAAAGTGATTAACAAATCAGTGGTTTTTTTAACTCTACATTGTTGGCTGTTTTGAAATGTCATAGTTTTTGTTTATTTCAAATGGAATATACTTTCCTTGTTTACAAAATTATAGAACGTTATATTTACGTTGCATTGTCAAGATCCTGAATAGGTGTAGGCAGAAACCAGATTTAGCTGGAAAGAGAGGAACACTATACCCTTTCTGCTTTACTTTATTAGTATAGCTCAGCAGGATCATATTAAATAATTGGCAATATTTTTGAACTGAAATCATGGCCACTCACGTATTAATAAGGTTTGCGTAGAGAAGGTCGGGTTCATGAAGTTTTGCATAGGGCTCTAGCTCCAGGTGTTTCTGGAAGCTGTCAATGACCGACCCTTGTTTGACTTTTAACAGGGACACATTAACCACTACAGGATGTAGTACGTTGTCATATTTAAAATGATAATGGCCCAAGAATTTATGACATTCATTGACATTCCGAACACATTTTTAATTAGGTGTACAAGAAAGGAAAATATTGGATCTTCGGATGTAAAAACAACTCATGAAAGCAAAATGCACATGAGATATAATTACAAATCAACAAGGAATACAGCCTACATAGTCACTGATGTGATCCATTCAGATATAGAGTTGATGGAATCCTAAAGATATTTAGTGACTCTTTGCAAAATGCAATAAATTAAAACATATCAGTTTTGTTCATCTTTTCCTTTCAGTTTCTTCATGAATCGTGACTGTTGTGCTATGATATCAGAAACATTAATGTTCTGGCAAGCTTGGCACTCATTCATTTTCACAAGGCTTTTCTGAGTTATGTGGTTCTAAGATAGATGTAGCTGTGAACTGAGGCATCAACACTCCCTTATAAATAGCAATATATAAGCTGTTTGCAAATCAATGATGGCTTTCAGATTTCCTTTTCATTATTATTTTTTATTATTGAGATTTACGTATTTTCAATATCTCAAAGAATGACTAGTTCCCAGAAATAATTTCACAAATATATTTCAAAGAAGCCTGTTTATTGCCCTTAGTTGTCACTGTGGTATTCCCTAAGAAAGGGCAGACTCATATTGTGACCCTTGCTTTGATATTATGCTCTGTTAATAAAAAGTGTCATAAGATTCCCATGCCTTGAATTATGGCTATAATTATGTACCTGGGACGCGTCTGAAAATAGAAGCCATTTTTGTTATGAAGGGTTTAATAAATGGTTAGTAAAATTATTTCTATTCTATTTTATCACTAGAAGACTCGGCACCATTGGTTTTCTGTGAGTGTGATGCTGCTCTGTTAGTTATTTTAACAAGCTACAGGAAGTAGGCAACTTAATCTCTTCATTAACAGTGTGTTTAATGTAGAATTTCTTATCTCCTATTCTGTTAATAACCTGGTTAAGCCTGCAGGAGCCTCATGTGTGATTACATTTCAATAAACAGAGCATGATAGGAACTTCTAAAGTAAACACACTGTGCTGTAAGATTTTATTGAAAATGAAACCTTTTTTTCATGGAGATTGTTTGAGTCAAAGTCAGGGGACATTTGGCTAGAACTGTATAAACAAAACCAAAAGTAATTTAACTAATAAACAGAAGGGAATTGAGCAGTGACACTGCATGGGGCATGATCTACACACCAAAACTGTTTAAAACTCCAAAGTTATTTTGGTGCAGAGAATATTCATTTGACTTTTTTTGTACATGATTTTTATGTATTTAAAATGTTTGTATCAATAGTTTATAATATTTAGCTCTATTGTGTTTAGTTTTGAATGTGCAATAGTTAGTAGCAGGTAATTCCTGTTTAGAAGTGAGGTGAGACATGAGAAGATATTAGGTATGCAAAGGTTCTTAATATAAACTGATACCATGGCCATAAAACATTAAAAAAAATATGATTGTTAGGAAAAAAAGATGGTTGATGGCTAGGGGACAGTCTGTTCATTTGGAATTTATTCACATATTTGTTTGGATTTTATTCACAGATCAAGGTTCACTAATGCAGTATATATACACTGTAAATCATATGTATATATTTTGCAGATATATATATATATATATATATATATATATATATATATTTATTTTCCTGTTCCTCCTTTTTTTCCTCTATTGATGACTTCTTCTCACTTGATCTGTGAACCATATAACAGTAAAATGTTATGTATCTATTTTGCAGTAAACCGACTGGTCCATTTTCACACCCTTTCAGTTTGTCGAAATCATTTTTCCTGAAACAGTTGCATTGACACAATTTGTCCAAACCAAAATTAATTATAGACCACCTGGACATCTTTTTTTTTTTGTGGATAAATTGATTTGGCTAAACTAATTTTTTTTTAATATTCCACAAATCTACTTTTCATTTACCTGAATTAAAAAAAATATATATACAAGATTATTTATTAACTCTTGGCAGTAAATTAAGAAAAGGGGAGGAGCTACAGCACTTTGTGACATTATACAAAACAAACTTTTGTTTGGTTGACTTTTGCATGTTACTCTATCTAAATTCACTTAAACATTTTTTAGGGTTTGCTGTAGAAACCCTGTGGCTATTACATTGACTTAATATGTAAATTTTAAGGAATTAAGATAAATGAAATGACTTTGTTTAGAAGAGTTAGTGAATACTGTAACATTAAAGGTAATGCAGCTGGGAAACCTACATCAAGCTCTAGAATAATCAGTAAAAAGAAGCAAGAAGTTTAAACACACTAACAAAAAGGAAACACAAAAATCAGACGAAGGGAAAATAGGGGTACAAATCACAAACAGGTGAGCCCCAGAGAAAAACTGAGCCAAGGTGGGGAGGGTAAACAAAAAATGTGAAAGAAAAGTATAAATAATTTAATCCAAATTTAAAAGAAAGTTTATTCAAAGAAAAAAAAACTCATACAATGGATATTCAATCATCTTTCTAGAACTTTTGATATTGAATGCTAGACAACAGCTCTACCAGAAATTCAATCCAGACTTATATAATGTCGTTCTTATTCTAAGAGAAGGAATTCTTTTGAATAGGACTTTATTATAAATGTAATAACTTATGACTCATTGACAGACAATCGTGTCTGTCACTCAGAAGCCTTTATTTGAAGTTGAAGTTACCTTCAATTCAAAAGCATGCGTTTTGAATTACATACTGTTTAACAGCTTAAGTGCTTACATTGGGGAAATGCATACTGTTAGAATATCATTTTTTTTATAATTGACATGATAAGTCAGTCGCCATTAAGGAGCCTGTGCTCATTCACATAGAGCCGTCCAAGTCTGAAACAAGAGCCGTCCAAGTCTGGCCCTTTGGCTGAATTACATTTGCCAGCATTCTGTGATATTTATTTATTTATAAAATATTTTACCAGGAAAGATACATCGAGATTTCTCTATGTAATTCGTCAACAGCTGGAGGTGCCAAGACTGCACAGCCTTGCGCAAATTGCTTTACAAAGCATTGCATGCATTTAAAGGGATACATTAATGTGTGTTATAAAGCTTTATGTGGTGTGTAAGCCCCATATCTATGGCAGTAATTACTGATAACATCATAAAAAAAATACGTGATACGTGAAAATTCCTATTTTCAGAAAAAAAAAAACTTAGCAAGTACAGTATATACGTAACAACATTTATTTAATATGTTTTTAGGTAAAGTTTTAATCAAATTATTTAAGCCCCATTGAAAATCAGGTTTATTGTTAAAAATTTACAGACTTTCAGCTGTTTGCAATTTTCAAATCAAACAAAAGCAAATTGAAATAGTTCAAACAATGGATGATTCAAGTGGTTTCCCAATATTCTACTGAAAATGCAACTTATAATGTTTTTTCCAGTGTCAAAATTATTCAACCCCTAAATAGAGTCCCTCACAACAGCACAAATAGGCACACCTGGTGCAACTAATCAAGGGCTTCATTAGTTGCACTAGGTGTGTTTGAGCTAGAACACTTGAAATACCTGAACTGGCTAGGGGTTTGTTGATAGTCACATTTGACTGCATGTTAGAAATATAAGTTTGCATGCAACAATTATGTCAAAAGAATGGGCCACACAGTTAAGAGAAGAGATCAACACCCTTTACAAAAAGGTAACAGGGTATAAGTACAAAGTTGAAGGGACATTGACTGGAACAAAATTTCTGAGAAGGCAGGTTGTGAAAAACACTAAAATAAGGACAAAAGACTAGCAGCAAGACTTGGTGTCAAAAGGCAATGAGGTTTCAGTGAAACAGTAAGACGTGTACTAAATACAAAAGGTTTCTATGCCAGAATTTCAAGACATACACCACTACTGACCCAAAAGCGTAAGATCATATAAATGAGCCACAAAAGTTTTAGTATTCTATTCTGTGAAGCGATTAAACAAAACTGGAACTTTGCGTCAAAATGGAACAGTAGTATGTCTGGATGAAGAAGAAAGAAGTATACGCTGACAAGAAAATTCTGCCTATAGTTAAGCATGGTGGTGGCTTGGTGATGATCTGGGGTTTCTTTGCGTCCTATGAAAAATGGATTAGTATCAGGAAATCCTAGGAAAAAATGTCATGCCATCTGTGAGGAAGCTGACGTTTTGTAGTCATTGGACCCTCCAATAAGTCAGTGATCCGAAGCATACCTCAAATTCCACCAAGGCTTGGTTGCAGAAGATATATATATATATATATATATATATATATATCATGTACACCACTGGGGAAGTGTACATAGACATATAGGCTCTGCACAATATTGCTAATATATCTGTATTAGAACCCATTAGAATCTACTATGGGACCGATCTACTAAGCGCTTACACTTTCAATGCACCACATCTTGTTAGTGACTATTATGATAATACCACATTATTGGAACTCTGACATAGTTCCTGCTATTAAATAAGTATTAACATTGGCCTTAGAGAATAAGCATTATGAGATGCACTTCAGATAGCCATCATTTACAACATAATCATTAACTTAGCACTAATGCAAAATGAAAATACTCTTCATGATGAAATTGTTGCTGGATTTGAGTTTATGTGCCTCTCCTTTGACTCTTGTTCTCAATGTATACTATTTATCACCAGTGCATGTGAAGTGCTTTTACACCTTATTTGACATTATGTAGTGTTGGGAGATTTCCAGGCTCTGGCTATCAATTGATGAGCTGTTAGCACAATTTGGTAGATTAGTTTACAGACCATACGTTAGGCCCCGGATGTTAAATCCAGCAAAATATATGTTTGCAGATTAAAAGGGATAGATCAGCCCATGGTATGCAAGATAATGTCATGGACAGCCTGCCAGGAAGGCAGCAGGATCACACAGGATCACATGTATGGAAGAACGTACCCTCCACTAGGTTACTCCTCCAACAAGTGGAGCGTGATTAATGGAAGATTCGGTGTAGTCTGAATGGCACCATATACCACCTGTACAACATTTCCATGTGCTTTTCCATGTGAAGTCAAGATCTAATTAATCCTCTAGGGTTGTAAATCAACTTTTCCCATTGTTTAGAGAAGATTATACAAAGTAAATCCCATTGCTTCCCATTGAGAGGTGATCTTGGTTGTAGGGTATGCATCATAGATCAGTAGTAGACTGTACCACATGGAGATCGACTTACAATAAGGGGGTAATATCCCATTTATACAAATATGTTCCCGAATCGAAATAGACATTTATAGTATATTGCTAGGAAGTATTTTTTTGTAATACAAACTATATGAGATGTAAGTATGAATATTGAAAGTATGTAGAAGTCCAGATTTTTCTGACAGGTGGCCAAAATCTAGTATTATTCTGAAATATATGGGGGTATAAGAAGGTGTTGAATACTTTTAATTAGAATTGTAGATGGAATTTACTGTCTTCCTGAGATGTTTAAATGGGCACTCTACTGCCCAAATACAAAATAAATCAAAATCATTGTTTTGCCTGCATTTAATAATGCAAGTTTTCATTTTATCAGCGATAATAGGTAGGTAGGAGAAATGTTATGAAGAGATTTGTAAGCAAGCCCCAGAATTTTTTAATTGATCCCTATATTTTATGGGAAGCCAGTGGAGGGCTAACAGAGATACGCATACAGAGAGAGAGAGAGAGATGCACACAATAACACATACACGCACACTCAGATACATACACACACCCGGCACACATATATAGTTTACAATCTAAAATCACAACGCCTGTCATTTGAGAAAGCCCAAGAGGTGAAACGCGTTGTGATTTGAGATTGTGAAGTGTTTATTTTATATTGCTTATTTGGTAATTAAATTGTTTTTACCATTCAATTTATTTTTATTTATTTCATATTTTATTTTGGTCCTACCTTTTAGTTTACATTTTTATTTGTATTTTTTTTTTTTTTTTAAATATCTTAATCATCCTGAAAAAAACAGCTGATAGCTGCACCTTATCCACCTGTCTTTACATATGCCAGGTGGGGATTGTACCCCACACTGTTACCACCGAGCATTTGTATGCTCCTTTAATTGTAAGTACATTTCATTGAAATGTTTAAGCTATATTTCTATTTCAAACAGAGAGCACTATTTTTTGGATTCCTATTTTTATTACATGTATATTGAATACATACAGAATAACACTAACCAAAAGGTGAGTAGGGAGTATATCACTTCATGCTTTGACTAAGAGTTTAATTGGAAACTTTTTGTTTATGTGTTTATTTTCATCTTCTTTGAATTTACCCTTTGGCTGTTTTATTTGATTACACAATTGGAATTCTCTCTGCTTTTATATTTAATGTGAGTCGAGCATGTTGTGAAGGTGTAACTACACATACCTGTGTTCCTGAAAAGATTCTGAGTGATTACCTGCTACATATCCTGTGACAAGAATTGTATTGTCAGATGCTGATACATGAGAGCTAATATATAGCTCCTTGTTTATGAGTGCATTTTCTATTACTCACTTCCTCGCCTCTGTCATATACAATATTACACTATTTTGCTATCCTTGTCACAGAATCCACATAAGATGGTGAACTCACTAAAATACCTGCTGTACATCACCTCCCCTATCAAGAATTCTGCATTCAATCAAATTTGAGACTATTTCGTAAATACTATTTTCTTATTTTTTCTTATTAGTTTTGTTTAACATCTCTACATCACCATTTGGCACAACCTGTTTTTTTATCTCTACCTTCCTGTTCAGCAATAACCAAAAGTGGCCCTAAAATGCATGGGCCACCCAGTGGGTCCCTGAACATGTTTGCCCTGGTGCCACTGCACAGGCTACACCTGCTGTAGTTCCACCACTGGTCTAGCTATTATTCACCAATTATACTTGTCATAATATTGTAATCAACCATAAAAATTGGATGCAGTGCATTCACACATACCAATTTCAACAAAATTGCAGGATTTTTGTTCTTTGGCTATTCCCCAAAAAAATCTTAAAATTAGAGTCAGCAAAACCATAATAACAATGCATTAACTTTAATGCCACTTTTCAAATATAATGATTACAATTAATAATAAACTGTGTTGTATTATATACACTTTTAGTTATCTTGCATGTATCTGTGTGTCTAAAAATAGTTTATGGTACAAAAATATAACATTTTAGTTGGTTATTAACTATTTACATTTATACAAAGAGCTATACACACTGCAATTAGACATTCAGATTCTCTGGAGAAATTACTATTTATACTCCTCAGTAACACTGGGACAATAGATTATAATGACATTCACATCTATAATTGCTAGTTGCTGTGCTGGGTCATATCCTTGCCATTTTATTCTTCAGTTTAATCCTGTTATTTTATCACATGTGTGTAATACTTTAAAGAAAGAAAGAAAGACACATCCTTTTAATTATTGTTCACCGAGATAAAATGTAATAAATATTTTTTTAATTATAAGTAATATTTGTTCTAGCATGTTTAAATCACAATTAAACTAAAATATAGATATTTAATAATATAATATTCACATTATACTGTATAAACATCTAAAATATAGTAAAATATGGCATAACGTAAAATAAAATATTAGGGCAGACACTGGTAACACTGACAGCCTTGCTGTGGTTAGAGAAGCAGCCCATTACTGCAAATATTCAGTATCATCCCTAAATTTTTTTCGCCTAGATGGTTTGGTCCAGCAGAAACCACCATGGCCAAACAACTATCCAGGACCAAATTTATTCCTACTGACTTTTATCCCTGACTATCCACTGGGTTTACAGCCCTCTTCATTGGGTTTCCTGGGTCTGAGGCCTGTAGTACGACTTTCTTCAATTAGTTCTTCTAAAGGGATCTCTCCCCTAAAGTCTCTTCTGGTTGGCAAAAAGTCAACTTGGGTAGATACATTTATTAATTTCCAAATCTAAAATAAAAGGGTCAGAGTAGGACCTGTCTAGGGGGGTCTGCCTTGACGTTGGCAGGCGGGCATTCCCTCCAGTGGCCATTGGAGTAACTAAATGACCTCCATTTGTTTAAATATACATAGGGATTAAGGAGAGAGGCAGGTAACTTTTTTCTTTGTATTTTTACTATATGTATTAGCTGATGTATACTGTAGTCATTACTGCCACCAAGGAGTGATGGGAGTGAGCGCAGGACTTTTATTTTTGTATTTGTATTAATTTTTTGTATCACACAGCTAGGTTACAATGCTGCCGCCAATCCCATGTGTTCCCTATTAAGGGTTAACAAGTATATAGGGGTATATAAAAAATACCCCTTTCTGTCTCACTAGAGATATTTTTGCAAGAAGCTCAAGGAAGCAAGCTAAAAAAGGGTCAGAGTAGGACCCGTCTAGGGGGGTCTGCCTTGACGTTGGCAGGCGGGCATTCCCTCCAGTGGCCATTGGAGTAACTAAATGACCTCCATTTGTTTAAATATGCATAGAGATTAAGGAGAGAGTGCAGGTAACTTTTTTCCTTTAATTTCCAAATCTGACACTAAGTCATACCTGGTACATAGATAGCTAACTGAATTTGAAATGCTACGTATCAGTGATGCCTGTTTACAAAATGTTATATTGACTGTGTATCAATTTTTGATTACACAATCCTGTAAATTTCTATCCAAAAAACAATCTCTTAAATGAACAGTGGTCACAAATGTTTATCATTCTCCACCATCTGTCTATTAGTTCTGTATCCAAGAAATACATTTTAAATTGCTGTCTATGTGGTACAACATGTTTCATCTCCTACATTTGATTTCCACTGATATTTTAGACAAATGCTGTATGAGTAAAAGCCTAGACCATAACACATATTGCCCACTGGTGACATTTTGGCAGTACATGTGTTCCACCACTATCTCAAAAGTTGGTGAAAGCATTCCATTCCAATGTTACTCAACCACTCAATTCACAAATTTTAAAAATCACTGACCAAATATTTATTTTAAGCGTGTTGATTCATGCCTTCTGAAGGAAAACTGCAGTCACCAGTCTGCAACAATGGGTGGCTAAAATGGAAGAAACTGATGATATATAAGCAACAACTATCTTTCTTTATGGCACATTGGGGGGATTTTTATAGTAGATGGCTCCCCTGGATTGACTTTGCTCCCAAATTTGTCATGGGCTGAAGAAGAGGATTATCCCCATCCACCCTTAGTCACCTGAATATTGCAATGTATTGCCTTCAACCCTTACTCTCACCACCTGCCTCCCTATCTTTCTTCCCTTCCATTCCTACCATTAAACTTGAATTTGCATCTTTCTCTTCTCTCTTATCTCTCTACTTTTTCCTAATTGCGCTAGAACTCTTACTTCATCTATCTTTCTTTATTCTTTGTATAGATTCATTACTTTATCTCATTACTTTTATCCATGATTGTTTTTATAACCTTACTCCCCGCCAATGTGGCTTTCTAGAATGTTTTTCCTTGTTGTTCCAATATATTATTTATCTCCATAAAGGAATTGAATATGCTATTTTATTCTATATATTAGCAATGCTCTCATTATCCACCCAGACATTGTTAATGCTTTCTTAACTGGTATGTAACCTTTACATGATATTCTTTGTGTTAATGTTAATTTTGAAACTATCTCATAAATAATGAAAAAAAGCCCAGGGATATCTTCTCATGTTGTCGTGATAAGTAACATATTATATGGATTTAGAGAGGTACATTTTATTTAAAGCCTGTAAACTATATACAAAGTTGTGAAACATGTTTTGTGAGAGACCAACAAAGATATTGAACAACGTGGCAGTAAAATAAGAACTGTTATTGGTTTGCTGATATAAAATTGAAAAGAAATGTTCGTGCAGTTTATATGGCTCATTTAATGTAATGTATTCTAAAGCGTTAAAATTAGAAAAAGTTAAAAGTTTTATTTACTAATCAGTGAACATGGCAAATTGTCAAGGAAAATATCTTTTGGAATATTTCATTGTCAATTATCTTAGATTCCTGGTGTAATAATTAAACACAAATGTACTTAAAATTAGATATAATGTAATAATTTATATAACTCCATCAAAATATACAATAGGCAGAGACATTAAAATTAATATATGTTCAAACAAAACTTGGCATTTGCTTAATTTCATCTTAATAGCTTATTTCATTGATTTTGTTACAGCATAATGTATCATAAGTTATCTTTATGTGTCTGAATATAATATATTTCCCTTCGATTTCCCTTCGTCTAGTTGCAAATATAATTTTTGCACCTTTGTTCTAAGAAACAAGCATTACTTGGATATATTGATTATAAATGGTTTACTCCTAAGATATCCTACCCACATCTCATTATCTTTTAATCAACTGCAAACTTGACTATTTCTCATCATCATTGGGAATCCCTATTATTTTTCATTCTGTGCTGTTCAGTTTTTAAATGTTACAAGACGAGCCTGTAATCATTTTCAGAAATATATGTTGCCGGAGAAGCGTAGGCTAAATTAATAATTTTTTTGTAGACTAATGTTAATGTCAAGAGCATTTCTTTCCTTAGGAACTATTTTAATGGCCCTGTCGGTGGGTAATCCATGAACACATCACTTTCCCATACATTAACCCAACAGTTCATTCATCTGTAACAAGAAAATAAGAACACGGGTGAAATTCATCTGCATTGATTGGCTCTGAAACTAATGATGAACAAGACAACAAAATGTACGGGATGCGTTTATTGAGCAACACAAATGCAAACATTTTAAAAAATTGTATCAGATTTGTGTTTATTGGACCATTCTAAAATAGTATATGTTAGTAGGTTGTTATATGTGGTTACACCATTTTATGGTTTATTCTCTGAAGGTTGAGGTGCACTGACTTTGCAACTAACATGTACAATTTTGATCAAGTTTATTGATGACATGAGAAAAAAATTACATGATTTACCAGAATGGCCAACCATTTGTTTAATAAAAATGAAGATCTAATTTAAGGCATACACACTAATGTATGTTGAATCTTTCAACTTTGTCTTTTTTTATAGTTTAGTTGACTTTGACAATATATACGGGTGTTGGTCACTTTGATTCATTATGGAGGCAGGTTATTGCAGGTTATAATCCAATTAAACAATAAAATTTTGGTTTGAAACACATGCAACTTGAAATTGAAGTGAATTATCTGAGTAATTTGTAACCAATATTATATTAACCATTTGAAAAGTCGGAGAGGAAGCACTGGGAGAGAAAAAGAGTATTAGGAGGAGGGGTTTTGTTAAGTCACTGCTAAAAAAATGAAATTTGCCCAATTTCCAAAACAATATAGGCAAACAATATCAACTGATTGCTATTTCAACTGGTGTTTTACAAAAGCTAAGCTCTGTTTTATTATTGCTCTGTCTTGTATTGTTCTGAATTGTTGCAGTATAGTATGGCTATAACCCGGTGGCTATTTCTTATGATTGTACTGTTTTACCATATTCTTAATATAAAAATGTTTTACACATTCAATTAAATTAGAAAAATAAGCAGGGGTCTAGTGTCCCCTTCTCAGATGGCAAATTATTGGAACTAATAACAAAATTAATGAATAAACTGCCCACTCCTTGCTTGGTCCTATGGTTTTTTGGAAGAGTAGGTCATAGGGCTTATACAACGTAATTGTTATCACTATGGTATTCTTAATCCTCCCTCTCATCTCACAACCTTTCATTTTGCATTCTGGGAGTCAGGAGTAAATATAAAAGTGAAGTATAGCAGCATATCAGCCTTCCTCTTCTTCACCCATGAAGACTGTGAAATGGGGAAATTCCAAATTTTCAAACCTCCTTTCTTGCTAACCAAATGTTTGAATAAATAATCACAGAAAAGATCAATTCACAAAAAAATATTGAAGCCAAAACTAGAGAAATTAATCATTTTCCCTGTTGCACCACATTTGTTTACTTGAGTGTGAACCTTCTGCCTCTCTTGACATTAATTCCAAATAAATGGAAACTAGCAAAAGGTTAACAATCGATTTATTAATGATACATTTTTGCAAGTCATCTAATAATGTTATCACCTGGAAATATTTTTTCATACCTCTGAAGGTCATGTAATATTTGCATACAAGAAATTCTCTCTTTTTATTTCTATGACGTTTAACTGTAGTGCTACATTAAAAATTATTCAGGTTGCATAGTATTAGGAACTATATTTCTCCAATAAAGTATGTTTTTCAATAGCAGTTTTCCTGTTATATTAACAAAGATTCAGTAATATGCTAGTAATACTGATTTTTTTATTCATCCAAATAATTTTTATGAAAAAAGAATGTGATGTTCTGCTCCAAAATTGTCTTTATTTTATTAGTTAGTAATGGGATTCCAAGATTTTGGATCTTTCGTTTGTAATGAATAATCAGGGATTCCTCCTAAATTTGCTTGTCTGAGGACATTTTATTCCACCACCAACAATGGTTTAAGATTGTATCAACATAATTCAATGTATTCTTCCTTGTTAGGATAACTCTGTTTGCTTTTCCTTATAATAACAACACCCCCCATTTTTTTACACCGTGATATTTTTATTGAAAATGTATGTGCTGAGAACAAGACAGAGAAAAAAAGACAGACAATGAGAAAGAGGAGTATAGTCACTAAAGGTTGAGTGTTCTCTGTGTGCTGTGGGGTAAAATAGGCACGTGTTCATACTTTGGGAAAAATGTACAAGTGTGCCAACCATCAAAGATAAGTCATTTGTAAAGTCACCACTCAATCCCTGATATCTAGCTTGGTGGGGAAGGTGGAACTTATGGCTATAACTTGCTAGACAAATGGAGCAAGTCACCAATTCAATAGGAACCTGGTTTTAGATGACTACTTTACTGATGCTAAATCTATTGTTTACATTTGAAAATTCAGACCTAATATCCTACCAGAATTATTTCTGCCTCACCTTTTTCACACATGATGGTGGAGTAGATTAGCAGAGAAATCTTGTATGGGTCTTTAAAACACCTCATTAATGAGGTGAGACCAAGTTGATTAAAGTTCTTCATAATGAGTTGAGTCTCATAATCATCAGTGGGTCCAGCAGTTATCCTGCTGCCCATGCCACCATACAGGGGATTTAAATGGCTTAATTACCCAACCACTATATATCTCTAATCAAGCCAGTCACAAGCACTTAATGACCACTCACTTATATCGAAGGTAACTGCCAGGAGTGCATAGTGTCCCATAGTCCCCCACACTGGTTATTACAGAATACATTGATTATTCATCTTTGCGGTTATATTTCTTAAAACAATCTATAAGTGCTTACTTCTTTCTTAATGTTTCTTAATATGTGTGGTTATGGGATTATGTTTTCTCAAATCTTTCATTTTGTTACGGAGATAAAAAGAATCCTATATTCACATGCATTAAACAAAATATTGGCAAAAACAAATTAACAAATAATGAAGTTACATACTTTTCAAAATATTCCCATGCAGCATTGTTTAGTAAGTCTGAATGTAGCTGCAGGTAGACCAGTCTCACATCTAGAAGAAATGCTCCTGTTTGGAGCATCTTATTCTGGACGAAATATCAGTAAAGAAATTTGGGATTATCCCAAAAGGGAAGCTCAAATCATCATACCACAACTGCCAAGGCTGGTTTAAAACAGAGCCACGGAATGTGCATGTCACAGTCCGCACATCCAAAACACAGTCTGGTGGATTAAACAATAAAATGGGCTGTTTACAGTCTGATAGCAGCTGCAGTTGTGGTGTTAGAGTCTGAATTGTAGCAAAACCATGCTGGGAGAAAAACAAATTACAGGATTATTTACTAAAGTGAGAATTGAAAGTGAATTTCAAATTTAGGCTAAAGTATTCAAACCTGACTTAGCTGATAATTTTCCCTTCAGATTCAAAATCCACTTTGAATTTACTTTGTATTCTCATTTAAGCACATACTCCTGCAACTAGATAGTTTGAAGGAAGCTGCATTGCAATTGGTTACTTGGTATTCTTAGTCAGTTAGAGTATAGATAAAATGCAAATCATTATTAGATATCAGAAATGTCACAGTTGAGCATAGACTAACGACAAGCCACAGTCTGCTACAAAAAGTCGATTTTCCGTGAAATACACATTTTCTATTTCTCTACCCATATTTTACTAAACTTCCCAAGCTGTTCTTCTTTACAAAAAATGTACTTAAATAAAGGAAAAGTGGTATTTTCAGAAATGTTTATGAGAAGATGCTGAAAAAAGCTTCCAAAAAAAATTCTTCATTGACCCCTCTTCAGCATTTTCTACTTTTGGAATTTAACATGAGATTATGCACACAACATTGAATCTATGATGACTAATTAAAACAGATGTGTAAAGTTGTATTACGCTGGATTCAGTAAACTTATTAGATTCCGGACTGGAACCAGGATATGACATTGACATATAGAGATGTCGCAAACGTCCGCGAACTTCTTGCGAACGGTTCGCCGCGGTTCGCCACGAGCTGTTCGCGGCGAACTCCGGTCAGCTGACACGTCCTGGCCAATCTCCAGCAGACCCTCCCTCCCAGACCCTCCTACTTCCTGGACAGCATCCATGGAGTAGGAGGGTCTGGGAGGGAGGGTCTGCTGGAGATTGGCCGGGACGTGTCAGCTGACCGGAGTTCGCCGCGAACAGCTCGTGGCGAACCGTTCGCGAACGGTTCGCGACATCTCTATTGACATACAGTGCTCTGACATTTAAAAAAAATAAATATATTCTGTATTTTTCTGAATGCACTTTGCTCACACTTATTTTTTATTTTATTTTCAATATTTTAAAATGTACAATTTATATTTATCCATACATAAAGAATACATCCAATTGTTTACTATAAAATGTATGCTTCGTAGAACTATAAATGTAAATAAAAACAAACTGCATCATTTTTTCATATACAAATTTCCCCAAACATACTGTTCTTTTTATATAAACTGAGCATAAGTTAAATAATTTCTTTATTTTTAACCCCTTAAGGACCAAACTTCTGGAATAAAAGGGAATCACGACATGTCACACATGTCACACATGTCATGTGTCCTTAAGGGGTTAAGGGGTAAAACAAAGTTGAGAATTTTTTTTTTGAGTGTCTACTTTCGTGTTCGCAAAATAAGGAGTAAATGTTACAATCTTTCATTCACTGGCACTCACCTAGTTGTGCCTTTTGAAAATGTTTAAGCATTTATTGACTGGTATGTAGCCTCCTGGGGAGAGTAGTCTCTTACTTCTCAAACACAACAATGAATAATAAAAGCCATTTAACTGCTGTCCATGGCAAATGTTACATACCTCCTGTTTTCACTCCATTTTAAAATCTCATCTTCCCGAGAGAAGATAGATAGCAATTTATTACTGTCAGCTCATGATTAGAGAATGTAGGTTATTACTTCTTTCCTTTATGCTAATTTATTGTAAATCCAATTTCATTTTTTGTGTGAAGTGATTCACTAAACATAAATGGGATGATTTCATTATCCAGTCAGTCCATAATACGTTTTATCCGATCACATGATATTAAATCACACCTTTATGAATAATTAGAAATTTGCCCCCCCAAAAATTGATGTATACATTTCAAATGTATAGGTTTCAGATACTTAAAGGGAAACTGCCACTTCCTATTATTTATATTATGCTTACATATCCCCTATATTTATACATTTTGTGAGGTATGCCAGTCAGCAGTGAGAGAGCATAGGGAGAGAAGGAGATACAGAAACAAGATTACTGTTTCACCTCCTGCAATGCAATGTGTGCCCTAGTTCTGCTTGTACTGGACTTGACAGCAATGCCAATAGCTAAATTTAATTTACCTGTGCATTTAACCTCTTAAGGACACATGACATGTGTGACATGTCATGATTCCCTTTTATTCCAGAAGTTTGGTCCTTAAGGGGTTAAAAGAATACAGAGCGTTACATAATAAAGATTAGTGCCAGTCATAGGAGCTTTTCAATGTTTTTTTTTTATATGGTGTAATTTCCATTGTGGTGATGCGATGATGCACATTTAAATATTTTTGGAATGGACTCCAAACCACAAACAACTGATGTTTGAGCTGCTGGTTGACAGCTATATATAAAGTGGAAGGCACAGATAATAAACTCATTTGAAACATACCTCTTCTCATTCCAAAAACTTCCCTGCAAAATCCAAATTTAGTTCCCTGCCCTCTTATTTTCCTCCCCTTCCTCTTCTCTTCTTTTTTCCCCAAATCTACATTTTGTAAACTAATACAAGGATGTGAATGCGTGTTAAAGGGACACTATAGACACTAAAACAACTTTCGCCTAATGAAGCAGATTTGTATCAATTATGCCCTTGCAGTCCCACTGCTTAATTCTTTACTATTTAGTATACATTCTTTTGTTCCTGCTCATGCAGCCCCAGCCACACCTCCCCTACCTGTGACCTACATAGTCTGCATGAAATCATACTGTTTCATTTTTACATGGTAACTTGCGTTCAAGTTTTTTCTCTCTCCTACTCTGTAATTTGAACTTTATCACACACAGTGGCTTCTGCAAGGTTAAGAAGGCTATTAGCAGGGGATAAGGGATTCTAAATTAAACAGGCTGTGCAGTAAATGAAGTTTAAACAGGTTATCACTCTTTAAAAGAAGTGCTTAGGAAGGCTGGGCACGTTACATGCAGGGAGCTGTGACTCGTGTGGCTAGGACTGTATAAACAAAGTAATTTACTTCCTAAACAAGAAAATTGAGCAGTAAGACTGGTCAAGGTCATGAGCTATATACCAAAACTGCTTTATTAAGTTAAAGTTGTTTTGTTGCCTATAGTGTCCCTTTAAATAAGTACTACACTATCTACTTTAACAAACATGGTGCTAATGGTATGTAGGTATAGTGAAACAGCTGTGTATGATAAATTAAGTTTTGAGGGGTCAGTATCATTGCTTGATCTTTACTTTTGTAGCCTGTCGCCATGACACTGATGCATAGGGTAAACAATTATGGTACTGCATTGATTGCAACACTGTAATAGAGTGATCCTTCATTCCTAGTTGACGAAAAACTACAGCCTGTTGTAAGTATATATTTATTTATAAACTATTTTACAAGGATGGATACATTGATATTTCTCTTGTTTTCAGGCATGTCATGGGCCCAACTAACACTGCATCATTACAATTTGTAACATTAAAAATGCAAAATAATATTATTACACAACATATAAAAATGTAACACAGAAGGGGTGGAGCCAGTGACCGAGCTGTATGGATGTGCATTGATTGCTCTCCAAGCTAGCCTCCAGAAAATCTGCATGCATCGGGCTAGGAACCCATGATGGGACACCCAAAAAGATCCCTAGCATCCCAACAATCATCTGGGAAACATCCACGAAGCATATCAGATGCTTTATCGGACGTGACAATGCGGAACTTCAACAAGGCATCTCAGGCCTAAATATGGCGCCTGAATCCTAGCAGTATGGCTCAGCGCCCTCAAGCCCTGAGGGCTCAGCAGGCTCCCTGTACACTGCAGATATGGATATCAGGGAAGCTATAAGAAATCTATTGTCCAAGAGCAACCTAGCCAACATGCTAGGCAAATTGGAGGCCTCATTCCAATAACGGAAGACAACCTGAAAACCAAACCACGTAACTTTTGTTCCATGAATCACCACTGAAAATCTACCCGGATCTGTCCTGGGCTACCCTCCAAGCAAGAAGGATCCTGAGACCCATCACTGACTACCTCAGAGGAACATAAAGTACAGGTGGGGATTCCCATTTGCTCTAATAGTGACTCACCAAGGCTCAACCCACACCATTATGTACTTACATTCACACAAGCCCTGGACCTGCCTGACACCAATGTGATGGATTGGTATGGCCTGCTTTCAAAAGTACTACCACCCCAACTTCCCCAGCACAACAGGTGGCAGACCCCTTCCAAATGGAGGAGAAATTAACCCAGAGGAACACAGAGGGGGAGCAGCTCCTTCCTCTTCAATGGCACCCTCCACATAAACAGACACCAACGAGACACTCTAAGCTGGATGGCCGAGACACTTTGGGACAATTTTCCACACAAGCCACTTCCACGCTTACCAGGACTCTCACATGAACACTCTCCTCTTGAGAGAGGGAATTGCACCACAGAGTGCCCTTATTGAACTGTCATCCGAGCCTAACTCCTGCGAAGTTAGCTTCACAGTCTATATTAGGTACCGGATCCAGAATCCTGGTAGAGGAGGCAGTAAGACACAGACATACTGAACCACTTACCTCCTTATTTATGCCTAGCTCTGGGCTCACCCTTCCTCCCTATGCCTCCCTGTATCTCTCCCTTCTTCAGACTCAATCTATCCTACTCAAATTTTGCATACTAATAACATCAGGAAGGTTATGTTGTGATATATGCTTTATTGTTGTTACCAATCTATGTTGTGATTTTGTTGCATATCCACCATTCTAGATTATGACGGTACCAAAATTAGTTGCTTAAGTATCATCCTCTCAGGGGCTTAAAACATACACATAACTATTTTTAGCCTGCTACCTGTCTCCCCCTCTCTGCTCCCCTTCCCCAAAGCGGTGGTGTCATCGACCCCGAGTTATACTGAGCAGGTGGCACGGCTTGACAGGGGGAGAGGGAGTTTGGGCATTGGTGGCTGGGGGAGGGGGTGGCAGAATTTGGGAGGAGTTTATTGCATACATGATCGGATGAATAGCTAGTCCCAATAATTTGTTTGCTTTAAATTCGTTACTTTAAATTACTGCTATGATTTTCTACACTCCCAAAGTGGTCTCACATTCAGGACACAGCTAACAGACACATACCACTTGGTTTTCAGGTTGCCCTTCCCCCGCACTGAACACCTCACCTCAGTAATCCTCCCCCCCCCAACGTGGTCCCCATATTGTTCCCACGTAGTATACCTCCCACTATTTGGGATAGACACCAACAGATTTAAATCACTTCTCGATACATACCCATAACCCTGAATAAGATGTTGCTTTTTCTTTTCCATTTTACTTTGAGTTGATTTGTATATAGTTAATTTCCATTCTTAAACCCTTGTGGGGTGGAATAGAGTGTTTAAACACCCCAATCTCCCCACAATGGCTATGATTTGAGTAGTCACCCTGAATATAATGGGACCACATACTCCATGAACACATACTCAAGAATAAATATGCTTTTTCTCCCCCCCCAGGTTTCTACATCTGATCAGTAGCTGTCATTATGGACCTATCACATGGTTGGAAAATTCCCCTCTGTCTCTTACCATTCTAATACCATCTCTACCCGTTAAAACATTCGAATGAGAGCTAAACGATCACTTACTTGACAACCGAACATTGCTTTCCCAAGCCATAGACCCCCTCCACCACTATTTCACTGACAATTGCTCACCAGAAATCCCATCCACCATTACATGGTAAGCTCACAAAGCAATTATAAGGGGATACCTCCTTGCCTTGGCCTCCGAGCAGAAGAAGGAATGAGAGGCTCAAGTACACACATTCATACAATTGATTTGCACTATAGAAAAGAATCATAAAGTGACAAATTCCATAGAAACATACAAACAATTGTCACACTGCAGATCAACATTGCAACAAATATTAAATGCGCGGATTAAATGAAAACTTTCTTTGTCCAAACACAATTACTAGTCGAAAGGAGGCTCTTGGCTAAAATTCTCCAAGACACTGGACAAACCACATTCATACCCGAAATGAAAAACTAACTCTGGAGAGATGTCTCACTACATTCTAGACATACTAGCCACCTTTCATGACTTTTACTCCAAACTATATGTGACAGATCTCTCTGTCTTGAACTTACAGAGACTTATTCTTCATTCGTTAGTTTAATTTGTGTTTTCCCATTCATGTGGACTCTATACAGTTCCCTTTTTAACGACCGAATAAAACTCCCGAACGGCCGGCCACCCAGTAGAGAAGTGTGCTGCTGGTTAACCTCTTGGCCCCATTAGAACGTTGAGGTTAACCGCAGACACCTCTGAACTGATGCTGTAGCTGGGTGGCCGCCATTCGTATACCGAACACGAGGTCGCGGCCATTTTAAATCCACGAAGCTCAGCGGTGTTTGACGGCCAACTCATGGAACTCAAAATGGACACTTTTTGGCATGAACACCGCTGAACCCGCCGACCTCCCTTCTCCTTGGGTAGAAATCTGTGAACGTCCCTCCATTCGGTACTTTGGGAACGAATAAACCATACCCCAGATAGCCACGCCGTGGAGCCCATTCGTATGGAGAACAGACTTTGTGAACACTTTGTGAACACTTTGACTCCACGGTGATTGGACTGTGTAGATAGGATCTGAGCGCTATTCGATACTTTTGTGCGCTCAGATCCTAGCTATCTGGGGACCTGTTGAATGCCTATGTTATGTTTTACTATTGAACAGTTATGTATTTTTATGCCTTTTTGTCCTTGTTATCTAAAATGGCGTTTGGTCTTTGTCCTAGGAGATAATTGAATTACTTCACAATTATCTCCCAGGCAGAGCAGAGGGTCCTGGGTAATAAAAGGGGAATGGCTATGTATGTAACTCTGTGATTGGTTGTTACAATGTCCTTGTCCCAGTTTCCCATTTGGTCCCCTAGGGGAGTGTCCACCAGATGGAAGACCAGCATAAATACTGGGCATGTAGCCCACATTAAATCAGATTCCTGCTTACCCTTAATATGTAGCTTTGTCTCGTCATTGGGGGGATTATTCGTATGGATTATGCTTGTTCAGCAATTTGGGAAACTGACTGATTCGTGTGATTGTTGTTCGGCTGTTTGGAGACCAACGGGTTCGTGTAATTGCTGTTCGGCAGTTTGGAGTGCTCAGTAGCTACCTCTGTATTTGGTAAGGGAACGTCCTATACGGCAGTAACCCCTCTCCTACCTGGGGAGCCGCAACACTATACAACCTACAAATGAAACCACCAAGCAGCGAGGAAATCAAACATTTTCTCTCATCGAGAGTTACCCAAACACTGCCTCGTAATATCCAACATACTTTGAACGCGCCTATTTCAATCAGGGAATTTGAGATGGCAGTGAAAAATCTCCCCCTAAACAAAAGCAAAGGCCCAGATGGCTTTACGGCTAAATACTATAAAACCTTTGTGAAATTCCTGGCAGAATCATTTACCGAGGCATGCAACTCCCTTACACACACCCCCTCTTTCCTGATCTCGGCCCTTGAAGCACATATCACCCTAAACCCCAAACAGGAGAAAGACCGTCTAAACTGTGGGAGCAACAGACCAATATCCTTAATAAATATTGATTTAAAATATTTCACCAAAATCCTGGCTAACTGTCTACACCCACTCCTCCAGGCAGGCTTCATCCTAGAAAGGCAGGACAAAAATAATACTATCAAACTACTCAAGCTCAAACACTTCTCAAAATCCTCAAGCACGCAAAGCTTATAACTATCCATTGATGCAGAGAAAGCCTTTGACTTCTGGAAACCCTTAAGGCCATAAGATTTGGCCCGTCTTGGTTGCACTGGATGAAAGCACTTTACTCCAACACAAGTGCAAAAATCAGAATTAATGGCCAACTATCGGAGTCGGTCATTATAAAGAATGGCATGAAATAGGGGTCCCTGCTCCTTTTTATTATTTATTTTTATTTATTTATAAAATATTTTACCAGGAAGGATACATTGAGATTTCTCTCATTTTCAAGTATGTCCTGGGTTCACAAAACATTGCATTGATACAATAGGGTACAATAAAATGCAAAAACAATATTAATACACAATATAAACAACATTTAACATAGAACAGGTAAGAAATATATAATCAACCATGACAGATGCATCCTGTTTTGAGATATGTAGAGATGGATCTCTTAAAGGATTTTAGGCTTGGGGAAGATTTGAAAGTGTGCGGAGGTCGTTCCGTAATTGCGGTGCTCTGTAGGAAAAGGAGGATTGAGCTGCTTTCATTTTGTATTGAGGTAGATTAAAAAAAGTGCTGGAACTGGATCGGAAGTTATAGGAGGTGGGAATAGCCGGAGAGAGCATTCTGCTCAGGTATGGTGGGAGCTTCTCAGCGAAGCTCTTAACCATAGGGCTGGAGACATGAAGGGTGTGTCTGGAGTTCAGCCATAACCAGTATAGTTCTTTTAACATGTCACAATGGTGTGCCATGTGATTACATTGCAGCACAAAGCATCAGAATGAGTTGTACAATGTAGTAAGTTTAGTCAGGTGGGTTTGCGATGCAGGTGCATATACTACATCTCCATAATCAATGATTGGCATTAGCATTTGCTGTATGATCTGTTTCTTTATTGTGGGGTTTATCCAGGATTTGTTTTTGTACAGGGTGCCTAGTTTTGGGTATAGTTTTGATGACAGTTTGCCAATGCACAGGCCAAAGATAGGGATTTAGTAACCTGCATAAGTATTTAAAAGAATAGACTGTAGTCAGTGTGTTACTTGATTTTGTTCTGACGCATAGATGGGAATTTTGTAATTTATGAAATTTAGGTACTGTTCCAAAGATCATTGTAACAGTTTTGTCAGTGTTTAGGAATTGTTTTTGCGATCCACTTCTCTACCTCTGTGAACTTGTCTTGGAGCACAACCTCAAGCTGTGGTAGATTTTGTTTGCTTCCATTGATTACTGTGTTTTCTGCGTACATGTGTACAGTTGAGGCTTTGCAGACATTAGACAGATAATTGAATATGGAACCTTGGGGAACACCACACATGACTGGGAGAGGGAGGGAGGCATTGTGAGAAATGGACACATACTGTTATCGTTCCAATACATATGATTGAAACAAGATTAGCAGATGATCAGCAATACCTGAGTTTTTACGTTTTTGCAATAGATTGCCATGGTCTACTGTGTCAAAGTCCTTGGCAAAAGAAAAAAAAAATAGCTCCAGTTAGGTCTCCTTGTTCCACACCAGTTTGGATGTCATTGCAAACTTTTAAGAGGGCAGTTGAAGTTGAGCGATAAATGAAAGCGTGATTCACCAGGGGTTAGGTAGCTTTATTTTTGGTAATACTCCTAGTTACATGTGAACACAATAATATTGGGCAATAGTGAGAAACCAAAGTATTGTCATCATTTTTATGGATAGGCACTATTCTTGCAGTCCTCCAAAGTTTGGGTATGTACCCAGACACCAAAGATTAATTGATTAGGGTTGCAACAGGTTTAGCAATAGCTAGTGCACTGAACTTCAGTAGCATTGCTGGGATTTGATCTAGTTCACACAGGTTTTTTACTTTTAAATTATTAAGGTGTCTAGTTATGACACTAACAGTCTAAAATTCAACTTCTCTTTGTGAGGTTTTTGCAAATTTAAGTGATCTACATTTGTAATTTTTAGAATACATGCAATTTATTAACTTGGCAATCAGACAAAATAATTATTATAGGTATTTGCTACATCTAGGCAGTGCTGCAGAGTTTGGCTATCCACTTTGACAGGGTAAGGTTTGGATTGGATTGGGGGGCTTTGTAAGTTACTTATGGATTTCCAAAAGTTTCTAGAGTTTGATGTTCTTGTTCACATTTTCACTGAAATATTGGGCCTTTGCTATTTGTGTTTGCTTTGTGCATGCATTTCACTATTGTCTGTATGCAGGATGAACTTTCATGATGCCAGTACGCTTGAACTTTGACCACAATGCTTAAAGTTTAATCTATAGTGTGCAACACATAGACAAACCACTGTTTGTCTGTTTGATGCACGCTATGGATTAAACTTTTCTTTCTGGATCTGGAGCGAGCTTGTTTTTCTTTTTGTTTCTTTTTCTTTTTTTGGACTTCAAGTTTTATTCTAGAGAACTTACATTTTAGGCTGATGATTACACTTAAAATACTATTTATATTTATCTTTCTTCACTTCTTTATTTATATTTTTTTATTATCGCTGAAAATTTGCAATGATTAGACACAACATTTTGCCACAACAGCAGTAGCATGAAAAAGCAGTGTACATAACATCAGACAGGAATGACAGGCTTATATTTTTAAAGAGTATGGGCTAGTCAGTTATACTAAGTTGCCATCGTATGGTCGTGGTATAACAGCGCTGAAAAATGGTAGGATCGATAAGACTATGTGTGTGTGTGGGCTTATGATGGTATGGTTATGTGTGTGTGTGGGCGTATGAAGCCTGCTGACTGGCTATTGATTGTAAGTGGCACATACGACTCGGAGAGCCAAGTCCTAAGTGACAAAGCCCTACTTGGGGGCGAACCGTGCCGTCATTGAGCCAGGCACTGTTAAATGCATGCAAAAAATAATCATTAAAACCAACTAGGATTCCTCCTCTGTGAGGGGGTGCCTCTTTAGAAAGTGTACAACTAAAAGCTATGTAAAGTACTTCTCAAGGTGAGCATTGAATAGGCTACTATTTGCAGATGACAGTGGCATGGAGCGTGAGGGTGTTCGTAAATGCCCATCTGGCTATACATGGTCTGGAGTCTTTTGACTGCACTATTCGCTCCGTTGTGACCAATACCCTTTTACCTTGGGGACATGGGGGTGGGGGTTTCTGGAGCCCATATTGAGTATATGTCTAAGCGACAGAGGGCAGGTCAGGCCAGGCCCTATCACCTAACAGTGGGTGCATTTGCAAACAAAAACTCAACAGGTGTAAATTTTAACATAAACAAAAACAGTATGGTGTGAACTGGTTAAATACAGTTACTGATTCAGTTAATGATTCAGGTTGTTAGCCCCTTGTCTCCTCTGTGCTCGAATGTTGGCACTTCAGCAACATTCCTGGAGTGTATACAAGGTAGTCCCAGGTTGGAATTGCCGAACGAAGGGAGGACAAAGCACCTAATAGAGCGGGAGCATACGTGGGGTCTGAGGCTTTGTGCGTTTTCCCATCTCTGACTGCCCATAGTGAACGGGGAGTCGACCATCGGTACGTCATGCCTGCCATTTGGAGAATCTTCATGTTGGGCTGCATATTCTTATGCCAAAGCAGGGTGGATCTACTTAAGTCCTGGATAAAGGAAATTTGGCATGTTTTGAAGTCGTACTGTAATTTTCTCTTTAGTGTGGCCAACAGTCCCATCTTGTCAGATAGTTTTTGGCATCGAAGAATTATGTCATGTGGTGCAGCACCTGGTGCTTGTGGTGACTTGGCGATTCTATACACACCATCGAAAATAAAGTGTTTGGCCTGTCTCGCTGGCAGGAGGGAGGCCACTAGTCTTCTTATAAAATGTGGTAGTTCTTCTAGGGGCCTTGATTCCAGGACCCCTCTGATCTTAATGTTCTTCCTTCTGCCCCTGTACTCCAGTATGTTCACTTGCCGAGAGATGTCTGTCTGTGCTGATTGCAGCTGTTGTACCTTCTCCCATTGTACTTTCAGGCCTTGTTTTAGGTCAGTCACCTCTTCCTCAGCTGCCTGGGTGCGTGCTGTAATGGCTTGCACTTCTGCTTTAAGTAGCGCCAGATCAGCTTCCCACATGTTCCTGAGATTTTGTTGGAGGCCTGAAAGCATGTCTTGTATGTCCTTTTTTGTAACAGGGGCTGCTTCTGTAGCCTTGCGTGGAGTCCCTTGATCTTTCAGAGTAGGGATCCAAGGTGGGGCTCTGCTAGCCAACCTTGAGGGCGATGTCTCCCGAGAGGACAATGTCTCCCACGAGGCCAAAACTGGAGCTGGTGTCAGGGATTGCAGCATCTGTCCAATGTCGCGCTGTGTTTTAGTAGTATGCGCCCGTGGTTTTTGAGACCTTCACCCCATATCTACAACTGTCTGTATGTCAGACAGTAGTTCTGCTCCACACTGGGAATCCTCTTAAGGCCACGGGTAATTGGCCGCCCACACTGTATGTCTTACGGTCTCAGTTGCGGATTTTCTTTCCCAGGGCGACAAAAAAGGCATCTACAGGCTTGAGACAGTGCTCTGCAGTCATATTCACCCTGGTAGTACACGGTAGCAGTACAATGTGGCTGATATTGTGTAGATTGTAGCCTGAGCACTCAGAGATGTAAAAAATGGCGACCTTTCTGGTGCGCTGTTAGGCTCCACTCCTTTATTTTTGTTTCTTGTTATTTCTCTATGAGGACTTGGAGTTCCTGTACCGGCATCCTAGCTCCATATGGAGTAAGTGAGTGTGTTTTTATTTTTTCCTGTTTGATCCATTTGCATCTTTTTTTTTACATTTTGATTTACTCTCACTATTTAAAATACTACCTTTCTTATCCTTATGTTTTTCCTTATTGCTTTGCTATCACAATGAGTCTCTAATCTGGTACTTTTAAATAAGGTCAGCTGTAACCCAAAGGAGATGTGCTTCTTTGACTCACAGCTTGCGCAGCACGGCATGCAAATACCAAACTTGCAATTGTTTGGACTGAAATAACACATTCACCTCAATAATGGATCCTATCCCAATACCTGAGAGTCCACAATTATTCTAGACCCATCATTCCCCCAAGGCACCTAATCCATCCCATCGTATATTTTTACTGTACTATTCCCTTATCCTTCTTCTCGCTCTCCTCCATCTTTTTCTCTCTTTTCTCTTCCTTAAGAAAAATTCGCGGAGCTGCACTAGAGACAAGCCTGTGCCGATCTAACAGGGCATTCAACTGTGCACTCACAATGCTTTGAGGTATAACACATATGCACAGACTTACATATAGAGGTTTTTCAACACTAAATCCTATCTTTAACAGTTCATAGGTTATGTTAGCACCTTTTCAATTTTATTAAAATCAAAAATTCATTTGATGGCTTGAAAACTGAATATGTCTCAGAGGCAATAAACTACAGAAAGAAGATATATTACACAATGCCATGTTTACAAAGTACCTCTTATGCCAATTGCTCTTTAGTTACTGACATGAATTGTGCTAATTATCCTAAGTAATTGACTTTTGTTGAGATGAATTCTACAAGCTGTCATACCAAAATAAAAAATAAAATAAAAAAAAGAATACCTATATATTGCAATAGCAGAGTAAGGTATTTTTGCTGTTAGCCATGATTCCGAGAGCACAGTGGGTTTGTAATGAGAACACCAAGCTTACAGTAAATCCAGTTTAGGTAGTAAGCTGAAAATGTTATAGTGCACAAAGGAGAGGCAATCAAAGGCAGATTGGATGCAGGTGTTTAGCAGGCATTAGCAGATCATTGTGACACCAGGCAGGGATGTTACCCATACTCTAACAAGCCAATATGATAGCTCTCAAAATGTGCAAGAATTCCGGTAATGCATTACTGCTCTATAGGATAAAAAAACTTTCACATAAGAAGAGGTTACCACTCAATACATTGTACTGTTATAACAACACAGCTTTGACAAAAAAAAACAAATGAGCAAACTTTGAACTCTAATATTTTACTTGCCATTATAATGACATATGCCTGAAATTGTATGAAATATAAAGAACAGAGTTTCGAAGAAATATGATGTTGAAAATATTACATGAAATGTCTTGGGGAAAACATGGCCAATGATGTGACATATGAACATTTAAAAAGAACTACATTTGTAGAAAATGGCACAGAGTCTGAGTTGAGGTGCTGTAGAATAAAATTAGTTTCTGAATGACCAGAAGCAGTAGATACATTAGAAAATTATGATTCCTTAAATTGTAAACTGCACCTGGAGTCAAAATGTTACAGTTTCACTATGAATAGTAATATGCTATAAAATCATGCCCTGTGTTATTTGGCATTCTATACTGTTGTTCTTATTAATTAAAAATTCCTTTTAACAGACCAGCCAGTATACAATTATCCCATTGTGTTTCTGCTCTTTCATTCACAGATATTAAATACTAGACAGCAAAAAAAATGTGGTTCGCCCAAATAAATTCTTCCAAAAAAATAAAAATGAAGTTTCATCATTGTGGCATTTTGGTTCAGATAAAATTCATCTATGTGATTATTTTAGAAAAAAATATTTAGATGAAAAAAAATTGGTAAGAAAATACACCTATTAGTCTATGGAAAAGGATATACATCGTTTTTGCAGAGTTTGGTTCAAAGATGAAGTGTGAAGAAATAACTAATAGAAAAACTTATCCTCAACTAATAAAAAAGGAGGAGCAGTGACACATCTATATTTATATGTTATGTGTTTATTAAATGTAGATTTTGTAAAAAGATAAAAGGAACACTATAGAGTCAGGAACACAAACATGTATTCCTAAACCTAATGTGTTATAACCACCATCTAGTCCCCTGGCTCCCCCTTGCCTCCCTAATATAGTAAAATCTTACTTGAATTCAAGTCTGCAGCTACTGCCTCTGTCCCCGAACTTACTGTCTGCTGACATCATCAGAAGTGGTGGCCTGAGCCAATCACAATGCTTCCCATAGGATTGGCAAAGACAGCAAATCAGGGGCAGAGCCAAAACAAGTCAAGTGCTGAAACCACCATTTAGGTGACTTGCCATCCTAAAGCCCCTGGCCACATAAACACCCCAGACTATCACTAAAAATCCTGACTGGCTATAAACGTAGGGAGGACTAGGCTAACCAAGCATGGAGGCATACTACAAAGCAGTAGTGCTCACAAGAATCTACAAATGGGCCACCACCAAACAATCGAGCCCACTGGATCATGTAGTCCCCCTTCCCACAGTACCCAAGAAGGAGAAGAACCAGGACATAGAACCGACATACTTATCTCATCCCACCATAGACCCAACCCTGAAAACATGGCACTCAATTCGAACACTCTGAGCCTATCACTACACCCTTCTACCCTTAACCAATCCCTCACAACCCACAGTTTCACCCGGGACAATACCCTTTGCAGCGTTAAACAAATCTGCATAACTCACACTTGAAAAGGTACTAGACAAGCCGGGCATAACACCATTGATTGAGATCATACCTTCTCCCACACCCTCACTGCTACAAAGGTTTAGCTATTCGCTACTCAAATACTTTTTATCCACAAACACTCAACTGTCACAAGCGGATAGGGACCACACCATATTCAAGTCTATATGTAACAACCAAATTACTAAATCAAAACATATCTCTAAATTCTACCAAATGCTCCTAAGAGACACCACCCCTCCACACCCCGATTCATGGACCAATAGTCAGAAGAACTTAACATCTTCTTCACTGAGACAGACCTCAATAATCTTTTCGATAAAATCTTCCACTTCTATAAGCATCTCAATACACAAGAGTAATTACGAAAGGATATCCTTGTGGCATTATACACCAACTCACTTACACACACTCTTCCCTGACACCTCGGCTACCTACTGGAGATGTGGCCACACAGAGGATCACATTTGGTGATCATGCACAGTAACTAAAAATTACTGGTCCAACACTAATTCATACGATCACAGGGTTATTCTTACTGCTATCACCCAAAATCATTCTCTTCTTCCTTTTTCTTCCTTAACCCAAATAACTAACTGCAGACTCCTATATCACATGCTGACAGCCGTAAACCTCTTAATTCCCACTAACTGGAAAAACCACAATCATCCAACAATCAGAGAAGTCGAATCCTTTTGGATCATGGACAAACTGCATTTGTCTCTGTCCCACATCTAACCCCAATGCCTCAGTAGCTGGCAACCACGTTAGAACTTCATGACGAACCCTAGGATATTAGCCAGGAACCGGAGCACAATCTGTGATCCAAATTAGCGGGACCAATGATATATGTTTAAAGCCCCCACACACACGACTGGATTTATTTTGATATGCTTATGACCAGCAACATACTCTGTTGCCCCTACTAAGAAGCTTGTATTTTAAGTTATGTAAAAAACTTGTGTATTGCCTGTTTGAGAGAACCCCACTATGCCGTGATGAGATATACCAAATAGTGTGATATACCGATATCCCCACTAGGCCCAACACAGAAAAACAGTAAGAAACACCAAAATAGGGATAGCAGCTGGGAGCACCTACACCGATCCTCTTCTCTCTCTCAAGGGCATCAATCTCAGTTCCCGCAGTTGTGTTTTAAATCATAGATTTCCTAAATGGGTCTCAAATTGCATATCCATTTCACTAATTCTGGATCTGCACAAGACCAATTCCTGATGCACTGGAGGCTGCTGGGATAGTTACATACTGTATAGATTGGAATAACTTGGGTGCCCTCTCGACTAAATTGTATTTCATATTCTGAACTACTTTAAATGCTATAAAACTAATTTTATGCTTGTGACTGCATTTAGTCACTATTGTACCATGACACTGATATTGCTTTATTTTACTTTTTGTTTCCTGCATGTTATGATTTGTAATGCTTTTGAAAGTACAATAAACCTTAAAAAAAACAAAAAAACAAGACTGCCATGTGTAAGGTCAGAGTTGTTTCTTCTAAGACCATCCAATGTTTAGGATACCTTATGAGAGATTTTGGGTATTTAAAAAAATCAGTTCAAATTTTATCATAATAAAAGCTATATTTTTGTGATGGTTTGGGGGCAATCTATAAATTGGAATAATTAGAGTAACATGAAAATAAGAGTCTCCCCAACGAACCTGATCTACAACAGATCCCGTGGGAAATTTAGGTATTTCGACATTCAATCTTTCACCTTCTTCCAGCATAATAAAAACAACCATATAGATATCATTCATTATTCAGCACTACACTGAAATCCCCTTCATCTTAAAGCATTTTATATGTTTGTCTGTGTTTCTTAGAATTGGAAATTGGGAGTTAATTCAAAATATGAGTTTGGTTCTTTGGTGTGGTGTTTATTTGAAACAGTTGTGCTTTTGGATTTCTCGAGAGATCAGCTGAAACATGAGCAACATTTTCTATTTGCACTTTGTGCAAATTTGTATCTCAACTACATATATAATTTTTTTCTGATAAAAATTTATCTGACATATCGATGAATTCTCATTCGATTAATGTTTTTGAGAGAGATCTATTGTGAAAAATGCCCCTTCACTCTTTTCAGCTAATTTTTTTTGTTTTCTGTGTATGATCACCATAGGTCAAAGGTGAAAGCCTCTGCATGTTTCACAAACAAATTGCAAAAAAAGATTAGGTGACATCATGTGAATTCCTCAGGCAAGTAGTGATAGGTTACAAATTGTGCATGTTTCACCATTTGGTGGAAACCTTTGTCAGCTCCAATTATTTATAAAGAAATATTTGATCCAAATTTGAATCTGTTATAATATTGGCTCCAAGCATTATTCTATCCTGCTATTAGAAGACAACATTTATGCAAATGAAATATTTATTTAATAAAATTTGATCTTTAACGTAACATAAGAGATTAGGTGGATGAAGGGTTTTTTTTTGTTTTTTTTTACAAAAGAGTATACATTTTGAGTTTAGGTACTGTGAAATAAAATGACATTGATAATTATTAGAAGTTATTAAATATACTCAAACAAAACTTAAACTGAAATTCCCATTACTACTGGGCGACAGCAATGGCTACAGATACCACTCCAATGGACACTAAAGTGCAAGCCCACCTGCCCCATCTAGGCAAAACTCTTAGGTGAGTTCTACACGGTGAGCTTAAACTTTAAGGCGTGGTGCTAAAAATCTCTTGTTTTTTTAAATGTGAATAGGGATTTGGAATAGTGCTCTGGTATTTTGTTTTGCTTTGTTTGATGTAGTTGTGCTGATGTGTGCTGTAGCTGTTGTCTTATAAAAATACTTCTTTTTGTATCACAACCTAATAATGGTTACATAACTAAGATTCAGCTTGAATGAAAATAAAATCAATGCATGCCTTGCTTTGATAATATAAAACACAACTGTGTTGTTTGCAATTTTATATTGTTGCTGTCATTATCTTAGTATTGGTTCTTACAAACCAGTCTGTACTGTACAATTAACCCGGTATGAACAAGCTCTTTCATTCACCGATATGACTACAATATTATGAACTGTATAAGCAAAATTACCCAATACCTCTTCTAATTTATTCTTCTTGGATACAAGTCTTTTTTTTACTTCAATTTTCCACAAACTTGACCACAGTTCAATATTACAGCAATAATTGTCATTATTTACTGAGACCTTATTATACGTTAGCTGTTGGTAGCTCACTAAAATATAGAAAATGGCAGTAAGAATGATAAAGATGATATTGTGAAGCCAATGAGCACCACCGGTCAGCAAGGCAAGTGTTGGGCAATTACTTTCTGTTTCATCTACGACAACAAGATATCATTGCTTTTTATTTCAATCAGTATGTGGGGTATAGTTCGGGCTCGCTCAATCAATTCCAAATAAAACAAATCTTTGGAATAGGAAGCAGATGTACATATTCAGGACAGTCTTCTTGTTTTGCATTGATGTACATTGATGAAGCTCCATGGCATCGTGCAAAATGCTAAATAGTATATTAAAATGTATTTTACATGAATTCAATAATTAATTTCTTAATTAAATAAGAAAAATAATGGTAATAAAAAGAACAGTTTGAAAATTGCATAGGCATTTAAATAAAAGATTGCAGTATGTTAAATTGCTAAACATATGTATGACAAGAAATTCATTTTCGGGCGATGTGATTCTTTTCAAGAATAATATTTTTTTTAAACAGAATGCCTGTCAGATACAACCAAATTCCAATCTGTAAATGTAGTGGGAGAATACACCAAAAAGCAGTAAAAAAGGACCAATTGATGTGCTGCAAAATATAGTATTATTTATATATCTTGCATTACACTGATAGGAGCATTTTTCAGATATTTGGTTCACAGATCAAGTAAGAAAAAATAACTAACAGAGGGCAAAACAGGAGCATTAAAAAAAATCCATATATTTATATATTAGGAGCTCATTAACTATTTTATAGTGTACTGATAGGAGCATTTTCATGCAATTTGGTTTACCGATTAAGTGAGAAGAATCGAACACAAAAGGAAAAAAAGGCAAAGAATTTTAAAAATGATCTATATTTACATACTATATATTTATTAAATATATAAATATTGATTGTTTTTTTACTGATCTTCTTGTTTTTACCTTATTTGCTCACTTCTAAATTGATCTATATTGATATATTTAGCATTACACTGATAGGAGCGTTTTCCTGCTGTTTGGTTCACAGATCAAGTGAGAAAAAGTACCCAACAGAGGGAAAACGGGAGGAGCAGTAGAAAAATAATCTATATTTATATATTATGTACTGATTAAATATTTTATAGTAAATTAAAAAGAGCATTTTGTACCACTTGGTTTACATTTCAGGTGAGAAGAAGCACAAAGAAGAGGAAATTTAAGGAGAGAAGTTAAAAAATAAAGAAATGTAAAACTATAGAAATATGGAGGTTTTGTTTTTACTGTTCCTACTGTATTTTCCCCTCAAATATTCACTTCTTAATTGATCTATAAATAAAAGCAACATTTAGTAACTGTCCCCTAGCCACCAATCTTTTTTTTTGGCACCATGGCTAGAATTTAGAATATTGATCACCCCCTGACATGATCAACATTGTGCTGCTAGATTAGTCCAACATTCCAGTACATGTGGTTCCAGAGTTCACCCTAACACCCAATCGGCCCAAATTCGTCCGAATTTCAATTCACTCCAAAACAAATCTCCATCTGTAGAAGTTACAGGTTCACACATTTGAGAAAAAAATGTTATATAAGAGAAGGAATATCATGAGAATGATAAATGCAAACTGATACACAGTAAAGGAGTTTAACACAGTTAAGGAGTTTAAGCATGCGTGGGATATGCATAAAGCTATCCTAACTATAAAATAAGGCCAGGGACTTATGAAAGTATTTAGAAAATTGGGCAGACTAGATGGGCCGAATGGTTCTTATCTGCCGTCACATTCTATGTTTCTATGATAGAGTAGAAATCTGCAGTGGAGAGAAACAGACAATGCTATAGAGATAAAAACAGGCTTTATAGACAAGAACTTAAACTGAAAATAAGTAATATTTATTTTTTGTTATTATTATTGTTGAAAGAGTTTGAGTAGGATTCCAATTAATTAATGGTACTAAAATGGTACTAAAATGGTACTAAATGGTACTAAATCTCTAGACCCGATTTCTTATTTTAACTACTTTTAACTACTGTCCCATATCACTATTCTCAATCACTTCCAAACTTCTTGAGTAGCCTTCTAATTACTGTCTTAAAAATAATTCCATCCTTGACCCTCTTCAATGTGACCTCTGCTCTGTCTATTCTACTGAAACTGTCCTTACCAAAGTAAATAATGACTTAACCTTGCCTAAATATAACAGTCATCACTCTCTCTTAATTTTCTTTGAGCCCTCTGTTGCTTTTGATGCTGTTGAACACTATATTTTTCTTCAAACCCTCCACAACTTTGGACTCTGTACTTTTCTGTTTTTTTATCCTATCCTTCTGAATGCTCATTCAGAGTTTCTCTCTATATTTTGTACCACCTCCTCCTAACCACCTATCCTAGTTGGTGTTCCCCAAAGCTCTTTCTTTGATCCTTTTATATTCTCAATTTACACAGATTCCCTCCTTGTTAACTGTTTTGTATTTCAATACCATTTGTATGCTGACAATACTCAGATTAACCTCTCCTCTTTGTCTTCCATATCTAACTGGATATATTCCCATTTTCAAAAAGTTTTTTTTTAATATCACTCCACATCATTGGGACACCTATTACCCCAGCCCCTCAAGCTTGTTGCAACTAAGGTCTTATATTTTATCTTACATCCAGTATGTCTCCAAATCGTGCAACTTTTATCTAAACATATTGCCTACATTTGCCATTTTCTAGCTCAAGATACATCTAAGGCACTTATTCATGCACTTATCATTTCCTGACTTGACTATTACAACTCACTACTCATCAACTTTCCAAATACCCACCATGCTTCTCTTCTGTTGGTAATAAATCCTACTGCCAGGCTCATCCTTCTAACTGACTGCTACTTCCACACCTCACCCCTTTGCCAATCATTACATTGACTCCTTAAACCCTTCAGAATCCAATTCAAACTGCTAACACTAACCTACAAAGCCCTTACTAACTCCACTCCTCACTTCATTTCATATGTACTCAACAAACACAACCCTTCTCATTCTCTTTCTCTGCGAGTGACATTCTCCTGTTATTTGCTTGTTCCCACACCACTAGCTCTCATCTGTAAGAATTTTCAAAGGCTACCCCTTTCCTATGGAACTTCCTACCTTGTGCCATAAAACTCTACTCTTGCCTTCAGTTCTTTAAGTAGTTACTGAAAACAAACATGTTAAGAATAGCGTACTATCTCACTATGTGACGCTTCACTTA
This sequence comes from Pelobates cultripes, assembly GCA_933207985.1. Classification (NCBI taxonomy): domain Eukaryota; kingdom Metazoa; phylum Chordata; class Amphibia; order Anura; family Pelobatidae; genus Pelobates; species Pelobates cultripes. Next base: position 100,266,764 of record OW240923.1, read on the forward strand.
TTACAGTTGTTGTTCTCAGTTACCTCCCTTACATAGCCCAGTTCACTCTCTCTCCTTTCACTGTTTGGTTCATCCACACAACACTTTTAATAGCTTATTCCACCACAGGTATCTTAGCCATCAATCCTTCCTCCCCACAGACATTCAGTTATTCCTCTAGTGTCTCTTTACCACTTCTTCATAGATTACTGGACTTATTTGAGCATGACCTTCTTCACCTCTTGACACCATTAATATTCTGTATGCAATTACTTTTTGTCAAATATCCCTATATTATAATTATATTATAATTGTAAAGTGCTGTGGAATATGTTGATGCTATATAATGTTGATAATTAGAGCTGGACGTCCATAGGAAAGCATTGAGTAATGCTTTCCTATGGGTGGTTTGAATGCGTGCATGCGCATTCGGAGCTGAGAGGCAGTTCGGAGAGGAGAGATCCCCAGCACCAAGGGAGCCCGACGCTGGAAAAAGGTAAGTGCTGAAGGGATTTTAACTACACACACACACTCACAAACAGACGCATACACACTAGCTAACAGACACACATTTACTGACAAACACACACTCACTAACAGACACACTCAGTAACAGACACACACAAACTAGCATACACACACTGACACTCACTAGCAGACCCACAAACACACTTACTGACACTCACTAGCAGACAGATGCAAACTAACACACACAGTAACACACTCACTGACACACACAAACTAACACACACAGTAACACACTCACTGACACACACAAACTAACACACACAGTAACACACTCACTGACACACACAAACTGACACACACACACACAGTAACACACTCACACTAACACACATAAACACTCACAATTTTTTATTTAATCCCCCAGCCTCCCTACCTTTGGGAGTGCTGTGGGGATTCCTGCTGTCCCTGGTGTCCAGTGGTGCTGCTGGGCTGCTGGGCGGACATGCAAGGGAGCACTCTCCCCTGAGCGTTCTCTGCCCAGCTCCCTCGCACGCCGCTTACTGATGCCTGAGCTGGAATATGATGTCATATGTCCTGGAGGCCCAGGCCCGGTCACAGCCGCGACCCCTGCAACCCCGGTATGTACGCCACTGGGTCTACCGTATTAATTGCAATCTCCTCACCCTGTCACAGTCACCCCCCTACTCACCCTATCACAGTCAACCCCTGAATATAGTCATATACAGGTACACAATGCCAGAGACTCAAGCTAACTCAGTCAGAAACGCACACATACACACACTCTCAGGCACATGCACAGGTACAAGTGCAACAGATAACTGTACAACAACAAAGTACAAATACAGTACAGGGCGCCACTTTCACAAACACAGTGATGAGTATAATTACCAGCTGGATGATGAGCTTGTAGAACTCACATAAAAATAAACAATAAAATTCATAGTGAAAAACAGCTTTAATAACAAGAAATAAAAAAACAGAATAAAAATGGAACACACAAATAAAGTGGCACAATTGAAACAAATCAAAATGTGCAAACGCGTATTAGCCTACAATAGGCTGTTACCCTGGATGCAGCAGTCTTTAAGGAGTCTTTAAGGAGGTAGTTCATGGCTTCAGTGATATTTCTTCACTGGCTGCCAATCGATCAAAGTAATTCTGGTATGTCTAGCTGCTGAAATCCTTCCTGGGCTGTATAAAGTGCTCAACGCGTTTCGTCTTTTGTCACAGACTTCCTCAGGAGCATGCACAGGTACATAATTATACACACACAGACACATTCTGTCACTTAATCTGGCTCTGATAATAACAATAAATGTAACTGAAACAATACAAACCATGGTCTGGAAATCTATTCATAAACATAGGGCACAGAATCACCAATTTAGACTGGAAGGAAGGAATTTTAGTCTAAGGCAAAGGAAATGTTTTTTTTTTTACAAAAAGAACAATAAGGATGTGGAATTCTCTGCCTAAAGAAGTGGTTTTATCAGGGTCTATACAGATGTTTAAACAGCAACTGGTTGGATACTTGTAAACACATGGATCTTAATGGATATCATTTTAATATGTGGATCAACAGCAAAAACAAATGCAAGAAAGGCTTATTAAGATGGGCATGTCTCTTTCCAGCCTATGTAACTATGTAACAAGCTGTCGGTAAGAATCAACTATTGCAGAGACATTTAGAGAACAGGGACAAGCAGCATTTCATTATCTAACTATATAGATTTGCTACAGTTCCACATTTTGTAAAATAAGCCAACTACAGTTAGATAAATTATATTGCTGTAATTAAAAACGTAAAGCCAGTAGAATAAACTCCCATAAGAAAAACAACATTTACATTTATATATTGCTGAGCAGGATTTTTCATTTATTTGATTATCCTTTACAGAAATATGGTGAGGGTGTAAAATGGTTTTAAGATTGCATATTAGACCCCCTTTAACTATATATTAATATATTGGAATTTAAGGAGAAATATTGTTTTGTGATATAAGGTATGCATGTATAAATAAAAATTATTTTTAAATCTCTGCTAATGGGTATTTATAACAAATCTTGTAGCCTTTTTGTGGGAATGCAGACTGCACCATAATAAAAAAAACAGTAAAAAATTTAAAATAATATAAATTTAAAGGGCTTATAGGAGTAATTGATCAGTAAGCACCAATATAATATTTCAAAGATATGTCACGGTCAATTAAACCTTGCCACTTTCAAATCTTATTGTTTTCCACCATGTGATTTTGTAGCAGTACGATGTACTTACTTAAGCTTTTTCAAGAGTAATGGTCCTTTCCTCTCCATCTCTTGTCACTTTGCATATTACAAACCTTGACAAATGTGCTGCATGTTGCCTTTTTAAGTGAACTTCCCAATTAAGATGTTGCATTAAAAGTACTGGAAGGAGCCACAAGCTACATCTTAGAGTGCTAAGTTGCTCTATTTGTACAACAGAGAAGCCATTAGTCAAGGGTGGAATATGCTACTCATTGTTGATTTGAAAAACAAATCTTAAGAAATATGTACAGAAACTTGGCTGCTTTTGACAAAGTCATTGTGAGCATGATGTATTCAGCCAGCGTCAGCACAAGTAACACACTATGTACCATGCCTAATGAGATATTAGATTGGAGCCATTACTTTCAGATACTTTTAATAATCTATTTACTAAATATAATATTACATTTTGTTTCTGATACATATGAACATTAATGAGTTAATCCGTATTTACATTTGGGAAAACTAGAAAATATACATAAATGACTCACAAATTTTAGGCCGAAAGAGACACAATTTAAAAGTAGCTGAAATTGAAGATTATTTGCAACTTGCCTATGCTGTGCTAAAAATTTCAATTTACTGGCAGCTTTCCCCAGTTCTCAGTTCATTGAACAACCTTGTGTATCTTACATTTAATAGATTTTTAAAAAAATACATTTGGAATAATTAATAGCTATAACTCTTTCTCTCATAAATATGAGTAACCTTATGAGCACAAAGATACTTCCAACATCACAACAGTCAATCAAGCAGGACAAAAGCCCATTCCATCATCAATGTGAGACAAGGTTTACAGAAAATGTTTGAGCACACCGTCATGAAGTTCAGAATCCTTCTAAGATAGTACTGCTGAGATTATTTTTCTGCAGAGCTTATCAATATTCCACTCCATTTTTACACTGGTGGAGTAGCCTTGAAGCCATCATGTCAAAATCATAGAAAATGTGCACTTAGCTTGGGGAAGTATTCCAAAGTAGAGCCAATCAGGTGGGTGCAGGTGGACATATGCTGGAAAGTGGGATATGGTTTCTACATTGTGTAACACATAATGACATTCATATACTGGCATCACTGGTAGTGCTGTAATGGAGGTAAGCATTTCATTATTATCTCCCTAAAGGGAAACTATAAACAACAAGACAACATTAGTGGTTTTGGTGTGTAGATCATGCCCCTGCTGTCTAACTGCTCAGTTATTTGCCATTTAAGAGTTAAATCACTTTGTTTATGAAACCCAAAAACACTGCCACCATGTGACCTACACAATCTTCTTACACATTTGCTGTAGAAAGATACATTTTTAAACTTCCTTTATTGCAAAATGTGTTTAATTTAGAATATCTTTTTTCCTAGTCTAATAGCCTGGAAGAGCCTACAAGAGCCTCCTGTGTGTGATTAAAATTAAATTATCAGAGCAGGAGATGAAAACATATAAAATAAACACAATGTACGGATTAAATTATTTTTTTTTCAAGTAGGCTGTGTGAGTCACGGGCAGGGGTGGTGCGTAGACTGAAACAAAAGTGATTTAACTGCTAAATAGTATAACATTGAGTAGTGAGACTGCAGAGGCATGGTCTATACACCAAAACTGCTTCATTAAGCTAAGGTTTTTAGTGCTTAGAGTATTCCGTAACTCATAACTATGATACTACTATGATACATGATGCATTACATAGGGAGATGATATAACTTAAAATAAACTTGCCAGGTTCATTTTAATCTCTATATTGCTCCATGTAACATCAGAGTTCTCTATTCCTCTCTCCTGACTGTTAAAATGCAGGAATATTCTTTGTTCTTGGATTCTTCATTTATTGTTATAATTTTAAGCCCCTTTGTAGGGAATCAAAGGGTCAGAATTAAGGCTTAGCAGAGAACTTACGGTGAAAATATATCCTGGAGTATAAAGGAAAGTGAGTGAAACTTTATGGACTAAATGTTTCTTTACACAATATTACCAAATAAATGACATTGTTAATATTTTAATAGGGACCGCACATTACACTAGGTCGTTGGCACTAAATAACAAATTACAGACACAAGCTACCACTAACACTTATAATGTTATATTTCAACATGAAGGAGTTTTCTCTAGTTTAAACTCAGGCAGATTAATAGCTGCAAACAAACAGCTCCTTGCCTCTAGTGTAGCCTTTTCTGTTTGCTTGTTTGTTTGTTTGTTTGTTTTTAATCCCCCCCCCCCAGTATTTAGATCAGATAACAACTCTATTATTGACTGAAAATAACAATGCAGTATTGTAGGTAATTATATTTCATTAATATTGTGCATGCTATGTAATTTTTTTAAATTATTTATTTATGTTATTTTTGTTGTTGTTGACCAAAAATAATATATTTACTGTAACTTTTAACATTTCTGTAATATCTAATCTGTTAATCTGATCAGATGTATTCTTCAGAGGTGTGATTACATAAAATGCAAATCTGAGAAGGGCTAATTCATGTGTAAATATTCCAAATACACATAGATAAATGTGCGCTTATTTACAGAGAATTCTACAAGTAATAACACAGCGTGTCGAATTAATTAAAGTTCTGTATCCACAGCATCATTTGCTATCAGAAGTTACACAAATGAGACTCATACAATATATATATATATATATATATATTTATTTATTTTTTTTCATTGACTCTTGGTGGTAAAGGTTTATCCTATTCTCAATATAAAATAAAACAGAAATAGGTAAATAATTGATTCAGCCTGTCAGCACTTTAGTATTAATAAGGTTGCACTTGCCAGGGTTCTATTTTATTGATACTTTCAAATTTTGCTTTGATATGAAAAATAACACAAATATTGCCTCATTATTCCTTGCTCTTTTTATTCTTCAGATGTAGCGAGGCTTATTCTGTCTTAAGTGCCTTTAAAGGCAGCGTCTGCCTCGGTAGATGATAGAAAGAGGTTTTGGTGACAGCACTAAAAGCTATACAAAACAAAGGAAATCCTTTTTCAGAGACTGTATATTTAATCACTCTTTTTTCGTACCTCGAGCATGTTTGAGATTATGGATCCCTTTGAAAGAAGGCAATTTACAATGTGTACATTTATAAAATGAGTTTATTTCTTTATGTGTTTCACTCTATATGAATGTTTCATTCTACAATATTAAATATGCACAAAATATAGGCTGTCAATATAAAATATAAACCTGATGCAGAATAGCGTCATGGCAAAAAAAATAAAATCAACATGCTTTTGTTATGTTTTAGTTGGCTAAAACATTTAAACAAAATCTCTAATTGTAATGTTTTATACATACTACAGGTCTCTAGTGCAAAATGAATCCAGTAGACTTGTGCACAATGAGACAATTTGTTTTGTCTTTTCCTTTTTTTAAAACACAAGGATGGCTGAATTTCGGTGATATGCTGGTGATACAAGTATCGGTTGTTGTTTTTTTTTGTTACTGCTTCTCCTTTTTCTCCCTCTATTGATCTCTATTCTAACTTGATCTGTGTATAAAATCAACATTTAGTGACTATTCCGTAGCCACCAATCATCTTTTTTTCCCATCAATCATTTATTTTTTGTTGCCAAAAGTAGAACACAGAGTCGCGAATCAAAACAAACGAACATGATCATCCATAGCGTGTTTGGCTGGTTCACCCATAGCGTGATTTTGCTACATTTGGTTGAAATAAACATCGTATCGGCCCAAATTCAGACATATTGCATCTCCAAGTCTAAAAGCCATGGGCACTCCTCATTTGAAAGGAGGATTACTGCATACAGTACAGGAAATGGAGGCTTTTTTCTGTAGAACTGGATCAACAATTTTTAATAGATAAACAGATAGATAGATAGATACGCCTTTATATTTAAGAGTTATGATTACTTCATAATGATTAGATAAAGACTATATTAAAGAACACCTGCTTTCCACAGTCTCTCTGATAAACATATCTTAATTTACAGAACCATAATTGGATGTTCTAGGTCACAAAATGAATAGCAGATTACACCTTCTTTCATCACTGGGAGAACTGAAGACTTTTCTACTTGACGTAATCTCATTCTACATTTTTTTTAAATGATATGACTGAATTTCAAAATTTATAAGCTATTCTAATGGTAACAGATGGCTATGATCTGTTTTAAAACATTAATATTAATAATATATTGTTAGGTGCATCTGGCAAATTTCTACCATTTATATTGATAAATGAATATAGGTTGAATGCACTTGTGAACATTTCAGAGTGTACAGGAATGTAGATGCAATAAGATCTTAAACTGTACCGCTTAGGAATAAATGATGCTCAACCCCTTGTAAATTTGATATATACTTGACTATTTTATGCTAGAAAAAAAGATCATTTTTAAATGGGCAGGTTTGGTCCCTTGTACTCTTATGGAAATGATGGTGCTCATAAACATTGATTTCCCATATTTAAAAAGTAATTTAGAGCTCTAGTGGACTTCAAAGTATGCTCTGTTATATGTAGGACCCATGACTTAGACATATGACAACTTATGATCCCATCATAATAAATCAGTTATAGACTGTGTTAACAGTATAATAAATGGATACTATATTCATACTTTTGTAAAGTTTCCCTCAATGATAGCCTGAAGTGTGATATAATGTAACTGTTGATTTCTAATGGCTACTGGAGAATGGGAGGGGAATCATTTTTATTCTTTGTTTTTCTTTTCATTACTGAATAAATATTGTGACTTTTTAAATTATTTAATCACAATAAAGGAATTTATACACAGACAGAAAGACATAGATGGATAGATAGATAGTTTTATAAGACTACGTAAAATTACCTATCTCCGCAAACAAACATATACATATTGTGTTAAGCTCACCACTACTTCACTGTACCCAAATATCAGTGGATCCTACACTAATTCCAACATAGGAGGCAAATAAAATAGTACTAGTGCTAAATAAGCAAAAGTGTATTTTAATTATCTGTTGTAAGTGCATTGTGAATATGTATAATGCAAAATTAATGTGATAAACATTATTTATTATTATTAAAATAATGAATTACCTACCTAATGCCCCCCGAAAAATTAGGTGCAGCGAAAGATTTTACCAGAATTTATATAGTTTACCAGAAGAAACATTCAGTAAGGAAAAAAAGATTGACAAATTTTTTTAAAATCTGTCCATGCCTAAAATCCTACCTGACCAGTAAAGGCTGATAAACCAGCCCATAACAGAAGTAGAGGTTAGTAAAGCTATAGATAAATTTAAAATAAAGACTGCTCCAGGCCCAGATGGCTTCACTAACAAATTCTACAAACTAATGAAAGATCAGCTGAAAGGGAACTCACCAATATTTTTAACTATATCATGGAAACAGGAGACTGTCCTGGAGAGCGCTTGAGAGCAAACATTGTTCCCAAAAGCAGGTAAAGACCTAGAATATTGACAATTACAGACCTATATCATTAATCTATATAGATATTTATATACTATCTTCCATTCTTGCTGACAGATTACTACAATTAATTAATAATGACAAAGTTGGATTCATACCAGGGCGATCCCCTATTAACAAACTCAGAAAAATAATAAACATATTAGAAGAAACAGAGAACAATGGAACCCTTCTAATGTTTCTGTCAATAGATGCAGAGAAAGCATTTGACAGGGATGGATGAGGTTTCATGTTCACCACTTTAAGCCAGTTTGGAATCACTGGATCAATTTCACAAGCCGTGTCCACTCTCTACAGCTTTCCATCAGCTAAGGTAACAGGCTAAGGATTCATATCACAAACCTTCAATATCAAAAATGGGACTAGACAAGGGTGCCCTCTTTCCCCTTTACAGATTATAATGGTGTTAGAACCTCTAGCGATTTTAATAAGACAAAACAAAAGATTCACAAATTTCTAGGACAAACCAAATTATATATTTACGCAAATTATATCTTACTAACATTAGAAGAACCAAACATCTCAGTCCCAGAATTATTGAAGGACATTAACAACTATTCTAAAATCTTAGGATACAAAATAAACCTGGAGAAATCAACATTTATAGCTACAAATATGAACAAAAGGATAATTACATTTCTTGTACAAGACATTGGGCTCCCCAAAAACAACAACAGGCTAAAATATTTGGGTATCACTATAACCTCAGACCTAAAAGATTTAATAGATGCCAATTTCCTACCCCTACTAAAAGAAACTAATAAAAACTTAAGGGACTGGAAAGGCATGGACTTTTCTTCAACATCCTAAAAGCATATATTTTGTCAAAATGGCTGTACTTGTGGAGAATGATTCCTAATAACTTCACACAAAACTGTCTGTCTTTATTACACTCCTCTTTTTTTTAATTCATATGGGGGGGGCAGGAAACCAAGAGTTAAAATTAAAGTTTTGGCTAGATCAAGGCAGAACAGAGGCAAAGCAATGCGGCAACTCAAGAGATATGGAAGAGATATGGAAAAAGCTAAAACTGGGGTTGGAAATGTATCCTCATTATTTTGGCCTGTAGATGTAAATAAAAAAATGTATTATAGAGTCTTGAACTAAATCCCAGTTACTCAGAGAGTTAACAAGATGGTGGGATAAATTTACAAACAATAACAAAGTATTTCAGATATGTTAGAAAATATAAAAACAGACATTTGGACATCAGGCAGGATAAAGGAATTTAAGAATATAGAAGTTTAACATTATCTCAAACCCTTCAACCAAATTATGAAGGAATTTAACATTCCCCCCAGTGAAATGTTCAATTATCTGCGAATTAAGAGTTTCTTAGCACAACACCTCTATACAAACAAGGGGGAGAATACCATAAACCTTGTACATCTATTTGAACTAAAGAATTATAAAAATCTATAGACAAATATTCTAAAGTTGTTTATAGATGGAGACATGACAAACCGATAGCACTGATTAATAAATGGGAAAAAGAACTACAAGTACAAGTAGAAGAAGAAGAATGGATACGTTCTTTACACAAACTAAAAAATATAAACTTCTTAAACCTTACAAAAACCCAATTTAAACTATCAAATAAATGGTACCTAACACCGAAACGCTTAAAGAAAATCTTCCCAGAGTTATCTGATAGATGCTGGAAATGCAATATTAATGAAGGTAATTTGATCCACATCGGGTGGCAGTGCACACCCATTAACAAATTTTGGTAATAAGTAATAAAGATAATGTATCAAATAATGGAAATTCAATTACCTCTTAAGCCTGAAGTTATCTTAATAAACATGAACTTGCCCAATATGACAAAAAGAACATTAATCTTAATATTACACATAATCACGGCAGCTAAATTACTCTTATCACGAAATTGTAAAACAGGGATAATTCCATGCACCAATGAACTAATAAAACAAGCTATATGCAAGCAAGAATGGAAAGGGGTATTCTGGTGAATTTAGGAAACATATATAACCAAATAGAAGACTGGGACACATGGATAAACAAAATGGATAATATATCAGGCTTTCTCTGCTTTCTACAGTGATCTTTTTTTTTTCCTTCTTTCAAAATTTAGATCGCAATAACCAACAGAGATAGAGCGCATGTGAAGGGAAGTATTAGATCAGATGAGTGGAGAAGAAAGAAAAAGAATACAACCCCAAAATGGGTAGACAAAAAGAATAATAAAACATCAAAACTATATAGGATATAAGAGGTTCTCTATTTCTCTAAGATCAGATGAGTAAAGTAAACAGACAAAAACGTATACTAAGAATTAAATAAAAGGGCTGGGGGGGAGGTGGGAGGGATTAGTAAGATTAATAGAATTGCAAGATATATTTATGATATGATTATGATATTGATGATGACATTGTACCAAGGCCTGAATCACATAAGCATCATCAAAACATATGTAAGGCAGGTAAATGTCTGGAAAAAAAATGAAGTGTCAAAACTAAACAGTTAAAGTGATAGTGCTTTGATGTATATACTCACAATGCTAAACCCAAAATTAATCTGGTCTGTATTCCACACTTACATAGTAAAGACAAAAAGGAATTGGAGGGGACATCTGGAACATGCATTTTGCAAGAATGGTGCTGAATGCCTGTTCTGCTGTGATAGATAGATAGATAGATAGATAGATAGATAGATAGATAGATAGATAGATGTATAGATAGATAAAACAATCAAATGAGTTGAGCTGGAAAAAAATCCCATCTCTTCTCTATTTCCAGGTCCACTATTTTGAGCTTATATTTTCATATCCTTTTTCAAAAAAGTGTAGAATGCCCATCAAGTTAATGATTTGATTGTTGTATTGTATCTTAATATTATTGGTGTTAATAATAACCAGCTACATATGATCACTAGATAATATATAGATACAGCTACATATGTCTAATACTGTCCAATATGTGTCAGAATATAGAAACTATGAGGGAAAAAGCCAAGCTAAACTATGTTATTGTAAATGTGCATAGTTTGCAGTGGACTGTTTTCTCATAGCAGAGTCATGGTTTACTCTATTTAATGAATAGCAATATTGCCATAGACTTCAATGCAGGAATTGATGTCCAGTAAGCAGGGGGAACCCTTACACTGCTAAGAGAACCCAGCCCAGTGAGCCTAACTGTGCTCCTTAGATAACTGGGTCTGAAACTCTTAGCAGAATAAAGGTTTACACTATTTACTGAATAGCAACTTTGCCATAGCCTTCAATGCAGGAATTGATGTCCCGTAAGCAGGGTGAACCCTTACACTGCTAAGAGAATCCAGCCCAGTGAGTCTAACTGTAACTTATATAACTAGGGCTGAAACTCTTAGCAAAGTAAATTTAATCATAGACTTAATTGGAGGGACTACTATTCACTAGACAGACTAAAGCCTTACTTACAAAGAATAGTCAGCCCTATATGTTTTCATTCCCGGTAAGATATGTAAACATTTGCTACGAATTTATAAAATGAAATGCTTTATAAGCCTAATATATCCTTTATAAAACTAAATGTTTCTAGTCAACACCTAACATTACAAAGGTCCAATAGAAGAAAATAAATAGTCTCATAAACATGTTGATCCTGTCTCTTTGCCTGTCAGGACACCCGCTAATGGACTTGTGTAAAATAAAAACACATTCAATATCATTATTTATTTATTTTTGCCTTTCAAAATGAATGCATTAATACATTGAAATGGACATTAATGAGAACTATTGTAGACGATTTGTCAGAATGAGCATTCGATTCCTTTGTAAATAGTACTATTGTAATTTGTTACACAATGGGCTCCCTGCTTGAGATTACCACATACCTTGTTATAATGCAGGGGCACTTTTCAGAACTGAAATTGGATTTCTCTTTAACATTCTACATTAATAAAGGCCAACATTTAGTCTAATACACAAAGAACAGCAGGGCTTTGTTCCCAGTGAATGCATGTATTGGACAGACTTCACCATGGCAATGCATGTCAAACCTGCTCCGGGTGACATCAGAGAGAAAAAAACTAAACAAAAGCCTTTGATAAAAACACATATTGTGAACGGAGAGTGATTGAAATTGGAACAAAAAAAAAATCTCATGGAAGTCTCCTTGAGCAAAAAAAAAAATGTGCGAAAGATTAAAATCTTTAAGTTGTTATCTTTGCCCATCATTCATACTATACCATTGGCTTCTAATTTTTTTTATAATTACTTTTAGCAGTTTGATCTAGACAAGACAAGAACACTAACACAATCTACACCTCACAGACAAGGTATAGTCAACAGTACAGAAACAATAAACTAAGGTTAGTCAAGTGCAGAAATTTCACCATATTAGCAAACAAGAGACTTTCTATATTTATGAAAAAAAAATAACAAGTGACAATTTCTTAGCATTTTGAGCTACAATATGAAGGAAGCCTTCTTTATCTACTCAGATGAAAGTAAAAAAGAAACTATTTTGGACCTTTTACACTCAAGTTAATATAATATTCTCATATACATAATTACCCTAGAACACCATGCTATACTCCCTTGCATGCTTTAAAAGTTAAAAAGCAATATTGTAATGGAAGTCAGAGAACAAGAGGTCATTCAGAGAGACTATAACGGCCGTTTTGTAAGGAAGAATGTAAGTGGCATACAAGGAGCAATGTTTAATAGTGTGTTTTAATTAATAAAATGAGCAAAACTATTCTAAGTACTGGGTACAATACACAGATGTCTGTTATGTGTTTCTAACCAAGCACCAAACAATCCCAGGGATAGGGAACCTTTGGCACTCCAGATGTTTTGGACTACACCTATCATGATGCTTTGCCAGCATTATGGCTGTAAGAGCATTGTGGGAGATGTATTCCACAATGTCTGGAGTACCAACGGTTGCCTACTCCTAATCCAGACTATTACTAGTTATTTTCTGCTTTGTTTCATATATCTAGAAGCATTTTGGAGTCCAGATGGTTACCAATTAGGAATACCTGAAGCATATGTGGGACTCGTTAGACTCCCATTTGGCACAATCTGTATTGGTTCATATTTTGCTGTTTCTCTTCTATATAAGGGGTTGAGGGTATCCTGATACTCCATGTTAGGCAGCCTACACTTTTATATTCTTAGTTTGCATTTCAAGCGCTTATCTATCTTTGCGTAGTAACAATGCACAGATAGTATAGTCAACCAAATGACTAACTCCTTCATCTTTGCATAATATAGACTTCATGTGTCTCTTATATCCCTAATAAATCCAGAGACAATACTGATCCCTCTCATAAATATGCAATTAGCCTGTATTCACCAACCATAAGGAAGACAAAGTTTCAATTCTCCTGGGACTTTTATTAAGTCACCTGATATTGGTCCCATGAGGCTTTCTTCTGGCTGGTAAATATAGGCTAATTATATGTCACCTGGATTGCAGTCATTTAAACTAACGGGTAATTTATCTGGGAACTTGCTCTGTGTTTCTCTCCATTCATTTATTTTTGCCACCATTTGAAGATGTTTCATTTCCCTACAGTCCTATTTGCTGTGTGATCAGCCAACATATCTAAACAACTCCATTATAGGCAGCTTCAACATGGATGCTGTCCAGGAGGTGGGAGGGTCTGGGAGGGAGGGTCTGCCAGAGATTGGCAGGGATGTGTCAGCTGACCGGAGTTTGCCGCGAACGGTTCGTGCCGAACCGCGGCGAACCGTTCGCGGCATCACTACATAAGAGGCGAAAGTATTTATTTTTTTTCATCAGAACATGTTCTATCTACCATTCTATATTATTATTATTATATAAATTTTAATAAAGAATGAAATCAAAGATTTTGGATTAACCTGAGGCTCCAGGGGCCATTAAAGGAACATGTCAAAAACCATAACCACTACAGCATACTGCAGTGGTTATGGTGCAATGTGCACCCCGGCTTCCCCACTTTTTAAAGACTTCAAACTGCTTTAGAATAGTTTCTTTTTTTTTTTTTTACCTTGAATTAACTGGGCACCATTCCCTGCTTCCACTACCTCAGACAGAGAGCTGAAAGCCTTGTTCCTTGGCTGACAGCATTCATTTGGCACTCTGAGATAAATTGCTAATCCTGCATTACAGGGCAGATTCCAGGAAAGAAGTCAAACTGTTATAAAAAATATTTGACTACCAGGGCTCTCTTGGCACCATAACCACTGACATGCACTATAGTGGTTATGATCCTTTGAGTGCTCCTTTAAGAATCATTATATAATTCAAAGAAATGTATAATGAAATTACTCTAAATAATTGGGATAAAAATATTTACATTTCATATAAAGTGTGAGAATAGTAGGGGAGCATTTCTCTCTACCGTTTCCTGTTCCCATGGGTAACACTTTGAAGTCTAAAAATATACAGATGTGGTGGGCTTTATTGACCTTCCTTAGACTGATATTTATGCTGTGAGGAGAATGTGGAGATTTGGAAACTCTAATTTAATTGTATTTATATATTTAGTTTTTTTAATTACTCAGGACTAATTTGGGTATTTTCTGAACCTTTATCTCAGAACAACTGAAGCATAAGTCAGACCCTTCTTACAGCAATGCCAAGGACTTGCAGGGTCAGTTAGACCCATTTCTGAGAGTTTTCATCATCTGGTTGTTGGTAGTTAGGAAGAGTATAAATTAAGTGAAGTTACTCTGGATTTGAGTCCTAAAATTACCTTGAAGATGTCCAATTTTTGGTTTTCAGATTTGCTCCAAAAATATAATGCTTTATAAGTCACAACTCTAAGTGGGTGCTTTTGACTTCACCCCAAATTTTTTACAAGTGTTAGGATATGTATTTCCAACATACAGACAGGCATATCATAAAAGTCTATAGAAAAGTAAAACACAAATTAAATCAGAAAGAGAGTAATATAGATTGAACCATTCCAGGAATGCCAGTAAAGCAAAAATATGAGTAAGGAGAGCTGTCGGTGATATGAGAATGTGGGATAGTCAGAGTACAAGTCAAAAGTCAATACTAGTATAATGAATGTATAATTTGGGTATAGGAAACCAACACCTGGAATGAAGGTAGCGTGGATAGTTCCTTTTTATTCTATAAATTGTCATCATTCCTACTGCACCAATACTTGCAGGTGATGTGAGGCTCTGATGAGGTGGTAGTGCTGTTCTCTTTGAAATTACACACACTGAAAGAACTATTGGAGTGCATCAAATGTTAGCGTCTATCTTCAGAACTATCAGTCACAGCTCGGGGATGAACAACAGGAGTAGGTACCAAGCATATTAAAAATAAACCTCTGAGGGATTTTCCCTTTAACAGATTTATGTCATAAAAAGCTTTGCGATAAAGCTGCTTTAAGTGCCTTCTAACTTTTCTACTATTTACTGTTTTCCTTTACGCATTACGTCATATTGTCCAGGTTTGAATCTATAATGTTTCAGGTAGAAGCCCGTGACGGCTGACTTGGCACCTGCAATGTTTTTTTTTTCTACACTTGAATCCCATTAATTGACTCAAGTGCTTTCAAAGGCAATAGGAAAATGTTTGGTTAGCATTTATTTGGAATAATTATAACACTCCAATCCACTTACCGTCACTTGCAAAAATAAATATATAAATAAATACAAGAAATATAGATATCAGGCTAATGCAGCGGTGCTAGATTTCAGATGTCACATTGGTTAATTTGCTGATTCCTCCAGGGGTGGAACGCAAGCTGATAATGTACTGGGCCAGAGTAAATGAAAACATTTCATTTCATTGCTCGTACAACAAGACTTGTAAATAAATTACATGGTATGATGAAGTCATTACAAGACAATGGAAGAACGCAAAAGACGTAACTCGATGCAGAGCACATTTTAATATAATGACTTTCTGTGTTTTATCAGATCGGGAAAGAGAGATTTCAACAAAAGCTCCATTTATTGACATTTTTAAAGAATGCAAAAAGATTACGATATCAAGATACTGTAAATTGAGTAGGAAAAGTCTGTTGCCTCGGGATCTACAAGGACATGGCAATTTAAAAGCTATGTACTTATACTTACTGTACGCAAGGTTGTGTAATATACAAATCATTTGGTGTTCTCTGGTCACCTGCAGAAATAAAAACTCAACATTTATTTAACAAGAGAAAAAAAAATGGAAAAAAAAAGATTTAGAAAACACAGAGGTTCACATAAGAGACATCTCCTTCAATGTATTTGCAAATAAGCTTCTTTACCATGCAACTCATTTTCACTTTGTAAAGAAACATATTTCTCTATAATTGTTCCAATGGTCTCTCTACATTTAAACAGAGGAACTAAAAATGACAGTCTCTCTCTCCCAATGCTATATATTCTTGCAGATGGGTGTTGATTAGAGATGTCGCGAACTGTCCGCCACATTCCACCCAATCAGCAGCAGACCCTCCCTCCCAGGAAGTGTCTGCTGACTGTGAGGTTCCGGGTCAAAGTTTACTCAATGATGACGTATAGGGGGCGGACCGGAAATCGGATATGTTCGCCCAACGCGAACACGCTATTGTTCGCCAGCGGACAGTTCGCGAACAGTTCGGCAGACAGTTCGCGACATCTCTAGTGTTGATGACTCTGAGCACATCTGAGTGCTTGTTTATAGGATGCCTTGCCAAATATAGTATATATGCTTGCAATGAAAAAATAAATGTAACTTCTGCATGTGGACATTGTACATGTAGACTTCTGGCTCCATTCAGAACAAGAGTGCTTGATTAGTTTTTGCAAAAAAATGACAGGTACCATTAGATGTACATTACAATTTCCTTGATGTGTGTTACTGCCATTTTGTTGTGTATACATTTTTCTTACATTTTGTATGTAACAGGTGGAGTTTTTTAACAAAAAGAGCACAGTACCACCTTACCTACTGCCTGTCATGAGCTATAATAATTATGGTGATTTTTTTTTTTAACTTTCATCTTCAAAGTTTCCAATGCTTTATTTTTATCAGGGTTGAGATTGAATAATTTTGACCTCTTAATTTGTTGGGAATTGATTTTATATATTCTGCGTTGAATTCTCACAACTAATAGACTATACATACGTTAGCAGAGACAGAATTATATTATAGCACGTTGTTTTACAAGGAAACACAGTTCCTCTCTATGTATGCATGCAGTTAACCTTGTGTTACAGCCATTAATAGACTTGAAATGGATCTTAGATTGAAATGCTGTAGCGAGGACAGGTTGCTATGTAACAATTTAATTTTAAGCAAATCAGAGCTAAATAGCAACATCAAACCATTGCAGTTAAAATAAGTAATTTTACATCCTAAAATACAAAGTGTCAGCAAAGAAAATGTAGTTCTTATACTGCAAAGTCATACATTTGTAACATTTTGCTTTTATGTATGTTTTGGACCTAAAGTAGATTTAAAAAATAAAAATAAAAAAAATAAACGTACACTGGTGTGGTACTGTCACATTATGGAAAACACAGTAATCCGTAGAGGATCCAGCAGTCTTTTGGGATTACAATTATAATTATTTATATAGTGCAAACGTTTACAATTTAAAGGCGAGAGGGACAAATACACAAAGTGAAGTGATGGAATCCAAATATCTATATGCACCTGAGGATGGGAGGGCAGTTTGGAAGGAGGAAGCTCAGTAGATGGGATACAGCAGAGGAAGGTTCTAAGTGTGAGGAGGTAAGGGATGAGCTGATAGGCTTCTCTAAAAAAACATGTGTTTAAGGATTTTGTAAAGGACTGCAGAGACTGTGAGAGTCAAATGTGCCACCGGAGGGCATTCTATAAGAAGGAGGCAATATAGATTACCATTGTTGTACTCTTGAACAGATCACACAGTTCCTGATTGAAGAAACCACCAGGAGATTAAGACATGTCATCTTGAAAAAGAAAATGTAAAGACCCTCCAAGTGACAGTTCAGTTTTAACTCTTTTACAAAAAAGCCCTTTTTGTTT
The DNA here is from genome assembly GCA_933207985.1 of Pelobates cultripes. Classification (NCBI taxonomy): domain Eukaryota; kingdom Metazoa; phylum Chordata; class Amphibia; order Anura; family Pelobatidae; genus Pelobates; species Pelobates cultripes. The sequence goes on from OW240923.1 coordinate 100,284,880, forward strand.
GAAATTAACAACATAACAGTTATTTGAAGTAAGGAATACATAGGTAGCACATACATATAGAATAAAACACAATTTTTTCATATAGACTGCTTTTCAGACAAACGTAAAAAAATATAACTATACATGCATGATCAAACTTGACAAACTTGACAAAGGACTTACATGCCATAAACTTAGGGAGGACTAGGCTTACCAAGCATGGAGGCATACTACATGGCAATAGTACTCACAAGAATCCACAAATGGTCCACCGCCAAACAACCAAGCTCACTGGATCATTTTAGAATAATTAGGTTTCCAAGTCCCCCTTCCCACAGTACCCAAGAAGGAGAAGAACCAGGACATAATAGAACCGACATACTTATCTCATCCCACCAAAGACCCAACCCTGAAAACATGGCACTCAATGAGAGCACTCTGAGCCTATCACTACACCCTTCTACCCTTAACCAATCACTCACAACCCACAGTTTCACCCGGGACAATATCCTTTGCAGCATTCAACAAATCTGCATAACTCACACTTGAAAAGGTACTAGACAAGCCGGGCATAACACCATTGATTGAGATCATACCTTCTCCCACACCCTCACTGCTACAAAGGTTTAGCTAGTCGCTACTCAAATACTTTTTATCCACAAACACTCTAGGTACTAGACAAGCTGGGCATAACACCCTCACTGCTACAAAGGCTTAGCTATTCGCTACTCAAACACTTTTTATCCACAAACACTCAAATGTCACAAGCGGATAGGGACCACATCATATTCAAGTCTGTATGTAACAACCAGATTACTAAATCAAAACATATCTCTACATTTTTCTCTGAAAAGACAATGTTTACTGCAAAAAAGCCTGAAGGGAATGACTATGTTCAACAGAACAAATACAATAAGCTGGAGTTGTTCTGGCGACTATAGTGTCCCTTTAAGTATAAGGTAAAAATCAAAATATGTAGCAGGAAAGACACATTTGGAAATTTATATTGTTTATATGTGTCATGTTAAATTGATAGCTAAAATGATAGTCCATTTGGCACTGTTCAATAGCAAGATTTTCCGCAACAGTACATGGGCCTCTATCTGCTATCGAAGCACTTTACCTTCTCAGTTTGCTTTACATTGTAAAATATTTACAAACCTAGTTACAAACAAAGACACATAACAAAGTCAATGACAGAATGAAGGCTAAGTGTCACACAACACTGTTTAATAAGTAGCATTGATTGTTGTCGAGACGTCAGCTTTTCTGTACACAATGGGATGACCCTTAACCCTATCACTCCTGGAATGTCTTTTCAAAGCTTTATTCCAAGTTAGCATGACATCTAGTAGACACTTCGTTAACACATATCAGCTGCTCAATCTTGCACAGATTACATACGTACAATTATTTAAGCAGCCAAGACATGCAATTTGTAGCTGTAATGCAAGAACATCACATAAAATGCTAAACAACGTCCCAGCGTCCTTGTCTTCATGAAACTGCCTTACATTTCAGAATACAGATTAAGATATATATTTTTTGACTTTTTTTGTATTTTAGGATAAAGGGGGAGGATGCATAGAAAAGTTATTGCACATAGTTTGTTGTGTTTGTAGTTGTACGTGTTAAATAATGCTATTAAATAACAATCGTCTTACCATTCTGATCTCCCTAAAGGTTATATTTAACTTGGGCAAGAATAGATAGAAAGCTAATTTAAGAAGAATGTACAATATGTATATATAGTCCTTTCGGATAGGGATGGGCAAATGAAAAGTTGTATTAGTAGAGAGAGGGCAAATCAAAATCAACTTTTTTTTTCATGTAACATTTAGTTGGATGTTTTTCTTCATTGTGGATATCAAAGCTCTTTTAACAAAGATTTGTAGATTACATGTTAGTGTTTTTTTTTTTTTTTACCTTTTGATAATTAAACAGATAAATAAATGGGCGTTTAGAGAAATAGGCCAAATAGCTTCATTTATTGAGACACAGTAAAAGGTGCCTTAGAACATATTCACTGGATCTCAGCACATATAAATGCAGAAAGTTCACAATTCTGCTCCTAGCAATCACCTAGGTGAATGAAAGAGTATGTCACATTATAACAAAGGAAAGAGAGCCTGCTAGGAATCCGGACTGTGAGGTCTAGTAATCATACATACTGAAAATATTCTGGCTCTGACAGTTGATGGTTTACATTGGAAGAGGGAAAGACTATTCATTAGCCAATTTCTCAGCTTTGCAAAAAATGTGCCTCTCGTCAGAAAAACAACCAGTGGGTGGAACCTTTATCCCAGGAGATCAGACTTTGGAGGTGGATTGTGAAGTTATGTCATTAATGATTTACACAAAAAAATGCATTCTTACATAATGTATGATGCGTAGAGTTCTAAAAATACATACCTTAAAATATCAGTGTCCCATGTTAGGGTATGGCATAATATGCGTTCCAGAGAGCACCCTGGCATGCTGCATGCCAGATATATCAAAACACAGTTGGGTACAAACAAATATTAGAGTTAGATAGAATTATATAATAATGTTTAGTTGTATTTTCTCATTTACACTTAAATACCAAAAAAGGTGGAGGATATAGAGGATATATTCTTCACTTAGTACAAATTTAGTACTCTAGATTTAGAGCCCAAAAAAAAAGGAAAAATGAACACAATACTGCCGATCAGTATGTAACTTCTGTGCATCTGAGACACAGAGAAGTGGGATCTGACATTTTATTGCCAATCTATGCACTTGGCTCTAGTGTGAGGCACTGTAGAACGTTTCTAGGTGCCTCCCTGTCTTTCAGATAAATTTGGCAGCAGCATACATATCTACAGCAAGATGGAGCATCATAGCCTAAATCACACAAATGTGGATAAAATGTCTGGAAGTGGATGAACTCAAACGTTGTGGAGTCCAATGTAACTCAACACTATAAATTGCACCAAAATACAGACTGTAATCCTCAAGATATAACTTCAGTAATCCGATTCTTTATTACCAAATACAGTATTAAGACAAGACATTATAAGTACCCACATAAATAGAAACATTTAAAATGTGTTTCCTCACTCGGGCTTCTTTTTTTCCCTTTATTGGCCACTCCTCACTTGATCAGTGGATAAAATATACATTTACAAGCTATCAATCATCTTTTTTCACATGAATCGAAATCCAGCTCACCCAGTGCATTTTGTTGGTTTGTGATTCTACAGCATTTTAGTTAGATTTATGGAATTTGAGGATTACCTGAATGTCCCAAATGTGGATGAATCACAGTTAATAATTAAACAAATATCAGAATCTACTAATATTCATATCCATAGTTTAGAAAAGCATTTCAAGAGGAGAAGAATATCTAGAGTCTTATCTTGAGGCAAAACTGCACACTATATCTTAAGATAAAACTTTTTTAACTTTCTAGCATTAATTGTCTAAAAGCATTACTATACTTATTTATTGAAAATAGACTTGCATATCCAGGTTAAGACTTCTTTATTATGGTTTAAGGTATTTCTTACAAAAAGGTGGGCTTCTCTTCATCCAAGTGCATGGCAAAACATTCATCATCAAGAATAGGGTTCATTCAAGTTTTAAGCTTTGCCTATTACACTATGAGGGAATTCTGAATAAACCATGTAGGATGCCTCATCTTGACTAGGACTCCTTAATCAAGCTTTAGAACATTCCATGGACGTGGTTAGAACTTATTATGCAAGAATGGAACTGCCTATACAAGATTTAGAGTCCAGTATTAATAGAAACATAGAATGTGACGGCAGATAAGAACCATTCGGCCCATCTAGTCTGCCCAATTTTCTAAATACTTTCATTAGTCCCTGGCCTTATCTAATAGTTAGGATAGTCTTATGCCTATCCCATGCATGCTTAAACTCCTTTACTGTGTTAACCTCTACCACTTCAGGGGGAAGGCTATTCCATACATCCACTACCCTCTCAGTAAAGTAATACTTCCTGATATTATTTTTAAACCTTTGTCCCTCTAATTTAAGACTATGTCCTCTTGTTGTTGTAATTTTTCCTCTTTTAAATATAGTCTCCTCTTTTACTGTGTTGATTCCCTTTATGTATTGAAATGTTTCTATCAAATCCCCCCTGTCTTGTCTTTCCTCCAAGCTATACATGTTAAGAACCTTTAACCTTTCCTGGTAAGTTTTATCCCCCAATCCATGAACCAGTTTAGTAGCCCTTCTCTGAACTCTCTCTCTAAGGTATCAATATCCTTCTGAAGATACGGTCTCCAGTACTGTGTACAATACTCCAAGTGAGGTCTCACCAGTGTTCTGTACAATGGCATGAGCACTTCCCTCTTTCTACTGCTAATACCTCTCCATATACAACCAAGCATTATGCTAGCATTTCCTGCTGCTCTATTACATTGTCTGCCTACCTTTAAGTCATCAGAAATAATCACACCTAAATCCCTTTCCTCGGATGTTGAGGTTATGACTCTATCAAATATTCTGTACTCTGCCCTTGGGTTTTTACGTCCAAGATGCATTATCTTGCACTTATCCACATTAAATGTCAGTTGCCACAATTCTGACCATTTTTCTAGTTTACCTAAATCATTTGCCATTTGGCTTATCCCTCCTGGAACATCAACCCTGTTACATATCTTAGTATCATCAGCAAAAAGACATACCTTACCATCAAGACCTTCTGCAAGATCACTAATAAAAATATTAAAGATAATGGGTCCAAGTACAGATCCCTGAGGTACCCCACTTGTGACAAGTCCAAGCTTCGAATATATTCCATTAACTACAACCCTCTGTTGCCTGTCACTCAGCCACTGCCTGACCCATTCAACAATATTGGAATCCAAACTTAAAGATTGCAGTTTATTGATAAGCCTTCTATTTGCAACAGTGTCAAAAGCCTTACTGAAATCTAGGTAAGCAATGTCTACTGCACCACCCTGATCTATAATTTTAGTTACCCAATCAAAAAAATCAATAAGATTAGTTTGGCATGATCTCCCTGAAGTAAACCCATGTTGTCTCTGATCTTGAAATCCATGTGTTTTTAGATGTTCAACAATCCTATCCTTTAACATGGTTTCCATCACTTTCCCCACTACTGAAGTAAGGCTTACTTGCCTATAGTTGCCCGACTCCTCCCTATTACCTTTCTTGTGAATGGGCACAACATTCGCTAACTTCCAATCTTCAGTATTCAGGGTAAGTCTTCTTTTTCTAGACATTGTTTTCACAATTCCTTAAAACATTATATAATTCAAGAAAGGAACTGCATATCCAATAGGATGCACTCTTTATTCAGGTTACTACTCAATAATTAAGGGTTACACTGTATTTTAAAGTATTTGCTGCTTATTATTAAACAAGAATGGTAATTTGGACTCATTATTCATGAAAGGAATAATTTCTAAGGTATTACAAATAGCTAGAACATGTTACCATCTCACAAGAGAACCCTGTTTCAAAGGTATAACACTCATCCACGTTACTAGCACTTATTCACGGTGAAGAGTATTCCTTACATATAGAATTGCATGTTTAAGACATATCTTTCATTATCCTGACTAGGATGCCTTAAATAAAGTTTAGGGCTGTCTTTAGATATGCTTGGAATCATTATTACAAAAGAAATGGGCTATATGTTCCCTTTATAGCATTTCTTCTCCGTTATTGTACTCTTTACACTGGGGCTTGTATGCTCGGGGGGACCATGGACTTAGGCAAAGTGTTTTCATAGTCTATATGGCACTATAAGTGAAGAACCTACACCTATAAATGGAGCGCTGAAAAAAATGATGTGGTATACTTACCCCATATAAGCTGATAGCAAGCTTAGTATATAATACATGTGAAAAAAATTAGAAAAGCAATATAGTGCAGATGGTATGTCAAAATAGAATCAAATAAAATGGTGGTGAAGTGGAACACTCACATTTAAAGGAGCCTGTATATGAACACTGGCTCCGTAATCAGGCTTGTATGCTTCTAAGGCAGCATCACACCTACAATCCACAATATGATGTATCTCAAAGATAAAACATGGAGAGAAGGGAACAAATGTGCAGTCTGTTTCAAATGGTGTGAAGGTGAAAATAAGTGAAATGTTCACCTTTTTCAGAGCCCTGTATCCTGGCTCTGAGGGGTAGTAGCTATGTGCCAATATTTGTGGGGATGGCACTTCCCCCAGGTAGATTCGGTAGGGCCCAGAGGACTGTTTTAAATAATTACATTTACTAGTATGATGTAAACATATAACATATAGTATAAAATTTAGAATATAAAAGTCCGGGATAAGCCGAAACATGTTTCACTCTTAACGAGCTTCCTCAGTCAGCTGTGAACCTCGCATGGTTGCATTGGGAGGGCGTCCCATGTCACTCCCCTACTATCTTTGGGCTTAATTGTCACGGAGAGGCTGACACCCCACCACAAGTGCAGTGGTCATGAATCCACTCACGCCAAATCATAGGTAGAGCCTTTCTAGCCGCTTGTAGGCCCTCATCTGTCACCGAACACAGTGAATTGTTTTGCGGCTTGGCACTAGTAAGCCAGCCAGTAAAACACTTAATTTTCTAATTGGTGTTTAATATATTTTTCAGTATGTCTCTGATCCCTGATGAGGAGGACGAGTTGTCAATCCCCAGTACTCCTTTCAGGTCTATTTCTTCTACTCAAAAAGGTGATATTGGTAGCATTACATCTATTAGGTCTTGGACCATTTCCCGCATCACAGCGGAACTTTGTAAACCCAACATCTCTTTCCAGGCAATGGTCAGGAAAGCTTAAATGTTTTGGGTCATGCACACAAATACTGACAACACTGGGGCCGGAGAAGGAATGAGTGGCTCCAGCAACTCGTAGCTCCATGCCATGATTTCCTCACTCATTACCTCCATGGGGAAAGTTAATGATAGGCTGGATAGAATTAAGACTTGTCGGGGCTTTAGAATTGAGACTTCATCTGGGGCTTTAGCTGCTGAAGTTTCAGGTTCACCACAGATACAATCGTTAAAGTACCCCTGGAGTCAGGTACTCATATCCTCACCCCCACCCATATAGTACCTGCAAATCTCAAAAAAGACATCCTGGAAGGCAAAGACGGTAATCTTGTCTCACTACTGATTGCCTCTAAGGATGTCGCGGAGAATCGCACGTACGCATCCAGCGATATATCTGTTGTATTGAAATCTAGGGAACCTAGACTAAGTAAGAAATTGTCTATCCCGGATTTTGTCATTGCCTTTGGGTGCACCCTCATAGGAGGGAGGAGTTGGATCTGTACTTGCACAAACTGGTGGACTTAGGCAATAAATATGGTGGTTCATCATTTTACAATTACCACCGATACTTTTCGGTGAGGGCGCGTGCCATTCTGGTTCAGTTCAACATCAAAACCAAGTGGAGCAGAAAGGACACTGAGCTGTTTTGCAGGCACTTTGCCGGACTGAGGACACCAGCTTGTGCAATCTGCGCATCCACTGCGCATGCCACAGACTATTGTTCGATCTTCCCCAACATCAATCCTACCATGGCTTTCCCAGGTGCCCGAGCCAAGTTTGACAAACTGGCAAGAGGATAAGCTGGGTCGTGCTATTGTATATTTAGGAAAATTTCAGGTGTGTTATAATTTACATGAAGGTAACTGCTGTTATAGTGCTTGCCGCTTGTTGCATGTATGTTCTCACTGTTTTAGGGCCCTTGCTAAGACTATGTGCTCAAATAAAATGCATGCTAAACCTTATCTGACCTCGGTAAATGTTGGTTCTCTGGCTAACTCTTTAACCACTCACCCTTCCAGACACTTGGTCAATTTCTTAATAACGGGGTTCACGCATGGTTTTCATGCTGCTATTATTCACATACCAGCAGGTATTGTGGAGTGCAATAACCTCCAATCAGCTATGACTGATACAGACGCTGTTGATACACTGTTACACAAAGAACTAAGGGAAGGTTTCTCATCAGGACTTAAGGAACCTCCATTCTCCAACTGGAGTACTAAACCTCAGGCAAACAAAGATTAATCACAAACCTCTCCGCACCTCACTCGTCGGGTATTCCCAGCCTTAACCTCGTGATTCCCTCGGAGGCATTTTCGCTGCAGTATTCCACAATTGACAACACAATTGATGCAATCATTAAAACAGGGATTGGGGCCTGGCTCAGTAAAGCAAATGTAGTTAACGCCTTCAAATTGCTACGCATTCAACCAGCTCTATGGCATCTGCATGGTATCAAATGGAAGGGTCTATACTACTTTTTCACAAGACTCACCTTCAGGTCAAAAAGCAGCCCTAAGATTTTTAACACCTTCGCTGAGACCTTGTGTTGGCTTCTATTGAACACGTGCAGGTGCCATACAGTAATCCACTATCTGGATGAATTTCTGTTTATTGAGAACAATTTCTCCCCGCCAGGCAACTTAAACAAAGCCATTAAGCTATTTCATTCCTTAGTTGTACTAGTCTCTCCCAGCAAAACTGAAGGTCCTGACACCATAGTTAGTTTCCTTGGTATTCACCTCGATTCTGTGGCCATGGAAACCAGCCTCCCATTAGATCAAATAATATCATAAATATCATTAACCAGTACGTCTGAGTTGGTTTCTGTAATTGCAAGGAGTTACAATCACTGTTGGGTTCCCTGAATTTTGCCATATGAATCATCCCACAGAGTAGAGCCTTTATCTCCAGACTTCTTAGCCCAATGCCCAGTTTTACCAATGATGATAGTGGTATCTCCATCAATACACATGCCACCGCTAAGCTTTGCATTTGGAGGGAATTTCTGTTGCACTGGAACAGGAAGAGTGTGTTTCTTCCTCAGTTGTACTCCCCCGTCATTTGGACGGATGCTGCAGCTACCACTGGTTTTGCAGCCATATTTGGCGATCAGTGGCTCTGGGGCAGTTGGCCAGTGGACATGCAGTATATTGAGGGGTTCTACCGCATCTCTGCATTGTTTGAAGTATATCCTATTGTAGCTGCGGCAGTGGCATGGGGCCATTTATGGGCGGGCTGCTTAGTACGATGCTTTTCCGATAATCTAGCCACTTGCCATATCATTAACAAAGGGTGTTCATCCTCACTGGCTATTATGAGTTTCATAAGGAGACTGACTTGGTTATCAGCCTGTAATAATTTGTATTGGGTTTGTTGCCATGTTTCTGGAGTTTTTAATACTGCAGCTACAACCACCCCTTTGTTACCAGGAGCTAGTCATGGATTAAATGAATTACTGGTCCATAGTCGAGTCCTGAACAGCTTAGCCATTTCAACCAATACCCATCAAGCATACGATAGGGCTTTCTCTTTGTATAAGAAATTCATGGCTGAACATGCAATTCATATTATGTTTGACATTACATCATTGGTAGCAGTCGCTACTTTTTGCCACCTTAAGCTGAAGCTGTCCCATAATACTATCAAGCTATACTTAACGGGCATTCAACACCATATGTATTCATATTTCCCAGACAACACCAGTTTTCTTTCTTACCCAATCAAGACCATACTTAAAGGCATACACAAAGCCAGCGGCCCTACTCCGCATCAAAGGTTACCCATTGATAAACAGGTGTTCAAGGCCATATCGAACTTGCTAGATGCAACCCCTTTTGAACCTATCACCAATAAATCTACAATCTACCTGGCCTTTTTTGGGGTTCCTTAGATCACATGAATTTACCATCCATAGCAAAAATCACTCCCATGAATGCCTCAAACGCTCCTACTTGGTTAGACGTCAAGATCATTATGTACTGTCACTACCCAGGACCAAGACTAGTCAGCTGGGACAACTGGTTCAGATCACATATTACTCTACACAAAACAGATGGTGCCCAGTGAAGGTTTTGGAGGCTTATCTCCTCACCCTACATACACCATCAGATACACCTTTGCTGTCACTTCACGGGGCAGTCCTAACTACATCAAAGTTCATGTTGTATGTATGATTGTTACTAACAAGGCTGGGTTCAAATCCTAGTAGATATTCCGGACACTCGTTCAGGATAGGGGCCGCATCTACGGCCTCCAGTCAGGACATACCAGTCCATGTTCTTAAATCACTAGGTCGATGGAAGTCATCCACCTTCTCAGTATACATACCGTAACCCATACAGGGGATGTAGAGGGCTTTTGAAAAATGTAATCCTAAGGTATTTCTTTGTATTATGTTCATTGTATTAAAATTTTCTTTGGCAAGTTACTTCTTCTTTTTTGGAAGAACACAAGACAAACAGTACAATAAGGGTGCACCTAAAATATATACTAAAATGTATAAAATATAGTAAAACAATATTTAATATATGTAAAATATGGTATAAAATGAATGATTAACAGTAGTCCAAAACTTATCAAAGTTTGTGATGGAGAATCCCTGTGGGAATCCCAGTGGGATTCTCCATCACGAACTTTGATAAGTTTTGGACTACTGTTAATCATTCATTTTATACCATATTTTACATATATTAAATATTGTTTTACTATATTTTATACATTTTAGTATATATTTTAGGCGCACCCTTATTGTACTGTTTGTCTTGTGTTCTTCCAATTATTAGGGGATTATAGGGGATTCCCTTTTGAGGAGTGCAGCCTTTTCTTATTGTGGCTATTTAGCGCTGATTTTTTTCTGTTTTTTCTACTTCGGTTTTTTGCCCACTTTATTTACTGGCCTACCGCATACATCGGTTCCGGCACACTTCAACCGACTTTGTTCTATAACATGTTGCGTCACTACACAACTTTGCATCAACATATCGATGGTTGCACCGAACACAAACGTTAAGGCTTTGCCTGGAGTTGTGGGAGGGGCATATGGACATATATAAGGGACTCCCACCTGGCCTACCTTACAGTCATTGGTCTGGCGATCTGCATGCCTCTCCCTCCACACCCTTTATTCATGATACTCTACTTGAGGGAGCCCACCTTATTTACTGGCCCACAGCGTACGTCTGTTCTGGCACACTTCAACTGACTTTGTCCTATAACATGTTGCGTCACTGCACGACTTTGCATAAACATATCGATGGTTTCACTGAACACAATATATATAATGAATGTCATTCTAAGTGTATTTATATATATATATATATATATATATATACACACAAATTCAGACAGAAGCACTCACTTGGATTTTCCAATCGTGTATTAAAAATTATTCATCAATCTACATCAATGTTTCGACCCTTCAGGGTCTTTATCAAGATCTTGATAAAGGGGGGCCCTCAAGATCTTGTTAAAGACCCTGAAGGGTCGAAACGTTAATGTAGGTTGATGAATACTTTTTAATAAACTATTGGAAAATCCAAGTGAGTGCTCCTGTCTGAATTTGTGTACCTATTGGCCTGGAGGCACCCGGGTAATATATTTTTGATTTTTCATTTTGGGTTTGAGTGCCAGATTCTGGACTTTTATATATATATATATATATATATATATATATAAAAGTATGATTTAAGTATTTTTATTAACTTTATTAAACGTTTAATAACTTTTATTTACTTTTTAAACTTTTGCGCAGGCATGAGGGGGACAGCCTGAGAGCTCAGGCACTCCTCCTGCAGGCACTGCACATGCTGGCTATTCCAGCCATGTGATCACGAGGCCCCTGCAATCACATGGCCTGGGGGTGGCGGAACAGCTGCAGGGGGACTGCCTGGGATGCCAGGCATGTCCCCACTTTGCAATCTCCAGCGGGGGATCCCAAGCGATCAGGTAAATACATTTTTGGGATCGGACGTAGCAAGTACATCCATGGTCAATAATGATTGGAAGGGGTTAAATGTGCAAACACTGCTCAGTGCTCAGTGTAACCCTGATGTACAGGCAAATGGTAGTTCCCCAGCTGGCACAGCATTGTGGGAGTTGTACGACACACAGGGATCTATCTTTCTTCCCTCCTTGCGATAGGGGGGGCCCTCATAAAATTCATGCACCAGAGCCCTTTCTACTTTGGTTCCACCACTGGAAGCACCATATACTAGGGTTAGATTATAGCTTTCACAGGCTATAACTCCTTATATTAGAACTCTTTATCCTAGCCATGAAACAGCTTATTGAGTTTTAATTAAACATTACCACAAATCACATCTATGAGTAGAATTTCCACTCTATATACATCATTATCTAAGGTCAAGATTTACAATGCAAATCAGAGAGTATATAGAAGGTAAGATGTTCTGAATTCTGCAAATTGCTAATTTGGGCAGCTAAAAGACATGCTTTTCTCACCAATCCCTTTGCACCTTTTCTTTAATATATATCACTCCTTCTTCCTTAGTTTCCTAAGCAGCTTTTCTGAGATCTAATATTTTGTATATAACGTTTCGCTCCTCTTTTCGGCTTATGACATTGTTCCTATTCTATGGAAATTATGGTGCCTATGGTAACTATATTTACAAACATACATTTAGAGAAAATGTTTTAAAAATGAAACTATCTTTAAACATTTATGGATGGGCAGTATATATACATATATAGGGTGAGATACAGCTGCAGGCAGCCTGGAGATTAGTTGACATGGCGCTTTAATGGTGGATAGCTCCCCCCACAACTCAAGGATCTTGCCGCCTTTTATATAAATATATATACTTTTTGTTTCAGAGACAGTGCAGGAAGTGTTCAGTGTTCATTTGTCGTGTGTGACTAGATTTCAGCATTATTTTAGATCCATTAAAATTTGGGTTTCATTAATCTTCAGTTCAGTGGCTAGTTATTATAGTAAATTCCAGCTGTTATAAAATTAACATTTACTTTATTCATCAAATGTGCCACTGCAAATAAGAAAATTGCCCCAAAAGAGAGAGTTGAGGTGATTTCACAATCCGCTTGCTAGCCATTGGTCAAAATAAAAATGATCTAGCAGATTCTTTCTCCAATAGGGGCTATAGTCACAAAAACAACTACAGCTTATTGGGTTTGTTCTGGTGAGTAGAATCATTACCTTCAGGCTTTTTGCTGTAAACACTGTCTTTTCAGAGAAAATGCAGTGTTTACATTGCAGCCTAAAACTTCATTGGCCACTCCTCAGATGGCTGTTAGAGATCCTTCCTGGGTCATGGCTTCCTAAAATGCACCCAAACATTCAGTATCTCCTCCCTCTGTATGCAGTCACTGAACTTTCCTCATAGAGATTCATTGATTCAATTCATCTCTATGAGGAGATGCTGATTGGCTAGGGCTGTGTTTGAATCATGCTGACTCTGCCCCTGATCTGCCTCCTTGTCAGTCTCAGCCAAACCCATGGGGAAGCATTGTGATTCGATCAGGCCACCACTTCTGATGATGTCAGCAGACAGCTTGTTTTTCTGTGGCAAACAGCATGCAGATCTACAGCTTCAGGCTTGAATATAGTAAGATTTTGCTATATTTATGGAGGCATGAGGGGCCCAGAGGGGCTAGATGGTGGTTTTAACACTATAGTATCAAGAAGACATGTTTGTGTTCCTGACCCTATAGTGATCCTTTAAATTTTGAAAGCCAGTCATCAACTGAACAACAAATGTACTGTATAGTTTATAAACCACTTAGTGCTAGCTCCTTTGGGGTGAGATGAATTTGTCTCTTGTAGCTGAATAGCAGCTTTTCATTGTATTCTATGGGAAACATTGTATACAGTTGCAAGAAGTAATGGTATTTCACTAAGGCAATCCACTCCTGATAATATAATATATGCATTTTGTTAACATTTAAATTTGCTATTCATGTTAAAAGATTTAGTAAAAGATTTGTGTTTTTCATGGTGTTCGTATGGACATTATGACACTGCATGCATTCCTGACGGAATTCCATAACTCACCTCGCCATTACATGCAGCTATTATTTTACTCCACTCGGTCTTTCTATGTTACTTGTATTAATGGCCCCTAATGGATTGGTAAATGCAGTTCATGCACTGTCTCCAGGCTACCTCCATTACTATTCCAGCCTTGTATATGTCACCATCATTTCCAGTCAGAAGAAATGGCCCATTTTTATGTCCCTTTTAAACCACAGTTGATGGTTTTCTGAACAATCTTTACAAAGCAGTCTGTTGATCGTAAACACATGCTGCAAGCATTCCTTTAAGACTAACAAATATAAGATGTAGACTGTACTTATATAAAGTTGTAACAGGGACTCGTATCAGAGTATATATACTGGGACAGATCTGTTCAGATTACTGAAATTACGTATTACGGATTAAAAAATAATTTCATCTGCAAATCTTTTATCTGCTACCAGAATCTCCATTTTAAAATGGAAACCATAAGTGACACCAAATTATCAAGTGAGTGTTAACTTTCTGTTATACATAACTTGTTGGAAGTTTGAAATCAGGTTAAAATAACCTTCACTGTCACAGATGTCTCATTTTTGGGCTTAGTTGACTTCTTGACAACATATCATAAGCACTAGAGTACCTACCATGGTCACAGGGGTCGCCGCTGTGACTGGGCCCGTCACTCCAGGGGGCTTGGCTGCAGCTGTGACCCCTGAAACTGTGAGCCACCTGCATACCTTCTGGGCCAGTGCAAAGCTACACTAGAATTTATATCTCAATACACTTTGGCGCTATTCCTATGTACTTTGTTCTGGTTACCTGCTCTGTGACACACTAACTGAGCTACAGTCTTACAGCCTATCTGTACAAGGGAAAAAAAATGCATGTGAAAAAAAAGTTTTGTATTGGCAACAGAATAAAAATAAAATGGATGACAAGTCATCACTTTAATTTTGTTATTGGACATCACTCATAGTAGAATATGCCCAGCAAAAGATTAGTTTTTTTCTTTCATAATGTTTATTTTAAATAATTGTTTTCTTTTGTGTATTAGAGGACCATACCACATTATATTTAGTATTTATATATACCCCCAATGAATAAATGCATGCATTTTTTATATGCATTTAGTCATTGGAGGCATATCTAAAAAAGCTTACAAAAGCAGAAGTTATTATTGCAGCCTTTGTAAAATGTCCCCTCTTTACCCAGCATAGAATATCTGTCTGTGCTGGGGAAATGGCCAATTAGAGACTTGTAAATGAGATTCTAAATCACGAGTGCGTGCAATGCTGTGCATGCAAACAGTGAGAGGAAGGGCAAGAAAGACACAGGAGCCCTGGAGGATTCAGCAGAGCTGGGAAGGACAGGTAGAATTCAGCCCAGCAGACGCACGTACTTACAGGCTCATGTGAACACATATTATAGCAAAAGTGTTCTCTAGCAGAGTACGCTTACAACTTTTCAGTGGGCTAACATAGTAAAACCTCCCTGAGTTGTTTCATAATTTATTTATAAAAGTGGCAATTTTTCAAAGAAATTGGCACTTTTATAAACTGTCATTGTAATGGGATACCTCATACAGTTCAAGCATTTCAGGATATTAAGGAGATGTATCTATGTGTGTCTGTTGGTTCTTTAAGGCTTCACTAACTTTTCTTAAAGGAACAATGTACTTTATAAAAAAAGGTTTAAATCCTCTGTGTCCGTTTGGTTATTTATATTAATTGCATCCACTTTATATTGCAATTTTTTTAGAAAAACAAATATTTACTCACTTTATTCTCTAGCATCGACAGCAGTCCCTGCACGTCAGCCCGCTCTGACCCACCAGTGTGATGGCATTTGTCCAATGAAATGCTTTATATAGAGAAGTATTGTGGACCTTAGGCACATACTTGACAATTGCTGCAATCTGTCAAACAAATGCTTCTCATAAATACATGGTATGTGTTCACAAGAGGAAAGTTGACTGCCAGTTTAGCTCACCATTCGATTCCTGCACTATCCATTAAACTTGTAGATACTTGTTCTCTACGATCAATGCCTTCAAGTCCTTCAAAGTCACCATGCTAGGGTTGTTGACACCAGCAATCCTGGTATGAGAGTCAGGAAATATAATTCTGATTCACAGGGCTTGGTGACATTGCTAAAAGTTTAGGAATTAGTATGCTCTCAAATATGAGTTGTATAGAAAGTTAATAAAACAATCAAACTATAATTATTTTGTTTAAAGTTTTCTTTTCAAAGTTTAAAACATTTTCTGTATACAATAAAATATCAAAGACAAGAAGATTTGCAAAAATTCTCAGGAGTGGGAAAGATTAAAATTTTATATATTTTTTCCTTTATTGTCAATTTCTACCTAAAGTTTATTTTGGGTTTACTTATCTTAAATTTGTTCATTAAAGGAAATAGTTATCTATAAAACTATAGAGCCTTCGTCTCAAATCTGTGGTTATTCATTGTCCTTTTTACATAACATTATTTGGCTACTGCAATTCAAGGATACACATATAGTGAATTCACTGATTGATAGCTAGGTGCATTGTGTCTGGGAAACAGAACTGATTATTGCATTTTGTACGTTTCACTGTAGCTCCGACGGCTTGGACCCAGCTGAGGAAGCCATCGGCAGGGCCGGATTAAGAGCACAGTGGGCCTGGTGCTGACAATTATGATGGGCCTAATTACGGAATCTTATCGACCAAAAACACTAAAACAATCATACCTCCCAAGCATCATGTATCTGATGGAGATGGTGTTTGAGGGAAACTCATAGGATGCAGCTATAAGAAAACACATACTCTATGCTAATTTCTCTCTAATTTATGCTTTCATCTTTCAAGTAAATCCATAACCCCTAACAGCAGTGTCCAGTGAAGCAGGAAGTCAATGGGCGGGGTGAAAGGGTGTGCCACGGGCGCAAATCACTTGACAAGACCTGCCAAAAGGGGTGAACATGCCCAAAAAGGGGGCATGTTTGTCCAAAGAATTGGAAGGTCAGCCTGGCGTGAATGCATGTCAGCCTGCCTGACAATCCTGCAGGCTGTCCAACTAAGGGCATACTATGCAGACAGCACCTTGAGCTTGACATAAATGTGTCTAATGATGCGCTCACTCCATTCTTTCTAAGGACTGTCCCATAGCACTCACTGGTCCACTTGTCTCCTTACCTTCTTACTAGCAGGCAGAAGTCCCAGGTATATAGTCTGAGACAGAGAAAAGGTGTCTGTAGTGAGTGTAGAAGAAAGGGGACATGCCACAGTGTTAGAGAGACCAACGTCTGCATTACCTAAACTAACTTTAATGTCAGCCAGTGCACACAAGTTTTGTTCCCATACATCCCTCTTAAGCTTCCAAACTTAAAGGGACACTATAGTCACCAGAACAACTACAGCTTATTGTATTTGTTCTGGTAAGTAGAATCATTCCATTCAGGCTTTTTGCAGTAAACACTGTCTTTTCAGAGAAAATAACTCCACTGGCCGCTCCTTAGATGGCTGCTAGAGGTGCTTAATGGGGCAGTACTGCCTAGTGTGCAGCACTGCCATTCAGTGTCTCCACCCTCTGCATGCAGACACTGAACTTTCCTCATAGAGATGCATTGATTCAATTTATCTTTATGAGGAGATGCTGATTGGCCAGGGCTATGTTGGACTTGTGCTGGCTCTGCCCCTGATCTGCCTAGTTGACAGTCTCAGCCAATCCTATGGGGAAGTATTGTAATTTGTGAGACCACCACTTCTGAGCCAGCAGCTGCAGAATTGAATACAAGTAATATTTAACTATATTTAGGGAGGCAAGAAGGGGCCAGGGTGGTGGTTTTAACATAATAGGGTCAGAAATACAGGATTGTGTTCCTGACCCTATAGTGCTCCTTTAAGCAAGAGTATGTGAAGAGTAGTTAAGGTTTCCACCTTTCTGGGGAAAAAATACCAGCCTTAATCATTTGTATAATTAATTAGTTATGCGTGACATCACATGATGTAAATCACAAGGAGTGATATCAGAGAAAATTCTGTAAAATCACCAACAAACTACTCAGTTTGATTCTGCTGTATAGATGGATTGCTCCCAGTGTCTCCTTGTCTCCCAGTGTCTCAGTCTCGCAAGTCACCTAGTGTCTCAGTGTCCCTATGTATCACAGTGTCAGTGTCCCCATGTCACCCAGTCCCCTAGTCTCCCAGTGTCTGTGTCCCCATTTCTCCCAGTGTCCCAATGTCCCAGTGTGTCCCCATGTCACTAGGATACTGGGGACACTGAGAGACATGGGGACACTGAGATACCCGGGGACACAGAGAAATGGGGACACTGTGAGACATGGGGACACTGAGACATTTAGGGAAACTGGGAGAAATGGGGACACTGAGATACTAGGGGACACTGAAACATTTGGGGACACTAAGACACTAGGGACAAAGACAAGGGAACACAGACACTGGGAGACTAGGGGACACTGCGAGACTAGGGGACACTGGCTGGGAGACAGACACTTGGGGACACTGGGAGACATGGGTACAGTTGTGGACATAGACATGTGGACACTGGGACATATAGGGACACTGAGAGACATGGGGACACCAGGCACACTGGGACACTAGGAACACAGACACTGGGAGACATGGAGACACTGAAACATTTGGGGACACTAAGACACTAGGGACACAGACACTGGGAGACTAGGGGACATTGGGAGACTAAGGAATACTGGGAGACTAAGGGACACTGGCTGGGAGACAGTTGTGGACATAGACATGGGGACATTGGGACACATGGGGACACTAGGCACACTGAGAGACATGGGACACAGACACTGGGAGACTTGGGGACACTGAGACACTAGGGACACTGGCTGGGGGACACAGTGTCTCCGTGTCCCAATGTCTCAGTTTTTCCCAATGTCTCTATGTCTCACAGCGTCCCCATGTGTCTCAGCATCCCCATGTGTCCCAGTGTCCCCTAGTGTCTCAGTGTCCCCATGTTTTCCAGTGTCCCCAGGTCTCCCAGTGTCTGTGTCCCCATGTGTCCTAGTGTCTCAGTGTCCCCTAGTGTCTGTGTCCCCATGTGTCCCCCAGGGTCTGTGTCCCCTAGTGTCTCAGTGTCCCCATATGTCCCCAAGTGTATCAGTGTCCCCTAGTGTATCAGTGTCCCCATGTTTTCCAGTGTCCCCAAGTGTCTCATTGTTCCCAGGTCTCCCAGTGTCTGTGTCTTAGTGTCTCAGTGTCCCCTAGTGTATGTGTCATCATGTGTCCCCTAATGTCTGTGTCCCCTAGTGTCTCAGTGTCCCCATATGTCCCCTAGTGTCTGTGTCCCCATGTGTCCCCTAGTGTCTGTGTCCCCATATGTCCCCTAGTGTCTCAGTGTCCCCATGTGTCCCCTAGTGTCTCAGTGTCCCCATGTGTCCCTGCTGCCTTTCCCCCCATCCCTCTCTTACCTGAGCTGTAGAGCTGCTGTCTGGACTCTCTGTGCTGTGTAGCTGCTCCCCCATGGATCAGTAAGTAGTAGAGAAAGGCAGGGATATTCTGTAACTTCCTATCCCTGCCTCTCTCCACACACAGTGACCCCTACTGGCCGGTGCTGGTATTGCAGAGTAATTTCCATTTATTCTGAGAAAATTACTTGCATTTGTATTGCCGGTATTACTGCAATACCGGCATGGCCAGGCAGCCTCAAATACCATCTGTGCCATTAAAATACCAGTCAGGTGGCAAACCTAAGAGTAGCGTGTAAAAAAAAAAAAAAAAAAAATTTTTTTTTAAATGGGCCTATTCCATGGGCCTGGGCCTGGAGCTGCAGCTCCATCAGCCCCTATGTTAATCCGGCCCTGGCCATCGGAGCTACGGTGAAACGAGTTCTGGGAAGGATTGTATGGCATTTTTATGCCCACTATTATTAAGATTATTAAGCAATTTTTACTATATATTCATTTGTATTCCGTTAACCCTATAAGGGATATAGTACTTTTTTTATAATAAAGTTTTTATTACCGTTATTGTGAGCTGTCGGTTCCTGCATTGAGGAGTATAACCCTCGTTTATACAACGTGCTGAGACAGAGCCAAAATAGAGCTCCACTTTTGTGAGTATATCATGTACTAGAATATTGAGGATTCTTGGCGTACATACTGCACCATATATCTGTTTTATTAAGTCCTATAGGCTATTATACAAGATCACCCGGCTAGAAGAAGGTGAAGGTCGCCTGTACGGACCTACAAACGCTTATCCCTGAGCTTGGTGTTAAGCTCAGGAGAATGTGAGTGTACTGTTGACTTTGATAAATGTTATTATTAGTATATACAGTATTACACTATTGGAGTTCTTTTATTTTATAGGTATATTCCGCATGGTATTTTGACTATTTTCATTGAGACGAATATCCTCTGGTCAGACTCAGCCAAACTGAATTATGTATGTAGCGCTACACCTTTCTTTGTATTTTACCATTTATTGTATTGTTTAATTATAAAAAAAATTAAAAACTCTTACTTAAAGTAGTGGGTTTGCCAGCAATAAACCCACAACTTGACAAGCAGAAATAAAATGTAAAACAGCAGCAGCTTGTAGTCACTTCCAGGTTTCGGCACTGTTCCGATCACATGACAACTTGGGACTACTTCTCAATGACGTCATGCGTGACACGTTTCGCCCGCCTCTATGCACCTTAAAAACCAGATAGCAGGATTATGCAGCTGAGATATTTATATGGTTCAATATACCATCAGAAATGTTGATTTAAGTGATAATCCAATTTTTCAATCTGACAGAAACCTAAGCATTACTTTTTACTTATTACACCCTCCGACCAATGGGAGAACGAAGGGGAAGGCACCAGACACTTAAAAGGAAGGACTGAACACTGTGAATTCATCAAAAAAAGCCTAACAGAAACCTAAGCATTACTTTTTACTTAAAAAAAATTAATGCACTTGAGAGCTAATCTCTGTATAATTAGGATATCTATACACCATGTACAATAACCAAGAGGAACCTAATATATATAATGATATACCATTTTTAATTGTTTATTATAGTTGTTTCTTTACATTTTGAGGACATAATTCCTTATAAACATTCAAATAAGAAACATAACTCTTTTGGGTGGTAATCAACCTGCAGTATTGTTAGTTTTTTATGTACGGTATGAGAGGATGTGTTTAGCAGCCCTAAGTAAGATATCACTAGGATGAACGAAGTGCACACGCCGCCTAAATTAGCTAAAATGAATATGGGTAGAGAATCACACACTCCGACCAATGGGAGAACAAAAAGGGAGGCACTAGGCACTTAAAAGGAAGGACTGAACACTGTGACATCGTCGGAAGAAGCCCGGGGAGGTGGGCGAAACGCGTCACACATGACGTCATCGAGAGGCGATCCCAAGTCGTTATGTGATTAGAACAGTGCCGAAACCAGGAAGTGACTACAACCTGCTGCAGTTTTACATGTTATTTCTGCTTGTCAAGTTGTGGGTTTATTGCTAGCAGTAAGAGTTGTTAACCTTTATTATTAATAAATTGTACTTAGATACTATTCAGTTTGGGATCCTTTGCCTCTTTATCCTCTTGTACTGCACAAAAGTTCCTGGTATTATACCTGATAGAAGGGAGACACCTGTCTTGATGCAAGCTGTGGGATTATCCCTCTCCAGCAGAGCTAATCAAACCCGAGCCAGGGGTGATAGGACTCTGGTTCATGTGAGTTCTCTCCCAGACATTCTTATATTTTCTTTTGAGTATTTTCCAGATAGTCTGCACTATATATTTTTATTATTCTTTTCAGATTGTATATTGAGAATACTGTATTCACTGCAGTTGCTAGCGTGCTCCGTTTTTGGTATTTATTTGTATTTGTGTGTCGTGTAGTGTCACTTTGGGGCAGTGCAGCTGTACTGCATATTCATTATTACTCTCAAGGGCATATACTACTTTTGTTATTTTATATCCCCCTAATGCTCTTACACCCATAATGCTGGCAAAGAATCATGGGAGGTGTAGTCCAAAACATCTGGAGTGCTGAAGGTTGCCTAGGCCTGATCTAGCTATTAGATTTATGCTGTAGTATTAAACCAGAATGAGATCCAGATGAAGAACTTAGGGTTGCACTGAAATATATAACATAGAGGACTAAGTGCTTAATAAGTAAAAGCTGTAATAGCTGAAAAAAGGTAAGAAGAGAAGAAGAGAACCTAGAAAGAAAAATGTAAAGGAAACCTAGCGTAGCAGAAAAGTAATCCCCAGATTTAGCACACAGTCATTTATCTGCTTAGTTACAGCAGTTCCATTAGAATTGTGAGAGTGGAAATCAGATTGCACGTGGTCCTGTAACACATTAAAATCAAGACAACTGGTCAGTGAAGTATAAGCAAGTCATGCAGAAAACATGGAGACAAAAAAAGAGTAAGGAGGTAGGACAGTAGTAAGCTGTTTGAGAATATAGACATGACCTGGAATTCTAATGGATCACTATGCTGTGTGTGATCAGTTGCATATTGTGACAATTTGGGACTGTTGTGGATACATCTTTCTGAGCTACGGAGCAATTTTCATTTATCTCCTGTATAACATGCCAATTACCCCAACCGCCCAACTCCCCTCCCCACCAAAAAATAAAAAATAAGAAGACTATTTGGCAACTTTTCATTGAAACACTGTTAGATTTCTGGTATTACTAAATGCATAAAATAATGCAGTACAATAAGTAAGGAAAACGTTGAGAGTTCATACGTATTCTCCAAGGTGGTTGGGTTAAACTTGAACCTATAAGGCAGCCCAAATATATGATAGCATCAGATCAATCAGACAAACAAGATTATAGACATCTGACAAGAGGTCTAGTTAGGAATAACACATATTTATACTTGATGTATGAGATACATGTAGAAAAGTTTGCTCTCTAAATGAACTTATATAACCAAGATTGGTGCAAGTTTAAGCACTACAAATCCTAGATAATATAACATTTCCAGTTTAAAAATATTATTAAATTTAATGCTGTTTTGTTGGTTTATTAAATTTTAATGGTTAAATAATGTAAACCATGACTCTAAGAATACCCTCCCCGAAAAACAAAACAAAAATGTAGATGTCCTACAATTTCCAGAAAACTTTAAACGCAATACATGTCCAGATAATCATGGACATCGCAGTTCAGCTTTAGCTGAGGGCCATAGTTTGAGATGGCTGCTATAAACCCTTTCAACAAGATAATATCAAGGGAATTTTTTTTTACTGTGGATAAGATGTAATCACAGACTTCGTGTAGATCCAAGTGAGTTTTTATGGCAGCAATTCTTATAATGATTTATTTTTAAAATCTATATTTCCTTGTTAAGATCTTTAAAGAGCTATGTTTGGAGATGATCCACAACCAATATCACCTTTTAATAACGATCTGTGGAATCAGAAAATCAAAGGAAGATGATCACAAAAATGTTCCAAAACCAATATAAACATTGTGAGCCTATGAGACACTATTTCAATTTTTGTTATAATAGTGTTTTTCTAGCTGCTTCATCAATATGCCGGAGTGATTATATGAACCA
This sequence comes from Pelobates cultripes, assembly GCA_933207985.1. NCBI lineage: Eukaryota > Metazoa > Chordata > Amphibia > Anura > Pelobatidae > Pelobates > Pelobates cultripes. The sequence continues at coordinate 100,308,189 of OW240923.1, forward strand.
ATAAGATGAGTAAGAATAGAAATTATAGTAATTAATCACTGAGTGTTATTTGTATAAAATATGACACAAGTGAATAGGAAATATGCATATGCAAGTTAAACATTGGTGTCTTTTTTAATCCAATTTAGTTTCAAAATAAATCACGTGCAAAAATGATATTTTATTCATGTTTATATATTTTTTAACTAAATAAAAATAGTTCCTTTTAGGTCAGTGTCATATTTATTTTTCTATCTGGGAAAATATACAGAACATTTACAAGTATTTGTATGAAGAACAATTTTTCTACCTTGGGTCTCTTCTATGGCAAACATTTTCCTGCAATACCTCCCTAGAATGTCTGTCATTCTGCATGTTGGAATATTCTACATAGAAACATAGAAACATAGAATGTGACGGCAGATAAGAACTATTCGGCCCATCTAGTCTGCCCAATATTTCGAAATACTTTTACTTAGTCTCTGGCCTTATCTTTAGTCTAGGATAACCTTATGCCAATCTCATGCATTCTTAAACTCCCTCACTGTGTTAACCTCTACCACTTCAGCAGGAAGACTATTCCATGCATCTACTACCCTCTCAGTAAAGTAATATTTCCTGATATTATTTTTAAACCTTTGCCCCTCTAATTTAAGACTATGTCCTCTTGTTGTGATAGTTTTTCTTCTTTTAAATATAGTCTCCTCCTTTACTGTGTTGATTCCCTTTATGTATTTAAATGTTTCTATCAAATCCCCCCTGTCTCGTCTTTCCTCCAAGCTATACATGTTAAGATCCTTTAACCTTTCCTGTTAAGTTTTATCCTGAAATCCATGAACCAGCTTAGTAGCCCTTCTCCAAACTCTTTCCAAAGTATCAATATCCTTCTGGAGATATGGTCTCCAGTACTGCGTACAATACTCCAAGTGAGGTCTCACCAGGGTTCTGTACAATGGCATGAGCACTTCTCTCTTTCTACTGCTAATACCTCTCCCTATACAACCAAGCATTCTGCTAGTATTTCCAGTTGCTCTATTACATTGTCTTGCTTCCAAGTCATCTGAAATAATTACTCCTAAATCCCTTTCCTTAGATGTTGTGGTTAGTAGGGTATCAAATATCCTATACTCTGCCCTTGGGTTTTTACGTCCAAGGTGAAGCACAAACTTCTGCACATTTTTCCAACCAACAGAGAATTGTAATTGTTTGGGGTTATACCATAAAGAAACACTGTAGGCACTGTCACTGCTTCATCTCATAGAAGTGGTTATAGTGTCTTAAGTCCCATGGTGCAATCCTTACATTAAACATTAAATCACTTTTATTGTTTTAATGTAATATGAGAGCTCCCAGCAACTCATCCACTTTGTACTGTTTTCTACAAATAAGGTAGCATTAACCAGAACAACAATGGAAAGCTATAAGTGAATGTCAGCTGACCATTTTCAGCCTATCACAGTCACCGTTGCTGGTATGAATTGGTATAGCTGTAAGGAAGTGTGTAACCTCTGCCTTAGCCAAACCTTCAACGAGGGCAGGACTGTGGGCAGCCAGACCCCTATTTACTGCAGTTGTTTTCTTGAGATAAGTCAGAAACATAAAAAAAAATACATTGCTTCTCTGGGGTTCTGTAGGTGACAGCTCTGCATTATTTTTTATAAATATTGGCTACTGGTGCATCTGAACATCATTATTTGATTTAGCATTTGTATGTCAAGCATTCATATTTATAAGGCAATGACATGGCATAGATGCACATACATACTCTCGCACACCATCTAACTACTTTTGTTTATAACATGACTCTTTTACTTTTATTTCATATGTTCTACTTTAATGCACAGTACAGACTGCTTACATGTGACCAAGACAATTACACTGAACGCCTGTTACACTAAGTTAAACTTGTTGTTAATGATACTGTTGGGGGATGTTTACCGAAATAGTAAATTCTGGTGAATTTTATTAAAACTTGATTTGCAAAATTAAGACCAGTATAGCTCTATATGAACTGCTAAAAGTTCCAGCTAACGATTATGTCCTAAATTATCCGAATTTTGATTTTCAGACCATCATGATGTACTGCTTAGTACATAAAACTTTAGATAGATTTAATTTTTTTTTTATCCGTTAATTAATGCTTCTGAAACACTTTACATGCCCAAAACTGAAAATATTTTTTTTTTTTTAAATATAATATTAATGAATAGAAAATAAGAAACAACACATTGGAAGACTGTGCTGTGTTCAGCGTGGATATGTATTCCATGACTATTTTCACATAAAAGGGTTGCCTGGTAACTGTAACAAGAAAGAGGGATTTTTCACATTCAAAAAATGATCTGCTTAGTAATCCAATTTTGCAGGTAAAACGTATTGAAGGGGTTAACCCATAAAACAAGCAGGAAAATGAATAAAATTTAAACATCCTTTGAATTATAAAAAGATAAACACAAAAAGAATTCAGCGCTAGTAATCACAAAATTAGTCAAGGTAGGCAGCAACCCAAATGAAGGAAAACCCCTCGGGTCCTTCGGTGGATAGATATAAAAAGATATGGAAGGGCTGCGCCAAATAAGGGTAGATAGTCCAGTAAAGTATTGCTAGGGTGCCAATAGATGGTCTAGGATACTTGATAGAGTTCCTCTGTGGATGCGTCTGTGTAGACCGTTCCGTATATGTAAATACAAGAGAGGTAGAGGCGACTAATGGTATAGTATGAAAGTTCAGGGTGTGATAGGTAACAAAAAGTAAAGAACTCACATTCAGGAGAGCTATGGCCAGCTCTGGTGTGGATTGCGTACAGCGGTATAATCCCCGCTTATGGGATATGTAGGGAGGGGTCTCCGTCAGCACCGTCTGGTAGTCCAGAGCTCGAAAAAGAAAGACAGAAAGCAACAATAGTGCTCTCAATTTTGATGTGGTTCAATGTGCAGATAAGAAGAGGTAAAAAACTCACATTTGAGGGAGCTATGGCCAGCTCTGGTGTGGATAGCGTACAGCGGTATAATCCCCGCTTATAGGATATGTAGCGGCGATACGTCCGTCAGCACCGTCTGGTGATCCAAGGCTCCAATATAGAAGAATAAAAAGCAGCAATAGTGCTCTCAATTGTGATAGGTTAAGAGAGTAGTAGAGAAAATAAAATAATACTCACAAAGATAGAGCAGAGGTACTGCTCTATGGATCCTTTGAATTATGTAGCATGTCACAGAGCAAGCCAACATAAAGAGATCCGTGTCATTTGTAACATACAAGAAACATTAGCAAAGGATTATTTTTGTAGGAAGCTGATTGGATTTAGGGTAATGATGAAGGAGAGATGGCACCGAATGTGACAGACATTCTATGGTGGAACATTCTTATGGATTCTTGTGGCTAGTTCAATTTAATCGAGGTGACAGAACCTCTGTCATCGAATTCTAAAAAAAAGAAAGGTTGGAGAATGTCTTTTCTTAAAGTGGACTTGTCATGCAAAAATTGCACCGTACTACAATTTCTGAATCAGTGCTGAACATAGGTAGCCCCCTGTTGTTGTAGAATAACTTGCCCTGATGATGATGAAGTGACGGACCTAACCTCAATGCAATCAGCACAAAGATATAAATCTGTTCGGAGAACTTGACAGATCATAATGGTTGACAGTGACTGCTGTGCTGTGGGTTAGCTATGATGCTCATATGAAACAAACTGACATCTTCCTACTAAAGACTGCATCCGTTGGTGTCCTTGGCTTGCTTTTCATTAAAAGGGTTATTACATTTTCAATTTGGAAATTATATTTATCAAGGCAATTCAGAGGTTAAATTAAAGGGATAGATTTAATATCTTCCAAAATGAATCATACAATACTGCTTATGATTTGAACCAGATAAGTTCCCCTTTTGATCCCATCAAACATAGTGATGTTGACTTTAAAAGTAACTTATTATTATTATTATTATTATTATTATTATTATTATTAATATAGTGACAACAAATTGTGCAGCGTTGTACAATGGGTGTACTAACAAACGTGTAATTGTAAACAGACAAGTTGGATGCACGGGAACATAAGGGTTGAGGACCCTGCTCAATAATCTTGCATGCTAGAGAGAGTGGGGAATAGTGACACAAAAGGTGAGGGTAGGAGTACCTCAAGATTCACCTAAGTGACTACAAAGGACTCCCCATGCATGCATACTGTGCCACACTGCTTCATGTGAGACAGGCAGAGTGGAAATGCAGCAAGACAATGGTTGAACTATTGGATTAGAAGTAATATATTACTGGAGTCCTAAATCTGAAATAAAATCGGGGCATTCTAATGTTAGAAGTAAATGTATATTGTATCATATTTTTATATAACATTCTCCACTGCAGCTTGTCTTTGCCCAGAAAGAAGAAGGGGGAAATAATTAATTTTCTTGTCTCCATCAAAAACATAGTTTTTCTTTTTATTATCAATATTATTTATGACAAAACAAGAAAAATATCTATGGAAGTCCACAAAAGTAATTTAGTGGAAAATTACAATCCTACTTACAATTGTTTTGCAGAAATTTAAAAAAAAGAAATCCTGAAAAGATACAAAAAACAATGTGAGATCCTGTCAGTCTCTCAATCACCAAGTTAAAATAAGAATATCCTCTTGACCAATATATTCTATGGCACATTTTATGGTACATGCCACAAAGGTATGCCAAGAACTATTTAGGTATCGTATTGAGTTTAATACTATACGTGATGAAATTCTATCTCCCTCCCATATTTCTTGTGCAATTATTTAGGGAGTGAGTGGTGCAGCATGCTTGGAATGAGTCACTCTCATTATAGTCGCACACTGAAAGGAAGGGTGCATTCATTTCACATAGAAATAAGAGAACTGCTGGAAGGAGACAGTGTGTCAATGACATTAACACATTTTTATTATCATTTGACATTTTTCTTTTTTTTCTTTTCAGCATTGCACAGCCCTCAGCAGTATGAACATTCTCTGTATCTATCTATCTATCTATCTATCTATCTATCTATCTATCTATCTATCTATCTATCTATCTATCTATCTACCTGTGTGTGTGTGTGTATCTATCTATCTATCTATCTATCTATCTATCTATCTATCTATCTATCTATCTATCTATCTATCTACCTGTGTGTGTATCTATCTGTCTGTCTGTCTGTCTGTCTGTCTGTCTATCTATCTATCTATCTATCTATCTATCTATCTATCTATCTATCTGTGTGTGTATCTATCTGTCTATTTATCTATCTATCTATCTATCTATCTATCTATCTATCTATCTATCTGTGTGTATCTATCTATCTGACTATCTATCTATCTGTGTATCTATCTATCTATCTATCTGTCTGTCTTTCTATCTGTCTGTCTGTCTTTCTTTCTATCGGACAGAATTTGTTGCAGATGTTTTTTTTTTAAAAATAACTCACTGTAACTCCCTGTTTAGTGGATAGACCATTCTATAAAGTAATTAAAGAAAAATGTAACACTGTCTTATTTTTTTGTGCATGCAATTATAATTAGATTTTTTTTTCTTCTCCTTCTTGTGGATAACGTGCCACAAAACAAAATATATTCAGCTGTTTTAACACTGAAAAACAAAGTGCATTATACCATCTGCAGATATCCTAATAAATTCTGGTGGGAATACAATGGGGCTTGTGTTTTAATAAACTCGCTGTTAGGAAAGAATAAGCAATGTTCAAGAAAAAGATAATGAAAACTAATAAAAATTGTCCATCAGTTTAATCTCAGAAGCATTTGTTCTCCAGAAGAAAAAGAGATTTTCTTGAAATCTTAGTGAAGTTTAATGTTTTCCCTGAACTTATGGGATTCTTGCCATTTCTTTCTTTAAAGGTAACTAATTTAAAATAACGAATTCCTATTCCGAAGGGAATCTCATTTGCTGCACTGACCCAATATCAAGCTATTGATTTTTGCTGCACATTCGTATTTCTTCTTAATTTAAAGGGCCATTTGGGAGCTAAAAAATATATCTATTTTAATATAACGTTTTTAAACTATCATATGATAGATAAGCGTAATAATTAGAAATTATTTTCCAGTAAAGAGTTTGTTTTGAGAGCACTTTTTAAGGTAAAGTGAATGATTTTTCTTATAAACCTTAAATTCAGTCAAATACATTGTTTTATAAACACTTATCTTAAAAAATATAACAACCACTCTGCAATACTATTGTAATATGTTCAGTTCCTATTTAAAAAACAAAACAAAAAAACAACAACAAATGAACTGTTTTGGATGCTAACAACATCCAATACTTCTAATTTGGTTGTTCTCTGTGAACTGAGAATGATGGAGAATTGTCAAGGGAAATCTCACTTTTTTGGTGTCTGCATTGATGCTATCTATCCCGTAATAGGTACTCAACATGTTAGGTGCGCTGTGTAGGGAAGTTTCAGTTAGTTATACCTGGTGGGTTTATATGGTTAAAGGGACGCTCCAGGCTCCCACATATGTTAGGTGTGCTGTGTAGGTGAGGTAATAGTTAGTTATACCGAGGGGGTTTATATTATTAAAGGGATGCTCAAGGGGCCCCAAAGCATGTTAGGTGCACTGTGTAGGTTAGGTTACAGTTAGTTATACCGAGTGGTTTTATATTATTAAAGGGAAACTTCAGGCTCCCACACATGTTAGGTGTGCTGTGTAGGTTAGGTTACAGTTAGATATAGTAGGTGGGTTTATAGTATTATATTATATGCCAAGTTGTTGGATGATCGCTCCTCATGAGCGATTACTTCCGGGTTGCCCCACATGGTGCCCGGCAGTGTAGCAGACATCGGAAATCATCGGGCAGGCTTCCGATACTCTGTCTGTGTGCTGAGTGCCTTGTTAAGGCACTCAGTAAAGATAAAATAATAAAAAATGAAGTAAAATAAGTATTAACCCACCCCCCCGGACCGCGGATGTACCTAGTACACCTGCGGTATTCCTATTCACTTATTCACTTACCCGATCGCCGCCGTTCCCCCGCTGGCAATCGTTGTTCCTCTCCGTCTGGGCCCAGACAGTCCCCCTCAGCAAATTCTGCCCCCGCAGGCCATGTGATCACTCTGAAAGAGCTGTCACCTGGCCAAAATAGGCGTCCATAGTGCTGTCTGCAGGGGGACTGCCTGAACTGACAGGCAGTCCCCCTGCTGGTAAAAAAGTAAAAAAGAAATGTTAAAATAAAAAAATAATGTTAATAAATTAAATAAATATACATATACATATATATATAGATACAATACACAAGATCCAGCGCACTCACCTATCCACTAAACAGCAACTTCAATGTTGAAAGATTTTATTTGTTTTTTTTAAAAACACCTATTCTAGGTAAAAATATTTTTTTTAGGGGTTTAGTTACATTATATGATCATACATTGCATAAGCCTGCCACAATGTCAATGTACCCCATCTTTGGCAGGTCCTACACTAACAGCCTAATGTCTGCTCTTATGAGATTAACCCACTTACTTGGGGAAAAAAATCCATCTGGGGCTCTCTGCAGTACAAGGCTAAATAGGGCCCTGGGATGAGGCACCTCTTGTTTCATATATATATATATATATATATATATAGAGAGAGAGAGAGAGAGAGAGAGAGAGATATTTATATATATATATATATATATATATATATCTTTTATATAACGTCATACTAAGTGTATTTTTTTATCAATATATACATATATTAATATAAAACTACACTTAAAATGACACACATATATAATATATCTATATACATATAGATATATATATACAAAAATATTAAAGGATAGCACTCCAAGGACTTTATATAAAATATAACTTTTATTTACCTTCTAAATAAAAATGGTCAACGTTTCAGCTTGATCCCATCAAGCTTTCCTAAGGACACACTGTGCATAAAAAACATCCCAACATATAAACCATAAAACTTAAAAAATTTTAAGAAATTATTGACAAAAATTGGAGAATCTTGAAAAATTATGTTACATTACAGGAACAGTTTTGTCATCCGCCGATGATGTGCTATAAGAGAAATAAGAGTCTCAAGGACTTATTGGTTAGGACGGACCCCACACATTGTTATTCACAGGAACAAATGTCTACCAACTTAGGCTGTTATAGGTGTTTAGGGTTACCTGTGGACATATGCTCCCAGGGAAATTTTTCACCCAGCCACATACAGGAAAGAAGTATAATATTAAACACAGACTAACCTGCACTACTGATTATGTAGTATATAAATTAAGTTGTCCCTGTGGGTTAACATATATTGGCAAAACAGACTTACCTCTATGGGAACGCATCCACAACCACAGATCAAGTATAAGAGTGGCATATGGAGACCAGAAATCAGACCTCCCGGTGGCCAAACATTTTTTGGAACAAGGACACACGCTACCAACCCTAAAACTGATGGCTATTAACCACATACCAGTCCCGCGAAGAGAAGGGGACAGGAAGTAAATGTTACTACAACGAGAACTTCATTGGATTAGAACCTTGAGAACCGTTTATCCAAACGGTCTTAATGAGAAATACACTCTCTCAGTATTTATAGAACATTTGTTTGATTAATGTGTGGATGAAATGCGATGCCCACCCTGGGGGATAGGCATGCATTTTCACACCATTCTGCTACATTATCTCAGGTTGTATATAGTTCCAATTTTTCACTCATGTGGTGTGATTGTGAGCCCACCCAGGGGGAAAGGCTAACCAATCGTTTACCTAGAGTGACTATCAATTTATGTGATTATTTTTATGTTGTTTTTCATCAAGAACTGTTATTGCCATTTCTTTTCAGTTTCTTCTGTTATAGGTATGATCCTATTGAACAAGGTATTGGAGCAAGGTTGATCCAAACTAATGTTTTGTGTTCCTTTGTAAAAATTTCAAGTATTGGGACATCATTGTGATTGGACTAGCTATGTCCTTCATAGAGTTGGAACATTTGACCAAATGGTTCTTTGTGGATTTATGCTCCTTTTTGATTTCGATTAGTATTGTAAATTTATTTTGGTAAGCTTATAATAACAATTCTACCAGCCTTATATGGAACGCACAATAGGGCTCACATTATTCACTATCTTAATGGTGTTTATGTAATTTGTAAGATATTAACTATATCTATGCCCAGTTCCAGTAGTATTACAACCTTTTGTTTTTTTAGGTTTTTTAGTGTTATTAGTCTTAATCATTGTCATAATAACACTCCACTATTTTTAAGTGGATGGATAATGGGATTGGGAGTTTTAGTTCTGTTCACACCTCCTGGCAATTCAGTATGGAGGATTAGTATTTGTATCCACCTCATTTGTGTTTATGTCAATGGCCACAGTGTAATTGGACTTGGTCGTTGCCTTAATAAATGTATAGGACTCTACCGTTTTTAGATGAAGAGAGTGGATGGAATATGTAAATAGGAGTTGGAATTCTGTTTGTACCCTCAGGGAAGTCTAAACACAATGTCCTCTTTATTATGAGTCTTGATTTACTGTAAGACTATTGCAATTTTGAACCCTAACATGCAAGTTGTTCTCAGGTTTGTTTACAATTCAAGTAGATCGCTATGCAGAAATTATGTTCACAATTCCGATTTTCACTATGCCGATTGAAATCAATAGAAAGTATGCACACAGCTTTTGTTCTCCTGCCGTGAAGCAGCTATCAAGGTTGCTTTTATATATTTTTATATTTATATTTGTTTGTATAGCCAGGTGACACCACGTGGCTGCAGACGCACGTCTGACCGCCCTGTAGTCTCGGTCCGGGCGTCCTGGGAGTCGGATGTTACACAGGTGGGGGTGAGTAAGTTTTAGGTTTTATGCTTTATATGTTGGGATGTTTTTCGTGCACAGTGTGTCCTGAGGAAAGCTTGAGGGGATCAAGCTAAAACGTTGACCGTTTTTATTTAGAAGGTAAATAAAAGTTATATTTTATATAAAGTCCTTGGAGTGCGGTCCTTTAATATATTTGTGTTTTTGGCTGGACAAGCACCGGGCATTATATTAGTTTTTGGAGTGGAGTGCAAGATTTGTTATTATTTTTATATATATATAACTATGTATTGTGTGTGTATATATATATATATATATATATATATATATATATATACACATACATATATATATATATATATATATATATATTTATATAATATATATATAAATATTATTATTATTATTAAAAATAAGTAATTGATTTAAAATAAATGTAAAAAAATACAAATGATAAAATAAAAATTACCAAAAAATAATAATAATACAGTTAGAATAAAAGGTAATTTTATTCTCACTGTATTTTGCTATTAATATATCTATGTTTATATCAAAATACACTTAGAATGAAATTCTCTCTCTCTCTCTCTCTCTCTCTCTCTCTCTATGTATGTATATATAAATTAATAAAAATAATAAGAATTTTACAAATGTCCATATACAAAATAATAATTTCATAAATATACACGTAGACTTCAAATATATAAATATGTATGTATATATATATATATATATATATATAAATATATATATATATATTAAAAATGAAAATGATGGGGTACATTGGCGTTGTGGCAGGCTTATGCAATGTATGATCATATAATGTAACTAAACCCCCATTATTTTTTGCCTAGATTAGGTGTTTTTAATAAAACTAGCAAAATATGTTAGCACCAAAGTAGCTGTTTAGTAGATAAGGGAGTGCGCTGGATTTTCATTTTTACTGTACTTATTGGCCCCCAGCAGCACCCAATTTAAGCATGTTCAGGTGAGTGCAGCCAGCCCCTTGTTTTCCCATATATATTTAGGAGTCTAGCCAGCTCCTTGGTTTTGCACCCCTCCCTGTCACAGGTGCCTCATCTCAGGACCCTTTTTAGCCTTGTACTGCAGAGAACTTGAGATGGAAGGATTTCCACAAGTGAGTAGATCATTTAGTAGACAGTTGGTTGTTAGAGTAGGACCTGCCAAAGATGGGGTACATTGGCATTGTGGCAGGCTTATGCAATGTATGATCATATAATGTAACTAAACCCCCATTATTTTTTGCCTAGATTAGGTGTTTTTAATAAAACTAGCAAAATCTGTTAGCACCAAAGTGGCTGTTTAGCAGATGAGGGAGTGCGCTGGATTTTTATTTTTACTGTATTTATTGGCCCCCAGAAGCACCCCATTTAAGCATGTACAGGTGAGTGCAGCCAGGCCCTTGTTTCCCCATATACATATATATATATATATATATATATATATATATATATATTTATTTATTTAAATTCTATGTGCATATTTATGTATATTTTACATAATTACGTAATTTTATTGACTGCAATTTGGGGGACCTGCCTGACGAACCAGGCAGAAAGTCCAGAGAATTTCATTTGCTAGTACTATATTTAACCCTGTAACTTCTAAGACACCCTAAAACCCTGTTTTACTCAGGAGACTTCGCTGAACACAAATATTAGTGTTTCAAAACAGTATGATATCATTGTTGTTGTTTTAGATCAAAGAAAACTTTGATAATTTGTCTATCTACACCTTCCAAATTGATAGATTAATGCGTGCACGCTTTCCCTAGAAGTAATTCACACCGGAGACAAAGTTTATGATCAATGAAAAACCCAGGAATGCTTTATTCCCCGGAGTGGGGGCTCCTTCTTAAAGCAAAAATACGTCACAGTTTAAACATACAGTATACATTCACCAATTGGTTAACAGTCTAAGGGGGTCTTGTCTAAACCCCCCTACAGGATGTAGTGTCATCATTACAGACTTCTGGATACACGATGGGAGGGGGAGTGAGTAGTTTCTTTCAGTTACTTAACAGTGATTCTCCATTTTGTTATACGTGGCATATAGCTGTTAACTGGAACAAAGGTAGTGGGGGAGGAGTTAGTAAAGGGAGCTGTTAACACAGGAATTTTGTTTACACAAGGTTTGCTTGATTTGAAGGGGGATGCTTATCAGGATGAAGAATTTACATAGTAAACAGCAACTGAACACATTGTAGGGGGGAAGGGAATATTTACTCTAGCAGCCAGTTTTAACATAGTGAACAGAGAATAAATAGACATTAGTAAATAGCCATTTTATTTTAATTCATCTGTCCATAACAGTCCCCCCTTAAAATGGCAATTTTTACTAAAACTACTATCTCTCATTCTAATACTGTCCCTATAGAAAAATAATAAAAGGCTATCTTGCACATCTGTCTGAACAGGCCTCGAACACTTCACTGCGCAGGTAACCTGTAGCAGCTTGTGCACTACTTCTTCCCGCGACAGACTTCTGCCCGTAGAGACAGATGCTATCCCTAAATTTCCTTAAGAGGAAGTAGCTGTTGATTTAGTGCGGTGAGACTGTAAGGGTGTATGTGGGTCGATGTCGTCAATCTCTTGGTGAAGGAAGGTCGGGGTGGTCTGGTCGATTGTCTGATCAACTGTCTTTTGTAGGCATTTCTTAAGACAGGGTAACACACAACAAACAAGAAGAGCGAGGATGATTATCGTTATTAAAATGGCAACACCTATTTGGGCCAGAGCACCTTGCCATCCAGACATCCATCCAAACCATCTTTCCCATGGATCTGTGGCCCCAGAATTTCGTTTCAGTTCATTGGACAAACTCTTTAACTTTTCTATTGCCAACGTTACCTTACCATTAGGGCCTGTATTATCTGGAATATAGGTACAGCATGTCATGATGTCTGGGAGTATTTTACATACTCCCCCTTTCTCCGCCAGGATCATGTCTAAGGCCATTCTATTCTGGAAGGTCATCTGGGAAGTAGCTTGTAATTGTTCCGCCAAACCTTGGAGGGCATCTCTTGTATAATTTACAAAACGTTGTTGGTTATAATAGATGTAATTGATCCAATTTAAATTTTTATTGGCCGTCATGATTGGGAAAATAGATTCGAACCCTGCGGACACTTCATCTCTTGCTTTAAACTAATTCGGCACCCCCCTTGGCACTTGTAACGGACCGTTTTGCACACAAGGGGTAAAAACCGTTTAGGCGATCGGCCCCCTTTCCAGAGATCCAGGCACAGCTACTGCAGAACACCAAAACTCACGAACTGGATACAAAATAGCACTCCAGCTCCCGAACTGGAACCTCCCAAATAGCTGCTAGCAGACGAACAGGAAAAGCAGACAATCGGCTTACACTCCTGGCAATCAGTCTCTAACAGCATACAGTGAATCCCCCAAGAACGAGACAAGGCTCCGTGTTGAGGGTCAAGCAGTGGTCTGAGGTGCTGGCACACCCAGCCTGGTTTTATTACAGTGTTTCAAATACAGGACCACCCACAGGGAGGGATAAAACAACCAATCATATCACAGTTACATCCCACATATTCCCTCCCCTTATCCTGAGAGGAAACTCAATTATACATACAGTTAAAACATACTTTCTACCCAACTTTCATAACTCTAAAACCATACATCACATTCACATAAAATTACATATGCACAATCAATCCATTCAGGGGAACAACATATTCAAAAAATGGCACAAATCAGACAAGGGGTTCAAAAGTTAGTAAAAAGTCCTTTGTGACTAAATGAAGCATGGCTTTCTGGCCCAAACCAGTTTCAGAGTCTTCTATTCTGGAGATAAGTAATTCAATTATCTCCCAGGATAGACACAAGACTCCATTAAGCACATGGTTGCAAAGAGACACAAAACACTTTAAAATACATAAAGTCACATTTATTACATAAAACACAGACATGTAACATATCCCCAGATAGCTCAGGTCCGAGCGCACATTATTAAGTGAATGGCGCTCAGACCACACGAATACAGTTTAATCGCCATGGAGCTAAAGTCTTTACAGTCAGTTTCATATGAATGGGCTCCATGGGATTCCTATCTGGGGTATAACACATTCAAACAGATCTACCGAACCCCAGGCAGAAAAGCACGAATACAGCTTTTCTGCAGGCAAAAATAAAGTCTTTTAAAAGGGGGCCATAGTCCAAAGGCAGCAGGCGAGCAACCAGGCTTCTCCAATGCAATGTGGCGAGATTGGTCTCGTCACATCTCTCCCCTTTCCAAACAGACTAACAGGGTATCTGACCTCCTGCCGGTCAGTGCCCTTGTTAGTCCAGCAGCCCACCCACAACACATAATCAACAGCACAGCCCACCCACAATAAAGGGTTACTACACCTGGGTAAAGGAGAAGTTTGTCCATGTCCAGGTGCCTCACCACGGCTGTGCTGGGTACGGGTACGCTGACTTGGTGGGGTGCTGCGTGGGCAGAGACCAGCGTCACTCTGCCCTGTTGCTAGCGCTACTGGGAGGGTAGCCTGGTTGAAGCCTGGTTGTTGGAGGGGGAGACCGACTGTCTCCCCTTTAAATACACCGCTCTGCTGCGGGAGACTGACTGTCTCCCCTTTAGATGCACAGTCCTGCTGCTGGAGACCGACCGTCTCCCCTTTGGTTACCCATCTCTGCTGCTGGAGGGGGAGACCGACTGTCTCCCCTTTGGCTAAACAGCCCTGTCGCTGGGGAGAGGGGATAACAGGCTCCTCTCCCATACATACTTCCAGCTGCGGGGGAGGGAGACCGACTGTCTCTGCTCCCAATACAGAGTCCTGCTGCTGGGGAATGGAGACGGGGCTCCCAATTCCCAATAATCTGTGCTGCCGCTGGGGAATGGAGACTGGGCTCCCAATTCCCAAAACATCATACTGCCGCTGGGGAATGGAGACTGGGCTCCCAATTCCCTGCATATCACTCTGCCGCTGGGGAATGGAGACTGGGCTCCCAATTCCCTGCATATCACACTGCCGCTGGGGAATGGAGACTGGGCTCCCAATTCCCTGCAGTACCTGTCGCTGGAGTTCCTCCCACCGTGCCAGCTGACCTTCTCTTTCTGCCCGGTGTTGCAGATTCATGAACACTAGGTTTCTCATGGACTGCACGTATTTCTCAGCTGGATTGGGTCCAAAGAAGTTCAGCCGCAACCACATCATACGGTCATACTCTCTCATAGAGTATCTGTACTCCACTGCTGGTTCCATCCTGGTGCTGTCAGGGTCGCTGTTCTCAGACATGCGTTGCCCTCAAATTGTAAATCCACGGAATGGTGTTGCCTGTAGCTGTCCTGTAGTCTGTGGGAAAGATCCCGCCGCTTGCCACCAATTGTAACGGACCGTTTGCACACAAGGGGTAAAACCGTTTAGGCGATTGGCCCCCTTTCCAGAGATCAGGCACAGCTACTGCAGAACACCAAAACTCACCGAACTGGATACAAAATAGCACTCCAACTCCCGAACTGGAACCTCCCAAATAGCTGCTAGCAGACGAACAGGAAAAGCAGACAATCAGCTTACACTCCTGGCAATCAGTCTCTAACAGCATACAGTGAATCCCCCCAAGAACGAGACAAGGCTCCGTGTTGAGGGTCAAGCAGTGGTCTGAGGTGCTGGCACACCCAGCCTGGTTTTTATTACAGTGTTTCAAATACAGGACCACCCACAGGGAGGTATAAAACAACCAATCACATCACAGTTACATCCCACATATTCCCTCCCCTTATCCTGAGAGGAAACTCAATTATACATACAGTTAAAACATACTTTCTACCCAACTTTCATAACTCTAAAACCATACATCACATTCACATAAAATTACATATTCACAATCAATCCATTCAGGGGAACAACATATTCAAAAATGGCACAAATCAGACAAGGGGTTCAAAAGTTAGTAAAAAGTCCTTTGTGACTAAATGAAGCATGGCTTTCTGGCCCAAACCAGTTTCAGAGTCTTCTATCCTGGAGATAAGTAATTCAATTATCTCCCAGGACAGACACAAGACTCCATTAAGCACATGGTTGCAAAGAGACACAAAACACTTTAAAATACATAAAGTCACATTTATTACATAAAACACAGACATGTAACATATCCCCAGATAGCTCAGGTCCGAGCGCACATTATTAAGTGAATGGCGCTCAGACCACACGAATACAGTTTAATCGCCATGGAGCTAAAGTCTTTACAGTCAGTTTCATACGAATGGGCTCCATGGGATTCCTATCTGGGGTATAACACATTCAAACAGATCTACCGAACCCCAGGCAGAAAAGCACGAATACAGCTTTTCTGCAGGCAAAAATAAAGTCTTTTAAAAGGGGGCCATAGTCCAAAGGCAGCAGGCGAGCAACCAGGCTTCTCCAATGCAATGTGGCGAGATTGGTCTCGTCACAGCACTCCTATGGCATCTATGTAAATATGGGGATCAAAACTGCCTTTTACAGGAGTATCTCTCTTTATTCTAGAGTATTGGTGTGAAGTACCTGGGTTATCTTGATGTCCATCAGAGATTATGTGTATAGGCATAATTACCTTAGCTAGGGCACATTCTCCCCACCATACGCCTTCCAATCTGGTTCTAATCTGCATATCCCCACAAATCCAATATATGTCTCCAAGGGATCTTATTTGTTGTTGGATTAGGGCGGGTGGAATTGGGCTATATGTGGCACAGTACTTACCAGTGAAATTACCAAAGAATTGGCCTACCCCATCATATATACCATAACAAGTGTAGTTACCTGGGTATATGGTGATACCTTTATCTGGCTTAACATCTTTAAGGATAATTGGGTATTCCTTTATCCATGATTCACATTCCGTCCGCTCAGTTTTAAGTATAGTATAGAGACTTAGGAAACATCTCTATCTCCGGAGGTATGTTCAAAGGGACAGTACCTAAGTGAGGCCTCGCTCCTCCACAGACATAGCAGTTAGATCTGTTGTGTTTGTTAGCGTTATATTTCATCCACTCAAGCCATAAGTTAGTGTCAGAGAAACCCGTCTCTACAGCCATAGTGTCCTCATACGTGGGGTTAGCTATAGCTATCATCTCTTTTAGAGTTTTGATATGTGGCTTAAGAGGATTAATAGTCATGTGCGTGGCACCTACCCATTCAGGTGAGTCATACATGTCCCGTAAGTAAAAGGTCCCCTGTTTATTGTATGAACCTCCTCCCTTCCAGTACATTCCCATTACATATTGCCCAGCATCTCCAGGACTGGGATGCTCTATGTTTAAAGCTAGTTTCATAGGTGTCGCCCCCCCTGGTTTCCTGAACGTCATTCTTTTCAGTAAGGACTCCCCATTTGTATCTAATCTGTCTAAGGCACTTTGTGGTCTATAGCCCCAAGCTGGCCCTGTATTCCAACCTACTGCCTTCCATGAGCTACACTCATATCCCCAGTAGTCATCAGTCACACATATGTATGGGTCCTTAATGTTAGGTATGTCTTTGTACACTGTTGACAACAATGCTGGTGGAAATGTACAATTTACAATATCACAATAATCAAATGCAAATGTGGCTACCCGTGTACTAGAGGAATTGTACCAAAATGTATAAACATGATTGTCTTTGGTTATAGCGACTTGTTGGGCCTTTATCAGACCTAGCAGCAAGAACAAATACACAAAATTCATGCTATAACAGGATCTGCTTCCTCTGGATCTGGGACTTTCTTGCA
Source organism: Pelobates cultripes (assembly GCA_933207985.1). Taxonomy (NCBI): domain Eukaryota; kingdom Metazoa; phylum Chordata; class Amphibia; order Anura; family Pelobatidae; genus Pelobates; species Pelobates cultripes. The sequence continues at coordinate 100,325,671 of OW240923.1, forward strand.
ATGTGAAGCGTGTATCCAAGAGTTCTTTCCAGCCAATTTAACTGAGGTAGTCGTGGTTAGAACGGACCATCATATCTGGGTTCAAGGGTATGTTTTCTCAGGAACTTCTTAACCAGAACCCAATCACCAGGGAGCAACTTGTGTGTGCCTGTATCGGACTCTGGATCTGGAATGGAAGAAAACACTTGGGCATGTATCTTGTTTAAAACTTGGGAAAGAGCAGTCACATAATTAACCATAGTATCTGATTGCAGTTGGAGTTGTTGAGGAAAGTAACAACCTAACCTAGGGGCTGAACCGAACAAAATCTCATAAGGAGACTGGTTAAACTTCCCTCTTGGTGTGTACCTAACACTAAACAGAGCTATGGGGAGACTCTCTGGCCAGGGCAGGTTAGTTTCTTGGGCCATCTTAAGCATTCTGGCTTTTAAGGTGCCATTCATGCGTTCTACCTTACCACTACTTTGTGGGTGATAGGGTGTGTGGAATGCAAGGGTCACCCCGAGTGCTGCCCAGACTTCCTTAGTCACTAGTGCTGTAAAAGCCGGGCCCTGGTCACTTTCAATCACTTCAGGAACTCCATATCTACAGACAATTTCAGTGAGCAACCGCTTGGCAGGGCTCTTGGCGGTCATATTAGTGACCGGAAAAGCTTCTGGCCATCCTGAGAACATGTCCACCATAACTAGGGCATATTCATACCGGCCACTCTTTGGCATCTGAATGTGAACAATTTGGACTCTCTGGAATGGGTAGTGTGGCTTCGCCAGGTGTTTGGGGGACACTTTCTCCAATTTTCCCGGATTGCACTTGGCACAGATAGCACAAGACTTACAGTAGGTTTTAGTCAGAGTGGTAATACCTGGTGCTTCAAAATATTTAGCAATTAAAGAGTTCATGAGTGTCTTAGACAAGTGCGCTGCTCCGTGGGCCCACTGAACCACAGCCGGATACATACATTTAGGTAGACAAAATTTGAGATTGCTAGTATATACTCCATCCTGCAAGGTTGCTCCTTTCTGTTTCCAGCTTTGCTTTTCTTCAGGACTTACAGCTGCTTGCTGTTCTTTCAAAAACTTGAGGTCTGTAGGTAAGGTTTGCATGGGAAAAATAGGAATTTCCTCACCGGACACTCTTCTGTCCACTTCCCTTGATTGACATGCAGCATCTTTGGCGGCTTGGTCAGCTTTATGATTGCCATATGTTTCTTCCGAATTCCGTCTTCCATGGGCTTTTACTTTCAGTATGGCCACTTCTTCAGGAAGGAGTAAAGCATCCATCAATTCCTTGATAGCTGTACCATGTTTAACTGGTGTACCGGTCGCTGTCAGAAAACCTCTTGTTTTCCATATTAATCCAAAATCGTGTGCTACGCCCAGGGCATATCTTGAATCCGTGTAAATATTAACACGTTTCCCTTCAAACATTTGGCATGCTACAGTGAGGGCTTTTAGTTCTGCTTCTTGAGCAGACATAGACGGGGGAAGTGGGGATGCTTGAAGTACCTGATCTACTGTGGTCACTGCAAATCCAGTGTGGTATCTTCCTTGTTCATCCGCAAATCTGGAGCCATCCACAAACAGTGTGCAGTCAGGATCTGGCAAAGCCGTTTCATGTACTGTAGGAAGATGGGTTGTTTCCATCTTCATCTGTTCAAAACAGTCATGGGGAACATCTGGGTCAGGATCTATGGGAGGGGCATCTTCACATATTTCTGTGTGATATTGTGGGTAACCAGTAGTCTTACAATTCACAGTTCGTTTGGTAACACCTTCTGTGGAGAGTTGGTCTTGATCTGTTGCACTCCATGCTTTGGCTAATGGACCAAGTTCCTTCCATGAGATATTTGGAGATTTAGTAATAGAGACATGAGGAACTGCCATCTCCCAATGGTGGTACATATGAGTCACTTCTGTGGGTAATTGAACTAAAACTACAGTGTTACCTTTTGTATCACAGTATATGTCTGTCAAAGTGAGACGTACTTCAATCAATTGAAACAGTTCTTCTTCATACTGAGGGTCAGGCCCCGGAACGTCTCTGAACCACAAAGTACAATGCCATAGAGGAGATGGCTGTTCATCGTGTGGTACTGTGGGCATATGGACATCCAGATCAAGGAAGGCATCAGGATCTATGTTCAGACTGTACCAATAGTGTGGTACTCCCCCCTTGGGAAGCGGCAGAAGAGTGGCAGGATTCAAAGTGTAACATCGCTGTAAGGAGACATTATCGGGTAACATTAAAGTTGTTTGGAGACGAAGATGCCTTTGAGTAGAGAGATGTTTAGGTTGAACTTGATTCAATATCGCAGAAAGATCATGGGGGGCGAGAATGGTTAGCTTGTGACCAAGGATTATGTCACACGTCTTGTCCAGTAGAGCACTTGCCACAAATACAGCCCGAAGACAGGAGGGTCCTCCCCTGGCCACAGGATCCAACTGACAGGAGTAATACCCTATTGGACGTTGACGAGACCCATGAGACTGAGTGAGAACACCAGATGCATGTCCCATTTTTTCGTAGACGAAGAGCTTGAAGGGCTTCTCGTAATTGGGAAGGCCCAGAGCAGGAGCAGTAACAACAGCACGTCGTAATGCGAAGAAGCTGGTAAGGGCTTCAGGAGATAAAGCAAACGGTTCAGTTTTGAGGGCATCGTAGAGTGGCTGCATCAGTGTAGAGGCTTCAGGAATCCAGGCTCTACAGTAAGAGATAAGACCTAGGAAGGCATGGAGGGACTTGTGAGCCGATGGAGGGCAGAGTGATGTGATACCCCGCACTCTGTCTCTAGTAAGGTGCCGGGTGCCATGAGAAAGACAATGCCCCAAAAATATCACCGAGGGTCGGCACCACTGCAACTTCTTCTTAGATGCTTTACAACCTTGGGCGGCCAGGAAACAGAGGAAATCTTCAGAGGCACATTCTGCAGTCGGGAGATCGTCAGCACAGAGAAGGAGATCGTCCACGTATTGCAGGAGGACCACGTCTGTGTGAGATTTCTGCCATGGTTCCAGGATGTATGCCATGGCTCTTGCAAACTGGCTTGGGGAATTTTGTGCTTCCTGGGGCATGACTGTCCAGGTATATTGTTGGCGGTCATGGGTAAATGCAAACAGGTATTGACAACAGGGAAGCAAAGGCACGCTGAAGAAGGCATTGGCCAAATCCACCACCGTGAAGAATTTAGCTGAAGGAGGGACCTGGGATAGAAGAGTATGAGGATTTGGAACAATGGGAGTTTCCAAGACGGTAACATCATTGACTGCTCTGAGGTCTTGAACCATCCTGTACTTGTCCGGTTCGCCCTTTTCGGTCTTTTTCTTAACTGGAAACAAAGGAGTGTTACAAGGCGACACACATTTAATCAGAGCACCCGCAGCCAGCAGAGTTTCAACCTGTTTGGAGATAGAGAGGGCCTGAGCAGGTGTCAATGGATATTGTGGTCTTCTGGGTGGACTTGCTCCTTGGAGCAACTGCACAAATATCGGAGGGACTTTAAGTCGTCCAATATCATCGGGACCAGTAGACCACAGTTGCACAGGAACTCTGTCAAGTGCACTGGGGGAATTGTCTAGGACCCTTGCATTCCCATGGGGTGACTCCATGTGGAGTAGGAGGGGTAAAGAACAAAGGGCTGAGGTATCTTCACTGGAGAGAGGGGTCAATAACTGAACCTTGCCATCTGGAGTAAAGGAGATGGAGGCCTGCAAGCGGGACAGAACATCAGCTCCCAACAAATTAAGAGGACAAGAGGAAGACACTACAAAACGAGTAAGGAGATCTGGGAAAGTACCCACCCGTAAGGGCTTAGTTAATGGGTTGTTACAAGGGGTACCGTCTACACCAATACAGGAAACATCTATATTAGAGAGAAAGGAATCGTCAGGCAGGTCACATGCTCTAAGTATGCTACGGGCTGCGCCTGTGTCAACTAAGAAGGTGGTTGGGCAGCCTTCCACAGGTAGGACCACTGTAGCTAGGGGCCCCCCTTTGTCCCCTGTATACACTGCCATGACAGGGGCATTGGACACGGGTTTGCCTGTTACCTATTGGACAAGATCAATATGAGACTGGTCAGGACCAGGATATGTACGTGTAGGTGTAGTTGAGTAGTATGGTTGTTGAGCATGCTGTGCAGGGCGTCGGTGTCTAGGCATTGGATTGTTAGCAGGCAGATAAGTGGTAAAGGGTAGGTCATTAGGATAATAGTTAGTGTAGTCAGCAGAATGAGAACTAGGCAACGGATAACCGAGCGCCTGGGCAGGAGGATAACCGGCCACAGGATACGGTGGCCGGAGGCACGTGTGCGCTGCCTAGGTGCATGCAGACTCGGACAATCATTCCTAAAATGACCTATTTGCCTACAGTGATAACACGTTTTAAGTGGTGGTCCCGGGGCCCGAGCTATGAAAGGGCCCGGTGGTGTGGTAACAGGTAACCCAACAGGGGCAGGTGTAATTGCAGGGTTATGTAATGAAAACATTAAAGGAGTGGATTTCTTGTGCTGGGGCAATTGGATCGACTCCAGGCCTTTAGCGACCAGGAGGAGAGTATCCATGGGAATTATCCTGAATTCGGGACGGGACAGGACCAGTAGTGAGACGGGCATCATCAAAGCTCTTTTCCATTATGGGCCAGTAAGCATCCCCTGCCTTAATTTCACACAGACTAAACAAATCGCGCCATGCTGCAGAGTAAGTTTTACGGATTTGAACAATCCGACGGAAAAAGGGCATGGGCTGTTTCTCAGGGTCAGGAAGTGAGTGTACCAGTGTTGCAGCTTGGGATGGGTTGAAGGTAACATACATTAAAGGGGCACCCTCCTGATCATGCTGGGCACTGCAAGCACCTGCTATGGGAATGTGAGGCAGATTAGTCGGGGTCTGTGGAGGCTGCGCCCCCTGGACACTACCATCAGCAGGGGGAATGGGAATCTGTTGGCTGGATACACAAGCCATGTCAGGAAGAACTGAAATCGGTCCAACAGTAGTACTGGCCGCAGGGTGACTAACTGTAGGAGTAATGTGGACTGAATCAAGTTGTGAGGCAGGGGGAGAAGTGACTGATGTAGCAGTGGAGGTAGCAGGATAATAGCCTGATGCTGCAGGGGTAGTAGCAGGAGGGTAGCCTGATGCTGCAGGGGTGACAGCAGGAGGATAGCCTGATGCTGCAGGAACAGTGGATCCAATAGTCATAATAGGGAAAGATACACTGGGGGCAGTTATGAGAGGGGCGGGAATGGAAGAGGATATAGAAGGGAGGGAGGAAGCGACCACAGGGGTGTTGGTAGTGGAAGTTACAGGAAATGGTGACAGTGAAAGGGCAGAAGAGAAGGAATCCAAAGGAGAAGTAAGAGCGGAAGTTATAGGGAGATGTGAAAGGAATTGGGCGTGGACAGAAGCAACAGGAGTTGGAAGAGAGGGTGTAGCAGCAGAGATGGGCAAGAGAGGAGGAGGCAAAGAAACAGGAAGGGAATGTGTGACTGGGATTTGGAGTGGAGAAGGAGAGGGGGCTGGAAAATAACATGAACCATCTGCCTTAAGGACAGAGTACAAGGCAGCAGGGGCTGGAGAGCACGTGTTAACATGAATGGGCTGTGTGGGGGCTCCAGGGGCTGGTTGAGCCACCCCCCTTTCTGGCCAGGCCTTATCATATGGAGGAGGGCTGGAAACGCCTTCAACAGATTCAACAAAACGACCTTTTTCATGATACACAAAGACTTTCTTTCCCTCTTGGTCTATCTCCTCCTCAATCCACCCCTCCTTCTTAATCCCTCGAGCCACCCGATACCAAGAATCTGCGGCCTTCATTAACCCATTATCTAACAATATCCCATGTTTATCGTTTAAAAGTTTCCTCCAGTCTTCCGCCTGCAATCTGCCACTGGGGGACATAGTAATACCACACAGTTTAATAATTTTCTTAAGTTTGGCTACAGCTAAGTCCCCAGCTCTTTCCTTTACAAGGTCACATGCTAACCGCCCCCTGGGAGGGGCTAACATTAGTTTGACCCATTTATACACAACAGTGGTATGGATAGAGAGAAGCAGACCCTGGACCAAAAGAGAGTGAGAGACTGAGAGATAGAGAGAGAAAGAGAGAGACTGAGGTAGAGAGAATGAGGGAGCAAGAGAGTGGGGGAAGAGTGTGAAAGTAAGGGAGACAAAAAGAGTGAGAGAGAGAGAGAGAGTGTAGGAGAAAGTGAGCAAGAGGCTGAGGGAGATAAGGTGAGAGGGAGATTGAGAGAAAGAGAGGTTTAGGAAGAGAGAGAGAAGGATAGAGAAAGAGACTGACTGAAAGAGAAAGAGAGAGAGAGAGAGGTTTAGGAAGAGAAAGAGAAGGATAGAGAAAGAGACTGACTGAAAGAGAAAGAGAGAAAGAGAGAGGTTTAGGAAGAGAAAGAGAGAGGGATAGAGAGAGAGATTGAGAGAGAGAGAGAGAGAGAGAGAGAGAGAGAGAGTAGGAGTTATAGACTAAGGGAAACGTGCATCAAGGTCACATGTACGTCCTAGCAGAGCACAGAGAACCAGAGTGATGCAAAAAAAAAGGAGGGGGGGGGGGAGAGGGTGAAGCAGAGTTGCAAGCACGAAGTATTTAACCATGTAAGTGCCTAAGCACAGCTCTCCTTAGTACAAAAGATAGAATAGGAGCGCTACAAGACACAGATAAAATATAGAACAATTAACATATACCCAAAACAAAAAACATATACATGCACAATATACAGATGTGATTAAATCACAAAGTCCTTAAAATAAATGCCAGCTTATAATAACTCAGGTCACATACATAGAAACACGCAAACACACATACAACAACTTAACTCTTTGTTCGTTGTTTTTATTATTTCAACAAACAAATACACCAGGATATTGTCTATCCTGATCTAAAACAATCCGCCAGGAAATTTACTATCCTGATCTAAAATAATCCGCCAGCTTTTTTTTCCAAACTGAACTTAAAAACAACAAAAGAACCGCCACGATCTAATTTTAATATAAATCGGACAAAAAACAAACAAAAAAAAAACGCCAGGGGCTATTCTGCACACCTGAACTCAAAAGAAAAACAACAAAAGAAACGCCAAGAATTAATATTAAAATATTAAAATATTAATATAATCTGGCCTAAAAACTCCAGGTATATTGGCACCCTGAATTCAATAATCACAAGAAAGTAAAACAGATTCTCAAACAGACACTTTCACACATAAAACTCACACTCAGGACTCAGGCTGTAGATAGACAAGTGACAGGTTCTATATAAAAGGGGACATTCGGACATATATATATTACCTGTCTGAAGACGTTAACCACCGGAAGCCGAATGTGAAGGCACGGAGAATAAGAGAAATCCAAAGAAAGGAAAATATAGGTAAGTAACTCATTTACCATATGCAGAGGTGATCAGGCTCCGTTTCCAATCTCTGGGAATCCTCTGTTCTCCTGTCTTGGGATTTCACGGCTTCCTTATTAACGTATCCCTTTCAGTCCCTGTTCGGGCGCCAAATGTTTTAGATCAAATAAAACTTTGATAATTTGTCTATCTACACCTTCCAAATTGATAGATTAATGCGTGCACGCTTTCCCTAGAAGTAATTCACACCGGAGACAAAGTTTCTGATCAATGAAAAACCCAGGAATGCTTTATTCCCCGGAGTGGGGGCTCCTTCTTAAAGCAAAAATACGTCACAGTTTAAACATACAGTATACATTCACCAATTGGTTAACAGTCTAAGGGGGGTCTTGTCTAAACCCCCCTACAGGATGTAGTGTCATCATTACAGACTTCTGGATACACGATGGGAGGGGGAGTGAGTAGTTTCTTTCAGTTACTTAACAGTGATTCTCCATTTTGTTATACGTGGTATATAGCTGTTAACTGGCACAAAGGTAGTGGGGGAGGAGTTAGTAAAGGGAGCTGTTAACACAGGAATTTTGTTTACACAAGGTTTGCTTGATTTGAAGGGGGATGCTTATCAGGATGAAGAATTTACATAGTAAACAGCAACTGAACACATTGTAAGGGGGAAGGGAATATTTACTCTAGCAGCCAGTTTTAACATAGTGAACAGAGAATAAATAGACATTAGTAAATAGCCATTTTATTTTAATTCATCTGTCCATAACATTGTGATATGTTTTGCTGTTTTGAAACACTAATATGTACAGGTTTTATAGTGTTTTTGAAAGTTACAGTGTCAAATATAAGGCTTGATTTTCCTTTTTTTCACATTGAAATGTGCCTGATTGGTTATATTTACTTTGAGAGCGTATGGTTGCCCAGAAATGAGAAATACCCCCATGATGGCATACCATTTGCAAAAGGTTTTGCAAATTGGGTATTGTCAGTCTTGTTTAGTGGCCACTTAGTCACAAACACTGGCCAAAGTTAGCGTTCATGATTTTTTTTTTTAACATACAAACAAAAATATATGGTAACTTTGGCCAGTATTTGTGGCTACTAAAAAAGACTGGACATACCTCATATTGAATATCCTGGGTTGTCTACTTAAAAAAAAAATATGTACATGTGAGGTGTGATTCAGAAATATATGACAGATAATAGTGTTACAATGTCACTATTGATAAATTAAAAATATATATTTTGAAACAGTAATGTCTGACTTGTACTTATGGCCCTATAACTTGTAAAAAAAAAAGCTAAGAACATGTTCACATTGGGTATTTCTAAACTCAAGACAACATTTAGAAACTAGCATGGGTGTTTTTTTGGTGGTTGTAGATGCATAACAGATTTTGGGGGTCAAAGTTAGAAAAAAGTGTGTTTTTAAAAAAAATTTCATCATATTTTATAATAATTTTTTATAGTAAATTATATGATATGATGAAAATAATGGTATCATTAGAAAGACCATTTAATGGCGAGAAAAATTGTATATAATATGTGTGGGTACAGTAATGAGTAAGAGGAAAATTACAGCTCCCTCCCATCGTATATTTTATTAGGGCCACCACCCATTGACATTAAGTCCCCGTCCCCCATAATGTAGTAAAAGCCCCCAACCACTGCCATTAAGACTTTAGTAAATAACCAAGACAGTCTGTACATAAGTACACAATCATGAATTTAAAAGAGACACATTGAAAAATACATATTGCAGAGCTGTTTAATGAAGTTTTAGTGACTGCATCCCGGAAACATGAATTTTATTTCTTCTTAATTGAAAAATCACAATGCGATCACCTCACATGTAAGGGATATTTTGTGATTACAGTAAAAGATTATCAATAAAAGAAACAGTTAAAAATGAACACAATTATTTTCTTTGTCTGCTACATTGCACATTTTGAATTATGTGAATTAATGTCTGTTTGCCTTATTTTCTAAATAAATTTCTGCCACAATAGCAGTTTTTGCTTTCATCACTGGCGTGATTTTAGTCCAATTGCCATTGTCAAGGGGACAATTCTTAATTGCGAATAATACTCAAAAGACTCCTAAGAAATAGCTCCAAAGCAAGTTATGCTAAAAGTCGGTATTTATTTGGGTCCCTGTGCACTCATAACCATTTCATGCTTGCTGGTGTACTGATAAAGTCATTGCAGGCCATTTTCCCTAGAACAATATAATTCTCTTTTTATTCCAAGGGAAAACTTTTGCAGACAATGCTCTAAAACTTCATTTTCCCTTCCGTTCACTAAAGATGGAGGCACATACCATTTAATTGCAAAGCCCCAGAGTAAAGGAGAAGTCATCAGCTGACAGAGGGAGAGGAGGGAAGAATTCTAAATGTAAGCGAGGGAGACCTCATAGGGGAGCAAGACAAGAGAATTGGGGCTAGGGTTGGTTGCTCTTAAGCCGAAGAATATTCTTTTATCATGATGTTTCTTTGATCCCAGAGGTACAGTGCAAACAGAAACAGAAGCTCTGATTGTGCTTCTCACTGCAAAATGGAACAAAGATTGGAAATTTCAGCTTGGGAAATGCGTTAGCTGTCAGAACAGAAATCTAAATGTGAGAAAGGAGAGAAAAAAAGAGCAAGAGTAAAGATTGATTTTACTAGTTAGATATTCACAATAAAATGTTTGAATGTTGTTGTTGTTTGGAATACCTGCAAATAGATAAGTTAGAATTTCTCTTGAATAATGCTTCCTGACAAATCAGGACATTTTGCAACATCATATGGTGCGCCAAGTGTCAGACAGTAAGAATACACTGAAGCGGAAGGGTACAGTTGGTAAGAGTATCTTACTCTTAATGTCCTGAAGGGGTTAGGCCTAGAAAGGGTACACAGGTATGAGATTACTGAACTCTAGAGACCAAAGAAAGTGCTAGTAAAATCTAATAAAAATTATACAGCTTAACAGTAAGCAGGGCATTGTGCTGAAGGTGTTATAAGCTGTACTCCCCAAGGAGATATTGAAGAAAGGGCAAGAATAGAATTTAGAATAGGAGCACAGATGAGCCAAGTGATCTCCCTACGAGAAACAAATCTTCTATTCATGAGCTAAGCTCTTGTAAAGTGACTGTGACTGTGAAAGTCGAATTCTGTACTTAAACAAGTGTGAGAACAGTAATCACAATTTTATAATTTATCTGCACATCTTTGAGTTACCACTGAATATAATTTTCTTTTTGCACTAAAAATGAGCTAACACTGTCACTGCATGTCTATGTGGACTACATTAACAATGAATCTCATTCAGCTCAAAGGGCAATTTTTAGATATTTAAATGGACAGTAAAGGGAAAACATGTCACATTCTTTTCATTGAGAAAAAACAAAACAAAACAATAAAAGTTCTAAAAAGTAATATGTTCATTTTTAACTTTCTTAATCTCATGCTAATCGTCATGCATTATCCACTTCAGGAAGTATCTTATCCAATCAGGAATCCTTCATTCTAGACTATGGGGTCTGAAATGTTGACCATGTTTAACATGCCACTGCAGGGGTTAATGAGTACTCAGTTCTACTCAGAGTAGAGGATTTATGTAAAATGTTAACTAGACTATAATTCACAGACAGAAATGTTTGCTGTGCTCTCTGCTGACAAATGCAGCTGTATTATCGGGCACTGCAAGTAGGCAGGAAGGGACAAAGAGCAGCAAAAAGGAAGTATTTTAGAATGGGAGGTGGTATAGAGGAAGCAGGGTGAAGATTCAAAATGATGCAAATATTTATATGTTTTGTTGTTTTGTGATTTTTGTCTCTACACAAACATCTACAGAATAACACAAAGAAAGGGAAGGGCTATGCCACAAACGTAACAAAAATAGTGCTCAAATAGTGCTCTCAATAAAAAAAGTAAACTGTATAAAATAGATTTTAAAAAATGTACTCACAAGGAAAGAGCAAATCCACTGCTCCATGATATCAGAATTGGGGGTATGATCCCAACCTGGGATTTTTTGGAGTAGAGTTTGGAAAATATTCAAATGCCAACGAGTATGTAAAAAAAATAAAAAAATAAAAATTAAAACGGAAATTGGAACCATACGCAAGTGCAGTGACTACAAATCTTTTACTGATTAAAATGCAGAGTTATAATATCCATTTATTGATAGATGGACCTTTGATGAAGGAAGAGCTGGCCTTTGAGATCAAAAGCTCTAAAATGGGGAGGTGCCACAGACTTGATGGTCTACCTACTAAGTACTACAAGCACTTTTTAACAATTCTATCTTCCAAGTTCATAGCGGTATTCAACTCCATAACGGAGGACCATAAGGTTCCCACACAAACCCTAGCAGCAAATGTCATTGTGCTCCCAAAGGAGGGCAAGGACATTGAGCAGTATGCTAGCTACAGACCCATCTCATTGCAATTTGAGCTGACTGGAGTCACTTTTGCTGGAGCTGATCTCTCCTGATCAGATGGGGTTTGTCCCCAACAGGGAGGCCACAGACAATACCACACAAACCCTGTTGGTGATCAACCAGATGCAGCGTTCCTTGAGAGGCCTTCTCATCCTCTCTACAGATGCAGAGAAGGTCTTTGGCAGGGTGACCTGGGACTACCTTTTTGCAGTCCTGGAACATGTGGAACTGGGACAACACATGCAACAATGGATACAATCTCTACATACCTCCCCATCACCCTAGTATGTATTAATAAAGACTACACAGACTCATTCCCTATCAGAAATGATACCAGGCAGGGATGCCCTATGTTGCCTCTGCTATTTGTCCATGCCCTTGAACCATTCTACAGGCAGTGTGAGACAACCCAAACATAACAGTGTTATCGACTGGGGGACAACCATTACAAAGTTGCGGCACATGCAGATGATATGCTTTTTTTCCGCATCCAGCCAGAGTTCACCCAAAAATTATGGCAGAGTTTAGGACTTATGGTGAACTATCTAACCTGAAAGTGAATTACTCCAAAGCTTCTCTTTTCAGTGGAGTTAATCTGCAATTAAATACCTACGGGTGTGGTTAACTAACAATTTTACTCCACAAACTTTCTTCCATTGCTAAGGACTATTCAGGGGAACTTGGCCAAATGGGTTATGCCTCATTTTTCCTGGCTAGGAAGAGTGGCCATAATTAAAATGAATATGTCAAGGATATTATATTTGTTTCAAACATTGCCTATTAATATCCCGTCAGCCTTTTTTACGTCACTCTGCACTCTTCTTATTAAATTTATTTGAAAAGGCGCTAAATCCATATAAACTATACTATTATGCATGCCATTTACAATAGGTGCTGGAGTGGGCTAAGGAGGGTGTGCACAAACCCAGGAAATCCATTGAATCAAGCCACATGGGCAGACCACTCTCCGCACTTCTGTGGCTCAATACCTCCATGGGTAGACCATTGTTTTTACAACAATCATTTGTGATTACCACAATGATTATATGGAACTCACAAGGTCTGTTTTCATTCCCATCTCCGCTTATGTCACTCACATACAATCCTGACTTTAATCCCAGAACAGGGCCTCAAGGCCTTTGGTGTATTCTTCCATTGGACCTACATAGGATCCATGTTGTAATCGCATATGGGAGCATATTGCCTCTCCAGTCACTGACAGGAACACCAGCGGCTAACTTCCTGACTGGCTTCAGATACACCCAAGTTAGGGATTTGGTAACCGCATTACCGCAACAACCGACTAGCCATAGAGACCTTAAACCCTGCTATGTAAGGATCCCAACCCTATTCCCTATAGCATATCCTACTTCTACACATTGCTCTAACAACAGAATAGGCTATCTCAAGCCCCCTTTATTTCAAAGTGGGAACAAAACATAGGGAAAGCATTTTCAGAGACCCAATGGCACAAAATGTGCAATCTCATGCATCATTGGCCATAGCTAGTTATAGTCACGAAACCGCCTACAAAGTCCTCACCCAGTGGTATCTGTCACCTGAACATCTACAAAAGGTGCATTCTGACTTGGATGGGTTCTACTGGAGGTGTGGGGGAGAGAAAAGTTATTTCCAACACATATGGTGGGAATGCCGATTATAGTGCCATAGTGGAAAAGTATAGCCTCCATCATCGACAAATTCCCAGGCTACCCCAAACACTTCTTGCCAGCATCGTATTTACTCCACCACATTATCCCCCCTTACCTCACAATATAAATGCTCCCTGACAATTTGCATTATAAACATAGCTAAACAAGTACTGCCCATGTATTGGAAAAAATACTTTGCACCACCAATGTCATTATGACACAGAGTATGCCACAGACACACATGGATATTTGGGCACCGTGGCTCCTTCAAGCATTCTTGGATAAAGTCAGTGTAAAAGTACTTGGTGGATGGAGGAGGGGCTCATGGGGGTGGGAAGGAGACGGGGGACTGTCCAGGGAGAGCCTACAACTCTCTGAAAATCTGGGGTCTGTATCCCATTTCTTACTCTAACCTACTCCATCTTGTCTGACTACTTACCTTCATTCACCTACCTCTTTAGCTCTATGCTCAGATCATGGCTAGTAGCTAGCCTCCTGCTATACTAGCAGGCCCTGAGGCTACCAACTCATGGATAGGTGATATGTACCTACAGTTTACATTTTGTAAGAGTCTTAAGATTATTAGTTTTTACTTTTCTTATTTCTTTCTGTTCGGAGATATATGTACATCTCTGTTTCTAAACTTGATATGACACAGCTAAGCTCATGCTTCTGGTCCAAAAAACATGCTATTCAAAATTCAGTTGAATGTTATTCCACAAGAACCTGCGTGTCCACATGCAAAGCTTATGGTTTAAGGACTTAGGTGTCTCACAATGTTTTTCATTTTTCTTTTAAAAAAAACAAATGTACAAAAAATAAAATAAAAATAGTCTTTCCCCCACCAGTCAATCAGGCAGTCCTTTTGCTCTCCTCACATGCATTTACATCAGATAAACTGTGGTTATTATGGTAACCCCTTAGTTCATATCTCTCAAGTGTCCCTATTTTGTGTCTAAATCCCTCTGTCCCTCTTTTCTACACTAATGTCCCTCTTTTGTAGCAGCTCCACATTATTGGTGTGTCTGAGTGTGTAACAAAGCTCTACAGCAATAATACTTCCAGTAATTTGTCTTTAAACTACAATAAATGTATTTAGAAATCAGTCTGTGTAAATAAGATACATAAATTGTTATTAGTAAATCAACTTAACTATTGCAGAACAGCCCCGCCAATGGTCACAACACCACTCACGCCGTCAAAACTGCTTGAGAAATGGAGTTACTGATGTTACTCTGTTCATAAATGAGCATGTTGGCAATGAAGTCAGCATTCCTGTGTTACATCGGAGGTTTGCCATGTTTGGAGAAGCATCTCCAAGTGACTTGGAGAAGACACTTAGCAGAGCAAAGGACAAACTTTAGATGTGGGTCTGTTACCTAATATCTTGACATTTTACATTGAATATATCATGTATGTCTGTGATATATAATATATTCAATATATTTGGGTCTGATTTAAGTAACCATAAAAAAACGCATAACAGGTTCACTTTAAATTTGAAAAACACTTTGATTTGCTGAAAATGATCACGTTAGTGAATAACCCTGCATTATTTTATTCATTGCCTCATTATAATGTACATATGTTTATATTCTGACTGAATCAATGATCACATTAAAATCAGGGAGGAAAACACGAATTCATCTTATAAATGTACAGTCGAAAGTTAAAATTGCATTTTTAAAGTTTTCTGACAGAAAGTGCAAACACCCATAATAAATCACAGCTTGCACACACAGTATCTTCCAAAGCAATAAAAAATACCCTCCAAAAACATTAAGTTATAAACATTGTATAAATGACAAAACTTGTATTTTATTATAAATCATAAAAAATTAATTAGCAATAGATATGGGTGGACGAATGTATGCCTTCTCCCCTTCTCTGTCCTCTGCTAATTGAATTTTTACTATTTACAATAAAGTACAAGTTTTTATGTCATATTTAATATTTGATACTGAAAGAAGAATCTAAACAGGCAGTTTTTATGTCTAACTATTTTAAAAATGATGACAACTCACCCAAAATCAGGACCCTCCGAACAAGTAAGCACAAACTTATAACATATTATTCTGGCACATATAAAATACAGTTTTAGACCAATACATGCTAATCACACTTTATAGAAAATAACATAATCCCTCATATAATACAAATTACTAAGTAAGCAAAGTTCAATTTTTAAGGCACTTTTCATAAAACAGCATCTGATACGTAAATGTTTCTTTTGAGGCTCGTTTGTCTTTTCTACAGGGTTAGGTTAGTCATTAAAAGATACATTGTGGGCATTTCAAAATGATTTCAGTCAATTTTTAATTTTATTACAAAATAACCAAATTGTAAAATATCTGATTCAGAGAATGTTTCCATTTTTACATAAAATTCACATTTTACTGAATACCATTAAAAACTTTGATTTGCTATGATCTGTATGATAGCATATCTGTCTTAGTTACAATGGGAACCAAGCTATCACATTTGAAACAGCAGCTTGGAGTTTATTTTGTACAGAATTGTAGAAAAATAAATAAATAAAAAATGCAGGACAAAAACAGCAAAGCTATTATATAAAAAAAATGATTTTTTTTCCATATCAACACTTTTTGCTTATATTTTGCAACACGTTTTTAAATCCAATTTTTCTATTCATTTTTCAATTCATTTTAATATTCATTAAAGTAGAACTGTCACTTTGCTGAAGTGACAAATTCTCACTCCATCACCCCAGAAAACACTATAGAAGCATTTACTGGGATGGATAATGCAACAGAATTAAGTAAAATCACACTTAACCTATGCTGCACTTCCATATTCAGGGCAACTTCACAGCCCATAATGCTCTGGGCACAATCATTCATACATGAGTAATGATGTACAAGTGCATGCAAGTTCAGTCACTGCTTCATTTCATCCAGAGTGCCATAAACACACTATGGAGATTGAGCTAATTTGCTTGATATCCTCTGATTGTTTAAAATTTGGGATAGTTGAAAATTTAAGGGGAAAAAAACAATAGCACAACACATTGCTAACTTTAAAGGGTAACTCCATGCACCATAAATATGTCAGTGATTTGAAGTGGCCATGGTGCCTGGAAGTCTGCATGATCAGCATTTCGCTTATAATCCATTGAACCTGGCAGAGACCCAGGTAAGAGGGCAAACCATTGCAAAACAATTTACCTAATTTCTTGAAAATGGGGTTAGGGTACTCCTAACATCATTACCACTAGAGAGTAAAGATTTAGGTAAGACGTCAGGTTGGGAGTAGATCTCACACGTAACAGGACTGTGTGCTTGCTGCTGTTGCTTGTGTAATTTTGGCAATAATTAACAAGTAACCAAAATGTGAGTTCTGTCCGGAAAGTGTTCAGCCATGTAATATGAAAAATAGAGACATTTATTGAAGAAGATACAAGATACAAGAAACATTGTACGTAGGACAATGATGCCTCAGTCCCCTTCAAAGTAGACTCATTGGGACCTCACACAGTTCTCCCAGTGTTTCTAACATTGTTTAAAACACTCTGCAAAATCCTTTGTTGGAATCCCCAGATCAGCGACTGTCAGTCGCCAATCTTTAAAGATTGCAGCCCGTACAAGTTCAACATTCTCAGATGTTTTGCTTGTTGTAGGCCTTACAGAACATGGATCACTTCATGAGATTTCCAACAAGGAGACCCCATTAAAGTATACAATTCTCATACTTTTCTGCGTTTGTGAGCAATAAGCCCCCATTAGTATAAAGGTTACGTAGCTCATAAACTCAACTTCAAGAGTTGATGGCAACTTGCAGTGAGTTATACCTGCAAAGGCTCCATTGAAGTCAGTTGCAACTCATTGCTGGCAAAAGTTTGACAGTAAGAACCTAATGCATACCAAAACAACTTCAATAAAATACAAAATCATTAGAATATGCAGGAAAAACAAAGCAGGATTCTACATAAATGAATAATTATTGAAAGGCATTGCCATTACTCAATGATTTTTCTGAGTAAGCATTGACATATTAACAGATTTTTCTCAGAAACATTCTAGTATATATGGTGAAGGCTTTCATCTCTTTTTATTTTATTTATTTGTTTATTTTGCTGCATTTTCTGCATTATATGGTGCTTTGCACATTAATACGTTTACATATGTGTACATATAATGGCGAAGGCACAGCTTTCTCCATGCTACCAAACAAAAGAAGAACTCTATAATTCCTAATGCATAAGTAAGCTAAGATCCATCCTTTTTTCCTGGATGACGTGTGTATTTATTTGAGGGACTTTTGAAAGCCCACGGGAGATGGACTGCAGATTTTTTTCCTGAACATAGCTCTGCCTGACTGAGCAGGAACAAGCTTCTGTCTTTGATAATTGTGCAAATCTCACTCTCTGAATATTAAGGAGCTTTGGCAGCCTTTAGAATTGACAGGAGGCAAGGCAGGACATTCTGCGCCGATCTTCCCGAGCAGAAAACTCTTAGACATTCCATTGCTTAGACAGTGCAGAGGAGACTGTTTGCTTTCTCAATGTGTGCTTGGGGACTGATTCTAAACCAGCTAACATTTAAAGCACATCCAATGCATTACCAGTTTAAAATTAACTGCACTATTAGTGGATGTAATGTGATGGCTTAGAGGGATGCTAATGTAAGATCTGGTTTGTGTAATGAAAACATTTTAAAATGGTCTTTCAAAGTCCATGAAATAACATTTTGCACAGTTCTCACATGTAGATGTAGAGGTTGCCTGATTTCTTTCCTTTCATACTTAATTTTGCCTTGTGCACTTGGATAAGCCCCCATAAGTGGTTCCTCAGTGACTTATAAAAGATTATCTTTCCTTGTGTCACCAGACATTTATGGTACCACTGTCACATTCAGATTTGTAGCTGGAAAGTCCACAAAAAGAAAATACAATAAGTAGTCTTTTAAATATTTGTCTATTTTAATGGGAATAGAATTAAAATAAAATGGAATATGGATCATAGAAGACAGCTGCCCTCAACTACATACTTGTGAGAGCACGTGGATTTTAAATGTCCTAGCCTTGTAGGACCACTGAGTAGGGACTAATGACAGACAGATCCACAGAAGGCTGTAGAGTAGAGAACGGTACAATAGACAAATTATAGAGTCTAAAAAATCTAAGAGGACCACTAAAGGCACCCAGACCACTACATCTAAATAAAGTGGTCTGGGTGCAGTGGTCCTTTAGTTTTAACCCTACAATGTAAAGCATTGCCATTTGGTAGATATGAGAATGCTAAATTGAGGGTTAAATACGCCCCTAGTGGATGTCTACTCCACTCTAGGGCATTTTTTTGCCCTAGAGTGAGGTAGAATACTTTTCTATGAGGAGCATTGGATTGTTAGATGTGTTAATGTGACCGTTTGGGCATACAGGATGAGCAGATGCAGGGCTCGATCTCGGCGCGGGAAGAAAAGATAAGTAACACCTTTTTTTTCCACAATTTTAATTTAGATTTATGGAGACTGTCCATTAGTCCTTTCCTAACCCCCTCTTTTAACCTACTGTAGACTGTTGCATATAAGGACAGGTGCTCCTTGAGTAGAAAGAATATGACAATTTTCTGATATGTGTATGCATGCCCTGAACACTAACAAATACAAAACAAAAAATCTGTGTCTTATGATGTCTCAAGACAGCTCCTTATTAGGAACCCATTAATAAATATACTGCCCTGGAACATTGTGAGTACTAGATCCTTTCTTCTTTTTATTTGTTGTTGCAGTATTGCAATCAACCTTGTGAAACTCCACTTGGAAAGTACCATTTTAATTGTTTTATTCTACCCCTGTACACTGTTTGTAACTGACACCACCCTTGACACCACCCTTCAGTCTCACAGAAACCTCTAATGTCTTGACCTAGAGCAATTCTCCACTAATTTTCAAACTCTCCTTTTACCTATCTCAAACCTCATCTGCCCTAGCTCTGCAATCTCCTTGTACAATTCCACTCCTCCCTGTAGCTCCTCCTACTGGCTTTACTGCCACAAACTTTGAAAGTCACTTCACAGACAAGATCTCTACAATCAGGGAAGATACCTCTCATCTCTCTCCTTCCCCTTACAATACTTCCCTCAATCGCACTCCCTCTGCTGTTCTATGTTCATTTGCACCTGCTACAGTGGAAGAGGTTTCTGCTCCCGCCCCACCACCTGCTCCCTTGATCCTATTCCCTCACACCTCATCCATACTCTGTCTCTTTCTCTTGCTTCGCCTCTCGCTAAAATTCTCAATATCTCTGGCTCCTCTGGCATATTTCCATCAGTCTTCAAACATGCAACTGTAATCCCAATTCTAAAAAAAAAAAAAACCTCGACACTAATTCCTCGTCCAACTACCACCCTATCTCGCTACTGCCTTTTGTGTCCAAGATCCTTGAAAGACTTGTGTATGTGAGATTGACTTCCTCGAGTCTAGCTCTCTGCTCAACCCACTTCAATGTGCTCAGCACTCTGTGGAAACGGCTCTGGCCAAAGTACCAAACAATCTACTCACTGCAAAAATCACTATCCTTTCCTAATTCTCCTTGACATTCCCACTGCTGTTGATCATCAACAGCTTCTTATCATCCTCTATAATCTCAGTCTATGAGATATTGCTTTCTCCTGGTGCTCCTCCTACCTCTCCCAGCGCTGTTTTAATGTTTATTTTTCTAGCTCTGCCTCTTCCACCCAACCCCTCTCTGTTGATGCCCTCCAAGGTTCAGTCCTTGGTCCCCTACTGTTCTCCATTTATACTGCTTCCCTTGGTAAACTCATCAGCTCCTTTGGCTTCCAATATCACTTCTATGCAGATGACACGCAAATCTATCTGATCTCTCCCCGCCCCTCTTGACCAGTGTCTCTGACTGCCACTCTGCTATTTCCAACACGATGGCTGCCCACTTCCTTAAGCTCAACTTGTCCAAAACAGAACTTCTGGTCTTTCCTTCCTCAAGTGTTGCTACTCTTGTTCCTGTCTCCCTCCACGTTAATGGGGCTACCATCAGCTCCACCACGCAGGCTTGCTGCCTAGGAGTTCTCTTTGACTCCGCCATCTCCTTTACCCCTCATGTCTAGTCAATCACCAAATCAAAAACATTGTGTGCATCCGCCCCTACTTTACGTCAGATGTGGCTAAGGTGCTTGTCCATGCCACTGTCCTCTCTCGTTTTGATTACTGCAATCTGGTTCTCAGTGGTCTTATGTGATCCCAACTTGCCCCATTACAGTCCATAATGAATGCGATGGCGAGGCTCATCTTCCTGTCCAGCCGCACCTCCCAAACCTCACCCCTCCTTCAGTCCCTGTATTGGCTTCCAGTAAAATATAGGGCTCAATGTAAATTTCTAGTTTTTGCTTTCAAATCTCTACATACTGCTGCTCCCACCTATCCTCCCTAATACACAAGTATGTCCCGTCTAAGCCCCTGTGTTTTGCCAAAGACCTACGTCTATCCTCAGTTTGTACTCCCACCTCTGATGCTCGCATTCAAGACTTCTCTGGGGCTGCACCATTCCTGTGGAACTCCCTTCCCTCTTCCGTTAGTCCCACCTAGTCTCCACTACTTCAAAAAATCAATAAAAACTCACTTTTTCACAAAAGCATATCAATTAAACAGTTAATGGATCACAACTGGTTTACCTCCTACAACTGTCCTTTAAAAAACAAACAAACAAACAAACAAAACACACTAAGTCTTCATTGAATACTATTCTACCAGTCTACTTCCCTAATACTTCCCTTATCTTTTGTATCCCTTTACCCTACTCCCTCTAGCATGTAAGTTCATTGAGCAGGGCCCTCAACCCCTTTGTTTCTGTGTGTCAGACTTGTCTGGTTACAATGACATGTTTGTTAGTCCATCCATTGAAAAGCACTTTGGAATTTGTTGGTGCTATATAAATGTAATAATAATAAAAATAATAATAATAATAATAATATATTATTTTAACATAATAATAATAATAATGAAAATAAAAGCACCAAAAAAAATCAAACTTAGTCATGAAAAAAAAATATTAAAGATATTAATGAAAAAGCAATTTACATTTAAAAAATGAAAATTACAAATTAATTTGTTTCAAATGACATAAGACAAAAAGTAGGGAAATAAATATGTAAAATCTTCGTAAAATCTTTATTGATACATGATATAAATGGGGAATCCACTAATACATACCTTAATTACATTAAACTAATAAGAACAATTTATAAAAAGATACCCATGATAACCAAATTACTTACAAAGCTGTATAGGAGAAATATATGGATAAATAGTATTCCATATATAAATATGTATCCAATATATGATCCCCAAACAATATGAAGTAAAAAAAGTTGATAGAATTGAATTGATACATCTGAAAAAAATAATTTCCCCTAACCATCAATCATCTTTTTGTCCATCAATCATCTTGTTTTTATTATAATCGCGAAATGAATAGAATTGCTTGTTTATTCCTCATTTTGTTTGCTTTGTGAGTCTGTTGTTGTGGACAGAATCAGGGCCGGCGCGTCCATAAGGCGGCACAGGCGGCCGCCTTAGGGCGCACCGGCTCTGGGGCCGCAAAATTCCAGTGACCGGCAGGAGGGAAGTGCTCCCTCCTGCCAGGTCACCTCCTGGATCCCCGGCGCGGCGTGCGGCTGAATTGGATTCCGAGGCAGTGAGGGAGCTCTGATCTCTCTGATGTGCTCCCTCGCAGGCTGTTTACTGATGCCGCGGGAGCCGAATATGACGTCATCAGTAAACAGCCTGTGAGGGAGCAGATCAGAGAGATCAGAGCTCCCTCTCCACCTCGGAATCCAATTCAGCCGCACGCCTCCCAGCAGCCCCACTGGACCACCAATGAGAGACCCACGCCAGCTCTCCAGGTAGGGAGGCTGGGTGGGAAATTTTAATTTAATTTAGATTATTAATTACTGTGAGTGTGTGTGTGTAGTGTGTGTGTGAGTATGTGTGTCTGTCAGTGTGTGTGTGAGTGTGTCTGTCAGTGTGTGTGTATCTGTCAGTGTGTGAGTGAGTGTGTATGTGAGTATGTGTGTCTGTCAGTGTGTGTGTGAGTGTGTCTGTCAGTGTGTGTGTGTATGTGTGTCTGTCAGTGTGTGAGTGAGTGTGTATGTGAGCATGTGTGTCTGTCAGTGTATGTGTGAGTGTGTCTGTCAGTGTGTGTGTATGTGTGTCTGTCAGTGTGTGAGTGTGTATGTGAGTATGTGTGTCTGTCAGTGTGTGTGTGAGTGTGTCTGTCAGTGTGTGTGTGTATGTGTGTCTGTCAATGTGTGAGTGAGTGTGTGTGAGTGTGTCTGTCAGTATGTGTGTGTGTGTGTGTGTGTGTGTACATGTGAATATGTGTGTGGTTCTGTCAGTGTATATGTGTGAGTGAGTGTGTCTGTCAGTATGTACATGTGTGCATGTGAGTACGTGTGTCTGTCAGTGTCTGTGAGTGTGTGTGTGTGTGTGTCAGTGTGTGTTTGTCTATGAGTCTGTCAGTGTTTGTGTGTCTGTCAGTGTGCGCGTGAGTGTCTGTCAATGAATGAGTGTGTCAGATAAGTGAGTCTGGCTGTCAGAGATGTCTGTGTGTTTGTCATTGAGTGCGTGTGACTGTCAGTGTTTCTACACCCCTGACTGTAGTGTGGCCAAGCGGAGTGTACCGTGGTACAGGAACTTCTGTTTCCTGTACCTAGCAGGACTGTCAGGAAAAGCTCACTGTACCGGGATTCGCCCCGCTCAGCCACGCTACAAGAAAGGTAGGAGGCACACCAGGAAGGGGAGGGGACCACTATGGGGGTGGGTGGCTCACCAAGGGACAGGGAGAGGAGGGGAGAGATACCCTAAGGTACAGGAAAAGGAGGGAGGGGGGGAGAGGAACACTAAGCGACAGGGAACAGAGGGGGGAGGGGAGAGGAACACTAAGGGACAGGGAAAGGAGGGGGGAAGGGAAAGGAACACTGAGGAACAGGGAAAGGAGGAGAGAGGGGAGAGGAACAGTAAGGGTCAGAGAAGGGAGGGGACCATTAAGGGACAGGGAGAGGGGCTGGATGTAAAAGAACACACAGCGGGGCTAGAGAAGGAAAGAGACACACAAAGGGGCTGGGAGAAAAGGAGTCACACAAAGGGGCTGGGAGGAGTAAGACACAAAATGTTGGAGGATGTAAGAGTCATACAAAGAGGAGAGATAGGAGACACACAAAGGCAAAATAGGAGATAAAATATACTAAAGGGAGTCAGATATTTAAAAGACGGGATAAGAAACATAAAAGGGAGGTTAAGAGGCACATGGGCGAATACGTTTTTGGGGGGCGGAAAAATGCATCTTCGCCTATGTACCCGAAATTCTTTGCACCGGCCCAGGACCGAATATTAACTTTAGTAAAATGTCTATTTACTCTGTGCATCTGTGCTCATTATTCACTGTATTAACCTGGCTGCTAAAGTAACTGCTTCCCCTCCAACCCCTCCCCTCCTGTTCAAACTGGCTGCTAGGAGTTACCCCTCCCCTCCTATGTTCAGTAACTGCTCCCCCTCTAATCCCCCTCCCATCGAGTAACCACCCAATTTAACAAGATGGCGCTGGAATGTGGAAGAGCACTGCATGATGACAGTGACATCACACCATGTAGGCTGTGCATTAGATGAGCCACTTAACACCTAACCAATTGTTGATGTATGTTATCTATAATTATGCATATGATGTATTTCTGCTTTATAAGGGGCATACTAGCCCCCTGGATTAAACATTCCTCAAGTTTTTCATTAACCTGAAACTTGTGTCTGGTGTGAATTAATTTTGGGAGCGTGCACCCATCTAATTCAATTTGGAAAGGGGCAGATATACAAAATTATCAAACACTTGATTTGATCCTTAACACTGTCATATGGTGATTCAGAGGTATGAATTTTGGACTATTTGACAAATGCCCAAAATTCAGACGAACCTAAATTTGTTTGAAACGGTATGTACAAATCTAATATTACAATCAGGGCAATGTTGACAGGCTGATCCATTCAAATTACAGACTCCATTGATGATGCTTAAAAAATCGAAACAACAATTTGATAAACCAAGCGTACAGGACAAACGTATTTAAGTCACTTCTATGTCAAGGCATTTTGAATCACGTTTTATCCCCAAGGCACCAAACAAAAACGTTTTGTGGTCCAAATGATCACTACCATTAAAAATAGATAAAACAAATTAAAACAATTTAAACACATAATATACACACAGGTGGGGTAGTGATATAGCTATCCCATATGTCATAAGTTGTTCTAAAACAACACAATCAATATGGACAAAGTATTTGTAATAACAATATGTAAAGTATTAGCATATAACAGACAGAGTCCCACTCATAGGTCCAAAGGTCGTAGACCATAAAAATTAATCATCTAAAGGTGGGAATTGTGGGAATAACATACCCAGAACATAATTACATAATTCACATTGATTTAAGGTTTCAGTTCTGGTAAACCCAAGTTTAATTTTATCTATTTTTTGAATGGCCTGACACCTAAGTTTGGCCCCATCTCCACAAAATGCCTCATCGGTTATTTATTTATTTTTTTAAATTTACATTTATTTATTTATTTTTCTTGCTCACTAAACCTGACAATTCTTCTTATAACGTACAGACAGATAACAAAATAATTATTTGGGGTACATTTAAACTCTTTTTTTTTCTATTGGCTACTTTGTATTTTCCCCAATGAGCTTCAAGTGCTGTTGGTAACGGGTTAAAAAACAAAATATCCTCTTTTTTTATATGACCGATTTTCAGACTATTTGATGATGTTATTTGTTATGTAACAGAAGCTTAGTAATAACCAACCTAAAAATTCCATTTAATTCAAATACTTACGTTGGAATACACTGATGGCCTAGTTTCAGGTCACACAATAAGCGTCTTTCAGCCAGTAAATATATAATTTTCTTCAAAATAAATTTCTCATTTTTTTGATAAACTGTTTTATGATGTCATTTAGTGTTCTATATAGGTTCTACTTATTGACTGTAATTCAAATGTAGAAGATACAAAAGAAATATAATCTTTTCTGAAGTGCAGGCAGTTTACATCAAACCTCTCTGTAAAATAACATAATTTCTTATTAATACTAAGGCTAACAATATGTTTTTGTCCTGCACTTATTATATAATTTTTACTCAAACTATTAAACCTGTTTAGGAAATTGGAAGCCTTATTGAAGTTTTAAGAGCTTTGAAAGAACATTTATTGATATGGAAATTCTATCTATTGCTGTCTCTTGTTCAGTGCATCTGTCTGAGTTTGTCTTTTGGGAAAACAAAGAGAAGATGAAAAAAAGGAGCAAATATGAAGTCGAAAATAATTTCAATGTTTGGCAAAGCTAACCGCCCAATTTTGCCAGGAGAGAATGAGCAAAAAATCAAGCTCTTTTTGTTGTGTTCAAGCCTTTCATTACATTTTTCAAAGCGATTGTTGCTTCTTTAAATGCATTGATATGTCAGTTGTATACGATTCTGATAAGATTTGTGAATGATGTCTCTAAACATGCCTTATAGAGATTGCCAAAAGGAGATAATATTGGATGGGCTATATTGTGCTAGCAATGACTCCGTATTGAAAGTTATGCCATTCAAAATCGCATAAACTGCATGAATTGCAGTATGTAAAAGTTAAAGGTGAAGTTATTCAAATAATTAAACATCATTTGAGAGAAATTAGAAACAAATTATTAGCAAGGGATTAACAAACATATTGCAGTATAAATATTCTAATAGTAGTTTGTAATCTGGAGAAAAACTTACAAATCTCTTTGAAACTGTTGTTTTAAACTATAGGGAGAGTCTGATAGACGGTGGACCCCTGGTGAGTTAAAATAAATTTGTAACTGGTTTGACTATGTACAATGAGAGGGTGACGGGACACTCACGGATTGTTCCTTTAAACAATAAATGAGTCACCATGCATGTCAAATGAATGCTTTCCGTTAGGCAGTAAATACATTTGGATAACTTGGTGTAATTGTGTATCTATTCAATAGGATGATTGTTGTGTTTGTTTTAAGATTATTATTCACTGTATTATGATGTCAGTTCCTTGATTACCAGAAGGGTGTCTAGTGATGATATACTCAGTCAAATGTATTCTTTTAGGTAACATTGTATCATGAAAAATTTAAAATGTGCAACTCTGTCTATCTATCTATCTATCTATCTATGTCTAGGTTGAATATGCTGAATACTCTGTATATTTCCAGCCCAAATTTCCTTAGTAATGACATGCTGTTTTGAAACACAGTTTTTATATCTCCTAATCATGCAAATTATTTAAATCATACATAGAGTATGTTTAATTCATTTGTGGTCATCTTATGTATATGCTCCTCATTTCTAAATGAATCAGTGTAGCTGTAAGAAGTCAACTGCTATAGCCCCAAGTGGTATCCAGATGGTGGGTAATTGAACTTGTGGCCAACACATTGCTCTTTCATTTTCCTGGCAGGTGGTTTGCAAAGAGGGGGGTGGCATTTACCCAACATGGACTAAGCATGTATTGTCCATGTGGAGCATAATCAATACCATCTGTCAGCTCAGGGTTTGGTTGGCTGAAAACAAATCAATTCAAATTCTAAATATATATTAAAAAAATTGCTAATATATTTACATTTTTTTATGACTTTCAGAATTGCAAAACGTGAGAATTTCATGGCCAGGGGTGAGGTAAGGGGGTGAACCATGAACTGGCTAACCCCATTATAAAAATGTAGACCCATCTCATGCCCACAGGTGGGGTATGGGGGGCATCCATAAACATTTTCTTAATTTTTATTGTGGTAGAAGGCTAGTAAGTGCTGGACAGCCAGTATATAAATATAACCCTCACATTGCCAAGGGTTTTCATTAACTATGTGCCTACTTATTGTTAAATACTATGTCTGAATTTTGCAGTTTAAAAAGCCCCATTTGGAAAATAAAAAAAATATGTGTTTTCAGACAAATGGGCTGTGAGTCCTATTTAAACTAACTGGTTCTAGCCGCATGCCATGCAGCTAATTTGGAATACATGTATAGGTTCTAAATGAGAACACACACACATGAAATATAAACCCCTGATAGTTCTAATATTCTGATCTTGTCAATAGTTAAAAAAGAACAATGTCAAGAACTGTAAGATGTCTATTAAAACTACTTTTTTTGAGGTATATATTTGGAAACTAGTTTCTCAATTTTTGTTTTTTTATGTTACGTTATTGAGCCTGGATCTTGTATTTGGATCTATATCATTTTTAATATTAATGCATAAATCTCAATAATAAAAAGGCATTATCATAACTATATACTAAATGTCTTGTTTGAATCTTAATACGTAAGATGACTAAAGCTCAATATGAGTTAACATTAAATGATTTATACTCATGTCAACCAAAAAATGTGGTCTACTGAAATATCTAATGACCTGTCTAGTCATTCTTAAACACCAATCTTTGGTGATCATAATGGAAATGATTTAATTAAGTTTTATCAAAAAAATTGAACTTGAACATTATTTATCCCTTGAACAATTTTTTAGTTCATGCCTACTTTTTGAGCTCAGGGATGACCAAGTCCTATGGGTTTGTGACTCACTGTAGGTGGGCCACATTCAGAAAAACAATGTTTTGGCATCGAGATTAAATTGTAGCAATGTATCAATTGAAATCCTATCGTATTAAATTATATTAGCTCTTTCCAAAAGAGTACTCTTTAATTTAATCCATTTTGATGTTGAGAGTTTCTTGGTAAAAATTCAATATGATTCACAACCTTCATTGTTTATCATCACTTCGGGGATGCTTTGTGGTCTTTCAATTCCCATTAATTTGATTTGAGCAAAGCTAAGTATCAAAGCTTTGTAGTGTTGAACTAAATGTGTAGTTGGGTTTTTCAAATTAATTATTGATCTGTGTCCTGTCAACCTCATCATTAAGAGTTGTGTAGTTTGTCCTAGATATGTAGGTCTCTGCGGACAATATGTGTGATACTGAAAATAATAAAACTTCACTTAACTGTATTTGTAACCTAGACAACCTCGACAAATTATAACTATGTTTGTTAAACAAAGGTGTTTACTTACTGAAAAATTATAACTGACCTGACCAGAAAAATATAATTTCTACTCACTTTAAGATAGAAAAACACAGTTCGTACATTTTTCCCAATATTTGCCTATTGTTATCCATGTGAAATAGCTTCAAGCTGCTGTTTTCAAATACAGCTACCGTGTCCTTTAGCCATACCTGGCCCTTACCAAACCAGCAAATGCAGGTAGGTTGTGATAGGTATATTTGTAAATGATGTATCTTGAACAAATGACTTGCAAATATACCTCTTTTATGACATTTTTACCTGACTATTTAAAAGGTGGTGGAAAAACTGGTGCAGGTTAACCTTTAAATGAATATACTCTCCGAAAGGAACTCTAGAGTATTAGGAATACAAATGTGTATTCTTAATGTTATAGTGCCCTAGTCGGTGTTTAAGTGACTATGCTGCCAGGATTAAAAAAGGTATTTTTTTTTTCTCCCTCGCAGGAGAATAGGGTATCTTTTCTCCCTCGCAGTCCCAGTCTCCTCAGTGAAGTTCTGCCTGATTGGCTGAGATCATTGAGAGCGATGATCTCGGCCAATCCAATGCTTTTCCATAGGAAAACATTGGGAAGATAGTATGCATGCGCAGCAAAACACCACATTGCACCTATGATGGTCTCTCTGAGACCATCTTTAGGAAATAGTGGAGTTTTACTCCAGTAATTCAAGGAACCATCTCTAGTGGCTGCCAGTATGAACAGTTAACCATGCAATGAAGAAATTTCCATTCCTGCAGAACAGCAGTTTTTAGCTGCAAGGTTAAAATGGGTGGGGCATAGCACCCAGACCACTTCATTGAGATAAAGTGGTCTTGGTGCCTATAGAGTCCCTTTCATTTATTAGCATTTTATAAGTTTTGTATTTTATTTTTAATGAACTACACAGTTATCCACTACCTTTCACTCTCACATGGTTATTAACTAAGCTGTATATTGACCCCCAAATTGGAAAGTGTGGTGCAAGTAACAAAATTTGGAGACATTCTTGATTTCTGTTTGCCTTCTTTTAGCAAAAATTCTCAGTGTTTGCAACACATACAAAGAGCTGACAAATTGTTAATAAACAAACATATACTCCACCTATTAACCACTAGAAAAACAGCAATATAATCCTTCCCATTCCTTTCACCTGTTAGCTAAATAAACAATTTTTTTTTAATTGCCCCTTTTATTTAAAATTACAATTTATTCCTCATACTATTTTCTGAGTAATTTGGGGGGTGGGGGATATAAAGTATGTTCTGTAAAACAATTTTAGAAGATAGAATCACAAAAACATGTTTCAGTTGACAAAATACTTGTCAATGAGATAAAAAAAAATGTAAGTGGGGATTTTATTCTAATCACTTTTTATTCAACAGGATCTTAATGTTTTTAGATTCTAAATAAATTCTCTGTAGGTCCAGGGACATATTTGTAGCTGAGTGCCTTAACCTTCAGATAAGAAGGAATGTTTTGACATATTACTGATATTCCAGTTTGATTGCCTTTTTTTTTACCTTGAACAATAAATTAAGTTATTTTTCAATGTCTAAATGTTTTTGTAATCTTTATTATTATAAATAGAATATCAAAATAAAATTTAAAACAGCTCTTTTTAGTGGCACTACATAAGACGGTTCAAAAGGTTCAGAGTTTATATTCCATATTAGATTTTAATCATTTTAGTTTACTTACATAACCTATATAGTATTAGATCCATTACTGTGATTGAGAGCTACTTAGTACAGCACATTTAAATACAATAGAGATGGCTTATTTTTCTAAATGCTTATTATCTCATCCATGCATTTATTTATGGTAGTAGAGCCCCTTCATTAGAAGAAAGCTGTAGCTTATCACATGGAGAAATTAAAACACAGCAGTATCCGCTTATTGGACATGTGTTCTAGCCCCCATCCCCTTTGATGTTCTTGCCCATAATATCATGTTTATCAAGCTTAATTACAAGAACAAGTGTTATCATATCTCTGACGGTGCAATTTCTTCAGAGATTTGATATGATGATGAACAACTCATGTACACAAACATCACAGGGGAAGGAAAGACCATAGGACATCACTGATCAGCCAGCAGCATTCACTTGTGAATCACTACACTTGGTTCAACTTAAAAAGACTATTGGACCTTAGTCACTAATCCAAAAATTGTAAACAACTGGCAAGGGGATAACAGATTTTATGTCCATTAGCCAAACTGAGAAAATGGCTGAGTTTGAAAATTTTTGATGTAAAATGTACAATTCCCATTTGAGTTCTCCTTTGCTGACATATTAGTGAAGTGGTAGCCAACCATCAGCATTCCAACTGTTGTGGACTGCATCTCCCATAATGTTCTTACAACCATAACACTAGCAAAGCATCAAGGGAGATGTACTCCACAATATCTGGAGTGCAGGAGGCTGCCCACCCCTTATTTTTTCTGTCGGCATTGATTCATTTCTTTTGTAGAGTAATGTCAGAAAAAATATAATCCAATAAAATAAATATTAACATGTCTTAGAATTAATAGACCATGTTTATTGAATGCTTTTTTATGTTCTAATTATATCCTTATTATTTCCACATGAAATGGGTGTTACATTTTGATGTGCTATCATCTATATGTCAGAATATTATCACTTTTCAAATCAGTTGAACTATTGTTCTTGCTATGACGCAGGCATAATTTTACTGCTATTAGATAATGCATCCTTTTTTCTTCTTTATATAAAATTAGAATTTTGAGAAAAAAAGAGGATGTTTATATTTATATTGCTGCTTGTATCTTTCCTTCCTTCTTTCTTTCCTTCTTTCTTTTTCTCTCTCTCTCTCTCTCTTTCTTTCTTTCTTTTTCTTTTCCGGAAGTGCTGAGTGCCATTGAGAAGGAGCACTGCCGATTGGCTAAAAGTAGTCAGCAGATGTTCTCAGCCAATCAGTGGTTACCCATTCACAAAACTGACTTCAAAGGAAACTTGTATATTCAAAGCCAGTTTTGTGAATGGGGAGTCGCTGATTGGCAGTCACTGAAAGGTTTAACTCCTTGAAGTAAATATGCACCTAAAATCCTTCTGGCACCATAACAACTGCATTTAGAAGACATTGTTGGGTGCCTGGAGTGTTCCTTTAAAGAGACTCTCCAGACATGTAAAGCACTTTAGTCTGCTGAAGTACTTTATGTACTCTACAAAAAGTGCAGATTTCAATATAAATTGGCAGTTCTATAAATTAACCATGTTACACCACCCTGGCTGTCAATTAGACAACAGGTCCTGAATCTTCCTTTTAATGTAGCTCAGTATTAGCAGTTTAGCTAACCCTCTATTTACCCTAATTTAAATAACCTCCTTTCATGCATTCAGTGTACCAAGGGATAACCAACAAAGGTTAAACTAACGATGGTGCAGCCATTTCATTCAAAGGAGGCCCTACAATTTATGAGAGGTCCATCAGTGGCTCTTACACTAATGTGGGGTCCATCAGTGTCTCTTATACTACTGTAAAAAGAAAGAGAAGGAAACCGCGCCTTACATTAACTGTATATACATACACTAGATGTTTCTTAATTGTTGTAGATAATGTTTCCTCAAAAAGAGAACACAAAGAGAAAATATATACAATAGTGTAGTATGTTTAACAATTTTTAAACAATGATAATATAGAAAACGGAGGTATTTTAAACTCACATTTGGTAGAGCTATTGTGGAAGCTCTACCGTAATTCGCACGGACGGTACAATCCCCGTCTCAGGATTAGAGGTCCAACGTCTTTAACACTCCAATGGTATAGTGATACGGATCGAATAAAAGAAAAAAGGGAAACTCCAATGGTATAGTAGTTCCGTCCATGCGAATTACGGTAGAGCTTCCACAATAGCTCTACCAAATGTGAGTTTAAAATACCTCCGTTTTCTATATTATCATTGTTTAAAAATTGTTAAACATACTACACTATTGTATATATTTTTTCTTTGTGTTGTCTTTTTGAGGAAACATTATCTACAACAATTAAGAAACATCTAGTGTATGTATATACAGTTAATGTAAGGCGCGGTTTCCTTCTCTTTCTTTTTACACTGTCTTTATACAAGGTTGGGAATCCTTGCATTGGTTACTGCTGCCTATTGACCTTCTGTTTTGGAGTGAGCACCCGACACACCTTTCTTTCTTTCTCTAATACTACTGCCCTTTAACAGATTCTTATCAGACCCAAGAGCTATGAAAACTGAGGGGTTGCCAAAATATGCATTTTATTAATTTATTTGTCTGTGTTTTTGTTTCTATGTATGTGTCAGCTCTAAATATACACATAAAAACGGCAATTAGAATTTAGACTATATTCCTTTTGGGTTGACTATCCCACCCTGCCACTTCAGGTGCCCCTCTGGAGGTGATTATAGGAAAGCATTTATTTGAAGATACTTTCTGGAAGTAATTAAAGCAGTTCATATTGCAGTTAGCATGTTTATCTCCCATGTTAAAATTGGTGTAAAACCCACCGATATTGGGGTATTGTGATATAATGTTGGGTTTAACAAAACATGGCCATGTGGTAAAACTGAATCTTCACATTTGTTATGTTAAGATAAGTGATTTTAAATAGCCTTGTAAATTTAAAACTATTTTTTGTGTGTTTGCGGTTTCTTAATCTGTATATTGTATACAACAACAGGTTCCGGGTGTGCCCCCATTTC
Source organism: Pelobates cultripes (assembly GCA_933207985.1). NCBI lineage: Eukaryota > Metazoa > Chordata > Amphibia > Anura > Pelobatidae > Pelobates > Pelobates cultripes. The sequence continues at coordinate 100,358,883 of OW240923.1, forward strand.
CCTTTTTCCTGAATTGGTTGTGTTTAAAAAAAATGCAATGCCATTCTCAGATGGCTGTAAATCCTTGTATTACAGCATTTTAAAATGAAAAGACCACCTATATTTAGTTTAAAGTACAGATATGAAAATTGCAGGAATTTAAAATGGGATTTTTCACTCGAAGCTAGACATTTGGTAAGAAGAAGACAAATCTGACAACCAATAAACAAAATATATACAGTAGCTTTTTGAAAATGTTTTCCAAACAATACTCGCTGTGAAAACAAGGTAATATAAGATGCAATAAAAAATGACAACTTTTATAAAAAACAAAACAAAAAAACAAGACGAGCTTCTAAACAACATGAATTTGGGAAACAGATGGCAATATGTATTAAAATATAGAAACCTAAAATAAAAATGCAATTATAGCAGTGAGGTGTTAAAATTCAATATATGCATTTTTTTGTTTTCTTATTTTTTTTTTTACATATAAAACTCCGTAAAAAAAAAAAAAAAAGACCTGGTTAGAGAACAGATATGAATCTGCTGCAGGGCAATTTAGGATAGACTAGCTTTTTTTTTTTTTGCTGTAGGTTAAGCTTCGTTTTCCCGTATTCAGGGTAAGCTGTGCTTTAGGTTCACATTTTCTGACTCAAAGTGGCAAAGACAGAGTACCAAACTCAGATGTATATTTAGAAAGGAAATAGGAATGCACTTGAGCATGATAATGCTACAGGGCTCAAAACAAAACAAATCTAAAAACAAATTGAGAATAGGCGCTTGAAACATTTTTTGCATGAATAAAACTTATTTGGCTGTAATGAGAAATTCTATTTCTTTTGCTAGCTATGGGTGAGATAATAGGGAACGACTGAGCTTTGTAACTGAGAGGCATTAGAAGCAGAGAGTAGAGTATATGAATGATTAATATAATGTGTAACAAACCATTTAAAGAGAATGTAGCATTAAAATGTTATTACCTTATTTATCACAAAATCTCTTTGAGAGTAGAACAGATACATTTTCTATTTTTTTTGTAGTTTACAGAAGATGTTCACGTTCATTAAAAGTTTTTTTAATCTTGAGATTTTTTACATCTTTTTCTCTCTTTTTTTGGTTTTGATATTGACATCTCTGTTTTAGTTCTGTTCATTAAAGTGATACTATTGTGTCAGGAATACAAAGCTGTGTTCCTTGCCCAATCACTCCCCCTGCCTCACCCCTCCTTTTTGCCCCCTCCCCACAGTATTTAAAGGGACACTCCAGGCACCCAGGCACCCAGACCACTCCTGCCCACTACTCTTAACCCTGCAAGTGTAATTATTGCAGTTTTTTATAAACTGCAATAATTACCTTGCAGGGTTAACTCCACCTCTAGTGTCCCTAGCACAGGAAACCTGTGCTAGAGCATTGCTGGACATCCTCACGCTGTGTGAGGACCTCCAGCATCGCTCATTTCCCCATAGGAAGCATTGAAAAGCATTTTCAATGCTTTCCTATGGGGAGCTCTAATGTGCATGCGCGGGATCAGTCTCGCCCACCGGCCGACGCAATCACTGGGAGGAGCAGAAACATGGGACATCGTCGCTGCCTCTGGTAAGTAACTGAAGGGGTTTTCACCCCTTCAACAACCGGGGATTGGGGGGTGGGAGGGAGAGGGGACCTGCAGTGCCAGGAATACAGATTGTTTTCCTGGCACTTGAGATTCCCTTTAAAGGATTAAAAATCCTTTATTTCCTTACCTTACCCCAGCACTGATGTCCCTCGTCGCTGTGTCGAAGCTCCTTCTCAGCCCCTTAACGAGCGGGCTCTAATGTGCATGCGTGGCACAATTGAAGAGGTGGTTTTGTCAGAGTCACTACAGAGGTTTAAACTGCAATTGGATAAATACTTACAAAAACATAACATACAGGGATATAATTTCTAATTAGTGGGGTAATAGCTGCTTGATTCAAGGAGACAGCTGACTGCTATTTTGGTGTCAAGAAGGAATTTCTTCCTAGTTTGTGGCAAAATTGGAAGCGCTTCAGATTAGGTTTTTTGCCTTCTTTTGGATCAACAGCAACAACATATGTGAGGAAGGCTGAACTTGATGGACGCAAGTCTCTTTTCAGCTATGTAACTATATAAATATATATATAACAATAATTATATATATATTTAATCAGTATCAGTCTACGTGTAATTTGATATTAATATATATATATATATATATATAATTTTATATATATATATATAAATAGTAAAATACACCTAGACAGTGTATGTGTGTGTATATATATGATTTAAGTATTATATTATTTTTTTTACACTGATTTTAATTTGATTTGAATTCAGCCAGCAGGGGGACTAACTGTAATAACAGGCAGTCCCCCTGCTGGCAATGCAGCACGGTCCTCGCAAGGACCTCACTCTCACATGGCCGGGGTGGCCGGAGGAGGCAGGATCTGCCGAGGGAGACTCCCTGGGATCCCAGGTGAGTCCCCTGACCGCGATTGTCGGCGTGGGATCGCCGGCGACCGGGTAAGTAAAAAAAATAAATGGAGGGAGTACTATTAAGCCCTGCGGCGTTTAGAGCCGCTTAGAATAGGGCATATTAGTACGCCCTCTGGTTTTAAGGGGTTAATACTCTTGCACAGTTTACACAGAGTGTATATATTCATATAAGGTAAAACAATATGACTTGTCCATGAATCATTGATAGTCACCTCTACCTGTCTGAAAGGCTTGCAGAATTGTCCCTTGAAAAAGCAGGCTTCTAAACATTGCATTTAGACATTCAGAAGGCAGCTTTATAGGCAGTTGGGAAATTAGTTGGAACTTTTCTATTGCAATAAATGCATGGTTGTATTTCACAATCAAGAGTTCCGACAGTTTAAAAATGTTACGACTGTGTCTACTTAAGACTGCATCATTGTGCTTTTGCGGCACAGTACACATTAAAAAAACACTCCCATGCCCAAAAATAATAACAATAATAATAATAATTGTTTAGAACATATATCCCAAAAGAAAACATGCATGCTTTTAATCATGCAATTTTTTGTTGGGGTTATATCTAGAAATAGCTTGCAAAGTCAGATCCCTCGTCTGATGCATTTGCAAACCCCATCTTTCTTTCCACGACCAGACTTTCTGTGGCTGTCAATCACAGACTTACCAATGCAGTTCTAAAAGAAGTCTTTGCAAAAAAAGTGCTAAGCAACCAGGAAGTAACTTGATTAGTTGGTTTATTGACAGTCAGGAGGTGTTACAAACAGTTAATTTATAAAAGTGTAAATTTTTATTGAAATCTATACCTTTTGAAAAATGAAAAAAAGAGGACACACTCTTCACACATTCACACAAGCACTTCAGCAAGCTTGGGTGTGGAGTGTCCCTTTAAGTAGGGATGGCTGACAAATTGTAGCTACGGTTATGAAATAAAGAAGATGTTTTTAACTGTCAGAAGATACTCCAGCTGTATATTTTGTAAATGTTGCTGCTTAGGTATTAGTTTTGTGAGACTCAAGGGAGTATCTGTACATTTCAACACTAGAGAAATTCAAGGTTAAGGTAAGTGGATATAATTAGGGGAACAGTCTTACATCTTGAAGTCAGCATATGTTAATTTAATTTAAATTCAGAATGACAGACAGAGACAGACAGATTAGGGAAAATATATTAATACTTAGTGTAATTTTCTTTTCCTGGCTATTATTCATGGCAGCATTTAACATATGGTTTTAGCTCCTCCCTCTAATCCTCAGGACAGGACACACAATCAATTAAACAATTAAGCATACCTTCCCCTGGTATAATAGGGACCCCATTAGCTACCACTCCTTAGTCAAGTAACAATGCAAAACAAAATTCCAAGAGAGGGTGGGAAACCAAATGCTGCCATGAATAAAGCCAGGAAAAGAAAATTATGGTAAGTATTAATAATTTGTCCCTATTCCTGGCTAATCATGGCAGCATTTAACACATGGGATTCCCAAAGCAATATTAACACAGAGAGAGTAATACATGCTACAAAAAACTTTATTGTATTATATTAATTGTGAGGATTATAAGAGTTCATAACAGACAAGCTGAACTCCGAGTCAAAGCATGAAGAGACATCAATCCTGTAGTGTTTCACAAAGGTTTTCAGAGATAACCAATTGGCAGCCTTACAGATGCTCTCTGCAGGAACCCCAGACTCTGCAGTCCATGATGTAGCAATGGGCCTTGTAGAATGTACCCTGATGTCCTTGGGAACAGGCACATGTTTCACCTTATATGCCGCAGAAATAGCCGAAATGGCCCAGGAACAGAGAGTAGAGACTGATGCAGCTTCGCCTTTACGAGAACCCCATGGTATCACAAATAACTGAGCTCCAATCAGCTGAATGCTCAATATACATGGATAAACATCTCCTCAGGTCTAGCTTATGACATCTTTCCTCTTCAGATGAAGAATGATTTTGAAAATATAATCAGGCAGGATAATATCTTGATTTAGATGAAAAGACATAATGACCTTTGAAAGGAACACCGGTCTTGGACGTAGGACAACTCTATCATCGAAGAAGGTAGTGTAAGGTTCTTCAGATGATAATGCTCTTATGTCTAACATTCTTCTAGCCTTCACTAAAGCTAGTAACAACAGGGTCTTCAGAGAAAGAACCTGTATATGAATTTCACTAATAGGTTTAAAAGGAGGATCCATTAAAGCTTGTAGAACCAGAGGTAAATTCCATGGAGCTGAAAATTTCTTAATAGAAGGCCTAATTCTTATTGCAGCTTTGAAGAAGTGAATCACCATGGGATGCATGGCCCATCGAATTCCAGAAAGAGCTGAAATGGCAGAACATTGTACCTTAAGGATGTTGAGCTTAAGGCCCCTCTACAGGCCTTCTTGCAGGAAACCCAAGACTTGAGATATGTAACGAGTACCCAAATCCCCCAATAGTGGAATTTCCCCATCAAGCAAAAACTTACCAAATCTTATGGTAAGTAGAGGAAGTAGATAACTTCCTGGAACATAAAAGGGTTGAGACCACCTGGTCCGATAAGCCTTGTTCAATTAGGGATTGCCTTTCAATAGCCATGCATGAAGTCTGAATTTGTGAGGTTCTGGATGAAACACAGGACCTTGAGTCAGTAGATTTTCGGAAACTAGAATCTCCCAAGGTTGATCCCTTGCCAGCTGTTCAACAGAGGAAACCAAGGGCGACGTGGCCAGAAGGGTTTTACAGCTATCACCTTGCAATGTACCCTGGAGATCTTGACAGGAAGCTTTGTTCTGATGAGCCTTGGTGGAGGAGAAACATCTTCGAATTGCAGATGATATCCTCCGGTGATTATGGATTTCACCCATGCATCTGGAATGATTTCCCAGGCCCTGTGAAAGAATGATAGACGTGCTCCTACATGAGGTGCCTGGCTCAAGCCACCTTCAGAATTGCTTGTTGGAGCAAAAGAAAGAAGTTTGGTTCTGACCACTCTTCCAATTAGAGTGCCTAGTGTATTCTCTGCCAGGTCTGTAAGTTTTACTTTACTTAAAATAACCTTGATCCATGTATGGTCTACGATCATGTTGTGGTCTCTTTGAACATCTACCCTGATCTTGAGCTCCAGAAAAGTGTGAGTGCAATATATGTTTTCCTTATATTCTGCCTCTGCTGTTATAGAGATATTACACTATATTAGTATTCCTGTCCCATTTTGTTTTCTCCCTTATATTGGCTCCATTGGACTCCACACAAGGATTTTAATTGTTAAGCTCTGCTTCACTACATCCCCCATTTTACTTGCATCAACGACCAGAAAGAAGAGACACTGGTTTGGGAAAGCTTTAGCTGCTGTAAACATAAGGAACAAGCACCAGAAATCTCACTTGCTGCTATACTTGTGGCAGCATGACCTGCTTGACATCAGTTGCTTTCTTAATTGCCTCATCCAATGGTTTTCCAAAAAGTACCTCTCCCATAAGAGGAAGGGTACATAAATTATTCTTAGAAGAAAGGTCTGCACCCCAGGACCTTAACCAAAGTACTCTTCTGGCAGTAATGGAATGTGCCATAACTTTAGAAAGTATTCTAATAAGATCTGTAGAGGATTCCAAAAGTCACTGGCCAGTTTAATATCCTTTAAGGATTCTGCTATTTCAAGTCTTAACGATAGGAGCGTCTATTTTTGGACAGCTGTCCACATTCTTGAATCTTCCTCTTTTATCAGATATAACTTAGAAAGTCTTCCTTGACTGGTAATTCTTTTCCCTGGATTATGCCATTCGGAACACATCAAATCCTTAAGAGAGCTGTGAACCGGGAAAGCAGGTCTTCTCTTGTGTAAGTCCCCAAAGTGCCTGTCCGAAGCTGAACATTCTTTGACCTCTTCTGGTAAATCCAATGTTCTTCTGACCACGATAATCAAATGCTCCATAGCTTTTGAGTCCAAAGAGGAAGGCTGTTCCATAAACTCTTCCTTACTCAAATTCCAGAGAGCCCCTGTCTGAAGTAATCGTCAAACTTATCTGCATCCACGCCAAAGGTCTCACATCTGGGTCTTTTACTTCCCCTCTACCACTGCCTGTTTAATCCAGTAAGCAATGTCTTGGGCTGAAGAGGTAGGTGCTTGTGGTGACTTCTGATGTTCGGACTCTCCTGCAACCATTGCTAAGCATTTTGTGCACAGCCTGCAGTTATCCAAAGGTCTTGTGCCGCATCTTGGGCAGGCCGCCAGTTTTTCCCTCCTCCTAGACGGAGATCTGGGGCTGGACCAGTCTTGAGGGCTGCAAAACACAGAAGTCATATGACTGTCCCCTCCATGCACTCTTTTTAGTAGAAAGGTAAGGTAAAAAAACAAAAAAAAAATGCTCACCTATGACCTATAGTAAATCTTGCTGATTTTGCAGAAGGTGATGATGGTTCCATACAGGGTGTAGGGCTAAGAAAAAAAAACCTAATTCTGTGAGAATTCCAATGTGGATAATTAAAAGGTAAAGTTCCTACCTGCAGAGCTTGGAAACAGAATAGAAGAGAGCACTGTATTTTTAAGGGAAGAGAAACAAAGGTTTTATTACTTAAAATACCGCAGTTTCAAATTTCCCACTCTGTTCTTTAAGGGAACGCACCTGTGCACATTGGCCGTGAGTCCGCAATTTTGGAAAAGGGCAAAAGTGCAGAAAATCCGGCCATGCCAATTGCGCATGCACAGGCGTTTTACCAGAGTGCTGATCAATTGATCTAGGTCTGGAAGTTCCAATCCTGGGACAAGCAGGCTCCAGCTGCCGGGGGAATGAACCACCACGGCTCCCAGGGGTTTCCAACTCCACAGAGATTGGGCTACATGTGCCTGTGCTTCCTGAGGAGGGAGGCTAAAATCCACAGGGACAACACCATATTAACATGATCAGGTGAGCATAAAACAAAAATTACTATACAGAAAAAAATGGAAAACAAATAATTGTCCTAGGGTTATGAGGACAGGAAAAAGACTGAGAAGTGGAAGCTAAAGGGGTCCCTATTATGCCAGGGGAAGGTATGCCTAAATGTTTAATTGATTGTGTTTCCTGTCCTGAGGGTTAGAGGGAGGAGCTAAACCCATATGTTAAATGCTGCCATGATTAGCTAGGAATTATAAGGTAAAGTAATTCATATTAATATAAGTATATACTATCACATTGGTCCAATAAATAAAGAGCATCCAAGTGACCAGAGTGACTGTATAATTTGTAGTGTAGCAAATATTTGATTACACTTAAATCCATCTACCTTACTTTATCTTGAAAAAAAATGAATTAAGTGCTAGTTACAACACTATACGTTTTATTTATATGGATTGCAAGCTATATGGAAATTAGATTCCTCACTAATAGCACATTTTTCATGTGCTTTGCAGAACTGACAAATAAAATGAACTGTGGGAGATTCATTCACCTCTGTGAATAAACTTATCAAGCCTCAATATGATCGGAAAATGGCATGTGCAAATAAAAGCCCATATGTCAGAATGCTAGTAAAACTTTAATGAAAATGGAACAGTTAGAATCAACGCTACAAACAGATAGACTTTTTTTTCTCTCTGTGCTTTGCTCAGTAAATCAGTGCACTTATAGTATATAATGTATCACTATCAAAAGTTCCTTTGTAATTTTCGCAACAAATTGATACAATAGTCAGCCTTTATATGTACTTCACTCTTTTGATGTAGTCACTTGTAACAACTCTCTGCATTTTTTCCTTTAATGTCATACCCATTCAGCGAGATGTCGTAACCTTAAGCACAGTAGGGGATAATAAGTATATTATTCAGGGTTTATTTACTAAACAGAAAGTTGTGGTGAGTTACCAACCAATAAACAGCCATTTTGGGCAAAACAAAAAATTGGGTTGAAAATACTTTTTAATTCAGCTGTTTTGGTTTGTTTCTAACATCTCAAATTCGTGTTTGACTCATCACACTCCCTCTATGTTTATTCCCTATTTTGGGAATTATGTAGATTTCATATTTAAAGTAAAATAGATAAGCTGGGAAAAAAAATATATATATTTTTTTAAAGATATTGGGGCACAAAATGTGCAAATCATATGTTTTTACTTTACTGAGAGGGTAGTGGATGCATGGAATAGCCTTCCAGCTGAAGTGGTAGAGGTTAATACAGTAAAGGAGTTTACACATGCGTGGGATAGGCATAAGACTAGCCTAACTATAAGAAATGGCCAGGGACTAATGAAAGTCAGGGGCGTTTTAGCCACGAGGCAAACAAGGCATTTGCCTTGGGCGGCATTTTCCAGGGGGTGGCAAAAAACACCGCCCCCCAAATGCCCAGGGCAAATGCCTAGTTAGCCTCGCGGCTAACAGACATGTCGGGCGCTGGGCGGTGCTGGCTGATGGTCGGGCAGGCGGCTGGCGAGGGAGCTCTTCCTCTGAGCGGTCTGCTCAGCTCCCTCGCGCACCGCAGAGTGAGGCTGGGAGCCGGAATATGACATCATTCTGCGGCGCGCAAGGGAGCTGGGCAGTCAGCTCAGAGGAAGTGCTCCCTCGCCAGCCGCCCGCCCGCCCACCCAGCAGCCACTGGACCACCAGGGAGAGAGGGACCCCCCCAGCATTCCCAAAGGTAAGGAGGTTTGGGGGGGGGGGAATAAAAAAAAAATATGTTAATGTGAGTGAGTGTGTGTATATGTCTGTGAGTGTGTCTGTTAATGTGTGTGTGTTTGTGTGTGTGTCTGCTAATGAGTGAGTGTGTGTCTGTTAGTGTGTGTCTGACTGTGTGTGTCTGTTAGTGTGTATGTGTGTGTCTGTTAGTGTGTGTGTCTGACTATGTGTGTGTCTGTTAGTGTGAGTGTGTTTGTCTGTGAGAGTGTGTGTCAGTGAGTGTATGTATGTTAATGTGTGTGTTTGTTAGTGTGTGTGTCTGACTGTGTGAGTGTGAGTGTGTGTGTGTGTCTGCTAGTGTGTGTCTGCTAATGAGTGCATGTGTGTCTGTTAGTGTGTGTCTGACTGTGTGTGTCTGCTAGTGTGTGTCTGCTAATGAGTGAGTGTGTGTCTGTTAGTGTGTGTCTGACTGTGTGTGTCTGTTTGTGTGTATGTTTGTGTCTGACTGTGTGTCAGTGAGTGTGTGTGTCTGCTAGTGAGTGTGTGTGTGTCTGTTAGTGTGTGTGTCTGACTATGTGTGTGTGTGTTAGTGTGAGTGTGTTTGCCTGTGAGTGTGTGCGTCAGTGAGTGTATGTCTGTTAATGTGTGTGTGTGTTTGTTAGTGTGTGTGTCTGACTGTGTGAATGTGTGTGTGTGTGTCTGCTAGTGTGTGTCTGCTAGTGAGTGAGTGTGTGTCTGTTAGTGTGTGTGTCTGACTGTGTTTGTCTGTTAGTGTCTATGTGTGTGTCTGACTGTGTGTCAGTGAGTGTGGGTGTCTGCTAGTGAGTGTGTGTTTGCCTGTGAGTGTGTGTGTGTGTGTCTGTTAGTGTGTGTGTGTGTGTGTGTCTGTTAGTGTGTGTGCCTAGGGCAGCACAAAACCAGGATACACCACTGATAAAAGTATTTAGAAAATTGGGCAGACTAGATGGGCCGAATGGTTCTTATCTGCCGTCACATTCTATGTTTCTATGTTTCTATGTCTCCACAATTAATGATTCATTTAACAACTGATAAGTAAATAAACCAGCTTTTGACATAGATCTGCAAAACCCCCTTCAAAAAAACAATTTGATCTCATAGGTTAAAATAGGTTATAATTATTCAGACTGATAATTTCACATGTTCAAATGCTATTAATCTTACTGTGGATGAAAAACAGTCATAGTAATTAGTTACATGCTGAGTCATTAGAACATTCCATTTAATCACATATGTTAATTGCACTGATGAGAGAGGCAGGGTGATCAGGTGATGTTTGCTATACATGTTGTTATGATAATGATTTTTTTAAATGGCAAACAGATACAATTCCATGAATGATCAATAATTGTCAAGCAGCAAAATACCAATGGTATATGTACTGTTGCGATCTCGTTTAAATTTTCAATGTTTAAAATGGTCTGCCAAATCACTGTTTGCTTGCACTCCCAAAATCATCACAGTTCTTTTGGGCTCTTCTGTCTTCAATTAATAATCGATTTTCACCTCTGCATTGTATTAATGCTACTTAATGTCAGGAGTGGGGTTATTCAATATTTTGTAAATTTTGAAGCTTGACAAAACAATTACAGATTTTTGGCTAAAATTTCTAAAAGATAAAAATATATAATTTTAGATTTTTTTTTTATCTAAACATATTGACCAAAATAATTAATTCCTTTGTCAATGCTAGAATTCCCTGCTTAGTCATTATACGCAATGGTAATCTTGCAACGCTATAAAAGTCAGCTTTTTTTGTGGTTACCTTTAAAACTAGTGTGGACTAAATCTAATATTATATCAAAATAAATTGGTGCATTTAATTTGCTGTTATATTGAGTTGATGTCCAATAAAATTGTAGGTCTGGGTAAAACAGACCATGCCCTTCTACTGACTGATTCTTCAGTTAGGGCAGTGGTGAGCAAGCTTCGTCACTCAAAATGTTTTGGACTACATCACCCATAGCTATTACATATATAATGCTTGGAAAGCACCAGGGGAGATGTAATCCACCGCATCTGTATTGCTAAAGGTGGCCACCTACCGCTGATTTAGGGAATGACTAAGGAGAAAAAGACGTGTGTATTAGCTGTAGATCCACATATTAAAGTCAAACACCATTTCTACATTTCTATAAAAATGCCACCGAAGTGGACCATAGTTCACCTGTTTATGGTGACAGGAGTACAATGGTGTCCACCTAGTGTAAGGAGTCAAATTTTTTGGAATAGTTTGACTTCTAACCTGGTGCCCGTGGGGCTCTGCTCCATGCATTCACTTCCATTTCCCAAAAGCAAGACATTCTTCAACAAGATATTTTATTAACTCTTCTATTTTATGTCCTACAATGGTTGGCTTAGCTCACTGGTTGAGAGCAATTGGCTGATGCTGTCAGCCAATTTATTTATGGAAAAAATATTTTACCCGGAATTCATACATTTCTCTCATTTTCAAGTATGTCATATGTCCATAAAACTGCATTGTTACAAAAGGGTACAATATAATATTAAAAAAACACATATGTTAAACACAGTAAAGGTAAGAAATATAATCGACCATGATTGCATTCTGTATAGAGATATTCTGTAATGAGGTAAGGCTTAGCTCAGGAGAGCTTACAAAGCTTTTAAGGCAAAGTATGAAGCATGAATTCAAGGTGAATTCAGAGTATGATTAAACATTTCTTTTTTTTTACCGCCTAAACGTTTTTTATGCCCAGAGGCATAGTTTACATGTCGAAATGCGCATCAGGCTTTATTTAGTATGTAGACACACTATGATTAGTGTGTGTCAAACTGCTTTTAGGACTTAGAGATTGATTTAGTGGGTATATTATCACCCTGGACATTTATACTTTGCCCCAGTTTCAAAGCTTTTGCCAATATTGTTGTAGGATCTATGGTTGAAGGTACACAGCATTTAGTGTGTTTTGAGGTATTTTAAGGCAGATTAATTAAGTAGAAAAGCTAAAAACACAGAAACAAATCTTATATGATGTCACAAGCAAAAAAGAAGGGGATTATCAATTGACAAATACAAACGAATTGGACTATATATGTACAAACAAATACTTCCCTTTGTTAGCACTATGAAATGAATGAAACAATGACAAAATAAATCACGTAAAAATAACACACTCCTATTATGAATACACAGTAGTCATGAGTGAATTAAAATTCAAAAGCAAGGATGAACAGGAGCGTGGCAAAACTACTGGATATACTTAAAAAACGTAACACATTGTCCACAGAGTAATAAGTCAGCGCTGTATCTAAATATTCATTGCAAGTGAATCCAAATCAAATGGCCTTCCTCAATGGAAAGTCCTGATATGGGCAATAAAGTTTGTAGGTCATGTAAAATATTTAAGTGGGGTACATCTATTAACACAGCATTTGTTATTACCCCATCACTATATTATTTATACTACATATACAGACATATATTTGGTTCCCTTTCTGTATCCTGTTCCCTGTACTATTCAGGTTATCTGCATATTTATTCCCTTGTCAATGCTGGAATTCCCTGATTAGTCATTATACCCAATGGTAATCTTGCAACACTGTAAAAGTCAGCTTTTTGTGGTTACCTTTAAAGCCTAAACTCTTGAGGGAATTGCCCGAGTTTTCAGAAGTGTCATTACTTATTAAATCAATTATTATCTTTTATTTGTTTTTCTGATCATCCAGCTTAATGAAGTGGTCTGGGTGCCAGGTCCCTCTAGGATTAACCCATTTTTTTATAAACATAGCAGTTTCAGAGAAACTGCTATGTTTATAAATGGGTTAATCCATCCTCCAAATCCTCTAGTGGATGTCTCATTGACAGCTGCTAGAGGCGCTTGCGTGATTCTCACTGTGAAAATCACAGTGAGAATACGCAAGCGTCCATAGGAAAGCATTATGAATGCTTTCCTATGAGACCGGCTGAATGCGCGCGCAGCTCTTGCCGCGCGTGTGCATTCAGCCGAATGGGAGGAGAGCAGGAGGATCGGAGGAGGAGAGCTCCCTGCCCGGCGCTGGAAAAAAGGTGAATTTTAACCCCTTCCTCTGCCAAGAGCCGGGCAGGAGGGGGTCCCTGAGGGTGGGGGCACCCTCAGGGCACTATAGTGCCAGGAAAACGAGTACCATTTTATTTTTGTAAAATTTGATACATTCCCATAGGTCCCAACACTAGCGAATGTTGCTTGCTTTCGCTGTTCTTTTTTTTTTTATTTATATGAATTCAAAGAACATTTACAATTTTGGTCAAAAGGCCTTTTTACAAACATATTTGTCTTTTTATCTCAAATTTGAAGTTTACTTTGAATTCTTGACAGTTTCTATGTTAGTGAATATCCTCATCAGTTCTATAAGCGTTTCTTGTTACTTCAGAAGCAGCCAGAAAATAAGTTAACCTTATTTTGGAAATAAAGCTTACAAACATCAAGGGTGCATTAACAGTCTAGAAACATTTATGATATATTTTCTGTTTAGTTTTTTTACACAGCAATATGTAAGAAGATTGCAAGGATGTTTCTTGTTAAATTTTGCCATTGTCCTTGGGATATCTCATTCCTTATCTGGATCTTGTTCAATTTTTTTTTAATTTCTTTTTATTAGTGACTCTCCAAGGCCTTTTAATAAGTTGGATGTGTCTTAGTATTTGAAGCTGATGAAGATTAGTGAAGTTGACAGTAGAGTTTTGCAGTCATCTTGGAATTTGAAGACTCTTGCTTCTGTGGCTCCTGGCATGACAAGAGTGAGGATATAGTGATGAACAAGTTATCTAAGAAGAGCTGGAAACTCTAGAGTCTTCTAAAAGCTTAGGGCTTTCCTTAGATTTAAGTCAAATTGTTATTCTTTGAAGCAAGATATTTCCCCTTCCTTATTTCCAAATGTAGCACCATTAATCACATAAGATGTCTACAGATATGCCTTCTTTTCAAACATATTTTAACATTTAGCCCTCGAATACTCCAAAAAATTGAATACATTACTTTTATTTGAAGAAATGGTAAACCTTTGCATTAAAAAGTTATTCCAACCATCATAAGCACTACAGCTAACTGTAATGTTTATGATGCAAAGGAGTACCCTGGCCCAGTTCCCTGGTAATGGGGCAAACCATTTAGCAATGATTTGCCCAATTTAACTGTGTTCTTGCTGGGCTCTAATGCCCCCTTTACATTTTTCAAACCTAGCATAGCCAAACAATGCTTGACTATCAGCTTTCTCTTTCAGCTGTAATAGGTATAGACATACATAGATATGTACTCACCCACCTCTTCACCCCAAAAATCTGCAATGAAAAAACAAATACTGTTAGAAACATATTGATGTGAAATATCCCAATGGGAGCATAGAGCATACAACCTAGGTTGGCAATTCCTGGACTTTGGAATCTTATGTCACTTAATGGCCATAGGACAATTGAGGACAATTGGGGTGATTTATTAAAGTAGTATGGTCTAAAAAGTAGTATAAGAATGTACAAGGAGAGAGGTTTTCATGGTGACTGCACCACTTTCAGTAATTTAGATTACTCTTTAAAGTACAACACTTTGACAAATGTACCTCTATAAGATGGACCCCATCAAGCTAGTGGCAAGGAACGACTGCTAATTTATTATGGTACCTACATTATTCAACCAACTTTCCACTAAAAGTTAGTTGAAAAATCAGACATCTGTAAAGTCAAATCCCAACTTGTATAGGCATTTAATTTACTGTGACTGGTTACTACATTTTCGGATATCAAAATAACAGAAACTAAACCACTAAATAGGTTGAATGAATTCTACGATTTATCTTCACATAATTTAATAATGCAATGACATCTGTTACTTACAAAATATTTTTATAAATTCTTTTGTAAGTTTAAAACACGCTGCTGTATCAAAGAGTGATCTTTGGTGTAAAGTTTAATCCAATTTCTACAAGTCTTAGCAAACAAGTGATTTGATATTACAACTTTGTATTGTTGAAATACAATCCATCTTAACCTCATTTGAATAAATGTAAAATTACAAAACACTGGGGTATTGAAATCATCCTTCTAAAGTTACAATAAACATTGTTTAATGCATTCTAAAACGTTCAAGGTCTGATCATGAATAATAGTTACTACTCGCAATCTCTCTTAAAATTATGAAAAATATCCAGCGGTTTAATGACTACTGTCGGGTCTCGGGTCACAGAGTGATGTCATAAGGTTTGAAGTTTTTAATATTTGTGTAAGCTCAGTTATGCTCAGAAAAAATGTCATTGTTTATACTACACCATAACGCTTCTAAACATTTCTGGCTGGCAATGTCACTACTACAAAAACAGTGTCTGTTATAAATGTGCCTCAATAATTATAAAAATTGAAAAAAACAAAAGTACTTGTCTATTTCCTGATATACTTCAGGTTCTTGACATTAGTGCAGAACTGAGGCGGTTAAGCGTGAGTAATAGACAAGAAGGCATAAGTAATGGACAAAAAGTTCAAAGTAACAAGTGCATATAAAGAATATACCTGACACATTTGCTGTTGGAATTTAATTTACCTGATGTTTTTTGACTTTGCTGACAATTCAACTTCTGAAGGTAGCAGACACGGATGCCAAACCATTACCATAAAGCATTGTCACGCATGGCAGCATTCCTGATGGGTCATTTTAATGGCTGGGAACCTGTCAGAGATTTCCTTTCAAAAAGGCTGGACTTTATCCAAATGCTGTGAATTATTTGTTTTCCCAAGGATTGGTCCTCGTACTTATTCTTCAAATAAAACAAAAGAACCCATCATCAGAAAAGGACAGAGTCAAAACATTTAAAGTCCATAAACTCCAAAATTTAATAAAGTGCAATGCCCAGCTAAAAGAAGTAATATATTTTACAGAGTGGATCAACTGCGACAATGTAACAAGAAAAATAAAAAAAATATATAAATGCATGTTCATACTATATATATTTAAACAACACAATACAATGAAGGCAAAAAAAAAAAAAAAATCTTCTGTAATGGTTAAAAAATATCAGTGATTTCTGGGGTTTTCATTCTATGCTATAAGAAGGATTTTAATCACCATAAATCAAAATGCAGACATTGATTATGTGGTTATTTATTGTGATACATGTTGGTTGTTTGTTAATGTGGATAACAGTCGGTCAAGTGGGAAATTCTAGAATAATACACGCATTTTTAAGAGCATTGTGGAACTGAAGAATTGACAAAGACATTTTGTTATATTAACTGTTTACAATGTAACCTAACAGCTCTCGTTTCAAGCTGTCCTTTCTACAGCAGTTCATTGGAAATGACAGGGATAATTCTGTAGCTCAGCAATAAATATGTAACTCAATAGAACAATAAAAATGTATGTCTTCAAACCTGGAACTCAGGAAAAATGTACACACAGCATTACATGTTTAAATAAAAAGACCAAGGAATCTATAATACTTAAATAATACATTCCAGTATATAAAAAATAATAATTCTATAAAAATATTAAAGATTATGTATTACATAAAATTCATGGAATTATAAAATTCCAAGCAAAAGTCGATACTTAAAAAAATAATGTTGGTGTAGTTTGGTGTATAATTTTCTACCAATCTGGACAAACCTTTTGATTTAAATTTCCTGCCATTGATTACTACTTTTAGACAAGATGTCAAAGCCTGGCACTTCCCATATTTTGGTTGGTTGTGCAGATTACAAAAATGCATATTTTGACATAACTTTCATATTTATTGCAAGCACTGCCAATTTATATTCCTAACTCTTTTTCCTCCTCAATGTACAAATTGTTCTTAGCCCTTATTCCGCCCAGCAAGCAATCTAAACTATCCTACGCTATATTTGCTGCTTCAAAAACCAAGGGAGGGTTAGAAATATCACACATGCAGTGTTACTAAAATTCAATTATGCTAATTAGGATATATGAGTGGACCATAGTACATAACAACAAACAATTTTGTTACTTAACAGTCCGAAGTTACACTTTACCATGGTAAATTGCTAAACCTGCATGGCTTGGAAGTCTACACATCCAACCATTTTCCCAACCTTATGGGTGTGGAACCAACTTCAACAACAACTGTATTGTCTACACAACCACCCCCTTCCATTCTCTCCAAATAACGCACATTTTTTCAAAGTCCCCAGAATTCTTGAATCCCTCTTTTTACACCATTTCACTCCACCTTACTTTTAATTACAACCTGCCCTCTCCAATGCAGGCACACATAAACAGACAATCAATTAATTCCAAATTTTTAGAATCAAGCGTATGCACCATGGGTAAGAGACTGGATTCGGAAAGTAGAATTCATTCATATTCTAGATTAAATTGACTTTTTTTGCCACATGGTTTCCAAATGTATATAGATGTTTGGTCTGACTGTTTAACAAGCTGAGGGGCAACCTGTTTCTTAAAACTGTAGCTTACCCACAATTTTTATCAGTATTTTTAGTCATTGTATAAGATGTGATCAGTCTCTCCTATGAGCCTTTTATGAAATGTTATGTCATCTTATTATTTTATTTTCTGTTGTTGTACTACTTGCGTTATAATCTAAATGTGGTATATTATTGCAGTACGGAATTAGATTTGTCGGGCATCTTATTCTCAAACTAATATGCTGGATTGTACTTTTTGATATAACTAAAAAAATGAAAACTCGGGAAAAGAAAAGATAACTACTAAGATATTGAAATTAGCAAAAAAATATAGAAACATAATATGTCTGACAGTGAAATGGGAGCCGAGGTAGATGAATCTGGCAGGAGCTTCAAACGGCAATCATGGCTTGAGTAATACCAACTGGTTTCAGTAGTCAAAGCAGGAATTAATAAGAACCTGGTCAAACATACATCATATGTTAGGAATGGCAGATATAAACTAACAGGGCCCTCTAGTTGTTTTTATTCTTCATAGTAGGTAGATTAGCAACTCATCTCGGTGCTCAGTTCAGTAATTATTTAGTAATTTGTGCATCACTGACTCTGTGTCTGAAATTGTCATTGAGTAGACAAGAGAGTATTCAGCACAAACTAAACAGTTAGTGAATAACAAGTTGCACTGAGTTCCATTACTTGGGATATTCTTTTACAAAAGCTTACCACAAGTGAGGTGAGCATTGTATGTCAATTCTAATAGTAGTGCTTCTGGTGACTATAGTGTCCCTTTAATAATAAATGCAAAAGCCTCCAAGTTTTTTGAGAACTTAAGTTACCTTATAATTCCAATTCCAATGAGAACTCAGTTAATGTCTTACATAAGAAAATGCGTACACAGAAACTACAGCTATTGTTTATGCTCTTTTGTGTAGTCTAATATTTTTACTTGCTTAATGAGCTACCAACTTTCATTATGTTTAAACTTCTCTACAAAAGGGATCACTCTAATTACAACATGGTACAGAAACAATTACTTTCACATATTTCTTGTGGGGGGAAGGAGACAGAATACCAAACAAGTTAACTGTGCACAGAATGGAAATTTTGTTCTTGTGACCTCTTTCACGATGGATAAATATACTTGCTTATGTTACCGAGGTTTTAGCAAATGTGGAAAATATGGGATATAAAGATTTTTTATTACATCTATTGCATCAACAGTGCAATATTAATTTAAATTGTTCTCTCAAATGTTGTAGACTTTTATTTAGGTATTGTAATTAGAATTCAACTCTCGAAGGACCATAAGAGTAAAGTAACCTAATTTCACTCCTGATGCGAATAATAATCAGAAAATTCACATCCTTCAGCACATTTTGACTTTTAATTTGGATATTGAAAAAGAAATTATTGATTAAGGTGTTTGATACCTTAATTTTGTAGGAAATCATATTATCCAGGGACATGGGGGTGCGGTCAGTGTAAAATGTGTTTTTTCCAGGCTTATATGTGCACATTGAGCAGATGCTACAATTTGGACATTAAAAAGTGATGTATGATGAGAGTGGAAAATGTTAATCTATATTGCTGTTGTAGATTTCTGCCTCAATAATTATATAATTCATGTTTCTCCAATATAATGGTTGTTGTTTTTTTTTTCTGCATAATATAATTTTTCTCCTTATTCTGTATAGTTTAATAATTATGATCACTAAGTAAGAAAACTGATGTGATTATAAATTGCTTATTGTTTTGGTAGTCTAGCCACTACCAAAAGGCTTTTTTTTTTTTGCATGCTATTAAGATTAATTGCAATATATATATATATATATATATATATATATAGATAAATGAGAAAATCTTGCACACCACCAAAAAACTACCGTCCATCCGGATAGCAGTGATAGAAGTTGGAGACTTTCTGTATGCTATCCGTCCATCCGGATAGCAGTGATAGGAGTTGGAGACCTTCTGTATGCCCTCTGGTGGCTCACTGTGGAAAATCAGTAACAATATATCCTTTATTATATCAGTTGTAAGATGATATCTTTGTATTGAGGTGAGTCCAACGTTGGACCCTTACTTCCAGTCTCTGACCAAGTTTCATTATAAGTATTTAAGGATATTAGTCCATGCTTATTTGAATCAATGTAATTTTTTACACATTCTCAGTTCACCTGCCGTGATGCAGCTTCCAATGCTGCTCTTATATTTTTACTTTGGGTGATATTTACATTTTATTTTTGATCTATGTATTCAGGTTTCCATGGCAATGACCCCTGGCCGCATCATTGAGCGTGACGCCACATGACTGCAGACTCACGTCGGGTAGCCCGCGGCAGTCCCAGTTCGGGTGTCCTGGGTGTCGGATGTAACACAGGTGGGGGTGAGTAAATACAATTTTATATGCTTTATATGTTGGGAAGTTTGTATGCACAATGTGTCCCGATGAAAGCTTGAGGGAATCAAGCTTAAGCATTGAATGTTTTTTATTGGAAGGTAAATAAACGTTATATTTTATATAAGTCCTTGGAGTGCTATCCTTTACAATTTTTGTGTTTTATATATATATATATATATATATATATATATATACAGTGGGACCTCGGTTTACAAACACCTCGGTTAACATAATTTTCGGTTTACACATGAAAATTCATTGAAAATAATGCCTCGGTTTACAAATTTGTTTCGCAATGCAAAGCAAGTTTCCCAAGGATGCATTGCACCTGGGAGGTTTATAGCACCGCCCCCTGCATGCTGGAGCCTGTGGGTAGCACAGTGCGTCGAGTGTGGAGGTGTTGAAGCGGCTTTTGCATCGAGTTTTGGAGCCATTCTGGAAATTGTTTGCAGTTGTTTTGGGACTTTTTGGTGCATTTCTCAAGCTCTGGAAAGGTAGGGAGCTGAGCTTCATTGTTTGCATGCCTTTTATTGTGTGTTCTGCATTGTGTGTTGGTTTCTATGCCAGCTCATTTTGACTTTTTTCTGACCTCCGGTTGTGGGGAGACTGCCTGCAGCCCAGACAGTCTCCCCACACTGAATTAGGACCCCTGTGGCCATGTGATCGCTTAACACAGCGATCACATGGTCACAATGGGTGTCCATGTGTCTGCCTGCAGGGGGACTGTCTGTGCTGACAGGCAATCTCCCTGCTAGTGTAAAATCAATAAAAAAAATAAAGTTAGTGTTAATAAAAAAAAATAATTATATATGTGTATACATATATGATATATAGACATATATTATATCCATATAATATATGTCTATATATCATATATATAATGCCATACTAAGTGTATTTTTATATTGATATGTACTTATATTAATATAAAAATACACTTATAATTAAATTACACACGTATATATATAATATATATAATAACTATATATATTGTATATATATATTATTATAAAATATAAATAATAAGTAATTTAAATTAAATAATTTTTTTTAAATAATAATAAAAATGTTAAAAAAATTATATATCTATATGAAATTTTATTCTAACTGTATTTTAAAATTAATATATATATATTTATATCAAAATACACTTAGAATGAATTTGCATATATATCTATGTATATATAAATAAATAAAAATAATACGAAATATACATATGTCCATATACAAAATTACATAAATAATTATATAAATATACACGTAGACTTAAACTATATAAATATGTATATATATTTAAATTCTACGTGCGTATTTATGTAATATTTTTACATAATTCAGTAATTTTATTGATTGCAATTTGAGGGACCTGCCTGCCAACCCAGGCCGAAATTCCAGAGAATTAAATTTGCTAGCATTGTATTTTACCCTGTAACGTTCTACACACCCTAAAACCTGTACATGGGGGGTACTGTTTTACTCGGGAGACTTCGCTGAACACAAATATTAGTGATTCAAAACAGTAAAACATATCACAGCGATGATATTGTCAGTGAAAGTGACTTTTTTTGCATTTTTCACACACAAACAGCACTTTTACTGATGATATAATTGTTGTGATACGTTTTCCAGTTTTTAAACACTAATATTTGTGTTCAGCGATGTCTCCCGAGTAAAACAGTACCCCCCATGTACAGGTTTTATAGCATTTTTGAAAGTTACAAGGTCAAATATATGGGTCAAATATTTTTACATTGAAAATGGCCAGGTTGGTTACGTTGCCTTTGAGAGCGTATGGTAGCCCAGGAATGAGAATTACCCCATGATGGCATACCATTTGCAAAAGAAGACAACCCAAGGTATTGCAAATGGGGTATGTCCAGTCTTTTTTAGTAACCACTTGGTCACAAACACTGGCCAAAATTAGCGTTCAATTTAGTTTTTTTACTTTTTCACACACAAACAAATATGAATGCTTACTTTGGCCAGTGTTTTCGACTAAGTGACTACTAAAAAAGACTGGACATATCCCCTGGGTTGTCTACTTTAAAAAAAATATGTACATGTGGGCAGTGGTGTATCCTGGTTTTGTGCTGCCCTAGGCAGGACAAAACTCAGGCGCACCCCTCCCCCCGCGCCACCCCCACCCAACCCTTCCCCCCCACCCCACCTTCTAAATACACACACACACAGTCAGACACAAACACACACACACACACAGTCAGACACACACACACACACACAGTCAGACACAAACCCACACACACAGTCAGACACAAACACACACACACTCACAAACACACACACTCACAAACACACACACTCACAAACACAGTCAGACACAAACACACACACACTCACAAACACACACACACCACACACACACACACACACACACACACACAGTCAGACACAAACACACACAGTCAGACACAAACACACACCGTCGGACACAAACACACACCGTCGGACACAAACACACACAGTCAGACACAAACACACACAGTCAGACACACACACACACACAGTCAGACAGACACACACAGTCAGACAGACACACACACACACACAGTCAGACACACACAGTCAGACACACACACACACACACACAGACACAAACACACACACAGTCAGACACAAACACACACACACAGTCAGACACACACACATACATACAGTCAGACACACACACACACACACATTAACTTTTTTTTTAATTTAAATCCCCCCCCCACCTCCTTACCTTTGGGAGTGCTGGGGGGGGGAGGTCTCTTTCTCCCTGGTGGTCCAGTGGCTGCCGGTTGGGCTGGGGGCGGCTCTGGCTGCTGTGCAGGCGGCTGCTGTGGTGTGTGTTTGTGAGTGTGTGTGTGTTTGTGTCTGACTGTGTTTGTGAGTGTGTGTGTTTGTGAGTGTGTGTGCCGCCCGCAGAGTGAGGCTGGGAGCCGAAATATGACGCCATCTTCCGGCTCCCAGCCTCACTTTGCGGCGCGCGAGGGAGCTGAGCAGTCAGCTCAGAGGAAGAGCTCCCTCGCCAGCCGCCTGCACAGCAGCCAGAGCCGCCCGCCCGCTCGGGATGTCAGTTAGCCGCAAGGCTAACTAGGCATTTGCCCTGGGCATTTGGGGGGCAGCGTTTTTTGCCGCCCCCTGAAAAATGCCGCCCAAGGCAAATGCCTTGTTTGCCTCACGGCTAATACGTCCCTGCATGTGGGGTGTTATTCAGAGATTTATGACAGATAATAGTGTTACAATGTCACTATTGATAAATTTTAAAAATGTATGTTTTGAAACCGCAATATCCTACTTGTACCTATAGCCCTATAACATGCAAAAAAAAAGCAAAAAAGCACATAAACACTAGGTATTTTTAAACTCAGGACAAAATTTCAATTTTTCATCATATTTTTTTATTTTTTTTAAATTAAAATACATGAGATTATATAAATAATGGTATGTAAAGAAAGCCCCTTTTGTCCTGAAAAAAACAATAAATAATTTGTATGGGAACAGTAAATGAGAAAGCGGAAAATTACAGACAAACACAAACACCACAAAAGTGTAAAAATATGCCTGGTCGCAAATGTACAACATCGCAAAAACAGTCCAGTCCTTAAGGGGTTAATAAATAAGGAACGTAAATAAAAATAAATAGTAAAGTAAATGAATACATAAAGGAAAAAAAACAAAATACACAAATAAATAAATACATGGAAAAAAGTCACTTCCTTAATCACTCATAAATTAACTGTGAGGGATTTGTATGAGAGAAAGTGCTCAGTCAACTCAGTATTGACCAATCGGCATTATGCATTAGTGAGAAGAATGTCCATTTTGAAGACCATTCCATCATATTTATGCAGGATCCCAGTACTCTCAAATACATTTTAGTCTGGCTCTAATTCACACAGAATGGGTGAGAAGCAGGTGAACCAATAAGCAGATCCTCCAATACATTCTCCAATATAATTAATTGAAAGCTCCCATCTAGGTTGTGGTTGATTGAGTGAAGAAGCAGTCAACCAACTCGCTTCTTATCATATGAATATGGCTCCACTACATTTCCACATCTGCCTTTTGTAAGTATCAATAAGGTTTTATCTTTTACCAGTGGTGAGTCCTGTACTTCATGTGCTCTCATTTGGCAACTGTATATCTACACTCTTTAATTAACCCTCTTACTAACCCTTGTATTGCTATCTATGCTATAAGGGAAAAATAAGGACTTTATTGCCGGATTCCTCTTTTTTACGTAAGTCCTAGAAACCCTTTTACCCAGGGTTCAATAAATAGAAATTTTTACTTCAATTTAAACAGGTTTTTATATGTAAATGAACGTGTCTCACAAATAATAAATTGCTCTAAAAATCAGGGAAATTAGCACATAAAGAGATTTAAAAAAAAAAAAAAAAGCTTTATTTTATCATTATATACATATAGCAGTTATCTTGCCTTTTTGCTATTTTTAAGAGCATCTCTTCTTTGTAACAGAATGCTTCTGTTCATGTTGTGTAGTGTGATTGCCCTCTGAGGTCAGCCAACACTCAAATTATAACTAGTGAGTAACAAGAAAAAGGAGGCAGACTAGCAATGAAAGTTAATTAACATTTTTACAGGGGTCACTTTGCCTTTCAGAATATATAAAAGAGCAAATTAAATAGCATTGGAGAGAGGCAAGCATTTAAAAAGTCTTACTAAGGTAGAAATTAAATAGATGTCTTAGCTTCAGACTTTAGCCTCAGGTGGTTTAAATGTTGATTTTGAAATCAATACTTCGATTCGACACAAGAAACAATAATGCAAGTGTTCTCTTTTGCTCTTTCTCTTTATATGAATAACTCTGATCTGGTCACTGTTATTTAGGTTTATATATATATATATATATATATATATATATATGTTCTCATGCAATGAAAATAACAATAATTATTGGAATTGCATTTTGCAAATATTTCCATAAAAAGGGAAACACCTATGCACACCTGCGAATTAGGATTCAGTTTATCAATAAATAAAAGGAAAATAAACTGAACGGTTATAGGCTATTAGGAAAAGTACATGCTGACAAAGTGCTGTCTGCTATTTTGTACTGGTGAACACCGCAACCTGACTTGCAAAGTAAGATATTTTATGTATAGAATAAAATATATTTTATGCTACTACATGTATATATATATATATATATATATATATATATATACATATATATAAATATTGTTTTCCCATATATATATATATATATATATATATATATTTATTTATTTAAAAGCAGAATATAGGTGGCACTCAAGAATAGAAAAAGCTGTGCATCTAATTCACCCAAGTATATTTGCCACTAAATATACTTTAAAGTGCAAAGCAGTGTAAAACCAAACAAGGTGATAAATGCACACATATAAAAAGGATTAGTTACCTCAAATACAAAATCTTCTTAACTTAGTTACATATATTAATCCTATACATAAACAGAGATAAAACACAACATAGTGTAATCTGTAAATATAAATCGTGAGTAGGATTTAGAATTCAGAACACTCACAATTTTCTGAGCCCATTAAAGTTGGCTCTGGCCTTATGGAGCATTTATGTCTCCTTGTAGACATAGGATGGATTCCTCTAGTGGTTAGGATCTCAAAAAGTGCAGAATTGCTGGAAACAGGAACTTCAAAAAGAGGTAGGTATATAAAAATGATTTATTACTTATATAGATAAAAAAACATAACATTGTATAATAAAATAAATATATATATTTAAACTTCTTTATTTTATGACAGGAAAATGCATTGACATGTTTGGAAAGTCCAATACAAACAAAACACGTTCTGAAATGCCCATAAGATTTGTATGTAAGATATATAAGGTAAAATAGAAAGTACAAATGCATAATGAACCTAGAACTCAAACTATAATTTAAGCATAAGCAAGCTCCAAAGAATTAGCAATTTACATACTTTTCCTGGTGCTGCGCAACTATGTTCGGAGGGCTTGACCGAGAAACATTTTAGGATTGGGGCCAGTCTTATAAAGAAATGACATAAAAAGAAACAAAAAAGAGGGTAGAAGGAGGGGTAGGGACTAGAGGCACATTAACTGCCCAATTAATAGGTCTCTATCTTATCTTATGTAAAGTTCACAAATGCATCCCAATAGCGCATGTTTTACAATGAATACCCAGAGTACCCCTAACTGTGACTGAGAGCTGGCCCTATTGTGTTCAATTAGGGACCTAAACTCGCTAATCAAGGGCTGCTTAAGACAATTAGTCGCCAGCAAACATCTGGCTGCCAGAGTAATTTTAGAGAACATTTTTGTTCTCACCTTGATAGCCTCTCTATAGGTCTGAAGAGGGGAAAATACAATGTGCATAGCTCCATCAGTCATGGGTCTGGGACACCTTGCCTATTAATTCTTTGATCTAGTGTCAATATCTGCAAGCTTTAGGTATTGCAATCACATATGGATGTAGGATCCATTTTGTCCGCATCCACTCCAACAAAATTTGCTGTGTTTTGAATAGTTTGACTGGGGTTGTATAGCATTTGTCAGGCATTTTCAGCATTCGTTCCTGCAAGGATACAGAGATAAAGATAGAAGCTGCAGTTTTCCATATTGGCTCCAACACCTCACCTTCTAATTCTTCTTCTAAGTCTTTGTCCCATTGTCTGACACAGGTTAAGTCCTTCCACAGTCGAGATATTGAACATATAAGGATGTATACAGACAATATTAACCCCTTTTGGGTGGTCTCTAATTCACATAGATTTTCAAACATAGAGAGTACTTTTTTTTAGCTCTTGTTTTAACCTCATAACTTGTATAAATCAAATAAGTATCTTGGAATCATGTGGACTATCATGGAAAGTTATGTGAAGTCTAATGCCTGTCCCTCTTCCACAGCTGATCTCTGAATCCCTGCTTCCTCTAAATGCTACCATATTTCTTACATTTCCTTCTCACATCTATAACTTTATATATGTAATAATATGTGTAGTTGAAGATGCAGTTGTATTTGTGTTAGATTAAATCAAATAATTTATTCGATACAAAAAGAAAAAAGGAGATACAAAGGGGCCCACCGGGAAAAATATACCAGTCCCGTGGGTCTCGAATGTATCAAGAGCAACCCTAAATATAATAAAATCTAACTTCTATTGAGTATAATTTAAAATAGAAGTGTACAGAATATGTATGAAAAATACGCTAAATACACCAGCCTAGTGGCTGTGTTTAAAAGCGGGGGGAGGGAGGATATGGGTAAAAGTAGAGCTAATAGGAAGAGGGCAAATGAAGTCTAAGCACAGCTTGAAGTAATGTATCTATATGGAAAAAATGAAATAACATGAATAAATAAACCTAAACAGGTCCAGAGTGACCTATCCACTGATATACTCCAGTGTTAACTGAAAAGCTGAAGCTCCCCTCATTCCTCAATAGTCCACTGCCCCCACACCAGCCAAAAACATCCACTTAAAAAAAATAATAAATAATATAATCTATTCACTGGAAAAAGAAAAAAATTCCCCAAAAATCAAAAGTCAAGGGTGGCTAATGGGGTGCTAAATCATAACTAAAGACTACTGCATCATCCCTATCAAGCCCCACCATCCCCGTATCACAATTAGTTTCGCCTTACAGGCTCTTCCAGGGGAACCGATCGTGAAGTCGGCGGTCATTTAAATATACCGCCCTCTTCAATGATTGGGTAAGAGTCTCTCCAATCAGAGACTGGGGGGCGGAGCCTAGTGCCGTTACCGTACAGCCCAAAGTGGCTCGGCAACTAGGAAAATAATAACATAATGTTGCTAGTATACAATGTTTTGACCTCAATAGAGTACATCACAGATTAAATGAAATACCTTAAGAGGTAAGACTTCTGATAGCTTATAAAACCGAAGAATATTTGGTGGCAGATAAAGACAAAATAGTTAAGGATACAGAATCATAGTTGTTATCAGTGATCTTAAAGTTACAGTTCCATCCCTGCAAAGGTGGAACTTAATAAAATAAATAATCTTATTCAAAAGCGATAGGAAATCTTATTGAAATACAATTTTTGGTGCTGAACAGATTGACTCCAGCACAAAAGTTCAAAGAGGTTGAATAACCAAAACATGCAGAGAAGAAAGAAGTCTATGCATGTTCAATACTTCTTTCTGAACATGCAGAGACTTCTTTCTTCTCTGCATGTTTTGGTTATTCAACCTCTTTGAACTTTTGTTCAAGCCACTTTGGGCTGTACAGCAACGGCACTAGGCTCCGCCCCAAGTCTCTGATTGGAGAGACTCTTACCCAATCATTGAAGAGGGCGGTATATTTAAATGACCGCCGACTTCACAATCGGTTCCCCTGGAAGAGCCTGTAAGGCGAAACGCGCGTCTGGACTAATTGTGATACGGGGGTGGTGGGGCTTGATAGGGACGATGCAGTAGTCTTTAGTTATGATTTAGCACCCCATTAGCCACCCTTGACTTTTGATTTTTTGTGAATTTTCTTTCTTTTTCCTGTGAATAGATTATATTATTTATTATTTTTTTAAGTGGATGTTTTCGGCTGGTGTGGGGGGGGAGGGGCAGTGGACTATGGAGGAATGAGGGGAGCTTCAGCTTTTCAGTTAAGTATATCAGTGGATAGGTCACTCTGGACCTGTTTAGGTTTATTTATTCAGGTTATTTAATTTTTTCCATATAGATACATTACTTCAAGCTGTGCTTAGACTTAATTTGCCCTCTTCCTATTAGCTCTACTTTTACCCATAACCCACCCCCCCCACCCCCACTTTTACACACAGCCACTAGGCTGGTGTATTTGGCATATTTTTCATATATATTCTGTACACTTCTATTTTAAACTATACTCAATAAAAGTTAGATTTTATTATTTTATTATATTTAGGGTTGCTCCTGATACATTCGAGACCCACGGGACTGGTATATTGTTCCCGGTGGGCCCCTTTGTATCTCCTTTTTTCTTTTTGTATCTATTATGCAGTAGTGGTTATCCCCCATTTTCAAATAGCAACCTGATACTCTCTCCCTATCTCTCCTTTTTTTTTCTATTACAAATAATTTATTCTATGCAAAATATATTTGTTTTCAAGATTATATCCAAACTGTTCAAGTGAATTATAAAGAAAAACAATTATCTATTTATCCCATCCCCCATCTATCTATTCTGTAAACAAAGCAAACCTTAATCCTGTGCCCCTCATAATTCTGTAAAAAGTGGTTATGTTATTCTAAATCTGAATCAGCAAGGAGAGTAGTTGATAAGAGAGCCGTAGAGATAGGACAGCTGCATCACTAAGGTAGATAATAGGTTGAGTGATCACTCACTGGGATCCTGAGCAATTTCTCTAATGGATACATCTTTCTGTTCTTGGCATGAAGGATCAGACATGATAAAGTTAAGTGCACTAACCCAATTCATGTCTAGATGACAATTATGCACTGATATCACTTGATGCTCCTGTTGTTATAACAGTGCAAGTGCTGTGATGTAAGCATTGCAGATCTGATTAGAAAATGATGTCACATGTTGCAAGCTTGCTCATCTTGGGATGAAACGTAAATGCCTAGGAGAAGAAGCGTAGGAGTGTCTAAATATACATAGGAAACAGGGGAGATAAAAATCACTACAGAAAGAAGATGGGCATAGAGGTAAAGAAAGATGACTGCAAAACAAAAAGACATTAACAACAAGGAATAGAGATTGTAAATGTGGACTAGAACACATAAGAGATGTTCAGAAAACTAATATGGATAGTGGATAAAAAAGTAAGGGGTAAATTGGACTCAAAATAGTGGTTATGTGAATTGTGCACTGTAAATGAGTACTTCCTTGAAGGAACACTATAATGTAACACATTTATTCCTAATGCTATAACGTAACACATGGATTCCTAACACTATAATGTTCTCCTAACTATTTGGATGTTCATGCCCTCTCCCATACTGTTTGCTTGAAAAAAATAGTTTCTACTTCCCCCTTAGTCTTTGCTGCACTGGTTTCACCACGGCTACCCTACCTTCTTAGATTATCAATATAGATGACCCCAGCCAATTCACTTATTTCCCATGTGTAAATCACTTTGCTGCACCAATCAGCATCTCCTCATAGTGATATATTGAGTCACTGCATCTCCTTGCAGAACATGGAGACGCTGAATATAGGTCTTGCAAAGATTGAAGGACCTCCTCTAGGAAGTCTCTCTAGTGGCTGTCTGAGTAACAGCGACTAGAAGTGGTGATGGGTAGAAATAGATGTCTGTAAAGACAGTATTTGCACTACTGACCCTTAAGCTGTAGTGGTTCTGGTGACTATAATGCCCGTTTAGTACATTTTAAAGATAACACATTTATAAACATATACACACGTATTTATAAATGAAATACAGTGCTCATTATCACAGTTCATGCCACCGTGCCCAAATCAAGAAATAGCTGAAAACCCTTTATGTCATCCTCTGCATGTTATAAACAATATATTCAATGAAAGTGTTTAGGATATCCTAGGAAGTCCTCCTTAGCAGCTCGTAATTTACAGCAGCCTCTGTAATGCAATTGGTTTTCTATGCAGTCATTCACAGGAGGAGACTTGCATGGCATGATCCTGGTCGTAGGCACAGTCCATCAATGTACATATTTATGGAAATATAATAACATAGCTTCTCTCTGTGTGGTATTTGAATCAGGAAGTAGCTTTTATCTGTACTATGTTATGCAAATTACTGCAGCAGTTATAAAACACTATATACAGGAGAGAACAGGGGATCTGCCTCCATCATTACCTATTAGATTAGCATAACTGATGGTGTTTAGGTTGTCCTTTTCAGGGGGAAGAAACTCACTGTTTCATGTATTTATTCAGTTTATTCAGTGAACATGAAGTTGTAGTCAATTTAAAGCAAAACTGCAATTACTTTTTACAATTTTGTAGATATACCCCTATTGAAAACATGCACGATTATGCATTTTTGTTTGGCATATCAAAATAACAGCTTCCATAAGGAGCAGATGTCTTCTGCAGACCAGGGTTCCTGTGACTATTCAATCACAGACTTCCCAATGCAGCTCAATGAGAAAATTGCTGCCTCTTGAGTTTAGCTCCACTGAGCTAGACAACCAGGAAGTAACACGATTGGTTGCCTGATTGACAACCAGTGAGGTAACAAGGTTCTTTTGAAATCTTCACTATTCTGTAAAATGAAAAAAAGGTATCCCCCATCTGGCCAAAGTGCTTTATGTGCGTGGATTGTCCCTTTAAAATTGAACTGAGTTGCAAGCTTTTCTATATCACCTACATTTCCAGCATGACCTCAACTTTTCATATCTGTTTTTCCATTATTTCATTACACAGTTTAATGAATATAACCCATAAGTCTCAGCAGCCACCAAAAAAAGGAAAGAAAATTCAGTTCATCCTATATATAAAATGGACCAGCTGCAATGAAATACATTGATGCATCGCAAATGATTTAAGATACACAATGACTTTGTGCTGTTCCTCTTTTTTTTGTGCTTGTGTTTATTTTTACTGTATATTGATGTGTCAGCATGGATTTTCAATTGGCCCTACAGTAATCCCTGATTAAGTTGGCAAACACTGACCATCAGATTCTAGGCTTGCTCGTTGTATCTGGACCAATAAAGATTTGTAAACAATAATTAGCATTGCACACTCATCCGTTGCTCATGAATAACATGCATACATTGTAGGACAGTGATTCATGCTGTAAGCAACACAGAGGAAAACCTACACAAACTGACTCACACACAGACCTGACAGAACATTGTTAAATGGGGAACCATGCCTTAAGGAAGCAGGGGAGTATAAAAGAGATGGTCTATTTATATATTAGCTGTTAACAACATTTCCAGGGCCAGATTTTTCTATTCTGATATCATCTTGCCTTTAACTATCAAATAACACATCCAAAACACACCACCATCTGGCATTTATTTAGAAATGTAGAAACTGAGAAAAGCAGAAGCAAAGGACTCACAGTTTAAAGACGAACGTCCCTCTGTTGTTATAATATATATATATATATATATATATAAAGCAATGTTTTTCTTGGCACTCACCCTTTCAAATGTGTAGCTCAATATCGCCTGGGTGCAATCCCATGTAGATAAAATATATAGAGGATAAAGAGATGCACTCTCAGGACTTTGAAAAAATAGTTAATTTATTCCAGCAGGTATAACATCAAAGTTTGCCGACGTTTCGACCCATGGGTTATACCTGCTGGAATAAATTAACTATTTTTTCAAAGTCCTGAGAGTGCATCTCTTTATCCTCTATATATATATATATATATATATATATATATATATATATATATATATATATATACGTACAAAAGAGGGCATATAAAGAAACAAATTGATAATAGCCGAATGGAGAGTAAGCCGATATAGGTTTGGGTCAATGTGATGTTGTGATAGCTGTCAATTAACTGCAGGCTAGAGTCTGATCAAATTGTCACTCACTGTGTCTGGCACTCAGAAAGTTAAGCCAATTCTTAGTGGGTTTTTTTCCTAATTCTACTAATGTGTACTACGTGTTTCCATGAAATGTATGTAGAGAGTTTCCTTTTAAGAAATACTAGTAGCATCTTCTGAAATATAGCAGAGTTATATAAGCACACGCATATAAAGCTTAATAATTAAGAATTATTAGTCAGTCATTTACTTAAATAGACACGAAACAAAACTTTATTACATCTCAAAGTCAACAAATGGCTGCATAGCCAAAGGGAGAGGAAGTAGGCAAGGACATAATCTACTTCCTCTCATGTGCACCATAGAGACTTTAGAGCAGTGATTTCCAAACCAGTACTCATGACCCCCCATACCAGTCCAGGATTTAGTGATTACCCAGTTGTGTCTAAGGTAATTTGTATAACCTGAGAGGACTTCAGCAAAGATACTTGCTAGGAGTATTGGTAACATTATTGCTTTACACACTGGATCATTGTGCTTTGTAACCTTTCATGTAAAACTATTCATGTCTTCATATTTCCTAGTTCAACTTTGTGGAAGTCCACATGGTTCTCCACTGTTTTTTTATCATGTTTATGCATTATTGTTCTGGTTTACATAGTTTGTATAGTTGTTTCACAATTGTACTATAACTATATTAAAAAATGTTGTATACACTTAGTAACCCCTGTGTATTTTTCATGCTGTAAAATGAATACTGGATTTTGTAAATGTTATCCATTATTCTAGATGCATTATCGGTGGCAAGGGACTCTTGTATAACAAGCAAACTGGTGTTTTCCCATTAGAAATTGTGGCTGAATGATCACATTCCCTGAAGACGCAATGTATTGACCGATCTTTCCACATCAATTTGAACTCGGTGACCTCACTTCCCATGTCTGCACAAGTGCAAGCAGGTTTACCATTTTGTACATCATGTTGCCTATTCTCCACTCTGCCTTCACATTAGTGTCAGTTCTAAGGTAAAGAGCTTATGATTCGTTGTCAGCTGTAGACTTGTCATCTGTTGATCCTTGCAGGAATGTATTTGTGTGCAGTGTGTGTGTGAATTTTGGCAATTTTTGAATGGTGTGTGAATGTTTGTTTATCTGTATATATAGCTGATGTTTCTGTTTAACGTTAGCATTTAAATTCAGGGTTGTGCTTTTGTTGTGTCGTTCTTTGACTGCAGATGTGTGTTTGTGTGTGGGGTTGGATTTTGAATGCAAAGCTATTTTTGTAAACAGGTTGGTGTTTGAATGCAGGGATGTGTTTGTGTGTAGTGTCGGTGTACGAAAGCAGGGGTATGTTAGCAGATTCACTGATGCAAAAATATACACAGATACACATACCGGCACGCATGAACAGATACACACACTAACACAAATAATTACACACACTGGCACACACAGATAGATAGATACATACATACAAACCCAGAAACACTGCCACATATGCAAACAAAACACACATAGATACACTGACCTCTCATTTCTGCGTTGCACACGTAAAATGTTTCTCTGCTGCCCTAACTGCAGTTACAGGTGTCGGCAGGCCTCCTGACCTGCCAGCCTCATCACCGGTAGTTATGTGGTCACTTCATCTTACTTTATTTTGCTATAATTTTTTTACC
The DNA here is from genome assembly GCA_933207985.1 of Pelobates cultripes. Classification (NCBI taxonomy): domain Eukaryota; kingdom Metazoa; phylum Chordata; class Amphibia; order Anura; family Pelobatidae; genus Pelobates; species Pelobates cultripes. The sequence goes on from OW240923.1 coordinate 100,392,827, forward strand.
TCCTCCCTCGTCAATTCAATCAGCTGCATAAATGTGTGTTAAATGTTTTTATTCATTATATAGATATATTTATAAAAGAACAAACTTTTAGTTACTTGTCTCTCTCTCCCTTTCCTAATCATTCAAACATTTTGGGATTATGTTATCTTTTTTGGAACTATGAATGTGTAAAATGATTTTCATATAAATTTGCTAAATCAATGCCTTCCAGAACAAAATCACATCTCTGTGATACATCCAACCAACATACACATTACAGTAAATGGCAGCAGCTGGCAATCATTTCAGAAAACTTGCCTTTAAACCTATTTTAGTACTTTCTCAAAAACGGGTCATTGTCCCTCTAATCCCATGAGAGGATAAAATTTGTTATTTTGACAGTTGAGCTTGCTACAGCTTATTATATTCAAGAAAGCTAGTACATTTGGTCACAAAGTCATTCCAAATTATTCTACCGTCCTATGAGATATGATATCAAGATATCAATACATGTATCACAGAACTGACATAAAGATATCCATTCTCGCAGCCTATTTTGTGTAATGCCATGCAATATATTAGTAAAGTATGCTGTTAAAATGTAAACATTATTACATATTGAAATCTGAGACTGTGTTACAGTTTAGGATAGCATAGTTTTTGATATATCATATTAATATTATATTTGTATTATTATTTATAAATCACAAATAGTTTCGAGAGGAAGGTTTAAAGGATCACTATAGGGTCAGGAACACAAACATGTATTCCTGACCCTATAGTGTTAAAATCACCATCTAGACCCCCTGGGCCCATCATGCCTCCATAAATATAGCACCATCTTACTGTATTCAAGCCAGAAGCTGTAGATCTGTATGCTGTTTGCCTAAAAAACAACAAGCAGTCTGCTGACATCATCAGAAGTGGTAGCCTGATCCAATCATAATGCTTCTCCATAGGATTGGCTGAGAATGACAAGGAGGCAGATGAGGGGCAGAGCCAGCATGATTCAAACAGCCCTGGCCAATCAGCATCTCCTCATAGAGATAAATTTAATCAATGAATCTCTATGAGGAAAGTTCAGTGTCTGCATGCAGAGGGAGGAGACACTGAATGTTTGGATGCATTTTAGGCAGCCATGACCCAGGAAGGATCTCTAACAGCCATCTAAGGAGTGGCCAGTGAAGTTATCACTAGGCTGTAATGTAAACATTGCATTTTCTATGAAAAGACAGTGTTTACAGCAAAAAGCCTGAAGGTAATGATTCTACTCACCAAAACAAATTCAATAAGCTGTAGTTGTTCTGGTGACTATAGTGTCCCTTTAATAAAGCTACAAAACAAAATGACAGACAATGATAAATAATGCATGTATACATGTAAAAGTGTAAGGACATTACTTGCAATTTATTAAGGAAGCCAAATAACTTTTAAACACATATTTTAAACACATCATCATCTACATATTGACTTCAGATAATAATCAAGATGAGTTATCATCCCTTAGGATTATTGAAAGTATTACACCACCTTGTCACCTCGTTGTCACTACACACAAATTTTACAGTCCTCAAAGAGACAATGTGTGTTCTTGAAACTTCCTTACTCAATATCACTGCTTCTCAAACCACTGCGTTTTAGATTCCTCCCAAAAAAGTTTAAAGCTATAGTTTGTAACCCATGACCTCTGGGCAGATGACCACCTAATTTTTGTTTTAGACATTCAAAAACAGCTAATGGATCCACTTTGGAAACCACATTTAAATGGACAAAAAGTTGAAGTTCCATGACAGTAGAAGTACCGATCCGATAACTATCCACCTTAACTCTGCAAACAAACAAAACCACTCTAAACCTATATCTCACATATCCCCTTCACAACAATTAAGATGCTTTGGAATGATGTATGACAGTAAATTCTCACTACAACAATTTATAGAAACAGCAGATAACTCCGCACTGAGAAACCAGTGGATACAATATCATTTAACATATCTGCCAGATCCAATTATCTCCAAACTATAAATGCATTGCTGGTAATGTCACAACATATGTAGTAATTGTTAGTTACTTGTATCTTTTTAAATTAGTGGACAATTGACTGTCCTGAAGTGATAACAATGCCAAGTTTTTTTTTTTTTTATCTTCACCTATGGTCCTTACACATAGATGATTTGTCCACTTTAAATATAACTTGCTAGTATGGAAGCATAGTTTGATGGCTCTACACACATTGTATGTAATTGTACAAGAAATATTTACAAGACAAAGTAATGTCATGAGTTATAAATTGCTGCTCGTTTGGCAAAGGCCATATTCGCAACTTTTCCTTTAGATCAGTAAGGGCTAACCTTGCCTACTGAAAGGAAGCAAAACATCATGAGAAATCTTCTATGTAAACATCTGAAGTGTCAAGATAAGCCATCGCTGCTTTAGATTGTCCCTGGCAGAATGTTTGATCAGACAGTTTATGTGTTTTGATAGCCCATTTATTTTAATAATATGGAAAAATAAATACTCATAATGATTGCCCATATTTTCTTATTTATTTAAACACAGCTCCTCTGTTCACCCAGTTATATCGCCATCATCAAAAATAGCTTGGTTTTGATCAGTCTGTTGTGAAATCAATAGCTTTACTGTCAGATGGGTTTTTATGGCAACGAGAAAAAAAAAGAAACAGAATTATTATTTTCAATCAATAAAATGGTATTTCAGCATCTCAGAATGAAATAGCAATGAATTATAATACATTTGTTGTTGTTTTTTTTAATTTATTTTTATGTCCCGTTTCATTCTTTTATTTTTACTCTTCACGATAAATGAATGTAATTCTGTAATAAACTCCAATATAATCCTGAGTGCTCGGTGCAAGACTTGGCACAGTTGGATGAAAGCATTTATGGAAAAAAAAAGATAATGAAAAATGTAATCAGGTGCCACTTCAAGCCAATAGAATGTCTCTCCATTACCAGTGCATCAATAATAGCTCGCAAGGAATACTTACCAAAAGGTCACATGTCTGTTACAAATAGCATTTGTTGATGGTCTAGCTGTTTGGTTGTTATCATTCCTCTTAAATCCCATTTGGCCAGATAACTAGGCTGAACATTCTAATGTTACTCAGGAAGAGCAGAGTGCGATATATTGTCCTATAGTGTCAATTATAGAATGGCAAGTTAGAAAATGCTTAGATAAATACATAGTAGATGTACCAACATCACTCTCAAACTCCAATCTCCAACAGGAAAGGGGGGGAGATAAAACGCATCTGTTTCCAGATCCACTTTGTAGACTAAATATAGATTACAGCATTTTAACCCAATCAATGCTGCCTTCAACGGCACTAAATATATTTCAAAATCAATTGTGATTCAATCAATACATATTGATTGGATCTTCAAATTAAATGTTATTGAAAAGAAAGCCTGCGGGAATTAAAAAAAACATAAACAAAAACAAAAAATACCAAAAACCTGCGCTATTTTAGATGAAAATGTAAAATACGATGTAGATTAGTAATAAAAGATATCCATGAGCATCGTATTGTTATGAATCTGAAAGATTATATTTATTTAATTTGAGCAGAAACTTATTAAGTAGACTTTATTTAATCTGCAAAAAAAAAAAATAGTTTGGATAATCTCTGCAAAATTGCCAGGAAATGTATAGATTAAAAGATTTAGTTAACTGAAGTTTGAGAATATCTCTTGCTAGCTGGTAGCTGTAAATGGACGCACAGTCGTTACGCCTAGGTGACACGTGACATTTCACAATTCATGTTTTCTCCACGTGGGGATGAATAGCCATTACTATAACGACTCTTTCTCATTTTCAGGAGTCATATTTGTCATTTTTCTTTGTCCACAAACACCGTGAAGCTGTAAGCTTAGTCACTCACATTATTTTAAATTAACCATAATTAGTTATTCTTTTTGTTGATAACTCTCTCTGTCAAAAGAAACAAAACAAAACACAAAGACACAAAAGCATGTGCCTACTACAAACATTCACCAATTACAACACAATAGCACAGGAATTTGCCGGTCAGTCGTTTTGAAATATTGTAATTTTTCTCTGTGAGGTTGACCTAAATAAAACCTGAAAGGTTTTGTGGTTCTACTTGTTGGGCTGGAGCGATTTGCTGCTTGTGGTTTCTATGGGATTTACGTGGGTCCCTCTCTTTGTGCACCAGCTGTAGTTGGATTGTTTTAATGCTTTGTTTTTCACTTATTTGTAACCATTTGTTTGTCACAGTGTGTAGATAAAGAATCTCCACTGCACTTAAAATCTGTTGATCTTTTATTCTTCAAAACCAGGTATACCACCAGGGGCTATCCGGGACTGGAGCCTCTAGTGGCGTCCTAAAAATCTTTAAGTTTAATTTGGAAACCATTCAATTGTTAGACCCAAGTCCCCTGTAATACTGAGAAAGATAGAAAATATCCAATTACATCATTTGTGTCAGTACCACTTTTATGTACCATATTCTGAGTTCATTTGACAGCACAGTGTGGGGGTATGAATGGTTAATACAGCATGGCTTGGGGTTAATACAGAAAGTTTGGAGTTTATAAATGAATGTCCATGTAATACTCTGAATTCAATCAAGGATTTTGTGTCACAATATGATTTATAAAACACACCAGGGTTTTAAGGATGGACTAAGGGCATGGAATAATATTGAATTTACAAGAAGCTTACGTCAATATATGTGGGAAGACCATAAAATGTACTCTTGGGATGAGGAAAATAAATTGACAAATAAATGGAAATTAGATATTTGATTTTAAAAATGTGAAATCATTTATTTTGGTGTGACATAAGAAAGTTACCTTGGATTTTTGACAATTTGTGTGTTAGCAAATAAGCATGTAAGCATGCATATACTGTAGCGTATGAATTAGACACACATACAGGAAGAAGAGGCTGTTTAACACTGACTGCTTCTCATTTCAGGCGGGATATTTCTCCTTACCATACTAAAATTAATTTAATGTACATGTAGAGCCTTACAATGATGATCATTGATAATAACTGCAATTATTACGAATCAATTCATATATGTCAAGCATTAGACGCACACGTGTGATTGCATAATCTTTAGAGAAATCATTTATGAGCTTTTAGAATGAACTAAAGGATTATTTGTAATCACTGATTTACAAGCAAAAAAAAAGAATTGAGAATTTTTTAAAATTTGAATGAAAAGTTTGATATTAAACTTGGCGACACTTTATCTATTCTATAATTCAAATATAAAAATTTGTTTAGTTAACAACAACAACAAAAAAACTCACAAAAAATAAATAACAAATGCAACCCCAGACCGTCTGTTAGTATGTTGCTATACCAACCCATCCTACTGTGGAGCTATAAGGTTATAAATATCTTACTATCCACTGGGAAATAAATAGGGAGATTTGCCCAGAAACATTAATTTTGTTCATTTACTGTTGACACAATTCTTCCATTCTAAAAATAAAAATAAACTTCTACAAACAAATGTTTGCATATTGTACAATTTGTATTTTTTTCTTCAGAATTTTAATAAATAGAACTTGAGTGAACTTGGGTTTTATATTTGCTCACCCAAAGTTAGCCATTATTTTAGCCAAAATCAGCTTTTATATATGTTGTTATACTGTGGGCACAATTGAGCTTAGACATTTATAAGAAATCGTATTTTATTTTAGACAATCATTTGTGTTCTGATTAGATTTCCCACTTTAATAATATTTGTAATGATAGCACCTCCCTAAAACACAACATTGAAATGTAGGCTATTTAATAACAGGCACACAGTATTAATACCCATCCGCCAAATCTTAATGCTGATGGAATACACAGCTCTTTTAAAAATAATACTGCAAATACCTTCTTCTTTCTCCTCTCAGTGTTGCCAGTGTTGGTTGAACTCCCCATGCATTTTTTTTAATTATTTAAAGGGATACACTAAGCACCAAAACATATTTCGCTCAATGAGGCAGTTTAGAATATAGATCTCACTGCTCAATTCTCAGCAATTTAAGCCATTTAGGAGTTAAATCACTTTTGTTTCTGTTTATGCAACCCTAGCCACACCTCTACTGGCCAACAAAGCCAACATTAAAAAAGATCTTACAGTACATTGTCTTTCCTTTAGAAGTTTGTATCCTATTTTGTTAACTGATCTTTAATCACACACAGAAGGCTTGCAGGCTCAAGCAGGCTATTAAGAGAGCAGGAGATAATTAAACAGACTATGCAGTAAATTAACATTAGATCTCTCTTTAAAGGGAGTGTTAAGGAAGGCTGTGTAAGCCACGTACAGCAAAGGTGTGATTAGAGCTGCATAAACAAAATGATTTGGCTCCTAATTGCCACAGAGCTGCAGGGGTATGATCTATATACCAAAAACATATTTTTAAGCTAAACCTGTTTTGGTGCTTATAGTGTCATTTTAAGTATCTTCCTAAGTAATGTGGGCATAGAGGGATGTTTTGATCTAAAATGATATAGTTGTAAAATTAAATAAAAAATCTTAGCAATATATTGAATAATAAAATAAAACCATTATATCATCATCTTCTGCCTATGGAAGTAGGCAGAATCCATTAAATCAAAAGTGGATCCACTAAACAAAAAAAAAACAACAACTCCATAGCATCACAACTCATTGCAGTAGCTATGGTGTAATATGTGCTGTTCTTCCATTTTCCGTCTTGCTATTTTTTGAGCAATGTGACAAAATTGTGCTTCTCTATGGCCCTCAAAGTCTAGTCCCTTTGCGTTTGCCAAGTTAACACACTAGTTTTCGCTGCAAGTCGTTGGGTGTCAGGGAGAGCCCTGCTTTTGTCCAAGTATTCCAAAATGAATTGGGAGGAAATTAAGGGAAAACACAAAAAGATTGATTGCACTATAGCCTCTACAATGTGTTGTCGAATGATGCTCTGAGTACCTCTTTAAAGACTAGGAAAAAAAAAAGGCACAGAAAAATAATCCTATTATTCAGTCCCCAATAGTTGGAAATGTAGAAGAAATGATTAGATGTTGGAGTTGGAGGACTTTACTAGACTTGTGCAAAAATTAGTTTGAAGTGATTTGTCTGAATTAAATTCCTGTTAAGTGATACCAGAAAGAATCAATTCTAAGTTATTCTCACCTGTAGACTCCACATGTGAAACTACAGGTAATATGACTCAGAATTGACTCACTTGATGATTACCAGTAACTTTATTCAGATGAATCACTTCAAGCACATTTGTACACTTTTCTAGACTTTACTGAGTTTTGTCATCGACAGCTAGTATTATGCATGTTTCTCATTATGTCTTACTGTTTGGGCTTTTTTCAGCAAGTGGCTGCTTACACCAAAGCAACAAGAAAAAAATATTGAAATTTTTGCTTGAACAGGGCCATCATGATTTCACAAGTCTTCTATAAGTCTTTGCTGATGAATAGACTAGTCATAAATTATCTCAGTCAATTCTAGCTGACTGTAATGAAACACTCCAAATACCATAGCCACTACAGAGTAATGTTCTGGTTATGGTGCCAGTAGTGCCCTTCTGCCCCATATAAGTAGTGATGTCGCGAACCGTTCGCGAACTTGCCACGAACGGTTCGCCATGGTTCGCCACAAACCGTTCGTGGCGAATTCTGGTCAGCTGACACATCCCTGCCAATCTCCGGCAGACCCTCCCTCCCAGACCCTCCTACTTCCTGGACAGCATCCATGTTGAAGGCAGCTTCAACATGGATGCTGTCCAGGAGGTGGAAGGGTCTGGGAGGGAGGTTCTGCCGGAGATTGGCAGGGATGTGTCAGCTGACCGGAGTTCGCCACGAACGGATCGTGGCGAACTGTGGCGAACCGTTTGCGGCAAGTTTGCGAACGGTTCGAGACATCACTACATATAAGTACTGTAGTTAAATTGTTTTTGAATGATTTGACTGAGTGATACTTCAAGTTTCCACTATTTTCGGTCAAGAAATGGAACCTCTCTATCTGTGCGCTGTGAAACAGGTCTTAGATCGTTATTTGAAAGCAATTTACTGACACTCTCAGCCAATGAACTAAGACAGTGTAGGAGCTTCTAACTCTCAATCAGAAGAAGTGGAGGCAGGGAGTGGTGCTCGGCAAGTAAGAAGTAAAACCATTTTACACACCTTGGTTGATCTACCATGTATAAAAATTGAATTATTATTAATATTTAATTACTGAAATGTCAGTGCAATTCATTAGTGATATATGAAAACATTGTATACAGTTAGGGATGGAATACATGTCTAGATTGTAAATGAGATATGTCAAATAGTGACTGTAACATTTTGAACATCACTTCCAAAAGTTCTCTGAATTGTATGTCCCATTAGGGAATTATAATTCAGCAACAAAATGGTGTTCTTACTTAAACCCCCGTGCATACAAACACACACTGCACGTGAAACTTTTTGCTGTTTTGTGTATTTAGTTTACCCTTTACTTTGTGCTTCATATAGATTGTATAAATAACCAGACTTTGCTTGCGGTGCTCAAGCGAAGCGTGGAAGAGAATGCTTGATGTTATTGTTTTGGTATTAGTTTTCATGCAGAATTCAGGTGCCTAGCCATGCTGAAAATTATCCCTTGGTTGCAACGTTATAATGACTGATTACACCCAGAATGGCTCCAGTAATGCAGCAAAATAGTGACTGGTTATATATCAGCACTGCATTAAAAATGATTGATAGATCAGAACAGTAGTCAGTGATCGTAAAACTGATCGCCGGTATAAACTATTACATGGACTTCCTATAGAGAAAATGATTAGTTTGTTGTTGATCAGCAGAGGTACTAATTTAACTCAATAATCTGCAGTCTATTCTAGCAATGGAAATGATAAATCCAGTTTGGGAAGAGTACGATGAAAAAATAATGAGAGCTTGTTCCTCATTTTTTAATTTAATGCTCTCTGAGTATAAACAAATGATAGAGGTACAGAAGGTCTTAAAAAAGCATGGTCAACCAAGCAGAGTTTATCGCATAAAGAAAATCAACGGGGATGGAGCAGGAAGGATAAATACACAAATAATTCTATAGAGAGGGGAAAAAAGCTTAAATACCAAGCTTTTATTTGTTTTGATGTTAAATGCCAAGATTTTATCATATTTTTATTTCCAGCAAATTTAGATCTGAATGGCAAAATGTAGGTCACAAGAACATCACTATAATTTAGAGTTTATTGAATACTATTTGATCAAGAATACTTGCTCTGACTCGTCAACATATGAAAAGCTTCAAAACAGAAGCCTAGGACTGCCACAGACGCTGTTAATTGGCTCATAGAAGTCATCCAATCAGTAGCTCCCCATTCATAAACATGGCTTGAGAAAAATATGTCAATTTCTCAAACCATTTTTGTTAAGGAACCGCTGAATGGCTGAGAACATCACTCAAAAGGGGCCCCTTGGTTTCCATTTTGGGGCTTTTCAGCAAAGGGTGCTGTACGATGCCCAGAGGGTCCCTTTAAATTTGTCTAATGTTTCAGCAGCTGGATTTCTTTTGGGAAACCTGAGGGTTAATGAAAACATTCACAGTCTTGTGTAAAAAAAAACTTCTGTACAAATTAATTCTACCCTTTAAGACATATTCCCAAAGGTATGTAGATCTTCATTATTCCTTATGGATCTAAGTAACCTTTAATCAATTTTCCCATCCTGGATGTTTATTTGTCATTACCCTCAGTATTCAGATTCTCTGCACATGTAACTATGTGACTTCATCATCTGATGCTCATCCCCCAAAAATACTGAGGAAGTTAAATTTGCATAATACGAACATTCTCAAAACTATGTAGTGCTTAGATACAAACTGCTATCAAATGTCATGACACCTGCTCTAAGGATTTCACTGTGAGGGGCTTACTTTATGGAGTCAAAAGAACAACCCATTGCATGAATATAACTTTATTTACTAGTTGTCACAAGCCAACTAAGCCTGTGCCAACATGCTACTTTGCTATTGGCCATAAGTCATCCTTTTATTAAAATATAAAATCTGACCAGCCCTCAAGTGCTCAATAAAAAAAACTGTAATGGTATTTGCCAGTCAACATTGCAGTGATTTGTCTGACATAAAATTAATGTTTTTTTAATGGGAATCCTATGGTTTAAGAAACCATGTGTTACCATTCAGGATATTTTAAGGGATACTATAGGCCTCAAAACAACTTTAGCTTAAAGGACCACTATAGTGCCAGGAAAACATACTCATTTTCCTGGCACTATAGTGCCCTGAGGGTGCCCCCACCCTCAGGGACCCCCTCCCGCCCGGCTCTGGGGAGAGGAAAAGGGTTAAAACTCACCTTTATTCCAGCGCTGGGCGGGGAGCTCTCCTCCTCCGATCCTCCTCCTCTCCTCCCATTCGGCTGAATGCGCAGGCGCGGCAGGAGCTGCGCGCGCATTCAGCCGGTCTCATAGGAAAGCATTTACAATGCTTTCCTATGGATGCTTGCGTGCTCTCAATGTGATTTTCACAGTGAGAATCACGCAAGTGCCTCTAGCGGCTGTCAATGAGACAGCCACTAGAGGAATTGGAGGAAGGATTAACCCATTTACAAACATAGCAGTTTCTCTGAAACTGCTATGTTTATAAAAAAAATGGGTTAACTCTAGATGGACCAGGCACCCAGACCACTTCATTAAGCTGAAGTGGTCTGGGTGCCTAGAGTGGTCCTTTAATTAAGCAGTTTGGGTTCACATATCATGCTCCTGCCGTCTCTCTGTTCTCTGCCATTCAGGAGTTGAATCACTTTTGTTTCTATCCATGCAGCCATAGCCACACCCTCTCTGGCTGTGACTGGCACAGTCTGCAACAAGCCAAAATTGTTTCATTTTCAATCAGGCTTTAACTTGCTTAAGAAGTTCATCTCCTGCTTTGTAAACTGAACTTTAATCACACGCATTAGGTTCCTGCAGAGTATAGCAGGCTAATAACAGATCAGGAGATAAGACATTCTATATTAGACAGTCTGTTCAATAAAGGAAGTTTAAACATTAGATGACACTTTACTGGAAGTGTTTAGGAAGGTTGAGTAAGTCCCATCCAAGGAGATGTGACTAGGGCTGCATAAACAAAGTGATTTAACACCCAAATGGCAGATTATTGACCAGTGAAACTGCAGAGGTGTACACTATACAACAAAACTACTTTGTTATGATAAAGTTGTTTTGGTGCCTATAGTCTCCCTTTAAAAGCTTGATAGGACATAACAAGCAGCTTAATGTGCAGTTCTCTTTTATAGTGCTGAAAGAACATGAAACCTCTACTCATTCAACTAAGTGGAGACTTTTAAAAATAAAAAAGGAACATGGAATCCCTTTGACCCCCAGAATAACTAGACTGATCTCATTGATAGCACCCCTTCCTGGAGGTGGAGGGTCGTGCTTATTCTTTTATTGCATGTGCAGCAGAGTTATGGATCCCAATCTGTATGTATCTAACTCCACAGCTGTATATTAAAAGTATAAACTCTATTAAAATATGATAATATGTCTCTTGGATACCCATATTACCAATGGACGATGTCCTAGGGATATCCATTGCTACATAAATGGGTAAGACTCGTAGAGTAAATTATATTATTATTTTGTGTTACATGGTTTGTTTCATTTTATTCCATTGGAGATGCGTTCATTTTATTTCATGGGAGATGCATTTTTTAAGTGGAGTTTTAAATGTATTAAACTAAATCTCAAGGGTCAGAAGTCAGACAGTCCTGCCTAAATGAATATGAAAACTACTAGACTTTACTTTCTCTCATATCTCACAGGACAAAAATTGCCTGAAGGTGATGTGAGTTATATCAAAGTATAACTGTGCAATCTCAGGTTGCCCTAACTCTATAAGAAAGTTTTTAAAGCTCACCACATTCTAATCTAATGCTAACATTACAGAGAAGCACATATTAGTTAATTAACACTACGGAACTGACGGATCATTAATAAGACCATAATTCATGCACCGTGCCTTGTAATTATACAGTCTTTTAGAGCATTCGGGACAAAGGTCTGTAATCAATACTAATGCAAAGCATTTGCAAACAAGCAAACTGAAGGGGTTAAGGAGCATTTCTTTGCACCTTGTTTCTAATGTACATCATTAAAAAGCTAACATTTTAATTTAGTCTTGGCTTCTTTAAAGGAACACTATAGTCACCTAAATTACTTTAGCTAAATAAAGCAGTTTTAGTGTATAGATCATTCCCCTGCAATTTCACTGCTCAATTCACTGTCATTTAGGAGTTAAATCACTTTGTTTCTGTTTATGCAGCCCTAGCCACACCTCCCCTGGTTATGATTGACACAGCCTGCATGGAAAAAAAAAACTGGTTTCACTTTCAAACAGATGTAATTTACCTTAAATAATTGTATCTCAATCTCTAAATTGAACTTGAATCACATACAGGAAGCTCTTGCAGGGTCTAGCAAGCTATTAACATAGCAGGGGATAGGAAAATCTTAATTAAACAGAACTTGCAATAAAGAAAGCCTAAATAGGGCTCTCTTTACAGGATGTGTTTAAGGCTGTGCAAGTCACATGCAGGGAGGTGTGACTAGGGTTCATAAACAAAGGGATTTAACTCCTAAATGGCAGAGGATTGAGCAGTGAGGCTGCAGGGGCATGTTCTATACACCAAAACTGCTTCATTAAGCTAAAGTTGTTCAGGTGACTATAGCGTCCCTTTAAGTGTGACCCAGTCATTTTTTGCGCTTTGCTACTTTCTAATAATACAGCATTAATATATATATATATATATATATATATATATATATATATATATCCCACTGTCAATTTAATGCTGAAAGATTTGTTGAATTCCAAACCGCATTTATATTCTGCCAGCATGATTTAAAGGTCCACAATATTAAACAGAAGATTGTATCGCTCAACAAGTTATAAACACAAAATAAATAAAATAGAAATTCCTGGTGCTCTGTCTTGTGTATATTATCATCCCACACTAAAGGTGTGATTAGATTTTATCAAAAGCACAACAATATTAAAAGACAAGCCATATATATTTATTTATTTTAGATACCCTCGGCGTTATGCACATTAATCTGCAATATTTCAATATATTTTACAACATACAGTGAGAATTGAAGCTTCACCCTGTGAATTACTGTATGATAAATCAAATCTAGACCATTTTATCATCCTCCTTATTGTGTATACACATTTTATGACCCTATTTTAAGTGTCTTTACACATTTTTCTAGTTTATCTTACCACGTCTTTAATAAATTACGATAGCAAATGTAGGTTTCAACTAAATATTTTAAAACTCATATACAATTGCCCATTCCTTGCTTATAATTTTCTTCTACGTGAATAATGGGTTTAAGAAACAGAAAAGACAAGAAAAGTTATTTGCAGTAAAATCTATAAAAATAGGAAATATCCTAGGTTTTGAAATTAGGCCTTATAAACATTCAAAGTTCCATCTATTCGAAAATTGTTGGTGCATGGAGAAAGGTTCTCATTGGCAATATCACCTTTCTCTTATTTTGGTGGTGCCCTGACAAAAATAGTGAGGATCTTGAGAAACACCTCACAAAATCTGTTAGGGATTGAGTACTAAACAAAGACACTGGGACAAAGTGTATGTTTGTGTGTGTTTGTGTGCCTGCATGTGTGCGTGTGTTTGCTTTGTGTTTGTGTGTGACAGATTGCTTTGTGTTTGTGTGTGACAGATTCATTAAGCAAAATCTTATGTTTTTCTTCAAACGCCAATAATCAATTAATTTTTACACTGTAATAAAACAAACAGTATTTAATGTTTGGTAGGAGCAGAGCCAGATTTTCCATTATGTGCCTGCCTAGGGCCTGGGCTCAGACTGTTGACCCTCTGTATAGCATGATGCTCTGGCTATGTCTGTGAGAATATATATTTATAAATATACGTTATAAGTAATATAATTATAAAAAGTTCTCCCTGTGCCCTCTTGTTTTTTGAGTAACATTGTGGTCTGTTCCTATATTGGTGCAATATTCTTATATACTCCTTATTATACAATAACATTTCCACAATGTTTTCCATATTCCTATTGGGATATTCTCCTTTCCCAATGAGGGAATAAAGGTGTTTAAAATGAATACTGCTTCTCCTCTGCCATAATAGAATAGGCTAAGGATGAGCGGCTTCAAAAAGTAATAGAATTTTTCCTGAAACAATTCCAACAGACAGTAACAAACAACTGACAATGATTACATTAAAATTACTGTGTACCCATATTTGTTTAGAACCACCACACTCTCCCTTACTAGTATAGGCTATCTCTGAGCAGCTTGGCCCCTTCCTCCAACTGACAAATGCTCCCAAAGGAAAATAAGTGATAGAACACTACATTAAACAATTGCAACATACAGTAACAATTAGCTGACAATAATCACATTAAAATTACTGTGTACCCATATTTGTTTAGAACCACCACACTCTCCCTTACTAGTATAGGCTATCTCCGAGCAGCTTGGCCCTTCCTCCAACTGACAAATGCTCCCAAAGGAAAATAAGTGATAGAACACTACATGAAACAATTGCAACATACAGTAACAATTAGCTGACAATAATCACATTAAAATTACTGTGTAGCCATATCTCTTTTAGGACCACCACATATGATAAATGAGTACATTTTAACTGGTGACATCAAATTGACTTTTTTTCTGTTGTATGTGATACAGTAGTATGTGATATGTAGTGTAGCCTTGGAGAAAGTAAATTTTCTCTCTTACATTAAACTTGCTTTATCTACTGACCTGGGGGTTGACACTGTAGGTTTATGTGATATTTGATTGCCAACCTCTGCTCCCAAATAGTGCTATGATGAATATTTTATAGCACCGTTTATGTAGCCTTTATCTAAGTATTTCTACTGTAGTGGAATTTTTCTCCAAGGGACAAAGATCCTGCCATTCTTTCGTATAGGAGAAAGGGATAAAATAAGGACTTTTAGGTTATCTAGCAAAATTAGATATTAGAACTTAACACACAAATAAAAATAAAAATGGCAAAAAATATCCTTTTCAAAATACCGAATATCACTGTTTTTGTTTGGAATACTGTTACAACATACACTGTTAATAAATTGGTGGAATTGATAATAATATAAAAAAATATATAATACCTGAAAATTAGATAAGGAAATAAACTTATTTATTAAAGATGAATGTAAAGTGTATGATATAGATATATATATATATGTTGTTTATTTATTTATTTTTTTAATTACGGTATCCAATATGATTTCCCTATATATATATAAAATAGCCATGGTCTTTAAAAATTCATTGGAACAAAGAACGTTTACACCATTAATGAAATTACCAATAACCACTGTTTTATGCTTGGCCAAATTCTATGGCTCAGGAATATGTGAGGTAAATATTATATACTAACAATGCATAATATAACTATTATTATATTTAGATTTTTTGTTTAATTTTCTTAACATTTCTTTATTCTATTTATCTTCCATGTGTCTCTCTGTCTAACTATAGTTGTATCTCAATGCTAATTATATAGCAAAAACGTGCATGACTCTCTTATATCAGCTATAAATAGACTAGACTTTCCAGAGCATTATAATTATTATTATTAATGTTATTAGAATTTATATAGCAATGGAATTTCCTTCTATTTGCCTTTTGTTACCCCCTATTTTACTCCCCAATTTGTTTCATTTTCTCTGTTTAGAATTTGTTGAAAAAGGTTTAATAAAAATAATTTGAAAATAATGTATATATAACTAACATATTCCTTGGGTCTTAACATCTACAGAGAGGGGATATTTCACAACAAAAAAATGAAATACAAGAGGTGATGAGCTTTTGAGTTATGTGGATATAGAGTATATCATTAGGTGTCATGCCCAGAGACACTTACTAGTAAGGGTGTCTTACATGATTCCAAAGCCCGTGCAGTGGTTAGTGCATACAATATCGAATATATAGATTACACTCTAGTAAACATATTATGACTAATATTTGTGTAAAAATGTTTCCTCTATCTCTTATCTGTCTTATCATCATTAGTTTATATACAAAAAACAAACCACTATGCTATAAATAAAATGAAATAAAGAATCTCTTTAAAAAAGTCTCACCAACACCCAACAAATATGTAAAGCCAAATTGAATATACAACAGTGCATAAGAAAATCGGAGTACTCTACATATAATAACAGAACACACCAAAAGTGTATAAGTTAAAATACAACCTGCAAAGGTATACAAAATAGAATCTAAATGAAAAAAAAAAATCTAAAAAGTGTAATATGTACAAACAAAAGACACTGGATGGTGGAAAAAGATTATGTTTTTTATGTGTTTTTACTTATTTGAGCTCATGATTCTGCTGCTATTGATTACTGCTGGTCCCAGTGATTATTGCTAGTTCCAGTGCGTCTGATACTACATGGCTGGGTAAGACTTTCATCTAGATCCACTTGCAGTGGAAATGGGCCCTATTTTATCCTATGTTTTGTAAGGGCATATATCCATTTCATTTATCATTCAATTCTAGAACATAGAATACCAAGTAACATATTAGCAAATACTAGAATACAGTGCTTGATCTGATTCCTGGGGGGGGTGGGGGGGGGTGGATTGGGCAGGAGAGTCCAGTAAAGTGGCTGGGATACAATGACCCATAACAGTAGTATAACTGCAGTAATGCGATCTATTTCCAATCTGAACTATAGAAGATAGCTCAGTGCTACCTATTTTACAAAATAGCAGTGAAGCCAAAAAGAAATCTATGGCCATATGTCATAAGTTAAACAAATGCTTAGTTTATTATTTTCATAATATTGCAAAGCTGAATTGGTCTAAGATCATGAATGTACCTATATATGTCTATCCCTGTGGCTTTCTCCAGCACTGCGACGTATATTTACTGTCACAGACTCGAGTTTAAATGTATTTTATCTTAGCCGGAGGCAAGTGAAGTTTGCTTGTTTGTTCTGTGTACACTCCCAGTCTTCCATTCCCCAACAGTACACTTAATCAAAAGGAAGGTGTTGCATTGAAATGCTATTGTGCCGAAGGCAAGGTATGGCCCCTCTTCCAGAAGGAATTGAGTAAAAGATTCATTGCTTCAGTCTATTTTAATTAGGCCCCCTGTCACATATATCATGGAATCCTAATCTAGTTTCCATAAAAAAATGTTCCTTATAATCAATACATCATTTTATTGATTGGTCATAGGTAGACCATGTTTAAGCCTCTATGAGGTTTTTTTTTTCTTTTAGTTTTTTTTATAGTAGAGAGCGAAATATCAATTTTACATTGTTTTGATGTGAGCCTGAAATAGAGCCTGGGGTGAATGTGTAGAAAAAGAAAAAACAACAACAAAAATAAATAAATAATAAAACCAATAATGAAAAATCTGAGACTTCTGGGGGGTTTCAATAAATTGTCCTGCTTATAGAAAAAAATACCTCTGTCCCACATTGCTACATATGACCCTTATGATCTATAGAAAGAACCATCTCATACATACCTCCTGCTCTAAGTCATAACTCACTCCATGACATGCCTGGCATTTAATAAACAGTGAACAAGTAACTATTCACACTAAAAGCTGTTTTAGGGAGGTTACTGTATTTCATGTCAATAAATGTAACTGTTCAATGCACGATTACAGTAAAGGGGGGTTATAAATAAAGAGTAAGTCTGGGTGAAAATTCTAAATGTGGAGCAATTACCATGGAAACCAAAGCATCATTCCTGCCGATTGCTGCACGTTTAGAACTTTGTCTTCATATTGCTCTTTACTATATTATCAACAGCAAGACTTGTCTGATTTGAAACAGACACACTATACTGTAAATCAAATATATCTGAGTCAAAAATAAGGAATACAGTTCTAAAAATGCATTGAGATTTTAGTTTGAGTTTTTTACTTATAAGGCATTAAGTTGAAACTTATTTGTTGCTTATTTTTTCTCGCACCACGGTTGACCTCTGATAACCGATTGAAGGATGCTGCGTATTAGTTTGTTATTTGTTCGATGTTTTCTTTACTTTTACAGTAATAAATCTGATGAAGACTGTGTTGGAGTGAAAGAAGATTTATGCTTATCAAGGGATATGTGTGAAAATAACTGCCAAAATGCAGTAATTTGTTCTGAAGTTTCCATGGAAATTGAGATGAGATATGAATCAGACTCTCTTTCCATGTTATTAATGACTGTTTTACCTTTAATAGTAGCATTAATAATGTGCAAGATAATGGATATGCGCCGAATTTGCACTGGATGCGTTCATGTGCGGGTACAACATTTCCAGTTGAAATTTACAATTTACAATGTTACAATTATTTATATAGCATCTACAAATTCTACATTGTTGTAGAATAGATAAACAAGACAAACAATTAACTGTAACAAAACATGTTCACTGGCCATCTCCACATATAACACTACCCTCACTTTTGCCTTGAACACTGCAGCACCGCTCCAAACAAGCACCTCAAGGAGGACCCGCCCCCAACCATGGCATACTAAATCAACACGCTACCTGCAAAGATGCTCCCGTTGTGCTGAACGCTCCTGGAGGAAGTCTCGCATCCAGTCAGACTTTCTCCATTATAGATTCATGTTGTGTTCATACAGCGCAGCCCTTGCCCTTGCCAAACAGTCCTACTTTTCCTCTCTTATTAGTTCATGCTCCCACAATCCAAGGTGTCTCTTTGACACCTTTAATTCTCTTCTTCGCCCTGCTGTGGCCACCCCCCAAACTAACCTTACTGCTGATAACTTTGCATGTTACTTTACTGACAAGATTGAACAGCTAAGGAAAGAATTCTCCCCTCCATGCCATTCTGTTTCTCAACCACACATAGATTCTCCCCGGCATCTGACCAAGAGGTGGCTGCTCTTCTCTTTTCCTCTCACCCCACCACTTGCCCGCTCGATCCTGTCCCATCTTACCTTATTAGATCTCTCTCCACTTGTCTCGTGCCTTTCTTAATGCACATCTTCAACTGCTCTCTCTCTCTTCTGGCATTGTCCCTGCTGACCTTAAAACATGCCACTTTAGTACCAATACTAAAAAAAGCATCCCTTGACCCGTCCACCCCCTCTAACTATCTTCCCATATCCCTGCTCCCTTTTTCCACAAAGCTTCTGGAAAGACTTGTCTTTACCCGTGTGTCTCATTTCCTCAATTCCAACTCTCTCCTTCACACACTTCAATCTGGCTTCCGTCCTCCCCACTCTACTGAGACTGTGCTTATCAAAGTTACTAACGACCTAATCGCAGCTAAATCCAAAGGCCACTACTCCATACTAATTTTTCTTGACCTCTCTGCGGCCTTTGACACCGTTGATCATGCTCTCCTTCTTCAAACTCTTCAATCGCTTGGTCTCTGTGACTCTATCCTCTCGTGTCCTGTCCAATCAGTGTCTCCTTTTCTAATGATACCTCCTCCCCCCTGTCCTGTCTTGGTTGGAGTCCCCCAAGGCTGTGTCCTTGGTCCCCTTTTATTTTCTCTTTGTACTGCCTCTCCTGGCAAACTTATTACCTCTTTTGGATTCCACTACCACCTGTACGCTGATGACACCTAGTTATATCTCTCCTCCCCGGACCTCTCCCCTGCCATCCTACAACATGTCACTGCTTGCCTTTCTTCCATCCCTGACTGGATGTCCTCACCCTTTCTGAAACTCAATCTCTCTAAAACTGAGCTCCTTGTCTTTCCTCCTCCTAATACTGATCCTCCTCTTTCGCTCTCCTTTCAAGTTTGTGGTACCCACATCAGTCCATCCTTACAAGCGCACTGTCTTGGCATCATACTTGATTCTGGCCTCACCTTTGAGCTTCACATCCAGCATGTTGCCAAATCCTGTAGATTCCATCTTAAAAACATAGCCCGCATCCGCCCCTTTCTTACACAAGATGCTACCAAAGAGCTTGTCCATGCTATAGTAATTTCCTGCATGGATTATTGTAACGCTCTCCTGATTGGTCTTCCCAAAAGCCGTACTGCACCGCTACAGTCCATAATGAACGCTGCTGCCAGACTGATTTTCCTCTCTAGTCATTTCTCTCACACCTCACCCCTCTGTCCGTCTTTACATTGGCTTCCTGTATGCTATAGGAGTCAATTCAAGGTACTAATTCACACCTATAAAGCACTGAACAACTCTGGCCCCTCATTTTTCCTCACAGATCCATAGGTATGTCCCTTCTCAGTCTCTCAGCTCTGCCCGTGACAACCTCCTGTCCGTTGTCCGCACCCGTACGGCGAACTCACGCTTGCAGGACTTCTCAGGGCAGCTCCCTTCCTATGGAATAGCCTGCCTACTGCCATCAGACTCTCCCCTAGTCTTGCATCTTTTAAGAAGTGCCTTAAAACCCATCTCTTTAGGAAAGATTATGGCCTCCCAGAGTAACCTCTACCTCACATACCTCTCTTGCTCTCTCCTAAAGGACAGCCCACCTTATTTAACTGCAAATTCCTGTCCTAATGTGTTTTACACCCCACCTCCTATAGAATGTAAACTCGATTGAGCAGGGTCCTCTTCAACCTATTGTTCCCGTAAGTTTTTTTGTAATTGTCCTATTTATAGTTAAATCCCCCTCTCATAATATTGCAAAGTGCTATGGAATCTGTTGGCGCTATATAAATGGCAATAATAATAATAATAATAATTTACAAACGTTCTGCATAAATTGGGAATATTCTTCAATGCCTACTCTTTTCATACATATGAATTCTCTAGTTGTCATACAGATCTCAGGATTAACATCCATAAGATTCAATAGTTCTTTTCACAAAGGAAAACATGGTGCAGCTTGTAACGTTTTCTGAAAGTAAATATGTGGTGTAAGTATCACAAACTTGCATAGCAAGATACAACACATAAAGTAAAAAGCACTAGTGAAAACCAAAGCCTCTGCTGCCCACGTTTAATTTTTCGTCCATGCAAATTTAACCCCTTAAGGACCGAGGACGGTTCAGGACCGTCATCAGCATTTTTGCCTTGAGGACCGATGACGGTCCTGAACCGTCCAAAGGGTCAGAGCTACTTACCTGATTGCCGTCGTTCCCCCGGCGGCGATCAGCGTGGCTCCGGTTGTGGGGAGACTGCCTGCAGCCCAGACAGTCTCCCCACGGCAGATTAGGACCCCTGTGGCCATGTGATCGCTTAACACAGCGATCACATGGTCACAATAGGTGTCCATAGTGCTGCCTGCAGGGGGGCTGCCTGTGCTGACAGGCAGTCTCCCTGCTAGTGTAAAATCAAAAAAAAAAATAAAGTTAGTGTTAATAAAAAAAATAAAAATAATTATATATGTGTATATATGATATATAGACATATATTATATTCATATAATATATGTCTATATATCATATATATATATAATGTCATACTAAGTGTATTTTTATATTAATATGTACTTATATTAATATAAAAATACACTTATAATTAAATTACACACGTATATATATAATATATATAATAACTATATATATTGTATATATATATTATTATAAAATATAAATAATAAGTAATTTAAATTAAATATTTTTTTTTTAAATAATAATAAAAAATTTAAAAAAAAATTATATAGTTATATGAAATTTTATTCTAACTGTATTTTAAAATTAATATATATATATTTATATCAAAATACACTTAGAATGAATTTGTATATATATCTATGTATATAAAAATAAATAAAAATAATAAAAAATATACATACGTCCATATACAAAATTACATAAATAATTATATAAATATACACGTAGACATCAAATATATAAATATGCATATATATTTAAATTCTACGTGCGTATTTATGTAATATTTTTACATAATTCAGTAATTTTATTGATTGCAATTTGAGGGACCTGCCTGCCAACCCAGGCCGAAATTCCAGAGAATTTAATTTGCTAGCACTGTATTTTACCCTGTAACGTTCTACGACACCCTAAAACCTGTACATGGGGGGTACTGTTTTACTCAGGAAACTTCGCTGAACACAAATATTAGTGATTCAAAACAGTAAAACATATCACAGCGATGATATTGTCAGTGAAAGTTACTTTTTTTGCATTTTTCACACACAAACAGCACTTTTACTGATGATATAATTGTTGTGATACGTTTCCAGTTTTTAAACACTAATATTTGTGTTCAGCGATGTCTCCTGAGTAAAACAGTACCCCCCATGTACAGGTTTTATAGCATTTTTGAAAGTTACAAGGTCAAATATATGGGTCAAATATTTTTACATTGAAAATGTCCAGGTTGGTTACGTTACTTTGAGGCGTGTAGAAATTTAGCCCAGGAATGAAATTACCCCCATGATGGCATACCATTTGCAAAGAAGACAACAAAGGTATTGCAAATGCAGGGTATGTCAGTCTTTTTAGTAACCACTTGGTCTAAACACTGGCCAGGTAAGCGTTCAATTTAGTTTTTATTTTTTTCACACACAAACAAATATGAATGCTTACTTTGGCCAGGTAACCGACTAAAGTGGCTACTAAAAAGACTGGACTATATATATTAATACCCTGGGTTGTCTACTTTAAAAATATGTACAGCGTAGGGACGTATTCAAGAATTTATGACAGATAATGGTGTTACAATGTCACTATTGATAAATTTTAAAATGTATGTTTTGAAACGCAATATCCTACTTGTTACCTATAGCCCTATAACATGCAAAAAAAAGAAAGCACGTTAAGCTGGGGTAAAATTTGCTATTAGCAGCAATGTTATATAATAATAATTGAGAAAAAAAGATTAAATTGTAATATTCTTCAACGCCTATTTTTTCATATTTATCATTTTTTTTTTTTTTTAATTCAAATAATGAGATATATTAATAGTTCTTTAAAAAGCCCCTTTGTGAGCTTGTCAATATATAATTTGTATGGGAACAGTAAATGAGAGAGCGGAAAATTCCAGCCAAACACAAACACCACAAAAGTGTAAAAATATGCCTGGTCGCAAATGTACAACATCGCAAAAACAGTCCAGTCCTTAAGGGGTTAAACAATTTTTCTATTTAGAAATACAACATTCATGATACTTGGCCAGCCAAGGATTCATTCAAATCATAGTTTTGTAGCAGCTGGAGATCTACCTTTTTAAATGTATGAAAGTATGTGCAAAAGGCTCTTAAGGATTAGAATATGTGAATTTCTAAATGTATTGATCTAGTGATTACTTACAGTTTTATTTCATTAATATTGAAGGGATAGTGTATTTTGAAATGTAAATTTTAGAGTTTGAAGGAACATGTTGACTTTTAAGCATTTTAAACTCATTAAGCAACATGTCTACAACTATTTTTCAATTGAATCCAATTCCTTTGCCTGCTCTGAAAATGTTTATAAATTATTCTAGAAATGTGCCCATTTCTTCCACATAAATAACTTATGCAAGTAGCTAAGTAGTAACCAGAACTATAATGAAGAGTAGAGATGTCGCGAGCTGTCCGCCGGCGAACAATAGCGTGTTCGCGTTGGACGAACATATCCGATTTCCGGTCCGCCCCCTATACGTCATCATTGAGTAAACTTTGACCCGGAACCTCACAGCCAGCAGACACATTCCACCCAATCAGCAGCAGACCCTCCCTCCCAGGAAGTGTCTGCTGACTGTGAGGTTCCCGGTCAAAGTTTACTCAATGATGACGTATAGGGGGCGGACCGGAAATCGGATATGTTCGCCCAACGCGAACACACTCTTGTTCGCCAGCGGACAGTTCGCGAACAGTTCGGCGGACAGTTCGCGACATCTCTAATGAAGAGTTATGCATTCCTTTGTAGTAAAAGGTACTCCACCTGATAAATACAATTTCACTGTAAGTTTGCACAGTAACACAGAATATTCATGGATATCCCAAAAGGTAGATCCCAGGATATTTCAAAACTACAACTTCCACAATGTATTGTCATTATAAGACCTTCTAAAGTCACGCAAAGCATAATGGGCGTTTTAGTACTACAACATCTGGGAATCTAACTTTTAGGCATCCCTGCTCTAGTGAATCCATACAAAAGAGTCTATAGAAATATCCAGTGTATTTCTGTTGACACATAGTTGCAATTCCACAATAGATTGTATTAGAAAATATGTCATGGCAATTTTTCAGATCTTAAGCATCTACTTATAGAGAGATTTTGCTTTTCAGTGTCTACTTAACAGCTTGTATCTGCTGCTAACTGCCCAAATACAACATCTCGCCGTGAGAAACAAGAGCACATCTTTTTATTTTTTCAGATACTGTAATCACATTGTAAAGTGTCACATGTTGATGGTGTTTCTACGACTTACAACAGTACACACACCACCATCCATTGTGAGAAGCATCAAGACCATCATATCTCCATCTCACTTCTGGTTAATCAATCCAGGGGACAGTTCTTTTTTTGTGTTTTATCTATTTCCCCAGTGGCTGACAGAATAATTTTAAACAATGGAGCTTAGTGAATGATTCTTTAGGTTTTATAGTGCTGAAATGTTGCAGCATTTTGTAGAAACTTATGTAGATGCATCAATTGTTCATTCTCAATCATGTAAATCTCCTGACTTGACCGTATTATCAGCAGATAATCAGTACATCAAGTCTGGGAAACCCTACCTTCCATTAAACCCACTTCATATTTGGAAAGCACGATATGTGCCTTTCCGGGACTGGAAAGCAAAGGTTTAACCCTGACAAAATGAGCAAGCATGTGCTTTGCACATACTTGGCCTGATTTCAAGTGAATTCATGAAACAGAGAAAAGAACCGTTTCCCGTGTACTCTGGATAAAAGAAAGCATTGATTGCACAAACCTATTGGACTGAGAGCATTCAGCCTACTAGTTATCTGTTCACTTGATTACATGCTATAGCAGGCTTACTAGCGTTAATGGAACCAGCTGACAAGGGTTTTCGTCATCCCGCAGGTGTCACTTTCATGCTTGGTTGAATGAAAAATCTCTGGCTCGGCTAATCTTCTCTATATAAGTGCTTTCATTCTTACTCAGACTACGAAAATATGTTTTCAAACAAATATAATAAAAATCCATTATTTTATTGGAGTAGTTAAAGCTGGTGCACAAAAAAAATCACCTAAAAAATATATCTACGCTGCACGTTGTACTTTCTTTCACTTGCATTGATGATGCATATTTTGACTCTATTATACCTCTGGGATCTTTTGTACATTGTATACAGATGTTCCAAGCAATAGGCAACATATGAGAGGAATATTATAACAACCTAGGCTGCCATTTATCTGTAGCTTACATGCGTAATCATTAAAGGGAATTATTGCTTAAATTTTGTGTAAGTCAAACGATTCATTATATAAAAATTTATCTTTTGGACACTTGCTCATTTCTTTATACAGTTTTTTGAGAGTATTTAGAGTGTGAAGTGACTAATCCCTCCACCTAACATAAATAACACATTATAGGGCTCCACACACATCCAAACCTTACATAGGCAAATAGGATTCACATTAATAATGGTTAGTTAAAAGTGTTGAGTCTTGTGATGGTATGATGGCATTCACAAGATTATAAAAATGGGATTGTTTAAAAAGGCATGATTCCCCATAGTGCTGGATATAGTTGGGTATCTCACTTTGTAACCAAATATTTTTTGATCATTTGGGTATTGTGGAATACATATTAAGTCTCATGGACACTGGAGATATTGTGGACTGAAACTCTTGCAATGTTCCGCTTGAAAGTACTGTAAGCACTATGGGAACTTTGTGTTATTTTAAGTTTATGGTACAAACAATAACCTGCATCTAATTGCCCAGCAATGCTTATAATGCCAGCAATTTGCATGATTACTTCCCTATGGCTCTCTGGTGTCAAAGAAGGGATTGTACTTCCTCCTTGACCATCCAACTTTTGTCCAATCTGAGCATACGGCATGAATATCCTGTATGTGCATTTTGAATGTATATCTCTCTCCTATACGCTGTAGACACCTCAAGACCTGACTTTGAGATAGCTGCTCACAAAATTCTGACCTGGACTTGACAAAGCTGAAAGTAGCCTCTGTAGTATAGCTGCTATCAGCTTATTTAGTTCTTAATCTCATTCTATAGGATGAGTGAAACTGTACTTAGATAGAGTCACTTCTTACCTACAGTGAAATATCTACTTTTTTTTTTTAAATCTAACCTTTAAACTAATGTTAATGGTGCCAAAGACTCAGCAGGGAACCCCTTCACCATCATGTTATTTTCATTATTATTATTTTATTATTTATATAGCGCCATCAAATTCCAATCGAGCTGTACAATGGGTGGACTAACATACATATAATTGTAACCAGACAACTGGACGTACAAGAACAGAGGGGGTGGAGGGCCCTGCTCTATGAGCTTACATTCTAGAGGGAGTAGGGTATAATGACACAGAGGGTAAAAGTAGGGGTATGAAGTAGGTTTTTAGAAAAGTATTAATTGAGGGCTTAGTAGGTAATATTTGACAGTTGCAGGAGAGGAGTCATGGAGGGTGGGGGATGAAAACCTGATAACAATTTAATTGATATGCTTTCTTGAAGAAGTGAGTTTTCAATGATTTTTTGAATGAGTGGAGACTGGGTGAAATTCTTACGGAGAAGGGAAGGGAGTTCCACAGAAGAGGTGCAGCCCTGGAAAAGTCTTGGAGGCGAGCGTTAGAGGATATACGTATTCATCAAAATATGTCATAGCATTTGTTACAGGGCTAATCACCGAGGTGAAAGTGTAACACAAATTCAAAGTGAAATTCTAATTTAAGGTTAAAATATAGGAACTGGAAGTGTAGCTGACTTAGAGAAAACCTTTGGCTAATTTTACATTTACTTTGAATTCCCTATTAAGTAAATAACATGGTTAATTGAAATATGTAAAGTATTAAACAAACACAATATAAAACTCTTCAGATTACTGCTCAGGAGTAGAAAACAATAAAATGATGTAATTTATGCAATTAATTTTTTTATGTAATTATTCATCCCTTACAGACATCTTGAAAAATAAAAAAAATGTTCAATAAAGCAGAGTTGCCCTTTTAATCACATTCAATAGATGTTTTAAAATACATTAATACAAATGCTCTGTTTATGGGCATTTATTTTATTTAAGATCCTTTTTGTTTTCTTAATGAATGATTGAATATTAAGTGAATTAGTCTCTTACTTATTACAGCTTTCTTCCCTCATCCAGCAAACCCCTTTAGTCGTCACTCAAGAGGCCAGGTAACTTTTCTTAATATGAAAAATTAATGCGTGGATATAAAGAATATTGAATCTTGAATAATCATATTTCAAAACGTCTGTCATTCGTCTTAAAAATGCTGCCTTATAATTATTAAAGTCAAATAAATTAAAAGAAGGGATTCACATATAATATCTATTTACATTTTGTCTTTATTGTTAAGGAAATGTTCTTTTGAATTAGAATTGGTTTAAAATGCAAACATTGAAAATATATATATATGTTTATAAAAAAAATAATAATAAATTAAAGACATGTCTGTGAGTTCTTCTGTGTGTTATTCTCTTGTTAAATGCTGTGTATGTGATATTGACTTGTAACCCAGCCAGCCTATTTGAGCTCAGCCAAATAATATAATCAGATGCTTTGCAAAGAGCTGTTCCACGGAGCCTATCCAAACCTTGCCAGAACTGAGCTAATATTGGTTGTTGCTAAGATATTCTGTGCAAATACACATACTTTGCTGGGTATCTCGGGGTCTCAAGTGATCTGGAAGAAATATGTGGCATTCCAATCTCTACTTAACCATAACAAAACATTTAATGTTTCACAGTTAGTATTATTGTGGTGAAATTCATTTACCTAATTTATGAAAAATTATGTATAACAGAGAAGGGAGAGCCAAAAACCTCTGATGTTCGTCTGAAAATGTTTTCATTTGCACATCTGAACCGAATTTCTCTGGATATTGCTTTTCTCAGGTTATTTTTGCTTTGGGAAATTAGAAAACAATCATGTTAACTGTCAAATGACACATTTGTATGCATTGTTAGCATTCAACTATTTGCTTAAAGGCTTGGAAGCTAGGAAGTGCCAGGGACCTCTTGGCACCATAACAACTTTATTTTGATCAAGTTGTTTTGGTGCCCAGAGTGTTCCCTTAAGTGTATTAGTATTGCTACCTCAGAGGTTTCACTCCCCTGATGTCATGATCACCCTCAAAATTTATGTTCATTCACAGGAGCACAGAAGTTACCAGATAACTGAAAAAGATGTTAGTCACACACTTAAAGGGACACTCTAGGCACTATAACTATTTCATAGTATTAAATAGGTTTTAGTGTCTCAATGTTTCCTCGTGAGACCAAGCAACAAAAGGGAGACAGACTGCTGGTGAAACTCATTTAAAACCATTCAAAAATAGTTTAATACTAAACAGAAAGATGATACCAGGGAACTTGGCACACTATAACTACTTCAATGAAGTGAAGTGGTTACAGTGCTAGGATGGTCCCTTTAAACACAATATGGCTCACAATGCAGTGCAATTTAATAAGACATGTGACACATTATGTGAAACTGACTTAAACTGACTGGGGCCATCGAATAATAAATAAAATAAATAAATACAGACATAAATTTATAAAACAAGTTTGGTCAATGTCAGTTTCTCTCATGGTTTTAAAAATCACTCTAACACAAAGTTTCTGCATTCCACCAATCAAACGCTACTTGTAGAAAATAATAGAATCCATTGCTTGTCTGTGAGATGCTTTACTCAAATTCAGGCAATGCATAAGGACTCAAAACATGCACATCATAGAAAATTAAAGGTCGTATGGTCTTAGTTTTTCTGAATAGGTTACCCTTGATCATTTGCATGGACAATATTCAGACCAGTCGAACAGCTGTATTGACAAAATTCAGTAGCACTGAAAAAATAATTTGGGGCCCCAATTTATCTGACATGCAGTTAAAAGAAATGGGATATCTGACAAATGACATCCCATCTTTGGGTTTTGGTACATCAAAACTGTGGCCTGTATGGATGACTGCTCTCCCAACTTGTGGTGCTTGAAATTAAAGGCTAATAAAACAAAGAGTATCCCCTGCTCAATTGCCTCTATTTCCCCACAACCCACAGCACATGGTGTTTAAATTATGGAATGGGAGAAGTTTCTGCTACCCAGGCTCCTGCCCCATACCTTGTGTTAATACATGGAGGCATTTATTTTCTAAGTAAAAAAATGTTCCTCCACTACTGTGACACAGTCAACACATGTTTTATGCTACACTGTATATAGGCAATACAATTATTACACTAATATTCATATGTGATCTATAACTCATCTTTTTCAAATAAAATGTCACTGTGAAATGATTGATAACTGTAATAATTTCACAGAAAATGTCGCACTTTGCAGTAACCTGTCACGTAATGTTTTTATTGGTGGTCGGTCATTCCCATTAAGTTGTAATTTTATCTTTATAATTACTATTTAGTCACTCACTTTGTTTTGGGAGTAAAGTTTGATAAAAGCCATCTTCTGGTCAAAACATTGCTTTGAATGTTTGAGTATGAGAATGTACTGGGCTATTAATTTATCTATGGAGACAGTTAAATCATGGACCATTGATTTCTTAACGTTATGATTCAGAGCTCACTAATAAGCAGAGTTCCAATGGTGCTTGTCCCAGCTGGAATTGGTATTACCCATTAACTCTGCTGTATGATTTGATGGGATTTACTATATTTCTAGCACAAACAGCTGATTAAAAAAAATAAAATAAATACAAACCCCTGATCTACATGTTATCTCTAAATATGTATGTACATAAGATGGAAGCATTTTGACCAGTTCTAGACTTCCCCTGCCAAAAATAATTAGAAATAATTAATAGGGAATGCAGTATTTAAACATTTTTGTAGTTATTCAATTCAACTTTAGCCATTTATACTCACGTATGTAGAAGGTTTGTTCATTATAATAAGCATCCTTAAAAATAATTTAGCTAGAAAAGCATTTCACCCTAATGAACAATGTGATTGCTGGCCACCTTTGCCACTCTATTTACTAGTAAATGAATGTGGTATGATGTTTTATTGATGTGTCAAGATCAAGGAAATGTTATTTTCCCCAATACCTCATG
The DNA here is from genome assembly GCA_933207985.1 of Pelobates cultripes. Lineage (NCBI taxonomy): Eukaryota > Metazoa > Chordata > Amphibia > Anura > Pelobatidae > Pelobates > Pelobates cultripes. The sequence goes on from OW240923.1 coordinate 100,422,936, forward strand.
AGAGAAATGTCTGTCTGCCTGTCTGTCTGTCTATCTATATCTCACAATGGAGGCTTTGGAGGAAGATGTGCAGGATCTTTTTAGTTTAACTGACAGAATGGATAGCTCTAAGCGAAAGCTTCTGTAGTAAGGCAGTAAAGTGTCAATATGCTTAGTCAAAACCGAAGGCTGGTGTGTGGGGTTCTGGAAGGGAAACCTGAAAGCCATTCCTATAATGCTTTCTAAGAATATGATCCTTACACAACTCAGCAGATGGTGTTCCTGTTCACCTCCTGTCCCTCAGGAACAGAATGTCTTCATCTTTCAGTGTCTATTGTGCATTGCTCTCTCTACTTTTCTCTTAGCAATATCTCATTTTAAAATTAAATCTATAATAATTCACTTAACACTTTCTCCTGATACAGTTTGGTGAGATTTAATTTTGTATCAACACATATCTTTATGTTATGACTTAATTTTTTTTTTTTAAGATATATTGTTACACTATATAAAACTATAAATTTTAGCTACTTTTCTACTGTTCAGCCTTCTCTCCTGCTAAGCAAACTTGCTTTACCTCCCTCTTCACCACCTTCTCTTACTAGAAGCTTCAATACTCTGGTCTCCCTACTCCATTGTATCACAACAACTTTCTGCACTTACTTAAATATCAAATCTGCATAGCTATTTTAAAGACAAGATTAAAGAAAAATACTATTAAATGCATATCCTGTCCCTCTCCCTAACTTAAAGTGGTTCTTTCAGTTCCAGAGTATCATGCGCATTTTCAAAACCTAAAAAAAACCTTTGGTAAGGCAGCAGTAAATCTTACAGGGATTCCAGAACACTATGACAATATATGATAACACGAAGCAAACAGAATATGAATTGTGTCTAAAAGCTTTAACCCTTATAAGTATAATCACACATAAAAAAAAAAATGTGCATACATTATTTATTTATAACATATTTTACCAGGATGGATACATTGAGATTTCTCTCGTTTTCAAGTATGTCCTGGGTCCACACAACATTGCCTTGTCACAATTGGATACAATATTACAAAAATACAATATACAAACTATATATATATACATACACACATATATAAATTTAATGCATAACAGGTAAAAAATATATTCAACCATGACATTCTGTGCTGATATATTGCCATAGATCTCTTAAAAGATTTTAGATTGAATGAAGATTTGACTGTGTCCCTGAGATTATTCTATAATTGCGGTGTTCTGTAGGAAAATTAGGATTGAGCCACTTTATTTTTGTATTGAGGTATGCTAAATATTGTGCTAGTACTGGATTGGAAGTTATAGGAGGTGGGAACAACTGGGGAGAGCATCCTACTCAGGTAGGGTGGGAGCTTCCCAGAAATGCTCTTATGCACAAGGCTGGAAAGATGAAGAATGAGTCAGGATTCCAGCGATAGCCAGTGTAGCCCTTTTAACATGTCACAGTGGTGGGTAAAGTAATTACATTCTAGTACAAAGTGGTCGAATGAATTATATAACATATTAAGTTTATTAAGGTGGGTTTGCAGTGCGGGTGCATACACTACATCCCCATAATCAATGACCAGCATTAGCATCTGTTTCCTTACTGTAGGGCTTAGGCACGATTTGTTTCTGTACAGGGCACCTAGTTTGGGGTAAAGTTTTGAAGATATTTTTTTTCAATGTGAAGGCCAAAGGATAGATTGGGGTCTAGCAACATACCTAGATATTTAAAAGAACAGACTGCTGTCAGTGTGCTATTTGAATTTGTTCTAAAACACAGTTGTTGATTTTGTAGTTTACATAATTTAGGTACAGTTCCAAAGATCATTGTAACAGTTTTGTCAGTGTTTAGGAAGTGTTTGTTATCCACTATCCACTTTTCTACCTCTGTGAATTGGTTTTGGAGCACAGCCTCAAACTGTGGTAGCTTGGGTTTAGTAGCGTAGATTACAATGTCATCTGCATACATGTGTACAGTTGAGGATTTGCAGACATTAGGCAAATCATTTATAAATATTGTGAATAGCAGGGGGCCGAGTATGGAGCCTTGGGGAACACCACACGCTACTGGAAGAGGGAGGGAAGCGCTATCAGAAATGGCCACATATTGCAATTGGTCTGAAACATATGATCGAAACCAGGTCAAAGCTACAGGATCTTTTGGTTGTGCAATGCCAAATATCTCAAAAAGAAAAATAAAGAAGTAATTGTGCAATATATTTTAGAGATGAATTGATTATAGCTATATAGCAAAAGCACAATCACACTTTAGGGAGCTGCTCAGAGCTCTGCTGCATTCAGCGTGGATGACACAATCCCTGTCTCAGAATATATATATTATGCAAAAGTTATGGTATTCATCCAAGCAGCAAAATAAAAGTGGAGATATCCAATGGCACAGTATGTATGGAAGAATAACTATACAAGGTAAAATGTAAGTTTGGTGGACCACCTGGCACGCCTCCACCAATCACGCTTCCAAGTTATCACTGAGTACCATAAGCACTTCCCCAGGACACCATAAGCACTTCCAGCCTTTAGCTGCCGCAGCTTGACTGGTGTCTCGCCGCCTATTCCCACCCTGGACCCAAGCCCTGGATCCAGCTCCCAATGGTTAGAGCCACTTGTAACTGGAGCCGCTGCTCTTCACTTGGAAGGCTCTCTCTGCCGAAGCTAAACCTTCTCCAGGGCCTCATTCCCGAGCTCTTTCCAAGTGGCATCTCTCCAGTCCAGTATGCCCTCTTCTGATACAGGACCCTCCTCTTGGGCCAACTTGCACTGCAGTCTCCAGAGGAACTTCTCCTCATATGTGGAATGCTGCTCGGGGGCTAGCTTGCTCCATTCACCTGAGTTCCTCTGCAGACAGGCTCTGCACGGGTGCTAGCGCTATCCCTCTTATTTGTAATCCATTTGATTCCAGTTTCCCCAGGATGCTTCTCCACTCACTACGAAGCCATCCCACCCTGCCACTGGATGTGGCAGACCGCCTGGCATCCTGACTGTATACCTCTGCCAATCACGCTTCCCAGAGTACCATAAGCGAGTACCATAAGCACTTTGCCAGGACACCATAAGCACTTTCAGCCCCTAGCCACCTCAACTTGACTGGGGTCTCGCCACCTTTTCCCACCCTGGACCCAAGCCCTGGATCCAGCTAAGAGTGGTTAGAGCTCTCCTCCAGTGAGTATTGCAGGTATAGCAGTGATTATATCAGTATAGCTGTTCCCCCCACACATGAGCCAAGGCCTAATGCTGGGAGTAGTCTGTTTAATCCAGGCAAACACTCACAATTTATTCACACATTTTAACCCACTCACAGCCTCATTTACATACAATAGGCTACATAGAGCACTTTAGTACAAGGAAGGGTAGGGTCAAACAATAGCAAGGGCTGATGAGCGATTGAGGAGGGACAAAGCAGTTAGTTTAAGCTGGTCTGGCAATGTCCCTGGGACAACAACCTGCTGGGGAAAAATAGGACAGGAAAAAGGAGGAGGGGGAGAGTCACATACAAGCAATAGATTCAACATACTCCTCCTCTGTGCCTGGGAGATATTTGAGTCAGGAACTGTACAACTCAATTATCTCCAGGTACAGAAAAACACACAACTTTACAACACCCCAAAGTACCCCAAAAATCCATGGAAACCCCACAAGAGTCACATCCGAAAGATTGCCGACCTGAGTGACCAACATATCCAAAAATCAGATCGGTTTAGTGGTTCGGATTTCCCATGGAAGTCAACTTTTAACATGTCTTCTTACATAGTCTTTGGGCAGGAGGCTAGCCAGCAGGCCTCTCCAGGAACACGTGGCAGAGGCATTGTGACGAAGTGCCCTTCGCCACTTGTGCATGGAAGGGACTACTGGCTAGCCTCCTGCCTTCCGACTATGGCCCACGTGCTGATAGCTGTATTTTCCCCTGCAGAAAGGTTTATTTGTGTATTTCTGCCGGGGCGTTCTGGACTTTCAGTATGGTAGTAGTGCAATCCCAGATAGCTATGCCATGGAGCCTATTTGTGTAACAAAAGACTATGGAAAAGACTTTGGCTCCATGGCGATTGAACTGTATGTATGTGATCTGAGCGCCATTTCGTAATAATGTGCGCTCAGATCTAAGCTATCTAGGGATATGTTGCATGTATATGTTTTATGTAGTAATTGTAACATTGTGTAATTTTATGTCTTTTTGTAACCATGTGGTTAATGGAGTCTTGCCTCTGTCCTGGGAGATAATTTGATTGCTTCCCAATTATCTCCAGGATAGAGAGGAGGGATTGTGATGTCACTGTGGGAGTGTTTTGTTTGTATTGTCTGTGATTGGCTGATATCCAATATGTGTCCCATTGTTCCATCAGGTCCCCTAGGGGAGTGTCCACCTGGTGGACACTTGCATAAATACCAGGCAGGTAGCCCTCAATAAACCCGACCTACTTGAACCTTTCTTGAAGCCTTGGCTCATGCTTGGAGGATGGGATAACTACACTCTGGGGATAGCTATAATCACATACTCCCCAGAGTCAGCTCTTGCAAGAGCTTGTTTTGTTCCTGGTTCCTGCTCTCTGGATTTAGGAGAGGTTCACCCACTGGAAGCTGGATCCTGGCCTTGGATCCAGGGTAGGTGAGAGACGACGAGACCCTGGCACAGCTGCATCGCTGGAAGTGGGGTCTGCAGTGCTGATGGTGTCGGTTGGAGTGCTTGGAGTCCTCGGCAAGCGCTAGGAGCATCGACTGGCGGAGGTACTCGGTCGGAGTGCCAGCGTTCCGTCACATTTGGTGGCAGCCGTGGGATGGCGTCCTAGTGTGAGGACAAGCAGCTCGGAGACACCGGTAACGTGTGGAGTTACGGATTTATAATTGAGGGCAATGCTAGCACTTGTGCAGTGCCCCTGTCTATAGAGGAACTCGATAGAATGGAGCGACCTAGTGACCGTGCAGCGTCCCCATGTGAAGAGGAGTTTCTCTGGAGATTGCAGCAACACTTGGCCGAGCAGGATGGGCCTGTATCAGAGGAGGGCATACTGGACTGGAGAGATGCCACTCGGAAGGAGCTGTGGTATGAGGCCTTAGAGGAGGTACAGCGGCGGCGGAGAGAGAGCCTTCCCAGTGACGAACAGAGGTTCCAGGTACTTGTGGCCCTGCAGTCACCTTTCCTAGGGGAGCAACCCCTGGATGAGTGGGTAATGGAACTGTGGGACCTGATTTGGAAGGAGTTGTGGCTGGATGGAACTTAGCGGGCACTAAAGTGGTACGCCACCCAGCGCAACCCCTGGATGACTAACCACTATCTACCGGAAGGAGAGGATTATAATGGCCCGGGCTTACTGTGGGAGGCCTTTGAGGAGGGCAATGACTTTGGATGCCCTGCAGAATGTCGGCTCTGGGACATCCATGACATCAGGGAAACTCTGCTGGATCTTCCCCAAGTGGACTACCTGGGGCCAGACCTGATTCATCTGGTCACAATGGAGTGGGAGCTGGAGCAGAGCTACCAACATCTGTTCCACTCCATTGAAAAGGCACGACAGAAAAGCAGAGCGGCAGATCCAGATCCAGACCCCTTCAGTTGGGAAGATATCGTAGAGATTTAGTGGGAGGAAACCCCAGACGGCAGGTGGAGATGGGACCGAGGTCTCTCCACCGGCCCTACAGGGATGCTGGGCAGTCAGCCCAGATCCCCAGTGGCAGATTGATTTGCAGGGAACAGAGAGCCGTGTCTCCTTTCCCCAGCGGCAGTGTGAAGTGCAGGGAGTGGAGAGCATCGTCTCCCCTCCCCAGCGGCAGTATACCTTGCAGGGAGAGGAGAGCAGCGTCCTCCCTCCCCAGCGGCAGGGTGAGCTACAGGGATGCTGGGCAGCCGGCCCAGATTCCCAGCAGCAGCATACTTTGCCGGAAGAGGAGACAACCGGTCTCTCTCCCCAGCGGCGGCCTGAGTTCCAGGAGGAGGTGATGGTCGATCCCTCCACCTTACAGCAACCAGCGTCCTGGGGAGTGGGGGCAACCAGCCTCCCCCTCCAACAGCAGCCAGAGATACCGGGAGAGGGGAAAGACAAACCTAACCACACTGGCGCAGATGGGACCGCAGTCTCTGGGCCAGTCCTACAGGGAGGCTGGATGGGCGATCCAGATCCCCAACCAACCCCGCAGGGATGCCAGGAGGAGGAGGTTAGCGAAACTTCCCCTCCCCAGCTACATCCCAACCAGGTCCTGGGGGTAGTGGATGAACCTGCGATACCCACTGACCCCCTCCCAGCAGAAGAGCTGGCATCTGGGCAGAACTCTGTTAGCCTCTGCCCCCCCCTTTTCCCCTGTATCAGAGCCTGACTTACCATGGGTTACCCCAGTGGAAGAGCTGGCCGCAGGGCAGAGCGCCGCTGGCTTTTGCCCCCCAAGTAACACCAGCAGTTTGCCTAGCTGCACCAGAGAGACCGAGAGTGCTGCGCTGTCCCACTACAAACTTGAACCTACAGGCCAGTACCATTTATTGTGGGGGGGTTACTCTGCGTATTTTTCTTTGCTGCCCGACTAACCTAGGTACTGACCGGCAGAAGGTCAGGTACATGTTTAGTCTTCCCTCCAAAGGGAAGATGTGTGACGAAGTGCCCTTCGACACTTGTGCCTGGAGGGGACTACTGGCTAGCTTCCTGCCTTCTGACTATGACCCACGTGCTGATAGCTGTATTTTCCCCTGCAGAAAGGTTTATTTGTGTATTTCTGCCGGGACGTTCTGGACTTTCAGTATGGTAGTAGTGCAATCCCAGATAGCTATGCCATGGAGCCTATTTGTGTAACAAAAGACTATGGAAAAGACTTTGGCCCCATGGCGATTGAACTGTATGTATGTGATCTGAGCGCCATTTCGTAATAATGTGCTCTCAGATCTAAGCTATGTAGGGATATGTTGCATGTATATGTTTTATGTAGTAATTGTAACATTGTGTAATTTTATGTCTTTTTGTAACCATGTGGTTAATGGAGTCTTGCCTCTGTCCTGGGAGATAATTTGATTACGTCCCAATTATCTCCAGAATAGAGAGGAGGGATTGTGATGTCACTGTGGGAGTGTTTTGTTTGTATTGTCTGTGATTGGCTGATATCCAATATGTGTCCCATTGTTCCATCAGGTCCCCTAGGGGAGTGTCCACCTGGTGGACACTTGCATAAATACCAGGCAGGTAGCCCTCAATAAACCAGACCTACTTGAACCTTTCTTGAAGCCTTGGCTCATGCTTGGAGGATGGGATAACTACACTCTGGGGATAGCTATAATCACATACTCCCCAGAGTCAGCTCTTGCAAGAGCTTGTTTTGTTCCTGGTTCCTGCTCTCTGGATTTAGGACATGTTCACCCACTGGAAGCTGGATCCTGGCCTTGGATCCAGGGTAGGTGAGAGACGGCGAGACCCCAGCACAGCTGTATCGCTGGAAGTGGGGTCTGCAGTGCTGATGGTGTCGGTTGGAGTGCTCAGAGTCCTCGGCAAGCGCTAGGAGCATCGACTGGCGGAGGTACTCGGTCGGAGTGCCAGCGTTCCATCACAGGCATCTTTGCCACACAGTTAGTATCCTACATACATAAAGGAGAGCATTAATCTGCTCTGGTACTGTAGAGCTTTGGCGGTACAAACACCATCTGGGATGTGTGGAGCAAGGAAGCGAATAAGGTACAAAATAAAATCCAGAATAAATTCAAAATTAATTAAATGTGAAATTATTAATTTTATTATAAACAGTAAAAAGATAAAACAAATAAAAAAATATATTAAAAAATCCAAATAGGCTATACAACTACACTTTACATGTTTTACCTTAGAGTTTCAACAGAAGTGTGGTCTCCTCTTGCATAGTCTCTGTTTGTATAGGTAAAACAATTGTCCACCAATGATTTCACATGTTGGCTGTAAGTTTTTATTGGCTTCCAATATAATAAATCTGGTTTCTTGCATCTTATCTTATGGAATGTATAATCATAAATTGTAGCTAAACGCTCTATTATTTTTGTATAAGTCATGTGTCACAACTTGTGAGCTTTGAAGTTGGTGTTTAGTATCCTGCATCTTCTATATCTATATTATATTTAAAAAAAAATAATAATAATTGTGCAGCTTCTTCAGTAATGTAAATTGCAGATATTGGCTTAATTAAGTCCAAACACCTTTCTAGGTGCATTGTCCTTTACACTTTATACACTTTACACCTCATTTTCTTTTAAATTACACTCTTTGCGTTTTGTATCTTCTAATATTTGTTTACTGATCTGTGCATTTCTTTTGTACAACCGCTATTCAGTTCTTCTAAGTATACAGTTACTGTACAAATAAAAATGAAACCAAATTCATTGGACTTTTAAAACAGGAATCAATATGCATGAGAGGGACCCTTTGAAAGATTGGTATTGGAAAATTAACCACATCACTGGGTAAGAACGTCCGACATGAATGTTACAAGCACCTAAGATATTCTATCTTTAATACACCCACAAAAAAAACCTAAAAGGCTCACAGGCTGCTAAACCTCCCCCATGAACTCTCTGATGGCTGGTAGAAAATTGTGGCAAAAGTAATTCCACAAAAACAGCCAAAGATTGACACATGGATGGATTGAAAGGCTGAAGAATTTATTCTGAATATATCAAAATAGCATGTAGCAAAATTTGTACACCAAATACATAGGTTCAGTCCATTTAGAATGGTGCGCATTGATAAAACCAGTAGTAAAACATCATGTCTTGCATCATTAAATTCTGCACAAATGAGATCTAGTAATTAAAAATGAAAGAATAAGGTGGTCGAGAGAAGACAAATATTGTTGTCCATAATTCTGTCAGCTAAATTGCTTGGTCTTGCTCTGATGAATATTGCTCAGTGCTAAGATGAGAGAATTGAAAGGGATTGATGTTAATGTGGTGCCTACAGTACTTCACCCTGGGGTACTAGACTCACAGCTGATTAATACACAGCGTTGGCAGGCAGCCGTTTCAGGGATACCTCCAACTGTGTCATCTCACTTTTCCGTCAACTCAGCCAGCAGGGTGACTGAACAGAGATGGAAGAATGATGTTAAAGTGAGCTGAAATACACTTAGACTAAAAGGATCCTGCACATCTTCCCCTGTTTCATTTGCACACATACAATAGGTGCGGGCCAAATATTTATACAGCATTCTATTGTACGAGAGAAGTGGAAGAGTCACATGTTGCCGACACATATAATAAAAGCAGTTTTAAACCTTTTTTCAAGGTGCAATACAAGGATAGTAAATGCTGAATAAAAAGTGTTCCTCTGCTAAAAGGCTTTTGTTTAAAAAAAAAATAGAAACCAAAATGTGCACAATACACAGTCTCAAGTACAATGTAGAATGATACCTTTGAGATTCATATAGATATTTTCTTCACTAGCTGTGCTTGATGAATCAGAATTGGGGAAATAAATGGAAACTCTTGGCTCTAGAGACATCTATAAACATTATACCAAATAAATGGAATGGACATTTTGAAGCTTTTTTTTGTCCATTTTTTTTTTCTGGATGCTTATGGTAATACACTTTGAGTATATATGGGTATCAGTTACCAATGTTAAATTTGGTATGTACAAAAATATTTTAATATTATTTGTAATAACATTTTCAGAGTTTTTATTGACCATTTTTTTACAGACCTATTTTATTTAGTTCAACTGAATGATTTTTGTTTAAAAAAAATAGAACCAAGAATGTATATTATAAACATTCTAAAATATCATATAATACACTGCCTGATATATGGGTATTTCCGTCTATCTATTTATCTATCTATCTATCTATCTATCTACAGTTGTAATCAAAATCAGGTTTATTGTCAAAATTTGGGAACAGAGACTAAGTACATGCAAGGTGTGCCAAGGAAACCTTGTATGGGTGGTAACCTATAATAGTAAATGACAAAATTATTCCAAAAGTGTCTCAATGTACTAAAGGCACGTAGACACAAAAAGGTCCCACAAAAACATTACAACTTTATTGCAAAACCGAGGAAAACAGAAAAAAGGGGCAAATAGAAGTAAGCACCTTTTAAAAGCCGTAATGGCTAAAGGGCTAATGGGGAGGAGAGGGGATAGTATGGTGTCTAATCAAGTTATTGAGTTGATGCCAAACTATAAAAAAGGAATGGAATTAGCTAATTCTTATCAAAGATGTAAAAAGATAAAGGAGGTTAGCGCTAATAATAAGAAAGTGGATGGGCAGTGGCCTAGCAGAGGGTAACCCTCTAACCCGCTATAATAAGAATGGAGAACAACAACAACAGTATGCAAGGCTGCGCCAAGATAAATCACTGTGGACTACAAACAGTAAAGAGCATATAAATGAGACATATACAAAAGTGCAAACAAGATAGTTGGTGTTATATATAAAATATATAAAATAGTCCAAAGAGGTTTAGAGGTTGCACTATGGCAATAAATGTCTTTTAAGGTGCTTTTGATGAAGGGTCTCCTCTCTGTTTAAAGTAGTCCGATTTCTCTTATGAAAGACATAAGATAAGAGACCAATTGTATAGAGTGTAGGGGTCAATATATGTTAGAAAAAGATATATATATATATATATATATATATATTCCACTCACATTTGAATGAGCTATAGCCAGCTCAGGTATAGCAGGCGTCCAGCAGTATGATCCCCGCTTCTGGGATATATGGATGATATATATCCAGAGGACAATCATCCATATATCCCATAAGCGGGGATCATAACGCTGGACACCCGTTATACCTGAGCTGGCTATAGCTCATTCAAATGTGAGTGGAATATATATTTATATATATATATATATATCTTTTTCTCACATATATTGACCCCTACACTCTATACGATTGGTCTCTTATCTTATGTCTTTCATATAACGAGAGAAATCGGACTACTTTAAACAGAGAGGAGACCCCTTCATCAAAAGTACCTTAAAAGACATTTATTGCCATAGTCCAACCTCTAAACCTCTTTAGACTATTTTATATATTTTATATATAACATCAACTATCTTGTTTGCACTTTTGTATTTGTCTCATTTATATGCTTTTTACTGTTTGTAGTCCACAGTGATTTATCTTGGCACAGCCTTGCATACTGTTGTTGTTGTTCTCAATTCTTATCAAAGGCATTCTAGTAAGGCAAAGTTAAAGGACCACTATAGTGCCAGGAAAACATACTCGTTTTCCTGGCACTATAGTGCCCTGAGGGTGCCCCCACCCTCAGGGTCCCCCTCCCGCCCGGCTCTGGAAGGGGAAAGGGGTAAAAACTTACCTTTTTCCAGCGCTGGGCGGAGAGCTCTCCTCCTCCTCTCCGCCTCCGTTACGCCCCGCCGGCTGAATGCGCACGCGCGGCAAGAGCTGCGCGCGCATTCAGCCGGTCTCATAGGAAAGCATTTACAATGCTTTCCTATGGACGCTGGCGTGTTCTCACTGTGAAAATCACAGAGAGAAGCACGCAAGCGCCTCTAGTGGCTGTCAATGAGACAGCCACTAGAGGCTTTGAGGGAAGGCTTAACCCATTCATAATTATAGCAGTTTCTCTGAAACTGCTATAATTATGAAAAAATGGGTTAACCCTAGAAGGACCTGGCACCCAGACCACTTCATTAAGCTGAAGTGGTCTGGGTGCCTAGAGTGGTCCTTTAAAGTAGCAGTTTAAGTAATAGTTAAATGCAGTAAGGTATAGTAATCTATCAGAAAGCTATCTCACTACCCTAGATATAGAGTAATACTGAGTATGTGATACCAGCAGATTCCCATCAATAATGTGATTTTATACTGAATATATGCTACCAACAAATTTCTATAAATAATTTTAATCATAGATATGATATGTAGTAGCTATCTATAAATCAACTAGTCCTTTGCCTAGGATAAATATAAATTGCTTCAAATAGAGTGATACCAACAGATTTGTGTCAGTAGTTTACTCTAAGATAGAAGTGAGAGTTACTAGATTAGGCGAAATAAGGGTAACAAATGTAGCAAGTCCAGTTGTCTGGAAATAAAAAAAATTATACTACAACGACAACACTATATAAAGGCTAGATAGACTCCAATGTGATATTTCCCTTCATGTAGTGAAGTCTCAGAACACTGTCTATATTTGCGTAGACTCGCTAACCTTAACTGCAATGAGAACTCAAAATCCTTGTAAGCTTACTTCCTAACCATTCACTCATTATTCAAACCCCAAGAGGTACTATTACATTCTAACAAATTTGAATAAGTGCAAAAGTAGTGAATAGTGCATAAGTGAGAGGGGATATTCCCAACGTGCATTTCTGCGCTATGGGCACTGTTACTGTCAAAATTGACATTTTTCAGCAGTTTGCCATGAACAAATAAAATAAAAGCAAGTACAATAGCTCTACACAATAAATGCTTAAAGCGGTTTCTCCAAATTCAACTGAAAATTTAACTTATAATAATTTCTCCAGTTTCAAAATGATTCTGCCCCCTGAATAGAATCCAACACAACAGCACAAATATGCAATACCGTTGTAGTCTCAAGCATACTTGGTGCAACGTATCAAGGACTTTAGTTGCAACAGGTGTGCTTGAGCTGTAACACTTGAAATACCTGAATATGGTAGGGATTTGTTTTGTGCCATGATGACTGCATGTTAGAAATAAGTCAAAAGAATAGTCCACAAAGTTAAGAGAAAATAGATCATTGTCCTTCACAAACAAGGAACATGATACAAAAAGATAGCAAAGGCACTGAATGTTCCTAAAGACACCGTTGGAAGCATGGTTAGCAAGTTCAAAGTTGAAGGAAAAGGGCAGAAAAAGGAAGCTATCAATGGCTGCAGCCAGATTTCTGAGAGGGCAGGTTGTGAAAAAACTGTGATTGGCTATAAGCAAGACTATGTGGCAACAGACACTTGTCACAGACTTATCTGCACCTGGGGCCCGCACTGCACCAGTCTTTGGGCTGCGTGGGCAGATTGCACTGTACGGCCATACTGCTCATGTCCTCATGCCGCGTGGTCCAAATGCTCCATCTGGCCACATGGCCTAAATAGCTAATACTTACCTTTGGCCCCGCGAACAGCTTCCTCTGCTGGTTCCTGGGCTGAACTACAGGCCCTTAAATAAAATTGTTAAACATGACATCACGCCCTTAAAGGGGCTGCATCATCTAGGTGACCTCATGCTGTTTAAAGTCGCAGAGATGACGTGGACCAATGAGAACAAATGTAAACCTATTTAAAGCCTATTCAGGCTCTGAATCAATGCCCTGTCATGGTTTCTGTTTAGTAACACAATTAGTGCTCTTTTGTGATTTCCCGTTATTGACCTTGGCTTTGTTTTGACCCTGTTATCATCTGGTATCCTGACCGGCTTGTGTATTGACCTGTGTATTTCTTGTATCCTGACCCGGCTTGTCTATTGACCTGTGTATTTCTATTATCCTGACTTGGCTTGTGTATTAACCTGTGTATTTCTGGTATCCTGACCTGAAATTGATGTGTTTGAATGTAGTGTTGGCTTTAAATGTCGATGTACTATTGTGTGTAGTGTTGGTGTTTGAGTGAAAGGGTGTGTTTTTGTATATAATTATATATACACTACCACATACATAAATACTTACATATATACATACACATTAACATACAGATACACACATACACACACACACACACACACATTCATATACGCACTGACACATACACATATATAGATAGACACAAGGATACACACACTGACATACATATACACACACTGACACATACACATGGTGGTAAACAGATACACAAACTGGCACACATACACACACAGATACACACACTGACACATCTTGACACACAGATGTACCCACTAACACAAAGATAGACACTAAGATACACACTGACATAAAAATACACACTCAGATACACACAGTGACACACACACTGATAGGAACACACACATACACACACATTGACACACACATATATGTCATATTTTTTATATTTACAACTATCCTCCTGTTAGCTTACCTTTTATCTGTATGAGGGTGGCTGGCTTGAGGTGCTACTGGCTGAGACATGATATGTGGGCATCAGCTCACTCTTTTCTCTCCCCTGCTACTTGTGACACCTATCCCTCCCATGTGATGCACTCTCCTTATAGTCCATACACAACACATGCAGAATCCTCCAATATACACAAATGTTACCTTAGAAAATTTGGGCAGCTAGTCTAATGGACTCAAAACTTCATTTTTTTATCTGCAATAGGTGTGGTGTAACACACTATAGTGTAAGAGCATTGCCCCTGTTTTCTGAATGCCGGAGACAAACTAACTCCATTAGGCAGGCAACAAATTAAACTGGTTACGATTTATGTTAAGAAATTAACTAAACAAAACACAAGAGTTTGAGCCGCAGATAGGTATTAGAACCCTCAATGCAGCCAGGCTTCTGGTTGCAGGATCAGGCATTCTGTAGAAGTAGAGGGTACAGCCAGCCCAGATTCCCAGCTGCAGGTAACGGTGTGTCGGTCTCGTGTGTTCTTCAGGGCAGTTATGCCCAGAGCCCTGAAGAAAGTAGGCGATTCGGCTAGGGAAGATATTTTATGTACAGTCCTATTGTGTTTGGCCTTCAGGAACCTGGGAGATCTCCAGTGGTATTCTACTCCTGCTGTTATCAGGTGGCTGGTTACGGATCTTCGGCACTGTAGCGTGGACCTGGTGAGGTCCTGATAGAAGGAGAGACTTGATACTTCAAAGAAAAGGGGTGCCTTGCCTTGGAGTGCCGACATCAGGAGTCTTTTATCCTGTGAGGCAGAAAACCTTACGTACTGTAGTAGAGGTAGCTCTGCCTGATGATGGTAGATGATAGATCCCATCTAAGGTAAACTTTGTAGCGTGATTTAAATGTAGTATTGAGACTAGAAGTCGCCTTATATGGTGAGGGAGCTTGTCAGGTGTGATTGTGTCAGGTACACCTCTAATCTTTAGGTGATTGCGCAGTGACCTGTCATCCAGTGCAATATAGTAAATTGAAAGAGTCTGTTGGTGAGCTTGCATATTTAGAACAGAGTTCTGTAGGGCTGAGAATTCATGTTTGATATCGGCTATGTCATCCTCTGAGGCCTTTACCCTATCAGTGACTGCCTGTATGTCTGCTATAATGAATGCCATGTCAGCTGCCAGAAGATTCTTTATCTCCAAGACCAAGTTGCAAAAGTGCTGCTGTGTGATTGGGGCCAACCCATCTGGATCATCTGCACTAAGACTTAACTGCTCTGGTGGTAAATCAGGTTGTTTGGGTTCTGCTGGTGACTTTGCAGTTCTGTGGTCTGCATTACCCACCATTTTTGGCAACTGTTGTTGCTGCTACAATGCACTTATGTCTCTGGACCCTAAAGTTAGATCCATGGGAGGTTTTTGAGACCGTTGGCCCATCGATGCCAGGCATGGTTGGTGAGCGGCAGGGTAATCTTTCACCTCTGTGTCCCCAGAGAGGCTCGAAGCCATCTAGCAGCTCCAACCAGTCCAGGCTCCGAGTGGGCTTGTAGGCCCCGGACCTGTGCTTCTGCCATTTTACCCTAGCGGGTTTGTACGAATGGCATAGGTTGCCACTGCGGTGCTTACTCTGTGAACTGTTAGCCAAAAGTAGGGTGGATGAGGGGTTTAGACCTCACAAAAAAAGCTTTTATTGGCTTTGCAGATGGAGCGATGTGGAATGGTGTCTGCTCCGGCTTGTGGTTAAGCTTCACCACTCACTAAGCTTACCTTTTAGTAAACATGTTTGTCTTTCTGAAAAACTCAGAATGGAAAGAAAAGCGTTAAAAAATATGATGTCATCTAATAATAGACAAAAGTACTGAACACAGTGTGTTTATCAATTTATGTATATAAGTACGTTTTTCAAACATATTTCTAAAAAAGTGACAAATTAAGACATTGATGATTTTTGTTCTGTGTTAATGTGTGTTATATTGTTTCGGCTAAGTGCTATTCATTCAACATTTGATGATGCCCTGACCACAAAATACTTGCTAATTGCTACAGATCTGTGTAATATGGTAATCCACTATATTAATTATACCTTACGTATGAAAAGTATCAGGCACATTAATGGCCTGGAGAAGGAGCAGAATAATTATGATAGGACAAAATGTAAACGTAATAACTATTTTTAAAAATCTTGAAATTCAAGCATTTATTCTTTATTAGCGGTTTGACATTTTAAGCGTGCTTTCCAATTTAAGGTTAATGCCATTATCTACAGGAATATTAAGATCACATGAATAACACTATTTGCATTAATTTTAATTCTTGACAGTTTAAGTATATATGGCTATTGTATTTGGTGGGAAAGTAAAAGGAGACACTTTGGTTGAACTAAACACATATTTAAGGAAAAATTATTTATTTATTAATTACTCCACATAATCTTTCATTTATATACAGACCTGGATCCTGTCATTGAATTTCATCTGAAGGTCATTGTCAACATAGTTGCTATAAAATACACTGTGTTGATGGCTTAATGGTAGTGATGTCCCGGACGGTTCGCTGGTGAAAAGTTCCGGGCGAACATCGCTTGTTCGCGTTCGCCACGGATGGTGAACATATGCGCTGTTCGGTCCGCCCCATATTCGTCATCATTGAGTAAACTTTGATCCTGTACCTCACAGTCAGCAGACACATTCCAGCCAATCAGCAGCAGGCCCTCCCTCCCAGACCCTCCCCCCTCCTGGACAGCATCCATTTTACATTCATTGTGAAGCTGCATTCTTAGTGAGAGGAGGGACAGTGTAGCTGCTGCTGATTTGATAGGGAAATTGATAGCTAGGCTAGTGTATTCAGTGTCCACTACAGTCCTGTAGGACTCATCTGATCTCTCTGACCTCACTACCCCCAAACCCTCAGCCTCACTACCCTCAGCCTCACCACCCCAGCCTCACTACCCCCCACACCACCCTCAGCCTCACCACCCCCACACCACCCTCAGCCTCAGTAGC